>CM055192.1:16818738-17418738 GCA_029224185.1 Karalla daura
AAATACTTACTGTGTTTTTTTGTAATGCATGATACTTTCACAAACTCACAGTCTTCCCATCTCCTCCTGTTCACTCTCTTGGTTCAAGTAAGATGCTATTTGTGCATTTCCAGTCGAGCCTGTGAATCATACTTCTGTGGTACTGTTTCTCTCGACGGATTAGCTCCCCGGCCCTCCACTGAGAGTCTCTCTTCCAGGACGCTGAGCTCAGAAAAGAAATGCTCGTGAGCTCGGGGAATAAATGTAGGCGGATCAAACAGCTAAGCTCTCTTAGTTTGTCCACACTGATTTATCTTTAACTCGACCCTCTCGAATAATAGACTTTTCCAATCTGGAACTAAATGGTCATGGTCATCGCACAGATACACTTTTCCATCAACTCTGCTCTCAGACAAACAGTATCCAATTAAGCCACAGATGGCTTGGAGAGACTTTAGGGGCTTCTTTTTAGCTTGTATAAACACTTCTCTCTTTAATTGAAGGAACCTGTGTCCTCAAAATGTGATTTGAACCCTGTCTTTAGACGGAAAGGGGCGCTTTTGTGACCACCTCTTCATCCCTCCCCTCATTTCCATCCACCCTGTCATGGTCGAAGGACGAAAGTGTTCACAAGGTTAAGTACCTCCTCCCTCCCTCGGCCCGCATCTTGCGGGGCGCGGCGCACCCACCCGGAGCCCTTTACCATGTCTACGTTTCCCCCCTCCACTCATCTCCTCTCATCTCCTCTCATCTCCTCTCATCTCCTCTCTCTCTCTCTCTCTCTCTCTCTCTCTCTCTCCCTCCGTCATACGCCGTATCGGCCCCGCTGCATGAGCCACCGCCACACCCTCGCCTTCATCAGCATCATCCTCATGGTGCAGCCGCACAGCTGGAGTTGTGTGGCTATTATGAAGGCAAAACTTCTGCCCGGCTGCTGAATGTTTCCACTTTTTAACCCAGCAAACAGCCCTTTTCTACAGCTTTACCTGATAAAATTGCACACTCATTTAATAAGGTGTAACGAAGGTGAAAATCCTTAGGTCGATGAGCTGATCTGGGAAAAAGTCCCAGAACAAAACCAGTCCCTGTCTGTTAAAAGAAGGACTGTACGAGCGCTAGTTTGTGAATGTTGCAGACGTGCTTTTCACTCTTCCTCTAACAAAAGCTTGGCCGTTTGCTCAGCGAGCTTCCAGCAGCATGCTCTCACTTCCTCCAGTAGCATCAAAGCATCCGAGAGTTTATTATCTCAGACCGTTTATCTCCTGGTAAAGCAGAACAAATAGGAATCCAAGCACGTACGCACACACCACCTTATCTGAGCTGTTATCTGAGTTGCATACAAACATTGTGTGTAACATGAGATTAGTGGATTTGCATGACGCTGCTGTGAGCACCTTATGTGACGCGAGGACAGGCCATGGCTACTTCGTGTGAGCGGCATCATTTTGCTTCTGATTTAGGATTATTTATGAGTTTATCTGAACTTTGATGTGCCCCTCCTCCGACACAACACCTCTGGGATGTGCTCCACTTCAGTTTGGAGAAAGTAAAGCCTGTGTGTCATGGTTCTTACGTAATGTTCCCAGCCATGTGTTACTGATTATTGGGGCTGTTTTTTGGTTTTTTTTGCATTATTTATCATCCATGGATCCATCGTTACGTAATGAGTTGCTGGAGCTTTATTCAGACGGTCACATTTGGTGACGATCACGCTGGCCGGAGTGATGCGTCCGCCCGGGTTGCTCTGAACTGGCGATAATGTCGCGCAGATGTGAGTAAACGGCCTGAACTCGCACGGAGCGCTTTGAGCTTTGAGCCCACGACGGGCCCTCGCTTCACGGCTGCATCGGCCCGTCTCGTCCAGTCACCTGCATCATCGCTTTCACCCGCGTGGCACCCCACTGTGAGAAGGCAGCGCCTTCGCCACAACACGCCTCCGTCATCCCTCGGGGATGGTTTTGACACGTGGCCCTGGAAGCGCTGATTTCACCACAGCTGTTTCTGGCTGGTGTCGGCCGACACGAGGCGCTGTGTACGAGACGCATTACCATGTGTTTCTGTCTTTCTTTCTCTCTTTCCTCCTCTCCTCCTTTCAGGCTTCGAAGCTAGAGAAGCAAAGTAGCATGCCGGAAAGTGACTACGACAACACATTCAATGAGTCTGAGGTGGATGATTCGGGGTAAGAGCGCCACCCAACAGGATGGAGCGAGAAGCGAAGAGAGATTTCCAGATGAGATAATGTTTGGTCAGCTCAGTACAAACATGGAGTGGGTTGTTTTTCTTTTTTTTGGGGCTGATTTCCTCTGAATGTTCCTGTGCAGTCTGGGCAGGAGAGGGAGGCTGAGGAGCAGCGGCTGGCTGGGGGAGGGCAGCTCCATCCCCGAGCTGGATGACCTGGAGGCGGAGCCTGACCCCACGCTCCCCAGCACAGAGGACGTCATCCGCAAAACCGAGCAGATCACCAAGAACATCCAGGAGCTGCTGCGAGCCGCCCAGGAGAACAAGCACGACAGGTCAGAGCCAAAAGAGGGAAGGCCGCCTTCACTTCCTCGCTTCCATTTTAAAGCCTCAGTTCCTCTTTGCGTTCATCATTACCCTGCTGTGTGTAGTCGCGTTTATCTCCTGCCGTTTCCCTGTTTCTGTGTGATCTCCACTCTGGCCCCTCATTCTGCCTCCACTCTGCTCCACTGTCATGTTGCTTGGTGCCCCGGTGTCCCCGCCCCTCAGACCATGCGAGCGTGAAGGTGTGCGTCGCCTCAGGCACAGCCTGGGATGTTTCAGTACTCTGGTGCCCTGGGCCGAGAAGCCCCCCCCTCCCCTACAGCCGCTCAGCCTCCGGTCCCCCGATCCCACCTCCTGGTACTCTGGCCTCTGTCCCTGCCTCCCAGGCACAGTTTTACTCTCCTCTCCCTCACACAGACTCCGCCTCCACCTGCTAACACGCTGAATGGGTTCAACCTCTCATTGACATCGTGTGGTGACTTTTCCGCCTGGGTTCATGATGAATAACCGACTCACTTTTGATCCAGGTTGATGTTTCCGCTCCGTAGCCGTCGTTTTTTTAAATAGTCGCACAGTGTTTGTAGAGCGAGAGCGGCTTGTGCTACAGTGCTGAAGTGCATCGCAGAGCATGGTTTGCCACTCGATGCTAACCTGGAGTTGAAGGTGGTGTGGTGTGAAGTCCCCTGCATGTGGAAGCCTTCACCAGAAGCCGCTCTGTAACAATAAAACGCGACACCATTATGCTGAACTCATCGACGACTCTCTCCTCCTCACAGCTTCATACCCTGCTCAGAAAGAATACATGTGGCTGTGACAGAAATGGCGGCTCTCTTTCCCAAGGTATGAAACCCATTTGTATCCATTTTGCTTGGGATGACCCAAGTATTGTCACTTTATCAAATGCTCTAATTTCTTGTTATTTTTGCCTATTTTCCCTGAGACGTGCGTCCTCTAGTGTCCAATACATGCTCCTCAGACGCTCTGCGCTGAGCCTCCTCTCTCTGTGCTTGAACGCGTGCTTACGCGTCTCACTAGCGCTGACACATTCTCACCCCGCTGTGCAGAGGCCGCGCTCGGAGACCGTGAGGGGCTCCCTGCGCCTGCTGACCTCCAGCGCGTTCCGGCTGCAGAGCGAGTGCAGGAAGGCGGCGCCCTCGGAGGGCTGCCCCGGGCCGGACATGCAGCTGGTCACCCAGCAGGTCATCCAGTGTGCTTACGACATCGCCAAGGCGGCCAAGCAGCTCGTCACCATCACCACAAAGGAGAACACCAACTAGCGGCACTTCAACGGCCCGCCAGGCCATCAGCATCTCAGTTTTGTTCTTCGTTTTTTTTATGATTTTTTTTTTTGTTTTTGTATTTGTGGTATATGCATGCCTTCTTTTTTTAATTTATGAATAAATCTTGATAGTAATTAAAAACCAGGACAAAGCCTGAGTATTGAGGAGGGAAAAAAAGTCAGAAACCTAATCCAGCATGGGGAACGGCACGGTTCCTCTCGGATGGGGCGAAAGCAGCCAACCAAAAACCATCCTGCAGCAGCTGCCGGGCCTGGGGACTGCGGCTCGAACCGGTCACAGGTGATCTGTAAACACAGCGTAATCCAAGTACCTTTAACTGACAGTCAGAGCGAAGCGCAGGACAGCAGAGTCACGATGATGCTGGTAGAGGAGATCAGTCCAAAGATAGACGCGGATGACGAAAAGCCATAAGGGAGTCTGTGACTGACACTGTTGTAGCTGGAGGAGCTTCCCCTCATGAACTGCACTGAGCTAGCACCACCACCACCACCACCATCATACTGTGACCTTTACGCTCTCTAAACGAACGCGTTTCTCTCACGTTTTCTACCAGATCTCGGGATTCTTTGTAGCTCTGCGTTGCCAATGTCGAAAAAAGCTATTCATGTGGTTTGTCCCCCGTCCAAGTGTGAGCCCGTCCAGCCTGCACCCTCGCAGCTATTTATGCGAGGCCATGTGTCAAGTCGGTGAACGTAAAGTAACGCCTGTTCAGGGGCCGAGTGAACGCTCCCCACCGGCTCCGAGGCTTTGTTGCGGAGTACGTGGGGCCCGTCGCCGCTTCGTGTCCTCCTGTGGTCTCGTGTGCTTTCGGCCGTCTCGTACCTGCGTCTCGCGCTCCGCTCCATCGCCGCTGCTTTCCGTATTCGATGTGCGGGATAGATCCCTCAGACGTCTGCGCCGCAACAGAGCCCAGGCGTCCGCTCATCCTCACCGTCTCAGAGTCCACCGTCATTCTGAAACCTCATCAAGATAACGTCCCTCTCTGCACTGGAACCCAGTGCAGGGATGTATGTGATGCGGCTGCTGCAGCTGCACTTTGGAAGAATAATTATTTTCTAAATAAACGTAATTTATAACTGAAGCCTGTTGTGGTTTCTTCAGTTCTGTATTGATCGTGTGTCGCCTCGATGTGGAATAATCACTCGGAGTGTGTTTTTCTTCTTGTTTTAATACAAACAATCTACAAATGCAGCATAGAAAATATACAGCTCTACAATTACAATAAAATAAATCAAGTCTTTTCTATAAAAAAAACTCCAAACACTCAACTACGAGCATCAAAAAGGGAAAACATATGGCCTCGATGCACATGACTGCTCCGGTCTTTGGAAGGCATACAGGGTCGCTTACAAAAAGCTTTTTGGACATTAGGAGAGATAAAATTGATCAATAAATTAAAGATTTGATCCCTTCATGGATCAATATTCTAACATCTGATTGTTGCATCACACATCAAACTAATGATTTCACCTGGCTTCAGTGCTCAGGATGATGAGGAGGAGGAGGGCCTGTGACTGTAACTATTAACCTTCAGCCACATGAGGGGTTCACTAAGAAGCACTTGGAATGCTGCAGGCTGTCGTCGACCTGTGTCAGTCCTGCCAGCGGCTCATGTCCAGGCCGATCGAGGTCGGCTGTGAATCTGAAAGAAACAGTTTGAGGAATGTTTCATACTCGGCTCGGTGGAATCGGCATGAAGAAGATTCAGACCCGGGATTTGATCTCTCACCTTGTCCTGGTACCCTCTCCTGGCCATCGTCTCCATCTCCAGCCTGAGCTCCTCCTCCTGGACTCTGCGAGCCTCCCTCTCCTCCTCCTCCTCCTGCTCCACCCTACACTGCACCTCCCGCTGCTTTTGGCGCTGCTCTTCCACCTGCGGCGTACACACACACACATGCAACTTCAGTTGTAAACAAGCTGCTGCGACATCTTCATGTGTTGGATCAGGGAACATACCAGAACAGACACACACTCACAATAGCTGAATAGCCCTGTTGCTTCAAAGCAGGAAGAGTTGGATTTCTCCCACAGTTGAAAAACATGCATGTTCAGGATTGAAGGCTCTAGATTTCCCTTGGGTGTGAGTGTGAGAGTAAAAGCTGTGTGTGTGTATTCTGTGTGCCTCGCCTAAGCTTTTATGATTTGGGGGACTAAGACTTATTGTTTGAGTACAACCAAGCTCAGCTTTTCAGCATGCGAGGAAAGTAAAGAGAGCTCCTCCCTTTGTTGAAACACGCTGCCCTGCTCGACCATATTTTTAATAAAGCCATTCAAACGTGTTGCATTACTGACATCTACTGGGCTGGCTCTTATCCCATCTGATCTGCTACTACCATGGTACGTGTACAGGCATGTGATACAAATGTTCCTGAATGTAGTGGAGGGTGAGCTGGGCTGAGGGTTTAAAAGACTAACTTTAATGTGTGGAGAGAGCAGTGTGGGAAACCTGAGCCCACCTGAGCATCAATCTCCTGCATCCGTGCCGTCTTGCGGCCCTCCTCTCGCTGCGTCTCCTGGCGCCTGATCTCCCTCTCCAGCTCCAGCTCCTGGATCAGCTCTTCTCGCCTCCTCAGGGACTCCTCCTGAGCCTGGCGGTTTTTCTGCATCTTCAGCTCCAGCTGCTGCTGCCTGCCCGCGAGCACCTGCCCGCGAGGAAGAGAGGATGGGCCGTCGCTCAGCAGCCAGAGACTCGGAGCGGCGCTCGGTTTTGGTTCGATTCGAAACCTCCGCTCACCTCCCGCATGAGCCGTTCTCTGGCCCTCTTCTCCTTCTCCCACTGCGCTTCACGTTTCTCCCACACACGCTGCGCTTCCTCTCTGTGACGGACGGGGCAGCTCGGTTTGTATGTGGGGGAAAGCCGGAGTCCGTTTTTGAAAAGCTGTGGCTCACCTGTGTAAGATGTCAAACTCCGCCTCCCTCTCGCGCTCCCACTGAAGCTGCTCTTCAATCACGCCCTTCATCCAGGCAGCGTCGGCGATGGCCCGTTCCCTGCGCTCCGTCTCCACCCTCCTGTCCTCCTGCTCTCCCTCCAGCAAGGCTTCCAGGATCCGACGGTCGGCCTCCTGCTCGCCACAGAGAGATTCCAGGTAGGTGTGGGGAAGTGAAACGGGCCCCAAGTAGAGAAACGCACAGCGTCTTGAGAGCGGCCCGACTCACCAGTTCCTGCTGCACTTGCTGAGCTCTGCGCTTCAGCTGAGCCCGATACTGTCGGATCAAGAAGCGCCTGCAGCACAGACACAAGCAAGCCGGCGAGTCAGACCGGCGGAGGGTCGTCTCCTTACCATCAGCCTCGTGCTGAAGCACTCTGCCTTACGCCATCTCAGACTTCTTTCTCCTCTCCTCCAGCTCTCTCCTCTCGTCCTCTATCTTCTCCAGCTCCCACTGCTTGGCCAGCAGTGCCTCCTGCTCCCTCTTTAGACGGGTTGCCTGAGAAAAGACGAAAAGAATGCTTTATAAACACATACAAACAATACTTTTCATAGTAGGAATGCTTTGCCCGGGCTCTGAATACCTCATCTTCTCTCAGCTTCAGCTCTTCCATCTGTTTGCGCAGCTCATTGGCCCTCTCCCGTTCCTCTTGTCTAGTTTTCTCCTCTGCTTGCCTCGTCCTCTCCAGAGCCTCTCTCCGGGTCCTCTCGTACTCATTCTCAAAGCGTCTCTTCTCCTCCTGCGCGGCCACGTCTTGCTGCATATTTGGAGGGACAGGTCACTTACAGTAGGTGTCTAAACTTCTTCAATTATTCACCGCGTTGAAAAGATTGAGCCGAGCAGACCGGAGCCTAGACACTGTGCTCACAGATGGTGCCAACACCATTTAATTAAACATTCATTTGTTTCATCAATAATTAGCCACGTAAAAGGATAATGACACGGTTTAATGAATTTTGGGTCTTATGTGTCATCACTGGTTAGACTATCAGACACTTAAGAGTTTCAAGCAATCCTGTCATGATATGGTGTAAGCAAGGGAAAATAATACACACCAGTGTGACACAGTTAAACGATCAGAGGCTGATCTGATGCTGTGCAGTCTGACAGCTGTGATAAGGATCTCACCTCTCTCTTCTCAGATATCTGCTCCTGCCATTGGCTGACAACATGATCTTTATGCAATGCTGACTCGACCTGAGGACGGATTAAAAGGGTGAGTAGCTACATACAAGCAACAGACGCGCTGACGAACCCGAGCGGAAGCGACACCAGGATATTTTATTCGCTTAGGTCAATGCCGGATTCAGGTTAACAAAAAAAGTCATGGAACATCTGCATCACGAGCCCTATTGGTTTCAAGATCGAGTGGATGTCTTGCCGAAAGTGTCTGTTTTCTCCCTTTGCAGAGCTCGTCAGACACAAAGGATGGTCACAAGGATCCTGGACCATTTATCACTTTAACAGCAGCCAGACTTTGAGGTACATCAAGAGGTTTGGCAGCTTGCCACTTTTGCATGAATAGTTTACAAAGCTACCTCTCTCAACTGTGGGTTGTTTTTCTTCCAGTGTTCCCTCAGCAACTCCTGTGCAAGCTGGGGACGAAAAAGGGGAAACGAGGGGTCAACAGTGTACACTGACAGCCATCTGAGTGCCATCTTGCAGTACTGAGAGTGATGCCTCTAACCTTTTTTCTTCTTTCCTCTCTGGCCGCACGGAGCTCATCAGTCTTTTGCACCAGATGACTTGTTACTGCTCTCGGGTCAGGACACACCTCCCTGAGCTCCGCCTCCAGCCGGTCTCGTTCTTCTTGAAGCATGGCCCGGAGCCGATTCCTGCGCTGCTCCAGCCTGGCCCTTTTTTCCTCCTCCAGTCTCTCTTTATGGTACGCTGACATACTGAACAGCAGGGGAGGAAAAGGACACAAGTTGTACCTCTCTGCCATTTGTCCACTGAGAACATGCTGCACACTCACGCCCACACACACACAAATTATTGTACCACCTATTTGTAGGCAATATATAGACTGAAGGGAAGGCACTCTCAAAGGGGATATATCAACAGCTAAGCTGTCATAAGCAAACAACTAATCACTGAAAAAGAGGCAGTGACACACACGATTACATCCAGTTTTCAACTGCAAAATTTGCGAAATTATTTGTATATATGGTTAACACTTTGGCAATCAGTCTTCTGATCTGCTATGATTAAACACTTAATGAGCCATCCATCCATCATCTCAACCGCCTTGTACAGAGCATTGTGGAAGGAACTGCTAGTGCTTAATCGAACACACATATGGTGAAAGCAGGAAATACACACTCTGGACAGGTCATCAGTCCATCATAGGACATAGTCACACCTAGGGGACATTTAGAGTCTCCATATGGCCTTAACAGGTATTTTTGGGGGCTGTGGGAGGAAACTGTGGTACCTGGAGAAAACCTATGCAGACCTGAGGAGAGCATGGAGAGGTCCTCCTTCTCACCAGGGTTCAAAACAACTTGCTGTGAGTATGCTACACACCACTTGATGGGCCAGTGTTTATTTCCAGGAAGGATTTCCACAAGGGCATTCGAACACAGTTGTAAAAACCTGAACACATTTCACTTCTCATCCATGGGTACAGTCCAGCTGCCCTCAGTGCACCTCTGGATCTCATTCACTGGGAAGCATCAGTCACCTCAGAGCGAGGTCACCAGTTCACAGAGTTTGCCTGCTCTCCCCTGCCTGTGTGGGTTTTCCTTTCAAAGTCCAAAAACATGCATGTTAAGGGCAAATGGAGACTCTATTTATTTTTAATTGGAGTGTTTAGTGCGTGTGTGCACAGTTGACTATCGAGGTACAAAGTGGTGAGATACAGGATAGATGGATGGCATTGCATTGTGATTTCCTGCCTCTTTTAAAGCTAAATCACATTTGCAGTTTGTAAAGTTAGTACAGTTTTGTATGTAAGGGGGATTGAGAGTTTTGGAATGAATGAAGCTTAAAAAGAGGTGGTATGACACAATACCAACATACTTACCCACTACATTATATATGAGCATGGTGGAGATGGAAGGCAACAGAAAATGTCAACAAAAACAGCAGCTGGCACGACGTGTTCATGCCGAGGTGAGAGCATGTGGACCAGGAGCATGTTACCTCTGCTGGAAGGAGTGTCGGGAGCTCCACACCTCCTGTCTCTGGCTGCGGACACTCTGCTCTCTGAAGTACCGAGCATGATACTCCCACTGCTGCCGCCTCCGGGCCTCCTGCTCCCGCTGCCGAGCCAGCTGTCCGGCCAACACCCGGGACCGACTGGGTACATGGGCGGAGAGGGTCGGCAGAGCCATGCTCCTGCCCTGCTTCATAATTAAACATGAAACCACCGGGCGTAACCTTGTTATCCACAGCCTGACTATCACTCCGACTGCTTTGTTTGTTTGTTTGTTTGAAAGCTCGCCAACTTAACACTAGACACATGCTGTTTATGTCTCCACGCCAAAAGCCACTCATACACAGCAATATCCAGGTTTGTTATTAATATTATACGTGCACTTAACGATGCAATTGATTTAAGTAAGACGAAAGGGGGGAACTCAAATCACTACAAACAAAGCGTACGTTAAACCTCCCTACGCAGGAACAATGCACGTAATTCAGGAGAGTTACAGCTCGATTGTCGGTACTTACGTAAACTGCCCGTCGTAAATTAGGCGGAGTCCTCCCGAATTTAGTTACAGGTCGACGATTTTCATCAATAAATGAGAGAAAACCCGTCTTTATTAAGTTTCCCTCCTCCTTAGTTACCAGCACACTTCCTAGTTACTCCCACGCTACGGCATGCAGAGAGGGTCACGCTTGTTTGAAATAAAGCGAAGCACAAATGTCTCGTAGATTTGAATAAAAAATAATCAATTAACTTATAAATGTACTAATAACATGTATGTAACAATAATGAAAACTGCATGTGAACAACTGACACCATGACTTGAAAACAAAGGTCTCTTTCCTCTGTCATATCAAAAAGGATCTGTTTTCCATTTAGAACAATACATGAGAGCGACTTGAATCGGTTTAAAAGGGTCCGATTCAGTGCGTTTTTTTTGCTGGTTACACCGTCACAAAGAAAACAGATTTTGGCCACTTTGGGATCACATCATAACTATAATATCACCTCTATTTCATTTTCCTCTTGTTTAACAAGAAGAAATTAGAGAGATAATTACCAGCAAAAAATGAATAAATAAACAACACGATTGCGAAATTTCAATAAATAGATGATCCAATTATCAGGCTGTTTTAACAGTGCATGTCCAAATGTTCCACTGAACTCCGTTAGTAGGCAGCAGAGCAGCGGGTCTGAGTGTGGGAGGGCTGGAGTCAGCTGATCAAAGGACCTCAGCAGCCGCTCAGTTTCCCCTGCTCACCTGTCCACGCGCCGTGCACTGGCCCTCTTACCTGACAGGTGGCGATGACCCGGATTGATCAGTAACAAGTGGACCGTACAAGCCAGAGGCAGGTAACCTGTGTGTTTTCTCCTAGGGTGGGATATGACACACACACACACACACACACACACACACACACACACACACACACACACACACACACACACACACACACACACACACACACACACACACACACCTCTCTGGTGTCACTGTAAATCTGCAGCAGAGGTCTGACAGCCTTTTGCTTTCGTTTCAGAGTGTGTCTGGACCTCAGAGATGGCTCTGTTAATGGAGCACCAGTTCAGACAGCTGCCAGCTGACAGACAGGTGGAAACAAGACCATTTCTGGAGGCTGTGTCATACCTTCCACCGTTCTTTGGTAAGTGAAGTTTCCACCGTGTGACACAGTAGAGACCTTGTAGGCACCTCTGACATAACGCTGCAGGGAAATAAAGGTGAAAAGTGATTTCTCAAATGGCATCGCTTGTGGAGAAAAAGGGCAGCTCTACACTAATTTTTCTCTCTACGATGCTTGTCAGAGGCTGACTGTCTTATACTAGAAAGACTGAAGGCACAGAGGAAATAGTTTAATTAGTTTCAAGTGTGTTTATTCATAGAACATCATTATTCAAGTTTACTGACTGTTAAATTGACTGCACACAAATGCATCTGATAGCAATACCCCGCAAAACCCACTCCATCATAATTCATTCATCATTCTTTGTGTGCAATTTGTTCAACTTTGATTGCTAAACACAAAACTCGAGAGAAATCTGTCACCACTCTTCTATCAAGCCCAATGATTCGATCTTGCTGTTTTCCAAATGATAATCTTTTTTGGATCGTATTTCTCTCCATCAAGCTGTCCACAATCCTTTAGCATGCATAATTTAATCCACTGACCTGGATTTTAAGTTGTGAAAATGATTAGTACGGTGTTGAGTTGCCCTTGCCCATTCACTGGCGGCACGGTGCAGCAGGGCATCTTTGTGCGACTTCATTCTGTATTAATATGCCAAAGGTCCTCTATTGAATTTGCCATGTGAAACCCTTGAGAGGAACCAAGTCTAATGTCGACATTAAACTCTTTCCTCCTTGTCACCATTGTTAGTTGCTGACCTAGAAAGTTCTCTGCCAACTTTCCTACAAGCTTTTAAAGTCCTGTACACACCAATTTAAATATCCTTTCCTATTTGGGCATTTTCATCCAGACTGCATGGTCAATGTTTGCTGACTGTGCTGCTGTAGCGGTAGACAACATGATATTTCTCTTAAGCTTAATGTGTTTACTCACCCCAGTAAGCTCTGTCCCACTGAGAAGAGGTATTATTAGCCAGAATAATTAAAACTCGTGTTTGTGTTTAACAAACCGAGACATGAACAATTGATGCCATTAGGGTTTAGTTCTTTTATTTTTTTTTTCAGGAGATTTTAGTGTTATTCCAGTGTTGCTTTTTTGCCGGATAGATTTCAGAGGTTCAGTTTCAGACACTGATTTAATTGCCTGTTGTCTCCACGGGATGAGTGCATATGTTGTAACAATGGAGAGGGTGGAAAATATGTATATGGAGTGCCACATAAGACGAGAATCTCTCCGAAACAAGATAGCAGCACAATGGGGCGGTTTTTGTCATGAGTAGTTTCCACTCGAGGCTCAGGAGCCGAGGCTGTGCGTGGTGTCAGTGGGTCGCCCAGGAGCCGTGTGTGGTAGGGAGATGAGATGTCTCCCTGTCCGCCGTCCTGTCACCAAATACTCAGCTCCTCTAGGAGTCCCATTAGTGGATACCTACTGTAATGATTATACAGTGATGATGTATCAGTGAAAACATCACATCCTAAAGATGTAATCCAGGTGCACTTCACTTAGCCTCCAGCCCTGCAGAGTTCACCTGGGCCAGTGTTTTAAGCTTCCGGTGTGGCTCAGCTTTTCACCCTGCTGCACTATTGTACAGATGCACTGCAGGAGACCCTGTGACATCACAGACTACATACTGCATCTGACCAACACCCAGCACAAATATCCTTCCTCATGGATGCTGGGGTTGAGCACCACTGGGTGCAAAATGAGTAAGATGATAGAACGGTGGAAAACTGTGTATGCACAACAAATGCACAATTTCAACAAGATGGGACAAGTTGATTGCAAATCATTTCCTACATGTTGTCCCTTTAACTCAGTCTGACAGCTGACATGGTGACTTGGATGTTTGGCAGCATGAAATGTCAAAGAGTCTCTAAGGATGTAAAAGTCAAGTGCATTATTTTCGAGTAAAATGTAAAAAGTAATTACAAATACAAAGTATTATTGTACTGCAGTTGCTGAAAATCCCACTGGTATCAATAATATATTATATACCAACTGGTCATTAACAACAAAAAAACACATACACACACCCACAATCACTTCAGGATTTCTCATACACTCTTCTAGCTTCTGCTTACTGAGGTTGCCATAGGAAGCTCATAAGCTCATTGAGGTTTGATACGTTTTGTTTCTTGTTGAGCCTTTGAATTGTCAGCCGTCACCCATGTTAACGTTCCTCCTCAGACTGTCTCGGCTCCACGGTTTTTGCACCAATCAAGGCTGACATAGCTGGCAACATCACTGTAAGTGCCACTTGAATCTATTGTACTTCTTTTGTGTTTCTCAGTGATGTTAAATACAATGCAATGTGCTGTTTGATCAAACAGAAAATCAAGGCAGTTTATGATACCAACCCCGGGCGGTACAAGACGCTCCAGCAGATTGTGGAGGCAGAGAAGGAAATGCATGGATCACAGTGGCCCAAAGTTGGTGCAACGCTGGCTCTGATGTGGCTGAAAAGGTTTGAGACATTTTACAATTTAGGTTTTAGGAATTGTGTCTTCCTTGGGTCTGAGTCCTGTTGTCCCCAATCATTATTGTGTGTATCCTCTTTGTCATTGCAGAGGTCTGCGATTCATTCAAGTGTTCCTTCAGAGCCTAGCAGACGGTGAAAAGGATGAAAGCAACCCAAACCTCATCCGAGTCAATGTCACCAAAGCTTATGAAGTCGCCCTGAAAAAATATCATGGCTGGCTGGTGCAGCAGCTCTTCAAGGTGAGGTCAGAGTCTTTTGTGGGAGTTGTTAAACCCACAGAGTCGTAACAACTGTGGCATCTGTTTGACTCTTCTAGGCGGCTCTTTTCGCTGCTCCATACAAGTCGGATTTCCTCAAAGCCCTCTCCAAGGGTCGGGAAGTGAAGGAAGAGGAGTGCCTGGAGAAAATCAGAAAATTCCTCATCAACTTCACCGCTACTATTGATGCTATTTATGAGCTGTACAATAAGATGAATGCTGAGCTTGACTACGCAGTGTGACTGCAAGACATTCCTCTGTCCCCCAGTGATCACTTAGGGAACAAAATCATTCACAAGCTGCAGTCTGCATTTCTCCGATTCCTTAATCTGAGTATGTTTTCCTTCAGGTCATGCGGAAGCTCATTGCGGAGTGTATTTATACCACTCTGTCACGACACGTCAGATATTTGCACTTCTAATCATCTCTGTGCCTGTTCTGCCTTTCTCAGCGCGCCCTCTTCTCACCATTGTCTGGGGCAAAGTAGCTGCACATTTGATGTTTATGTCTCTTCTCACGCCTTTTCTGGAACACCTGCTGTGGTTGAAAGCATCGACAGATAATTATTTGTAAGGTTTTTCAGAAACGTGTGGTCATTTGACCAGCAACCAAATGTTTCAGAAACAAGGACTGTCACAGAGGCTTCAGGTGGTAGAACTAATGAGCGGTATCAACAGAACTAATGCCGTCTTGTTTTGTTAAAACTATTTTCATCTTGACAGTGATTTATCCACTGTTTGGATTCATGCTGCAGAAACTGAAAGAAATATATAGTTTTCATTTCTGTTTTTCATGTCCCCAGCCAAAGAAAGACATGTTTTGATTCTTAAGTAAATTAATCAAAATTCACATAACACAAAATTAATCATACCAAAAAAAAATCTCTTCTACAATGAAAACAAGCCAAGATACGCAAGAGATTCGTCCATATAATTAAGATTGGGTTTTAACTTTTACCTTTGATTGAAAGAAATAGAAAAGAAAAGAAAGAAAATGATATATTCCTTTGTCCTTGTGACATCTTCATCTTACTATGACTGGTGTTTTTAAAAAGCCTACAATCAGTGGACAAAGGTTATCTCTTGAGCTTTCTGTTAACTTTAGGTACCAAACTTTTAATTAACCAGGTCTGCTTTTCTACCCTTTTTATTTTTTATATTTATACATTTCGCTCTCAGTCAAGTAGGCATACTTAAGAGCAGACTGATGACTGCTGAAGGTTGATTTCTCCTCTTTTATCTTCTCTGCTATGCGACATTTCTCCACAGCCTGTGCTCCTCTACACACTCTGCTCTCAGGTGTTCACATAAAGTTGAATATGTATTTTCTTTAGCCCTCATTGTTCAGAAGACAATGTGTTGCCTTCAACGTGACTTTTAGACTTTCAGGTGATTACAAAGATGCATTTGATGTCAGTTATGTTAACAACTTAACTGATCTTGAATTGTTGTTATGTGCGTGGCCTTCACTCCAGCAATACTGTTTTGAGTGCATGTCCTTAAACACTCCTCTCCTCTTACTGAAACTGTGTTGAGTGTGTGTGTGTGTGCAATGTGTAAAAGTAATACACCCTAAATTTTCAACTAATTGAAATCATAATTTACAATAAAAGGTTCAAAACCATCAATGTGATTTGCTTTTTTCCTTCTTTGTCTCTTAAATTTTTCTGCCTCTATTTAACATTGCATATCAGACGAACAGACGTGATGGAAAACAACATTTATGCTACATTTGTGCTCTACTAAATGTATTTTTTAGTGATCATTATGCTTCTCATGAGTGTATTGATTTGTTGCCTTTGTTGCTGTTCATTGTGTGTCATTCTTAATTGAACTAACAGTACATAAAACAGCTTTTGCTTTCCATTCATTCTGCTGTTTCTTTGTCTGCACTGCTAGATTTAATAGAAGTGAATTGATCGGCTTTATTGTCCACAGAGGGAAATACGGTATTGCTCACATAACTAAATATACATAATTGTGATGAACAAGAAGTAAAACAACAGGAGACACTTAAAAAATATATAGTACCTTAATAAATCATTATAAGTGCAATGGGTGCATGAAAATCCATAATTAAGGTCCATAGGTAATTAATTGAGATGTCCTTGTAACCCAGCTGAGCTTTAGAGCCCATTTAAAAATCCAACCAATGAAGGAGCAAATTGATTTTAAACATAGGTTTCATTTGGCCCTCCTATGAGAGGTAATCCCTCCAACCAGAGGGCAAACATCTAAACTCTACATCAAATTGATGCATAAAAACAAACAGGTTCCTGGATCTGGGCACTGTTTGAACAAAGGTATTCTTCTTCTTTTGTATTCAGCAGCCTCATGACACTAGATTTATCAACAGTGCTCAACTTTATTGTGTGATTTTGCAAAGCAGAAATATGGGTCAGTATTTGTGAAACATTGCTCCCAGCAGGCGTGTTTATTCATCAGTGAAGCCATGTATAAAAGGCACACCGCAAGGCAAAACAGGGTCATGAATCAACTTTCACCCTCAAACCTATTGGAACAGCTCCACTTCATGACAACAGACCTTATCTGAGAAATCACATTATGGCATTATGGAAAGCTGCAGAACAGGAATAGACTCCATGCTAAGATTGATTTGTCACCTGTGACTGCTCCACTGGATGGGGTTCACATCCTACAAAAACAAATCTTGAAAGGTAAAGGCTTCGAATGAGCAAACAATGGTTCAGTACAACTAAGTACATTTATTCAAGTACTTTTCACTCTTTGTGCCACATTTTCGGACAGAGATGTTGTAGAGTTTTGATCATGAATGTGATGCCTGCGTTGTGAACTAAACCATCACATATACAAGTAAAAAAAGCAATAATTGATCTATCCATCCATCACCTATCTCATACACACCGACCCATCACAGGACACACACAGCATTAACTCTAACACTCCTACCTAGGGGCAGTTTTGAGTCTCCAGTCAACCTGAACAAGCATGAACTTTGGACTGTGGAAGGAAACAAAAGTATCTGGAAAAAAACCCATGCAGGAAGAACCTCAGTCCATCCGGGATATCTACCATGACTCCAATTACTGGGTATCAGCTATTTGATTCACCTAAGATCATGTACAGATTATTTATTTTGTTTCCCTCTTTTTTCCATTAAAGACTGATCAATAATCTTCCTGAATGTGATCATTTGCTTTCTCTGTACTTGTCCTTTTTTGTATTTTGTCTTGTAAATTGAGCAAAACAAGAACTGTGAAGGTGTCATATCGAGTGACAACTCGAGTGACAATTACACCACTCAACAAAGTAATAAAGTAAGACAAAGCCTCTTGGATGAGAGGTGAAAGTCCAGCAGCCACAATTTACAACTCCTAGAAAGTTCAGAAAACTAATTTGTTGCAGTCATAAAAAAGTGGCAAAATAGCTCAAACTCAATCACATACAATGGGAAAATCTGACCTGAAAGAAACTCTAATATGATAATGTATGTGCCTGTGTCACAGGGACATATTCCTGCATTGAGTACTTCGAGGGTAGTTTTCCATACATTAATCACATTTCACTCAGTTTGTTTAAGCGACGCGGTACAAGGTGTACTGTACCACTCAAATTTTTATTACTTTGACTTTTTCCGCTTTTAACTTTGTGGCGCTCCTGGTGGCCAGCCCCGGGTACTGCAGCTCAAACTTTCTCCGCTGAGGGTGGTGCAGCCTCCCTGTCCCACCCAGCCGCAGAGTACAGGCAGGCGTTGTTCCTGGTGCCCTTCACCGGCTGTGGGACGCGCTAATAAGAGGGAAGTACCGGAGCTGAACCTCAGTCAGGGCATTTCAGGCTCATCAGGAGCGCGCAGAGGAAAAGTTTGGCAACTTTCAAACTATGGGAAAAAAGCTTTGGAATATTTTTTCAAGAGCACAAGATAAGACCACCAAGTTAAATCACGGTAAGCAACAACTTGGGGTTCTTCCCTGAGTGCATTTCGGGCCACAAGAATTATTATTTAGAGACTTAAACTGTTCTCTATTTCTGTGTTTTCATCTGTTAACTCCATTCAGACCAGCATGGTAGGTGTGACCTTTATAACTTCAAAACCTATTATCTTTATTACATTAAATCCATTTTCTTCTCTCCCTCCCTCTCTCAGTGCCTCCTGCCTCTCTGGCTCTGGATTATGTCTGAGCAGCAGTGACAGAGCAGGAAGTCTCACATCTCTGAGGGTACATTAGAGTCACTCACTCCTATTGAGGCACTCTCCCAAATGGATTCCCACTGTTTGACCCAATAAGAGGATAATTTGTGAGCTGCGGCCCCAGTTTATATTTTATGATCTTGTCCTATCACACTGTCAGGTTTAATATCCAGGTGGTTTTCCCTGCCTTCACAAACACGCTCCATGCCCTGCGTCATCCCTTTCTCCTACTCAGTTGTAATAGTTTATCAAGGGGCAGCCGCTCTTTGTTCTTCTGTCTTTTTTACTTTCCATCGTCCACTGAAGTGTAAAGGCATGATAATCCCGGATGTCAGACATGGTTGTGAGTCATGCCGCTCCCTGAGTGGGACCCCCAGCCTCTGTGTTTGTGTTGCCCCTCTGCAGCAGAGTCTGGCTTAGATAAGTTGTCAAAGCTGTGAAAAGAATGGCATTACCTTGGAGGGACGTGTGAGGATGTCGGGTTAGGCTCAAGTGTGTGTTTGCGTGGTCAGAGTAGGTGTGAATAGTGAAATTATGCAACAGTTGTGGTGTGTACGGTTTAGATTTACTGATGTGTGTGTAAAGCAGACAGGTGGCGTGATCCTGCCTCCTGCAGGAAACTCCTCCCTTGGCCACGCTCACACCCATCGTATTGGTGTTGGCGTCTGTCGTTTCCTTGACTTTCCATATATCCCGATCCCTCTCGACAGAGCTCTTTTATGTCACTCATGACCTGCACATGTGTGTTTCTGTGCCAGCTTTTCACACAATGGTTGGTCTTCTTGTTTTCTACAGGACACCCACATGCTTCAGCATCATTTGCAGTTTCCCCTGAAGAGGAATTTGACACGTCACCGTGATAAAAGGGATGAACGAGGTACAGAGGGGTCAAATCTTAACATCCAAACCTGCTTCAAACGTAGAAGTTTTAAAGGTTCCTTTAGAAATTGTCATCATAATGCACCGGTACATTAGCTTGAATGATTTATCGAGTGGCTGGAGCAGACGAAGTGGGCCGCATATTTCTAAAAGCTCTCAAGTTAATAATTTTTTATGCTCTAGAACATCTTTCCGCCGAGAGAACAGCGTCACCACTTCATTCCATTATTACAAACACAAGTGTTTAATTGAAAATGATGAGCTGTTTTGCTTTGAGTGGCTCCCACCATCCTGCCAGTGGTGAGACACAGTTTCACCAGTAAATAGTTCACAGCTTCAGTGCAGAAGAAAGAAGTTGGGTCATAAAGTGCATGTAAAGAGTCCTGGGTTACATAAACCACAAAAAAGCAGTCACACATTTTACATGGTAGGAAAACATTTGTTAGCAACACTGCATGTAAACGTAGCATCTTTGTTTATAAGATTCCTCCCGGCACTGGTCTTGTTTTTCCATTGGTCTGAGCATTTCCTGGTGACCTAAAAGGCCACCCAGCTCACTGGGAACACTGTGTCTTGCTGTTTGTTCCAGAGCCGCTCCGCTCTCCTCAGAAGGTGCCACCAGGTCTTGTCCAGGGCCGACACCCTCGGCTCCGCCTCCGCCAAAGCTGCTGCCTCTGAAACCTCAGGTGATGGCGGCGCGGCTCAGCAGGAGAGCGATGCGGCCGTCCCCCTGTCTGAGCTCTCTGACCTGTTCAAGGGCGAGGACGCCGCCCTGGCACCCCAGGACACGAGCCAGAGCTCTGCCACGGAGCAGGCTCAGCCCGGACAGCCCTCGGACGGCAGGCAGAACCTGCGCATGAAGTTCCAGGGTGCTTTCAAGAAGGGCATCTCCAACCCCATGGACCTACTGGAATCTACCATATACGAGTCGAACGTAGTTCAGGGTCCAAAGAAGGCGCCCATGGACTCGCTCTTTGACTATGGCACCTGCAGGACCACGAGCAACCAGAAACGAGGAAGGAAGAAGCTCCAGAGAGAGTGAGAATGGTCTTAAGTCATTGGGTGCTCCTTCACACTTTCTAGTTATGGGTTTACTTTTACTCTACAAAGAGTTGTCAACCTTCACTGGGACAAAAGGGCAGATTTGGTTAAAAAATCGAATAAAAACCAAAGACTCCCTACAAACGGCCGCTCTGTAGAAAGAGGCTTGCCACATGAGGAAGTATACACACCTACACACCCATACACACTCTGTGGTCCAAGCCATTCCTCATTCGACCCATTCACTGATCTAACAGAGGGCATGTTGTTTGTCCCTGTGTAGCAGCAGTTGAGGTAATATTTAGGCTGCTGTCTGTTCCTGGCTGCTTTACCTGCACCCCCCTCCCCCCACCCAACACACACACACACACACACACACACACAGAGGTCTATTTAGCAAAACTGTGAAGGGTGTGAGCAGTTTCTTAAAAGATGACTTGTGCACCAAACTCCCGTTTTCTGTCAATGAAACATCGAAAGCGCCAGTAAATGAAGTGAGTAAGACTAACCTCACACCATGTCTCTGTGTCTCTTCAGTAAAGCCGAGACGTCCAGCACGCTCGGTCCCAACCCCACCCCTCCAAAAGTAATGAAAATATTCAACCGCTCCATCCTCTTCGACTCTGTGTCACGTGCAGACACGGAGGCCCTCGAGGGCCTCTTGGAGTACCTGCAAGGCCATGAAAAGAGGTTAACTGACGAGGACCTCAAAGGTGAGACCGACCTGAGTAGACCCTCCAATCACAAAACAAATGTTAAAACAAATGAATATTAATCTGTTGATTACGTTCCAGATTAATCCATTATTGTAGCTGTTTCTTCTATGGACTGATCTCTGTTTCACAAAAGCCAAGATTAAGCCCTGAAATAACTTATTTCGTCCAAATCTCAAAGATTTACTCAGATTATTCAAAATTCTAATTTAACAAGCTGATGTCAGAGAATTTCTTGAAAACAGACTAAAAGTATTTTTTTTAACTAAATAATTATGTAAACATATGTCTGTTAGTTTATCAGTCTATTATTAATCAGTTGTCCACATTAATGCATTTGTCTCTTGAATCTCTCGAGGACTCTGAAGCTCCAAAGTAGAGAGTCAGCTTCAGGATTTAGCTGAGTGAGGGTCCAGCTCTGACCTTTTGTATTCCCTGGATAATCTCTCACTGCTGTTGTAGGCGTAGAGGATGCGAGAGGGGAAAGGTGGAGTGATGTCATTGTCTTTGTCCTACTGGGGCAGGACCAAGAAAAGCTTCCTGTGGCCCTGAGATGTTTGCTCAGACTTGTGGCAGAGAGCAGAGAGAAGTCACAGCAAACTGTCGACTCCCTTAAAAAGTTCTTTTTTTTTAACCGAGAGACTAAAAATAGCAAATAGAAAAGACCTCCTTCAACTGCTGTCTTTTACAGTTTTATCTCATGAACCCTTAACAAGTCATTAATGTGAAACAGTTCAAAAAACGTTATTATTCACAGACTTCCAGAAGAAGTCATAGCAGGGAATCACATCTGATAGAAGTCTACATGTCTACAGGAAAAGATGATAAAGTAGCTTAAAGCAGTGATTGACGGTGCAGTAGATAAATATTAGATAAATGGTGATGTAGTTAATGAAAAGTTAAATAAATGTGATATAATAGTACAATTATTCTGACACTATCCATGATTACAACATTTATAACAATGACATTTGTACCACTTCCTCTGGTTCAAGTGCAATTAAACAATGATGATGGACAGAGGATGGTACTATGGGCTGAAACTTTGTTTCTTTTACTTCATGTGTCCACCAGAGCCATCCACTGGAAAGACGTGCTTGCCCAAAGCCCTGTTGAACCTGTATGGTGGGCAGAACGACACCATCCCACTGCTGGTGGACATAGCGGAGAAGACCGGGAACCTCAGAGAGTTCATAAACACACCGTTTAGGGATGTATACTACAGAGGTGAGGAAGTAGCAGCTATTTGCATAATGACGGTGGGTGAGGCCCGGTTATGGGAAAGCACTGCATTTACTGTCTGTAATTGTGTGGTGACTAAGCTCTGTAAACAAGCAGATGCAGAACTTGGCTCGGAGGACTTGGAGGAAGAAACTTTTTCAGCTTGAGTTGTCAGAACCACAGAACATGTCCTCTTCCTTATCTCTGATTTGCTATTTTCCCTAATCACAACTTTCACAGTAATGACAGTCAGCTTTTTATTTTGCCCATGCAGGAAAATTTATGTGACAGCGTAAAAATGTTAAGGCCCCAGTTTCTATGGGTTTTGACCCCTTTCATAAATTTGGCTCATAAATGAATGGGGCTCATAAATACTACAACTCTTAAGTTTTATAAGTCGTTTTTTTCACCGACCCTAACCCCATAACCAGGTATCAGTTTCTCTAAAGAAAAAAAAGCCATTTAGACAAATGACAAAGAGTAGACACTGTTTCCCTTGTGTTACTCTGATTTTTGTTCTCAGCATACATAACCTGATTCTTTTCAGGATGGAGCTATCAGAAAACACTTTGTTTTCACGTTTAGTGCTGAAATAAAGACAAGACACAAGGCGACACTAACTAAATGAACTAAATGAGATGTTTCTCGCCGCGTCAGGCCAGACGGCGCTGCACATTGCCATCGAGCGGCGCTGTAAGCAGTACGTGGAGCTGCTGGTGGAGATGGGCGCTGATGTTCACGCCCAGGCCAGAGGACGCTTCTTCCAGCCCCGGGACGAGGGCGGCTACTTCTACTTTGGTAACGACCCACACCTACACATAAGTGTGCGAGACAGTTCATTGTGCTTCTGTGTTCTCGCTTGTAGAAAGTTTTTCTTCAGTGATAAAATGTCTGAAGTGAAATGTCACACGCAAGAAGTCTGGAAAACCAATGCTGTGTTTTTCTGCCTCGTCGGGCGCTAATGATGTGGTGCGTCGGTGGTTTCTGTGACTTCACTGGTCACTCTCTGAGTTTCCACTCAGGCTGTGACTTTCTGTCTCGGCAGCAGCTGCCAAGCTACAGTAAAATAGGTAGCACATGGTAGACGTTCCTGGCAGGGAGGCTCCGTTTCCATGGAGTGCGGTGACGTTTAGAGCCCGCCCTCTCGCCCTCCTGACATGGCGGGCTCTGACTGGTCGGGAACGTTCAGGACGCCACCTCAGAAGTCCACCTCGTTCCCCGAGTGTGTTTCAAAGCATCCTCTGAGAAACCGCCGTTCGCGGTGAGCCAGGAACACATAAGAAGACAGGCGTTGGGCCACGTGTTCAGGCCCAGTGAAAGCAGCCAGTGTTCTGCAGTTAAGAAAAGCAAACAGGCTGTGCTGACCCTCCTCTGAGGACCTCTCTGACCTGCCCATAAACCTGTGTATGAGCCAGGCTCAGCACACTGCCCTCTGCTGGAGCCTCTAACCTCCTACCTCACACCACACATGCTGGAGTACACAGAAAAACTCATTTGTACATTTTCCTTTAACCCTCTTTTGATAATTAAAACATTCATAATTGATTTATATGAAACGATCCAATCACACCGAACAAAGCTAGAATTGACTTGTGATAGACCTGTGATTTATTTATTTATTTATCCATTTACTTATTTATTTATGTCAACCCAGGACAGCTTTAACGACTATTTATTTGATTACTTTCATGCGTTTTACTCCTCACTCATCACAGAGGAGATGATTTCTATTTGCACTTAGCACGGTTGTCATTCTCAAATCCCAGCGTGTCCGGGCACAGTGTGAGTAATTTGCCGCGGAGCTTTGCGGCGAGGTGAACAGGAACCTGGCAGGGTTGATGGCTAATGGGATTTAGACTCACGCTAACACTCTGCATGCACCCGTGCAAATCCATGAAGAGGAGCGTTTCTATGCGAGGTGACAAAGTAATCTGTCACCCATGGCAACGGCTCATTTTCAGCAGCTGCTTTTGGCACTCTGGCCCCACTGCGCCCCTCCCTCAAACAACTGCTAATTGTGCTGTTTTCATAGCGAGGATTTAAGTCAAATCTTTGATCCAGGTTTAGTACGCTCTGGAAAAAACACACACACACACAGATGCCAGCTACAGTTCTTAATTAACCCTCCTGTTGATTTGCCTTATTTCTAATCTGAAATACAGTTCTTCTAATCCCTTGAGAATGCAGCATAAAGTGAGCGCTGTCTCCTCTCTCTCTCTCTCTCTCTGCCCAGGTGAGCTCCCTCTCTCCCTGGCCGCGTGCACGAACCAGCCCGACATCGTGCACTACCTGACCGAGAATCCGCACAAGAAGGCCGACCTGCGTCGCCAGGATTCCCGGGGAAACACGGTGCTGCACGCCTTGGTGCACATCGCGGACAACACCAAGGACAACACGCGCTTCCTCACAAAGATGTACGACCTGCTGCTCATCAAGAGCGCCAAGCTCTACCCGGACTGCAACCTGGAGACGGTGCTCAACAACGATGGCATGTCGCCGCTCATGATGGCTGCCAAGCTGGGCAAGATAGGGGTAAGAGAGGGACAAAGATCCACAGTATCGTCTCGGTATTGTCGCTCGAGCTCAAGTCAGAGATCGTCCTCCGTGTCGTCCCTGCAGGTGTTTCAGCACATCATCAGACGAGAGATCAAAGACGAGGAGGCTCGTCATCTGTCGCGTAAGTTTAAGGACTGGGCCTACGGGCCCGTGTACTCCTCCCTCTACGACCTGTCGTCGCTGGACACGTGTGGAGAGGAGCCGTCCGTGCTGGAGATCCTGGTTTACAACAGCCGCAATGAGGTGATGCAGGCTCTGTTGTTTTGAACTTTTCCTTTTTTTTTCTGTTTGGAAAAACGTCCCGAGATGGACGTTTCTCTTAAGGCATAGCACGAGAGTGCAAGGACATTCCGTGTCTATGAATTGCTTCGTTTCCTGTCGTTTTTTTGCGACTTTTCGTGTGGAGACGCACATTTGTGACAGTGTGGTGTTTGTCAGAACCGCCATGAGATGCTGGCAGTGGAGCCCATTAACGAGCTGCTGAGGGCCAAGTGGACCAAGTTTGCTGCTGTCACCTTTTACATCAGCGTTGTTTCCTACCTCATCACCATGATCATCTTCACCTTGGTGGCTTATTACCACCCGACACAGGGAACGGTGGGTGAAACTCCATTCGTTCACGACGGGAAACCGTTGTGTGTGCCCATTAAGCACCTTTCAGGTCACTGCATGAACATCATCTTTAGCCTCTGACTTCACTTTGTTGTTTGTGGTTATAACCTCATGTTCCCATTAAGATAAGCTTAACGTTCAAGTAAGGGACAACCTTCTTGTCTGAAGTTGTACTTTCCAGAAATCCAGATTTATGTAGTGTGTTATGTTTATGTCTTACTCATTTTAATGACTGCAAAAACATGATTAATGTTATTGAATAACCTCATTTTTCTGTCCTGCAGCCTCCCTATAGTTACCAAACAACCTCTGACTACCTGCGAATGGCGGGAGAGATTATCACCTTAGCATCAGGAATCTTCTTTTTCCTCACTAATGTGAGTCATCACGCCTCTTCATCATTGGCCGCTCGCTGCTGCGTCCCGCTCTTTTGCATCAAACTCAGATCTGTAATGGCAGCTGTTGTTGTCATCATGAAAATGTTTCTTCCGCTCTTTGCAGGTTAAAGACCTCTTCTTGAAGAAGTGCCCCGGGGTGAAGTCTTTATTTATTGATGGATCCTTTCAACTGCTGTAGTAAGACCCCATCGTCTGTCCTTGCTCACCCTCTTCCTCACCTCTGCTGTAGCTTGTGCTGACTTTTACCTGAGGCAAATTTTTCCATCCTCTTAATTGAGTCATCTAATTAATTCCTCTACCTCCTCCCCGGCATGTTTTTGTAGTTTACATCTTTAATTAAGCCCATGGTACAAACAGAGAGCGGAGAGTGTCGAGCACCTCTCTGAACCGTGCTGGTGTATATCATTAGCAACAAGGCTGTGATGTTGTGTTAAAAATGCCAAACAGCAGCAGCACCCACGTCCTCCTGCCGTCACGTCTCACCCCAGCATCTCCAGGCCGCAGTTATTGGACAAACTTTTTTCTCTGTCCCTCCTCCAGCTTCATCTACTCCGTACTGATCGTAGTCACTGCTGCTCTCTACCTGTCTGGCATCGAGGCTTACTTGACTGTGATGGTGTTTGCTCTAGTCCTGGGCTGGATGAACACGCTTTACTTCACCAGAGGCCTGAAGCTCACCGGCACTTACAGCATCATGATACAGAAGGTTAAATGATGGGAGAAAACAAAGAGAAATCAAACTAGCCTGGAATTACAAGCATCCACATGTCTTTCAACACTCTTTTTATGTCTGGTTGCCAGATTCTTTTCAAAGACCTGTTCAGGTTTCTGCTGGTGTACGTGCTCTTCATGATTGGATATGCATCAGGTGAGTTACACGAACTCTACAGATGTTCTATATTGTCAATATAAACTCTAAAAGCCATCAATATTCTTACATCTGTACATACATAACATGACTTGATTGTAGGTACGTAATGTGACGTAATTCAATGTAATACAGATTTTTCTTCAGAGGCACATAACCCAAGCTCTGTGCTTCTCTATCTCCTCCCCACAGCCCTGGTTTCCCTGCTGACCGTGTGTCCTCCAGGCTGTGTGAAAGACTGCCCCACCTACCCCCAGTGCAGAGAGCCAAACACCTTCAGCATGTTCCTCATGGACCTCTTTAAGCTCACCATCGGGATGGGGGAGCTGGACATGATCTACAGCGCCAAGTACCCTGCAGTCTTCCTCATCCTGTTGGTCACTTATATCATCCTCACCTTCGTGCTGCTGCTCAACATGTTGATCGCCTTGATGGGAGAGACAGTGGGACAGGTGTCCAAGGAGAGCAAGAAGATCTGGAAGCTGCAGGTGAGGTGGAGGAGGAGGAGATCTGTCAGTGAGATCCATCGCAGCAGAGATGAAAACCACCTTTTTGTATCATTCAGATTCAGTTTTAGTTTCCATCTCCGTGAGCTCTGCTTTCATCAAACACAGTGGAGGTGAAACAAATGTTGCTTACTGTACAGTTTTGACTTTCTCCATGCATGTTAGCTCCATTTTGTTGCTCCAGAATTTATAGAAATCTATCAAAAGTTGTCGAGATAATAGAATTTTAACGTAAAGAGAGATACTTGTTATTATTAAATGAGTGGCTCAGTTAATGTGTTGATGTGGATGTGGGCAGTGGGCGACGACCATCTTGGACATCGAGCGCTCTTTCCCAGTGTGTCTGCGCAAGTCCTTCCGTGTCGGGGAGATGGTGACGGTGGGGAAGAACTGGGACGGCACACCGGACCGGCGCTGGTGCTTCAGGTAGATCACTGAACCGCAGAGCGGCACACTGAAGGAGCTTGTCGGTCACAGCGGCGTCTCGTCCTGTCAGGGTGGACGAGGTGAACTGGTGCCACTGGAATCAGAACCTGGCCATAATCAACGAGGACCCGGGCAAGAACGAGACGTGCCAGGCCAACGGGCTGCAGCAGAGCGTCAGGGCCCTGAGGAGAGGTGAGTTTATAGAAAAAAATAAGTACATATTCCGGTCGAATTTATTCGTGCAGATAAGAGGAAAAAAAAATCCTCATTTTTATTCCCTTCCAGACCGCTGGTCCACCGTGGTCCCGCGGGTGGTGGAGTTAAGTAAGAGTCCACGGCCTCGGGATCTGGTGGTGGAGATGGAGCCGCTGACGCCCAGACACTGACGCTCTGCAGAGGAGGAGACGGCAGAGAGCAGACGGTATCTCTGAGATCGCCCTGCAGGGGACGATTTGGCCAATAAGTGTTCTACTTTTTGCACAGATCCCATGTGCCTTTTGTTCAGAGGAAGTACAGTAAATATTACTGAAAACAGTCAGTGTAATTGGACACGGAAGACTGAGCACACAGAGCCACCGGATGTACAATGTCACCACAACTGCTGGAGCAAAAAAAAAAGAGAGACCAAAAAGACTTTGAAAGCAAACCCCAGGGACCAGAGTTAATGACACAGTGAGCTGAGATTTGTTCACATGTTTTTACGTAAGAATACGGCGTACGTACTGTACCTTGTCAGACATCTGTGGCTGATCACTCAGGGATTGAAGGCGAGTCGGGATATTTCCAGCGTTTCCAGTCTCATTGCGTTGTTACAGGAAACCAAATCATGGGTCATCTAATAGCTGGCAGAATCATAATTACTGTATTATTGCATTAGCACTGTAAACAAAAGCTTGGAGGGGTGGATTTCTGCTTAAAAGCATTGCCATAAATGTTTATGCACGCAGAGAATAGAATCAGCTTTTGTTGGCTTGTTTTCACTTTAAGAGGCCCATATATGATGTATCATGGAGATTTTATTGTATATGCAAATTTGAATGTTTATTGTTGAGACTGAGCGAGTGCCGGAACAGTATATATCTTATTTTATTAAGTATTTTTCCTCATCTTTTCTATATTATATTAATCAAATAGTCTCGAGGCTGTGGAAGTCGTAGACTGCCGGCCCAGGCAGCGCAGCTTCCATTTGAACTGAAACAATGCACTATGACAATTTCTGATGTGTGCATTATTATATGAACACAAAGACATTGTTCAGAACAAGATGGGCGTGATGAGCAGGTTATAGTCGTCAAGAAAATAATATGCAAATGAAAAACAATAGCCTTCCATGTTATGGTTTGTCTTTGAATTTCCAGAGTTATTGTTCCTTTGCAGCTGGGGTATTTGCATAATCAACTCTCAGGCCTTGCCATTATGTGCCTCCCCTTATTTGCTGCAGTGTTTTCATTGCAGTTGGCTCCTTGCCCTATATAGCTTCTAGTTTATGCGCAACTACTGTATGTATGCATGTATTTGTATTATTGTCCCGCACAACAGGGTTTTGATTAAGAGCAGATAGACCCCGCTATTCATTTTCGCTAATTCGTAGCTGTTGAAGGTCACCGTGGGTCGTTGAGCTCGTCTGTGATCTTTTCTATTGTTTGTACGTTACAGCACAGAACAATAAACACTGAATTCATGTTGCAATTCTTGTCTTGTACTTCCTGCATAACGATGACATCCATTTTTCCTTTTGTCACTTTAACGGAGGCGACTAATGATCATCGGCCCTCCTTTTGTATAACATAAACTTAATCAAAAATTGTGAATGCCTGTGAGGTAGCTTGTGAGGAAAGCTAAAAAAGATGGAAGATGGAAGTAATTAAAATGGAAAAAAAGAAAGCAGAAAATAGTTTTTGTGGCTTTTATTTCTGTATCTGGTGTTTTAACAAAAAATAATCTGTCTGCATCTGGATATCATTCAATTATTCTATGGATCTATGTGTCAGAAAACCAAACCCTCTCTGACTTTGATTATTTGATACAAAGACAAAAGAAAGTTGATCATAACGCTCAATGTATGAATTACAAATGGTTATTAAATGGCACAGACGGTAAAGTTAATCTAGTCCCCAGTTGGTTCTGAGGGGAGATGCAGTTCCTGCTGCGTCCTGCTGATGGCTGCAGAGCTCTAAACTCCTCCTCCTCCATCGAGTTGAACGCATGGAGAGATGTGAGTCTATCCCACATGCAGTTACTGTAAGGCCACCTTTTTTTCACTCCTAAATCACAGCTGTAAATATTGCATTGTGTATTCTTACTGTTATTACTATAATAGATTACCGAATGCAGGCAGCTTGTGAAGTATTTTTTACTGTGAATCTCAGGTCTCGTTGACCTCGCTCCAACACACGGCCAGTAATTACAGGCTTCTGCCTGCCTAATGAAACCACAAGCTGGCAACAATTTATGAAGGGCTTCATTTCCTTTCACCTCTCGTAATTACACCTCACCTTTCCTTTTCCTCTTTAAATGTTACAGTGGTGATGCTCACTCAAGATAACTGGGGCCTCACCCTTCACCTCTCTGCCTCCCTCCTCCACCTCCTCCTCTTTCTCCTCCTCCTCCTCCTCTCCTCTCCTCTCTCTGAGGCCAGCAGCGCTGAAGGACACAGGGAATCTCTCACCACCTCAGAGAAGAGGCTAATCCTCTTTGCCCCAACTTTAACTGGGCCACTAATCCTCCAGGTTTATCTAAGCAGTGAGCACCTAGCGCTGCTGACAACTTGGCCTGCCCTCCTCCCTGCAGCCTGTTAAGTAGGGCAGGGCTCGGTCCTGCAAGTGTCACTGTCAGCAACTCTGGAACCGCACACTTGCACAGGAAGTGCGAGCTGTTAACAAAATGGCTCGCTCGCTTGCAGCATGTGTGCGCTCGCTGCCACAAATGTGTCTCAACAAGCCGAGTGACAGCCAGGCCTGGGTAATGTTGTAACAGCCCTCATTTAGCAACCGTGCATAAGGGAAAGTCGACAGTCTAAGCCAAAGGTCCCGAGTAAACTAACTAGCTTTGATATTGGCAACACAAATTGTTCAGCTATTGTCCAGCCTGTTAGGCTTTAAGGTGTTTAGGCTGATGAGTCTCAGGCGGATACTGGTCTGGACCGGCGCCAACTCATTCTTTATTCACTGAACAACACTCCAGACTGTCTGATGGCTTCAAGTGAAACATTCATTGTCTGCCTGAGGTCCAGCAGCCGGATACAGAGCAGGAAACCTCCCTACCTATAAATCACACTTTCACTTATCATTTTACTGACTCATGTTGCAAAAGAGGATGCTGGATCACTGCTGGACAACTCTTGAGGCTGAAAAATGAAGGAAGCCGAAGACTTAAAAAAAAAAAAAACTTATCTCCCTGAGCTGCTTTCTTACAGTTTTAAGTCAGTGCTAATTTCCTGCCATGAAATAATTCCCTGAAATTCCACCTGTAATCCCCGGAGAAATGTTTGACCAAGGTGTGGTATTTCTAAATGGAATGAGCAATCACTGGAGGCAATATGAGATGAGGAGCCGGAGACATATTGGTTAGGTGGCGTGTGAGATGACCTTTCAGTTCATCTAAGATGAAACGAGGCTGCTGAACCCGAAATGATTCAGAGTGTCTAAACTGACAGGCGAGGGCACGGCTGCGGCGGAGCGTCGGCCTGCTGCTCGGCCTCTATAGGCATCTCTCATGATTTATTGTGAAATTGCCATGGACTCAATGTGGCGTGCAGGTGAATGAGTTTTGCTAATAAGAGGAGCATTTCTGCTCCACAGAGCTCTTTTTCTGTCTGAGCGAGCGTGTATGAAATCAGTGTGCAGTCTCCCAGTACCACACGCTCTGGTGGAGGCGGCCGGCTCATCAGTCTGTGGCTTATCTGATGTTTTAGGTGGGTGGAGAGGTTTGGGAGTGAGCACAGGACGGAGGAAAAGGCATCAATATTGAGTTCTTCGAGGTACATGTGCTGTTAGAATTTTGCAGATTTGGGTGTTTGTCACGCTCTCCATCGAAGGACAGACAGTCAGACCATGTTGTGCTGGCAAATCCCTGCAGACAGAGAGGTGTATGTGTAAACAGGGGGGCTCAGGGGATAGTGCTGTCACCTCACAGCAAGATGGTTGCTGGTTTGTATCCCAGTCTGACCAGTGTCCACTCTGTGTTTCTATGTTCTGCCTCTGTGTGGGGGTTTTCACCAACTTCCTCCCACAGTCTAAAAACAAGCATGTTTGGAAACTTTAATAGCTCCTAGGTATGAGTGTGTCTGTCTGACCTGCAATGGAATAATATGTACACCCTGCCTTCACCCTATGTGTGTTGGAACCAGCACATACACACATACACAGGAACTAAGCAGGTAAGACAATAGATGGATGGATGGATATAACATGGAATTAAAGCAATGATTTGTGATTTGGGTGATTTTCAGAGGGCTCAGCAAAGTGCAGACAGTGGTTCTCCTCTCACTTGTACAAAATAGGTTTCCACAAAATACCTATTCGAGACATCTAGCAGACATCTTTTATTGACTGGTTTGAGTGTCCGGGCCATCCAAGAGTACACCTTGTCTTAGCCACTTTGGTGAATTTCATGCGAGGCGACTTATTTCACCTTTTCCTCTGCTTACAAGCAATTTCTCAGAATCCTCCTTCAGGGAAAAAAAAAAGTCAATCATTCCCACAGTCTCAAGCGGCACCATCCCCTTGTTTCTTTGTTTCTTGGTTATTCTGTTGCCCAGCGTGAGGTTGTTTTGCAGAGCCAGTGCAAAGCGGACATCATCGTAAATGAACTGTGAGACCTCTGTTATGCCACTGCTGCAAAGGTGAAAAAGGTCAAGTGAACAACAGGATTGTGGAGGGCAGCATATGGCGGTGATGTGCAAAGACTAATATGCTTACCTTCATTCCAGTAAGGCCTAGCCCAGAGTCTTAAATATTGTTAACGAAGATGAGAAGAGAGACAGAGAGAGAGAGAGAGAGAGACTACAGATGAGCACAGCGACGAAACAGGCATAGAAGTCATCTGCTTTATTTACTTATGTCAAACAATAATAGGTAAGAGAGGAGAGGTCAAATGAAAACCAACCATCTACATTAAAATAAAGAAATTTCAGTCCTGAGATTGACAAAAAGCAGGGAACAGACAAAATATCTACTGTTGTTTGGGATGGAAGGGAGAGGGGGGGGGGGGCAGTGGCAGTTTCAGCAAATTGAAGATGATGGTTGAGGGAAGATTAGGGGAAGATTGCAGAACTGCAGAGGGGGTAGAAGGTAAGCAATCACTGGGATGCTTGGCTGTAGGCACATTCAAAAGTTGAAAACCCCACGACTAAAGGATTTTACAGCTTTTTTATATTCAGACTTCTTATTTCGAAATCTAAGACTCATATATTATCATTTTCAAAAAAAAAAAGCAAGGTATTCTTTACATTTTTTTCATCCTGAGGAGACAAAATCATTTTTTAAACATAAATACAACACTGCAGGGAGAACAATAAGAGAGATGCTTCATAGATTTCCCATTTCCATATATATGATTTTCTCAAGGTTGCGGCACCCTCAGACTTTGGCAGCGTTGGTGCATTTGAGATCATTCGGGAAAAACAGCCCTGTTTGTCCACAGGAACATTCGGAGAGCCACACAAACAGAAAACGGAAACAGGAAGAAAAATAAAAAAGAAAATGCAAAATCCCCAGACTTTTGTGTTTAGATTGGATACAGAAATACACCCACCACGCAGACTAGACGAATACTTGGAGGCCATAAGCTTTATCAGCTGAACATACAGAGTTGTGAGGCGGAAGAAATAAAAAGCAGTAAGCTTGAGGAATTACAACCTGCTGCAGTGCCTTTTAGAGAAGGGATCTGGGGCTGCGCCTTCGGAAGAAGATTTACTCTGTGATCTGTGCTGATTTCTTCTTTTCAAATCGTGCGTTGTATTTAATAAACGCTTAAAACAACATTGAAATTGCAAACCGGTCAGATTGATTCAGCGGCTCTGTGCTCCGAACGGCCAAACAACAGATTTGCGACGACGTTGTGCGTTACAGCTGCAAGGCCGGAGGGTTAACTCCACACGCCTGCTCGGGACCGTGTGCATTATTGATTAAAGTATCTTTTTGCTTGGTGGGAGCCAAATGGAGAGGACTGGCCTCACGACTTTATCTTCTGCACACTGCGAGGAGAGCTGCTGGGACGGACTCGGAGATGAGAGCCCCAGGGGCCCAAGGGCAGCCAGGGGACACGACTGAGGTTGACCAAAGCGGTGTGGAGGGGATGTCGACCCACTCCCCCACTCCTCTCCCCCTCCACCTACCTCCCACCTCCCTCTGTCATCTGTATGTTAGAGAAGCAGCGCCAAGACTCTACAGAGCGAGCAGCTGCCTTTATTTTCTCTATCCCTCCCGTCCCCTCTGTTGTGAGAGTGAAAGAGCTGACCCTGCTCTGAACGGGCCCGTCCGCTCCCTATCCTTCTCAGCAGTATTTAAGGTGCACGATATGCGACTTTGCACTGGGTAAAGGTCTTCGTGGACTTATTGGGATTTACTAAGGGATTTTTACAACCAGCATAAGTCAATTCCCCTCTACTTTGCCCTCAGGCCATCCTCGCAAGGGTCTCATTGCCCTTGAAACCGCGTTAACAGTCAATAGTCTGTAGCCACAGAGCTGTGTTATAGATCCAAGTGTCCTCCTTCACATCGTGTTTTGATGGTGTAATTTATCATTTCCTGGCGCACGTGAATTGAAATATTCTCCCCGCATTTGAGATCATTGTTACAAATGAAGGTCTCTCTAACTAGGATTTAGGGAAATTGAGGGCCAGTCAGTCTTTCAGAGAGGAATGTGATTTCCTCAGTTTGAATCTGAATATGAGACCGCAGAGCCAAAGAGTGGAGGCTGAAACCAGCACCAGGAACATGGCAATTATCCTGATTACTGATGCTTCGAGGCTTCTCTGACCCCAAAAATCCCTCCCTGTATCTCTCTCCCTCTCCCTCTCTCTGTCTTTTGCTGAGATCTGTCACATTGCACAGGGCCCCTCAGCCAGGCAGGGAGCAACCATGTATAATCCAACAGAAAACAAATCCCTTCGATCAAACACAGCCCAGCTTTTCAAGCAGGCCTCTGAGCCCAGGCGCCATGGTGCGGTGCTGAGGCCCTCTGAGACGCTGTGGAGGCTGTGATTTACCCCCCCCCCCCCCCCTCTCAACCCCAACACACCCTCTCTACCCCCACCTCCCACCCCTTTACAGACCCTGCTGTCCTCCCCTTCAACGCCAGCCAGCCAGTCCTAACCTTCAGTTTGTTTAAGCACTGCTGAACCCTGTTGGCCCCGGACAGGGGGAGGGTGGGCTTAGATAATGACGTGCCATATGCCACTCTGGCTCTGCAGCTGAGTGAGCCGTGCATGGATCAGCCCAGGCACAAATCTATTTGAAATTTAATTCTATTATCCTAATATGGGCTAAGCGTCCATTGTCCGAATCGGGAATTGTGGAATGGGCCACGGTATGAGGGCTAAGATGCGTCCCATCAATAGGAGCTCATTAATGTGTGTAAAGGACCAGGGGACAGACAGTTTGGAGCCTGTACAGTGGAAAGTCTAGCCGGAGAGCAGTGACGGCAAAAATAGAAAAACACCAGCTTATGTCTAATGCAATATGCAATAGAGATGGACTGATTTCAAGAATTTAACTAAAAAATAAAAATGACTTTGTTTTGTATCATCGTTTCCCTGTTTTATTCAGTTGAGCTTGGCTCGAAAAGGCAAGATTCCTTTCACTGCCTAATAGGAAATCCCTTGCTATTTGAAAAGTGTTTGATTTCAGCCCTTTGAGTGAATGAATACTCTCCACTGGCAGTGTCCAGCAGCCAGGCGTCACCCAATATTCCCATTAGCAGAGAGGCCTGGTGCCTCAGACCTCCACTGGTGGGAAAAGCCAGACACCAGAAACTCCACTGCCTCAAGTGTCTCCTCTTCACTTCAACATCATGTGACAGGGTTTAATGCTTGGATGCAGAAGCCAAACGGAGGGGATTTAGGGACGGGATGTATCTGTAAATCTGTCAAAATATTTCTACAAGACAGAAAATATGCTGGAATCACACTGTGGCTGGGGTATTAAGCTGTTGAAACAACATGAAAAATTTTCACTGGAATGTTAAGGAGGCTTACTGTGCAAATTTAAGCCAAGGGGCTTGGTATTCTTTCGACAGAAATCTTTGTCAGCTTTCATACACAGTAGCAGTATCTACAAACACCATTAGCTCAAAATTTAAGGCTCACAGTTGAGATTAAACAAGGGTTATCTTTAGGGGAAAACAGGTCTATTTATGGAGTGCAAATGTTCAAACAGAAATATTTCTTGCATCTCACTTCATCCTCCATATCATCTCATATTCTCCAACTATGCCGCCTGTCTTTTGTCTTTGGGTGGCCAAAAGTGTAAACATTTAGAGGGCTCATCGGTCCAGTAAAGCAGGTTTTGTCCCTGGCAGAGGTTTTATCATTACAGTACTATAAAGGATCTATATCACATGTTACGCTCCACGCCGGGAGCCCACGGAGCTGCAGAAACAGCGGCTCGGTTTCCCACTGACTTTGCTGACACTCAAAAATAATGACAGACTTCAAAGCCAAGATGTGGCTTCCAAATATATTCTTAAAGAAATTTATTTTACACCTCAAAACAAAAAAAAAAAAGGATAGGGATTAGGGATGTGGTACATTGGGAATGTATTGACAACTGTAGTTTACATTTTTTGGTGTAAGCTCAGAGAAAAATGTTAATACAGTCATAATAATTGCACTTCATAAATCTAGACTGATGCCAGTATTTCCCCACAACAAAGCTCCGTCACCCTCTCTCCAGTTACTAAATTCAATTTACCATTGAAATTTGACGGACAAAAGAAATGCTAATTTAAGACCAGAGGACTGCTGCACTGATCCAATTTTTCTCTTTCACTCGAGTCCCACAAGGCAATAAAACATTGCAGTAATTTAAGTGCAGTACATTCAAGGGAATCTCACAGTCATAATAAATATTTCACTGCTCTGAATCATCAAGTCAAGATTGGCCCGGGCTAAATGTGTCCCAACCAGGGGCTGAAACGGACGAGGAAAAAGCAGTGAGCCTCGTCAGCGTTTCATCTGATGCCAGAGGACAGGGCATGATTGTTTTCATTTTGTTTTTGTTTGCAGGATTAGGCGTGAACAGCGCCCCCAAAATAGGACCGCTGTGTGTTCCCACCTCTCTCTGTCCTTATGATAATATTTGACAGCAGTAGGGGATGTAGCTCTGCAGCTACAGGAGTCGTGTGAGAACTTGAGCTCCGCTACAGCTCCAGAGAAAACCGAAAGCCTCCAATAACAGGGAGCGAGAGATTTGCAAAAATACCTCCTGTACATTTCTCCGATATGATGTTCATGGGACTGGTGAATCAGTTTTTCAGTCTTGGTGGTAGAAATCTTGTAATGACACAATTGAAAATAACCCAAAAAAAAACAAAAGACAAAGAAAAAAGTCTGAGGATTTTGAAAAAAAACACAAACTAAAATGCACACACGCGCATGCACTCAGCCACATACACGCATAAACATACAGGTTATGTAGATAACCTCCCAATCACATTCTTCATTGTAACATTTCTTTTTATCTTGTATTTTTTTGAGACATTTTTCTTTTTAAATAAGTATTTCAAGATTTATTGTAGATTCCAGTGTTGGTTAGGAAAAAGAGCTCTCCGACCAGGTTCTTACAGAACCAAAGCAGCGACTATGCCTCACACCTGGACATAAGAAACTGCACATCAGCTTGAGGAGGAATTATTAAATCATAAAAACAGAAGTGGGAAAAAAAACAAAAACAAAAACAAAAAGCATTTGAGACACTTTTCCCCATAGCAGCCGATGCATATAATATACCTACAAATATATAAAACAACAAAAAATAGGTTCAAGTTTTTCAAGTTTCTTAAATATATCATATTCAAACTACCCAATTCCAAACTTCAAAGTTAACAAGATTCAAGCAGTGCAATTTATGTATCAATTATAACAGCAATAATAACTAATATTGTACTATCCTTTAATTCAACCTTATGATCCTTGTACTGTACTTGCCCACCAGAGTTCTGCCTATAATTTTAGTCTCCTTACAAATCAACACATTTGTGTATCTGTATGTGTTTGTCTATGTCTGTGTGTGTGTATGTACTGATACAGAGTTTTGGATTTTGAGAGCAGCCCTAAACTTCGGCCCTTTAAGAGACCATTTCAGTGACAACCTACACAGTAGCTTCATCCTTAGTATTTGGAAGGGGGATACGAGTGGCATATGCACTTCATGTCAACGTATGATTCTCATCGAAAATGTTCAGGCAAGTAAAACCACAAAAAAAAAGAAATAATAATAACAGAAGAAAAAAAAAAACACAAATCCAAAATTCCTATTGGCAAACCACACAATGGAACATCTGGAGAATCTTGAAATCCCTTTTCTCTCCCACTGGCAATCACTACCACCTTTCATATTTGGGATTCCCACAGCCTGCCTGCCTTGAAGCCACCAAACCTAGCGTCGCACAGCACAACAACTGCTCTTCTCTAAGCTCCCACACTAGTTAAAGCAGTGCCACTCGCAACAATCTGTACCCAGGAAGAAAAAAAAACAACATCTCTGCTCTTTTAACTTTGATTTTCTTCACAAATTCACAACTTCTGATTCTCTCCCTCCTCTTCCTCCTGCTCGTCTACCCCCTCTATCTGTAAACAGGGAGGCGGATGTGTGCATGCTGGTGGTCTAACAGACGTGGCACAGACACAGTCTCGTAGCCTTTGCCGAGCATCTGCTCCTTGATGCAGGGTGGGTGGATGTCGTTGATCAGGTACTCCAGAGACTGCAGGCTGCTGCTCAGCACAGACGTGTTGCACAAGCTCTTGCTGGGCAGGCTGCAGCACAGACCTCCCCCGCTGTCTATAGCCGGGTGGTGGTGGTGGTGATGGTGGTGGTGGTAGAGGTGATGGTGATGGGGGTATCCCATCTCTCTGTGCCCCGTGGCCGGGCCTCCCGTGGAGGTGCCCAAGAGCTCCTGGGGGTTGTAGCAGTCACTGTCGGGTGTCACCAGCACACTGTTCCACGGCGGGGCAAAGTACTGCCCCACTGAGAAATTCCCATGCATACCCACGCAGTTCAAAGGGGAAGAGCTGACCTTGTCCAGCCCGCCTCCCCCGCTGGCACTCGCCGTCAGGTGGTACGGTCTGGAGGAAGAGGAGGACACCTGGCCCGCCATGATCCCACCCCCTGGAACGCATGTTTCCGGGGACTTGCTGATGGCGCCCCCTCCGCCGCTCCCTCCGCTGTACATGCGGAGCACGGCCTGTTGCTGCTGCTGCTGCTGCTGCTGCTGTTGCTGCTGCTGCTGCTTCTGCCACAGGATGTAGTCCATACCATCCGCGTACACGCCGGTCTTCATAGCCTCCGCGTTCTGGGCCGGCAACCCGGCCCCGGTGTACACCATGTTGGCCTGGGGAGCCATTCCCACCACGTAGCCTCCGCCCGAGGAGCTGGACGAGAGCCCCATGACGGTGGTGCCCTGCTTGGAGGGGCTGGAGTTGGTGGGAGCGGTGGCCGCCCCCTGGCACACCTGCTGCAGAGCCTGGGCCTGGCAGTGCTGGTTGATCTGGTAGATGATGCTCTGGATGGAGGGGAGGTTGGACTGTGCAGGCAGGGGCAGGCCTCGGCCCCCTGTTACCGGGATCACTGAGCCAGCTACAGTGACGTTTGGGGGGACCGAAAGCCCGGGGCCTTCGGGAGGCTTCGAGGGCCCAGTGTGGTAAACCATTTGGCCATGGCCACTGGGTAAAGTGCTACTACTGGGAGGCGGGTACGGGGCGACAGCTATGTGGGCCGGCGAGAGTTTAGTCCGTCTGCCCTCCGAGTTCTTGAGGACACCTTTGGAGGGGACAAAGGTGGATGTTGTTGATGATGATGACGAGGAGGAGGAGGCCTTGACGATGGCGAGCAGGCCGTGGTAGCCCCCCGTGTGGAGGTGTGGGTAGGGGCTGTAGCGCTGCCCTGTGGTGTCATATCCATTCACAGTCCGGTTAAGGTGCTTGTGCTGTGGAACCCTGATGTTGGTGGGGAAGATCTTGATGGACAGAGGACTGTTGGCTGTCTTTTGAGCGTAGGCATCGAGTTCTGCTGCGGTGGGATAGCGCGGGGAATGCGTGGGCACCACCAGCTCACCTGCAAGACAAGACGGAAAGAAAGAGAGGAATGAGTGATTTGAGATTTCATAAAAGAAAAAAGAAAACTCTCGGATGGCTGCATGTGTAGGAGAGCGGAGAGGCAGAGCAGAGGTGTAATCACCAGAAATATCATAGACGCCGACAGCAATGGCAGCCACAAAGTCGGATCAATCAATCAGTTGCAATATAAACCCTGCCCTACTGCAACAGTAAAACCTGGAAGTGTTAAAGCAGACTGAAAAACATCTGCGTTCTATAAAAGCAGGTGAATAAAACCTGGTGCGAGGGGCCGAAACACCGTAAGAGCCAAAACAAATTGTGAATCAGAACTGACATTCATTTACGTTCCATCACTCCCCTCCTCCATTTGAGCTCTCTCTCCATCTCATTTTCACATCCTCCTGTGGAAGTTCATCCCTAGACAAATGGATCTTTTTAAAAACTCATTCTGTCAAAGCCTGGTACCTTAGGCGCTGTTAAATCAGTCCATTGTGAAATTAATTCGGACTCTCTTTAGCATTGAATTGGGTTAGCCTTGGATACCAGGCAAGGAGGGACGGAGGGGAGGGGATAAAAGCTTGTTTAATTGCAGTGGCACATTTGAGATTTATAAGTGGTATCACTTACTGGGTCTTACCCTTGGCCACAGCATTTCCACATTTATTTGATCCAGGAGTGCATAGAGAGGCCCTCACAAAGAACCAATTTAACCTCTATGGGGAATTACTAGCCTGGTTAAGGTTAACTATGTCAGACTAGAGCTGAGAGAAGAATAGTGGGGTGCTGCTGGCTGCAAACTTGATCAAGGATGAACCAGAAAATATAATTATTCTTAATATTATTATTATATGCTGAAAGCATTAGAAGAGACAGAAACACAGTATTGTTGAGAACAAATAACTGTAAAGAAAGATACGCTGGCAGCTTGTACTCTTGAGACATAATGACAGCACACAGAGCACACGTTCATGTCTTTCAGTTTTGTCATGACAAGTCTTTAGTTTATCAAATGATACATGGCAGAACATCCAAAAAGCAGGTACAAAGACTTTTCCATAAATACACATGTAAAAAGCGGTGTCCTGTTTGCCATATGAAACCAATCCAATCCCAAAATTCAATTCAGCGGTGAAAACGGTGAGTGAGACTTGCATTGGGCCTCGCTCAATGAGCCAAGGCTTGGCGATTGTGAATTGAGGTGGCAAACAGGAAAATGGCAATTTCTAAAAACCCCACCATGTGTCATTGTTTGGGGGCTGGGTACGGAGGTGAAGGGCCGTGGTGAGATTGGATTTAAACGACATTATTCAGGCAATTTCATGGCTACTTAGCTCAGTGTAACAAAAAGGGTGGGGGGTTGGGAAAAGAACTCAATTTACAAGCAATATATCAGGTGCCACAAATGACTTGCAACCCCTTCAAAAATGACATTTTTATGCAAAAGCTAACAAAACGCACAAAAATTAACTGCCGTAACTGTGCCGTCAGCAAATGTCCTGGCGACCTGAGGAGTCTGCAGGGCGCAGGCTGTGACTGGGACTCACTCCATTTCCTTTGCAATTGCAAAATCATTTTAAAGAGACTCCACAGCCAAGTAGTCACAATTCTCATTTCTTTGCTCCCATTACAGATAGCATGGGGAGTTCATTTCGACAACCCTATGGTTTCCAACTGTGAAAATGATTAAATCTACAAGATCCATATCATAAAAGAAATAAATTGGGAATTTAACAGCAGAGGGAAGAAAATGTGAATATCCAAAGCCAAATTTAGTGCACAGTCTATTCCAGTTTGGTTCAATCCGCAGACGCTGTGCTCTCTAAATCAGAAACAACTACACTCAAAATTAGGACTTAAATTTGTTAAACTAGCCTGACTTTAATGACTTTGTTTTAATCAGAGAGGGGGAACCTGGCGCCATCCTAATGGGCTGGGCAGAGCTAGGCAGGTCAGCCGATCTGAGATCTAACCAACCTTACTGAGGCAAAGCTGAGCTTCCCTGGTGACAGCAGTGCCATTTGCTTTGATGTTCTGTCTCGCAGTGGAAAACTGACAGAAGACTTATTTCATTTGCTCAGAAGAGAAAAACATGCTCATTTCAAAGCACATTGCTGATCCACATGCAAATGGAATGGCAGCATTTTTTCTGATCTTCTTTACATGAGGGCAAAAAAAACCCCCTCGTCTTTGATCATCACATGGTCTAAATGAGGAAAGATACTTGGCTTTCAGGCATATCAAGGGCCTGTGCCCTGCCGCCCCTACAAGCCCCCAGCTGCAATATGCCCATCATTCCACCTAATTACTGCCACATGAGGAAAAAAAACTATAAAAACAGCCAGGAAATTCATTAAAGGGTGGCTAATTCTATTCCTTCTCACTGACTGAGTCCATATTTTCCATGCCTGAGCCTGCATTTCTTCTGAGAGAGCCGAGAAAGCCCTCTCCCTCCGTCTTTTCCCAGCCTGGCCCTTGTTTGTCAATAGGCAGAGCCTTTGGCACACCAACCTGGCATCAAAGGGTTTCACACTTCACAGGCCACAGGGATTAGAGGCCTTTCAGGCCTACAAAACCCATCTCAGCTCCACAAAGGCTTCCGGTTATTAGAACCCACAGGCATAAAGGAAGAAGAGGAGGAGGAGGCAAATGAGCATCTGGATGCTTCTGATTCCAGCTTCCTCCTTAAAAAGTTCCACGGTATAAATTTTATAGCAAAGTTGATTACAGTAAGTATGGCCACAGACCGAGGTGTAATTTCACTCTCGTCCTCCTGCTGATATACACACTGTGTGTTTGATGTGCGGGGTCTCCACATCTCTCTCCAGCAGAGCAGTAAGTCTGTAAGTGAGGACACGGAGGTTAAAGGAGAGTCTCTTTTTAGGCTGCCGCTCTGTGACTTATTGGTTTAGGCTGCAGTAGATCACAGCTATGAGCAGCGGCATACAGATGGTGCCGACTGATAAACACCCTCCGAGGCAGCCAACACTGCCTCCTTTGTGTCAGCCCTCACCTCCTCATAAGGTAGGGGGTTTCCTGCACCTGTGCACATTCTCTGGCATGGTCGTGCATGCAAACACAATGTGTGATAACAGGAACAAAAAAAGAGAGAGAAAGCGGCAAAAACATACACTCTGACACACATGCACACACACACACACACACATACCACTCACACACAAACCTGCATCTGCAGTTGTGTGTCTCATTTGCCATCAGTGGAGCATGTTGTTATCCTCTGCTCAGCGCTCTCTCATGAAATGTAGGGCAGGGACAACAACAGGTGCCTGTGCGGGCGACAGCCTGCAATGCCTCCTGGGCTAAATGCTTCACACTCGCTTCATTTCGACATGCGACAGCCTTGTAAGGATTAATTATTTCCCCTGGGGATGGAAGAATATGCTTTTTCCCTTCCTGAGAGCAGGAGGCTATGTGCACTCACAAGCACATGAAACAGCTTACAGCAGATGAACGGGGGGGAAACCTGGGCTCGCGCTGCTTTTTACAATAAGAAGAAGTAGAAGGAGGTAAAAAAAAACTTTCACATGAAAGGAATGTAAACAAACCAAGCATATGATTGAACTGTACTGGAGATGAGATAAAAGCTCAGGCAAACACATGCATTAGTTCTGAGAGATCACGCGCCAGGGAGCGGAGATGGCAGGGAGGCAATTAATGGGCTGACCTTCGTCCTTAATCACCCAGTGCCTGGCACACAATGCCCATGTGTCAGAGCTGCACATCTCTAAATGCCACCCCTCATTAGCACGATGCACGCAGCGAGAGAGAGGCTATCTGTGCGGCATTACACTCTCCAGCGGTCAGACAGAGATAGCAGGGTCTGGATGGGGTAACATGGCAGACTGAGCTGCGGCAGGACATGATATGATCTAGAAATCCCATTTCACTTGGAGGATGGGCACTCTCCTTTCTCTCCATTTTTGATTGGCATGAAACTCCCCAAGCGCGACGTCCTTGGTGTACCCCGTGCTGTCACTGTGATTGCATGTGTGCTTCTGTGTATGCAGGCATGAATGTGTGTGTGCGTGTGTGTGAGAGAGTGTATCTGTGTGCTTTTGGTGAAGGGGGTACCCAATTCTGAACACTCAATTAACACTCCTTTAATTAGCCAGCAGTACATTTTGAATTCTGATGAACTAATTTTCTTGGTGCAAGGGTGGAGGAGGTGGTGGAGCAGGAGGAGGTGGTGGTGCGGGCGGGGGGGGGGGGGGGGGGGCTGGTAAAGATGAGGTCCACTGGGTACAAAACAGCAATAAAGAGGGAACTGGTTAGATTAGACTGTAAAAAATCCATTAAATTCTGTGCACTTCTTCCAAGTGAGAGGTCAAATTGTGTTGATCACAAGAAGCAAAGGCAGTCAGAGAGAGTATGAGAGCAGGGAGTTAGGTGAGGTGGAAACGGGAGGGGTGGGGGGGTGGGGGGTGGGGGGTTGGCAGGGGAGTGGAGAAAAAGGGAGAGAAGATAGGGAGTCAGAGGCTGTGCGGGAGCGCGGTACCAAATCCAGAGGACCACGAGAACGCTTTGCATTTTAATTAGAGGTTTAAATGAATAAGCAGAGGAAAAAATCGCAGAGAACTGCCTGAAATGCCCTTGCTCCCATTTATTAGTGTTCCAAGTGTTCTAAAATTATGAGCAGGTTGGAGAAGTTTCTTCTTATTAGTGGAGAAAACGCTCCGGCACATCAAAAAGCCCTTGGCGTTTTCTCACTCACTCCTGTGAGCCCGTATTCCTGCTTACCACACGCTTTGATCCCCTCTGACCATGTACACTAGTGAACTGAGGGGAGGGGGGGCTGTGCTTGTTTAAATGAAGGGAGAGGGCCGTGTGGTTGAACTGCAATTAAGTTTTCATAGAGCAGCGAGTGCATAGTACACATTAACTTTGGGCAAACAAACAGAGACGTCTGTGATGAGGTTAGTGCAAACAGCATCAGCAGAGACGAAGCAGCGAGATGAAAGAGAAGAGGGGGTCAGCTTCTGTCCGACGGCAGCCACGCTCGACTTTTCCCCTGAGAGGGACGTCCAGAGACCTTCACTGCAGCTACCTCCAAGCCACTTTTTTTCTCTGTTCTTCTCTCTGCAACTGTCATCCTCGACTGAGAAATTGCTCTCAACAAAGGATTCAAAAGATCCTCAGATTCTTAATTTAGTATGTGGTTTGTGTTTTAGACCACTGGGCCTCTTTCTTTCCACAGCTTTGCGCCGCATTCCACAACTAATGGACACTTTGGCCCCACGGTAATGAAGTTATTCAAGTTAATAATTCATGTCTAAAACAGTCCTTCACGTCAGAATCCCAGAGCTTGGAAAAAAAACAAAACACGTCTGACCTGTCAAATGATGCAGGAGCCCTGAACGAGGCAGATACAACGGCATTGTTCCACGGAGCAACCCTTGACCCGAGGCTATTGTTCAGCTCTTAGCAGATAGGATCAGGGTCTATGACATCGTCTCCCCACCTCCGTTAGCCTGCCGCAGAAAGGACGGGCAGGCGGAGGGTGGGAGGGGTTGCTGGGGGGGGGCAGCTAGAGGCAGCTTCGCGTCCTGAACAATACCTGCCTTGTGCTAATGGAGGTGTCATCTGGCACAGGGCTGATTAGTCAGCGATTACAGCCAGGCCTCAATTGCCGTGACAACTGCTGCAAACACAATGGGCCCTGATAGAGCCAGCTGTTTGGTCCTCTGCAATTAACCCTGCATCCCACTCGTCTCCGGCAGTGCGCTGCCTCTAATTGACTATCGGGCACACAAAGCGGGGGCTGTGGGCCAGACCCCCTGGACATAGCCCCCCGCCCCTCGGCAGAGGTAGAGATGATAATAATAGAGGCGTCCTGTGGACTCAGCCGCCAGTCAATCAAAGCCTCTGTGCCCCACAGGAGCTTCCTGAGGAGAGAGGGAGCAGAGGAAGCACATGTATGAGCCAGCGATCAACAGGGTAGAGCAGCCTCGCAGGGGGGCAGACATGTTGAATATGCCCTCCGTCGGAGGACTAATCAATTCAAGTGCACGTTAGGGGAAAGGGAACCCTGCTGCTTGCTTGATATCAGAAAAGCCATTTTTAGGAACACTCATCTCTTTCTGTTCATCTCAAGGTTGATTTTCTGAGCAAAAGCACGGGGAGAGAAAGAAAAAAAATCAAGGCAATTATTTGTCAGGCCTTTGCTATCTATAATTGCAAAGATAAAAATCAAACCGCAGTGATTTCTCTGAGGATAGAGCTGTCTGTACTCACGGCTGCTTGTGTCATCATAATCATCAAACAAATGCATACTGTAAGACGGAGGGAGAAGAAAAGAGAATGAGGTCTTCTCCACCAGACTCATCTCTATCCTGCCCGAATTCTCCATTCATTTCTGAATAACTTATTGATGGAACTTGTGATGGAACTTTCTCGGGAAAAATAAAAAAACTCAGCGTCTTGTAAAGTAAACAAACCTTGTATATACTTTTGAATCAACTGTCAGAATAAATCAGAACCACAGTCAGACCCACCGCGTAAATGCAGTCAGTAGCTGGGCAACATTTTTCAACAGGGGGTGCCATACTGCAATCACATACTGGGCTTTTAACCTGCCAACATGTTTCACAAATAGCAAAGAGGATAATGAGAATGTTAAAGCAATCTGCACACTGATCCTTCACAGGCGCACAGACGTGGCACAATGTCAAAAATGGATTTAATCATTAAAAGAGATTTAAAAAAACTTGGACTAAACTCCCAAATCTAATCTTTCATTTCATTAAACCCAATCTCATCTAAGATGTAATCTATCTATTTCCTGCACCAGCAGATGGAAGAAATACCAAATTGAGAGCCTAATTTGGGCTTCCTCCTCACTCAGACTGCAGCATGAGGTCATTTAGTAAGCCTGCAGTGAGGCACATGCGCTTAATACAGCACACTGAGGCCGAGATAAGGTCCAGAGGTCCAGATAACAACAGGAAGGAGCAGATCTGTTGACTTTGTCAATTAATATCATAATTCTCTTACACTTTTATGTCTGTGTAGAGCAGCTAATTAGGATTCGATAATAAAGGTTTCCTTCCAAGAAACTGAAATATTATAGCAGCAGGACACTGTCGTGTTTACATTTTCTCGTTAGAATTTATCTCCACAGCCAGATGTTACTGAATCAGCCATGAAAATTAATTAGCTGGTTTGATGTGGCAACCTCATGCTCCTTCCAGACAGACCTGGCTTTTATGGGCTGTAGGGGAAATTACTGAGAATTGATTGATCCTGAAGGACTCCTCTGTACACATGGCCTGGCAGACAGACACACAAACCACACACGCACACACACACATACACACACGCACACACACACACACACACACGCAGACACATACACACAGACAGACACTCACAGATCCTGCAAACAAGACTCGATCCAAACACTTTATCTTGCAGATGAACCTGACATCCCATTCTCTTTGGAAGCTTCGACACTGATACCTATTAACCATCAACATCTTCGCAAGATCCATGTGTGCGCTGGCATTTTCCATTTAACAGAACAGCCATAGGTGAGCACCATTACAATAATGGGCACAACAAAGCAGCAAATAACTGTGACTTTTCAACCCTCTTAATCCAGAAAGCCAACACAAATGGTTGAATTTCCCTCTTTGTATCACTCTTTGTTGCCTTCTAGCTCCTTTTTACATTTTCCATCCATCCATTTTTTCATCTCTGTCTCTGCTTCTGTCTCTTCTTCTTTCTTCCTGTCTCCTCTTCCTCCCTCTCTGTCTCCTCTGCCTTTCTTTATGTCTCCTCTTCCTCCCTCTGTGTCTCCTCCTCTCCTCTCTCTGTCTCTTCCGTCTCCCTCTCTGAGTAAGTGAGTTTCATCTGGGGTGCTTGCCGGGCGAAATCACCTCAGGGCGAACACTTTATTATCTGTAGTCAAAGCGTCACCACAAATACCATTCTACACACACAAGTGTCACTTTCCATTTGTCTGCACTCTGGCTGCATTAGCAGAGCCCAGCCAGCCCAGAGCCTCGTCTCAAACGCGCCCGGCAGAAGAAAACTAACAGCGTGGGAAAGCACTCGTCCTGCATTCCTGCCCCATTAACACCACTGGCACCACAACAGCAGACCTACTGCCTCTCTCTGGAATTAAAAACACTTTTATCAGCACTAACCTTTAGGATGATTTTAAAAGATGAGGGGATAAAAATACCCAGGCAGACGCTTACAGTCTCGGCACCGCGATGCTCTCACAACAGAAATTATAGCAGACATGAAAGACTATAAAACGCCGCATCCCCTATTAACTCAAAGGAAATTGCTGCACGTGTTAATTACTGATGATCTGTCTAGCAAAGAACAACAACAGTGTGTGTAGTTTAAGTCCCCTATGAGCCACGCAGGAATGCAGGCCAGCAGTGGCCATGTCGGGCCTTTTGTGGGACACCCGTGCACCAAACAAAACACTGAAAACTGGGGCGGCATGTTGAACTCACACCACGCACTGCATTTCGTAAACAAAACGGACAAATAAAAAGGAACGGGATACAGCGGGAACAGATAGCAACCCCCACCCCCCCCCTCCCCTCGAACCAGGCCCGTCAGTAGAAAAAAAACTCAACCGTGAATATTTCACACTGTGAACACAGCCACGACCTCATTTCAGACTCCAGTTTCGCCAGGCTCTTTCCATTTGCAATAATTTATGGACCTGGATGGGCAACATAATAGATTATAAATGGAAAAAAAATAACTATATTCATCACAAAACTGCTCTCTGTTTAATAATCAAGTCTGGCCAAAGGGCTTAGTGGAGAGTGCAGAGTGCTGTATAGATGGAGGGGGGGTGGTGGGGGGTCCTAGCCCCCGGTTTGTAGGCCGCCTGTGATGAGCCAGCCCTCGGGCCTGCCTGGGCCACCCTCATTGTGCATACAGCATGGTCTAGAAAGCAGAGCTTTATCAGCAAATACCCCGAGTCAGCACAAGCAGCGGGGTGGTTATGCGTTGCGACTGGCACACCAGCCGATATTGTCATGTGCGATTAGGCCTGTGCTCATGAGCCTGTGAACTCATTCCTATGGCATCAAAGTCAACCCCCCCACCTCCCCTCTCCTCCAGTTACATCCTCGCCTCTCTGCTGCCCTCTCCGCCTTCTCCAGGCTTTTCCATTTTACATTCAGCCACGCCACTTTACGACAGACCCTCAGTGAACCCTGTGGAAAAGCTGCGCTCCAGTGCAAACAGACACAGTCGGGAAACGACAACAGGTTAGACTGCTTTAAATTTCCAAAACAAATCTCTGCAGCTTAATTAGCCCGGTCCAGAAAGGTCGTCCACAAGTTAGAGCTAGCCGGTGCGGCAGAAGGCAGCTGGTGCCAGTTGTTTTGTCTCGGTGCACCTTTCCAGATGACATGGCCGATAGGGAAGAACAAAGGGAGGCTCACGGAGAGGAAAGAAAGACAAACTGAGAGGCCAGATATGGGGAAACACGAGGAAGAAGGAACCACTCAGTGACGAGGCAAACACATAGCCCAGAAAGAAATACAAGCGAAAAACCCTGACCTGAAAGATTTATGTTGTGCCCTCCCTGTCCTGTCTTTAAGAGAATATGCCACGCTGTGACACTATTTTCTCAAAGGGCTACATGTACAGCCAAGAGTGGAGCAGCGTTCACAGTCATGCACAAACCCGAATGGACACGGCAACAACACAAACACACACATGCAGGTTTGGGGTAAAGGAACCCAAGGGTAGAGATTGTAAGCACACACACGCACACACACAAAACACACACACGGAGATAAGAAAAGGAACCGGTGCGGAGAGCAAAGAAGGAGGGAGAAAGTGAGCAAGAGAGTGGGAGAGATGAGGGGAGGCTGGAGGCGCCTGAACAGGCCTGTCAGACTGGAGGAAGTGCTGGTGCGCAGGCCTGCAGGTAAATGGAAGAAGAAAGGCGCCTGCAGGCTGCCTGAGGCAAGCCTGGGCCCTTCTGTTCTATCATTTAGGAGACAAGTCCTCCACTGATTCCCAATTAATATTTAACACTGCACAGACAACAAGGCACTCGGCTGCAGTACACATGCCAACGAGAGGAGAGGAGAGCCGAGGAGAGGAGAGCCGAGGAGAGGAGAGGAGAGGAGAGGAGAGGAGAGCCGAGGAGAGGAGAGGAGAGGAGGATGAGAGAAGAGAGGAGGGGAGAGGAGGAGACGGTCTGGGGTCTGATCACTTTTCAATAAGATTAAAAACAACATCAGAGAGAGGCAGAGATTCAACAGAAGCTGTGCGTTTCCTCCTGTGAGTTTTGCTTTAATGTTTGATTTTACCCATCTGTTGGACTGCAGTGGAAAATAAAAATCTATCACTAATTCACTGTGATTATCGCGTGACATCACCTCTACGTTTGACAGGGCTATCATCAGTTCACTCGGTAAAACTTTCGCTTATATAACAAAGGAGAAAATATAAGGCCAACTCTTGGCCAACAAAAAAATTAGACACTTGCACATAAAGCACCAGTATGTAGTTTTATTCCAGGGTTAGAGGGTTTGTAAAAAAAAAAAAAAAATCATTGTTGGCGATCTGTTCAAAGGGCCAGAGATGGAGCTGGCAACCAGAGGTCAGAGGAAGCAACACACCCTAACCCTGAATCTATAACCAAGCCGATTTTATTCTCTAAAATCTGAAATGACGACACGGCGGATGCATGTGAAGATGGTCTTCCTGGGAACACGTCTGCCAAGTGCACCACAGAAACTGTAGTAAAATGTCCCACAGGAGCGATGATTTCAGCATTGTGCTGTGGTCAGTTTGCACTCCCATGCCTCCTCCGCCAAACCCTCCGCGCTATTAGAGTGGACTGAAAAGCCACAGCCGGGGGAGGCTTTTAAAGTTCGGTGCGAGCTCATGACCGGTTCCGGCCAAAACACCAAACTCCACCGCTGCGGACTCTTAATGTGTTCACGCAACATTTCTGGGGAATTTTCCCAGCGTTAGGGCACTCTCTAAAAGGAGACCCTGAGCAACCGTGCACCAATCAATATTTATCTTCTGTGAAATTCAATCATTGTCGAGAGGTTAGAATGAGTGGGGCAATTTACTAAATTGAAAATTAACAGCTACAGGGACGGTAGATGTTGATTCATGTCGCCACAGGGGAGATACTGTGTGCCAGTGTGACTACTAAGACTTTTATTTTGTATACTTACACAACTACATATCCATCCATTATCTTACCCAGTTAATGGTGATGGAGGAGTGTGCTGGAGCCCATCTCCATAGGCTGAATTCAGTGAACTCACTGTGGCCATTTACTCTCAATCTCACACCTAGGGCAATTCTAGCCCTTTATCAGCCTAAAGATACATGTTTTTGGACTAGAGAGGAAACCAGAGTCCCCAGAAAAAATCCATGCAGACACAAGAGAAGAATTAAAACTGGGGACCTTCTTTCTGTTCACCAAGCCACCCTGTCTCCCCACAGCTTATTTATCAGGATGACGATATAAGAAAATTTCAGTTGATACTTTAGAAAATCCTGTAATTGTTACTAACCCCACCATACAGAAATAGAATAATTAAAGGCTGGCAGTCGAGTTAAAGAGGACAATAAAACCTTTCTTCCTGCCTGCACACTTTGTATTTCCAAATGTTGGACCCAAACTACATTTTTATTTTGAGTTTCATAATGGAGAGACCACTGAAAAGCAGTGGGAGTGTGCCAGGAGCGTGCAACACCTCCTGAACGCCTCTCATGGTCAGTGCGCATGGTGGGCTCAGCTCGGGGATGGCACAGGCTACGTGTCATTTCCTGTGGGACAGCAAGTGACTGCGGACACTCTCTGTACCCCCGCATGTGTCCCCCAACCCACCCCCACACTCTGGCAGGCGAAGACAGAGGGTGTCGATGCCTTGCACCTGGGATGTCCAAATGCCAGCTCGGAGGCTTTGGAACCAGGAACCTGTTTTTCAACCCAAGTCCTGCTGAGACCAAAACTAAAGCAGAGCCCCTCTTCCTCGAGCTCACCTCCCAAGGCAATAAGATTGCTTTGCCCCCCGTGCTCACAGCAGAAGGCAGAGGGCAGAGGGAAGGCATGGCTCTGTGGGACGCCACCAGCCGGAAATGATCCTCCGTGTGCCAGCGCTGAGACGCCAACATGACAGAGGAGAGCCAGTAGTATGCATGAGGCAAGACCAGTACAACCAATATCGCATGGCCGTACCTCTGAAACTCTATTAATGCTCTGGATTCTGCAATATAGCAATGTGATGAAAGTGAGAATGACACATTTCATGTGGCTATGCAAACCCAGCGATGCCCAAAATGAGATTGCATAAGTAGGCGCCCAGGAGGAGGCAGACCATGGATAGCTGTCAATCACCTTTCACAATGAAAAATACCTCCTGACCTCTGCTTCGCTGCTGCAGACTGTGGAATAATGACTGCCTCTGTGGGCACTCTGTGGAATTCCAAATGGGAGTTAGAAACGAGGTAGTTCAATCAGTGGGAAAAGGTCAAGTGCATGCAGATTCTCCCTCCATCGCTTGGTCTCCGTTCTTCCTCCTCCCCGAGCTCCACTTTGTCCCTCCCACCTCCGGGGTACGGAGGCAATCAGGGAAAAGGTTGTTATTTCTGCCCACGCTCATGACCACTTTTAAATATTCAACCAAAAAAATGCTCGCCCTGCCCCCCCCCCCCCCCCCCCCCCCCCCCCCCCCCCACCATCACATAACAGCCGGTGCACTAACGTGCTGCAATTTGATACACCCAGCTAATTCCCCTGTTATGTCTCGCTCGGCCTCAGACAACAGTGCTGGAGAGGTGGCCGGAGGTCATTACCTGAGCATATTCCCTCTTCCTGGAAGCGCGGCTTAGGGAGAGAAGCTGTTAAAAGCAAAGCAAACTAATGGCTCTGGCAGCTGTGGCTGCACAGGCACAGGGCTATTAGGAAAACTACAATCCCCAGGTGAACCTCCATGTCATGTCCTGAGGCGGTGTGTGACACGGCCAGGTTGTCTCTGTCGTTCATGCTGCAGGAGGGCTGAACCTGACCTGACATAGCATGAACCTGGGATATCAGGCCTTCTGGGAACTCCTCATCTACACCGGCCTGATTGGCACCGCAGGCCCCCCGGGCGCTGTCACAGAGGGTTACGGCTGCAGCTGTGCTCCACTGTGTGCCTGTGTGTGTGTGTGTGTGTGTGTCTACGTCTCTGTTACACAGCACAAATTCTGGACTTCACACCAGTTGATTGAAAACATTCAACACTGGATTAAACTGGTTTCCACAGTTTGATTTCACTGTAATTGCATTCATAATGACGTGAAATACTTTAGTCTTAATTAGGGTTGCATGAGTCATTGCAATGCAACCAAAAGTATGCTACATCACTATGCGTGTGTGTGTGTGAGTGCGGGGTTAGACGCAGGAGGGAACACCCAGGTTTAGCCCAAAGTCTGACCCCATTGCAATATGAATAGGGAGTGGTAGTGATCTACGTGGTTAACAAGGGCAGAACCTACGACGGGTTTGGATAAAGAACACAAATGTGCACGCCCAGTGTGAAAATCACTTTCTCAGAAAGTGTCATGCATGCCACAGGCGCAACCACTAAGTAATGAATATACAAATGAAAACCTGCTGAAAATCTGAAAAGATATTATTTTGGAAAATAGCCGGGCAGAATTATTCCCATCAAGCAGTCAATTGCGGGGTTCTGGACCTGTTATTCTGCTGCTGACATGTGGCAGAGTAATTGCCGTCTGGGCCAGGAAGGAGGGAGGGTGGAGGTGGTTGTGGTGGAGGTGGTGATGGTACGGGGGTGGGGTTGGATGAGAAACGGGGCTGGGGGAGTGGTGGGGGGGGGGGTGTCCAACTGTCTCATTGCTGCTCATCTCCTCTGCTCCCTGCACCTTCGGACCCGGAGCGCAGCACAGCGATCGCGGACGGAGCCGGGGCGAGCGAGCGAAGCTGCCTCGAGCAGACTGCGGTCGGGGTCAGCGGCATCCGTTCACCCCCTCGCCCCTCGCAGGGTCTCTCTCCCCTCTCTCATCTGTCTGGATGGGTGCCCTCTCTCTGGGGCACGACGCGATGAGAGGCCCTGGCTCCGCTGCCGTCTCTGCCTTTCATGTCTCCATCTAGGGCAGCGGTGGAGAGACGTGGCGGGGAGGACGAAGGAGGGGGCAGGCTACAAATGTCACCCATAAGGGGGGATTTAATTAAAAATGACAGGGGCTGGCGCTGGAGAGTGCAGTCACATATGCGTGGAATTTGGGCGCAGTGAAAGCAAGTGCCTATGATTTATAATTCAAGTAATGCTCTGCACTCCTTTTAATTCTACGGCCAAAGAAAAAAATATCAAAAGGCCGTCTCTGTGAGGCTAATCCAATATGATATTTTTAAGGGCAGGCGGTCAATGGCTTTTTGAAAAGCCAGCTCCTCTGTCTCCCCCCTTCTGCTTCTCTCTCTCTCTTTCTCTCTCCCTCTTTTCTCCACTTGTCTTTCGTTCTCCTCCTCCTCCTCCTCCCTCCTCTCTCTCCCCTGCACTCCCAGCTCTACAGTACCCCAACCACAACCCCCACCCCCCGGAGTCCAGACACAGAGCGGGCTGTGATAATGGAAACATCCCGCTCTCCGCCTCCCGTTTCTCCCGCTAAGCTCTGTGCGCTTGGGGGAAATTGATTGTCTGGCGAGCCGATCTGAACGCTTCCAGCTGATGGTAGAGCCAGTTAAGTCCTTTTTTATTGAGGGTATGAGGGATTTTTAATGGGAGTCGCATCAATGAACTGTGCAGCCACTCGGCATCTGCATGCAGGGGCTTTTTTCTAAAACCCTCCTCGCCCTCTCATCCCGGCTGTTCTGCCACCCATAGTCCTCACGTGCATGCACACGCGCACACACACACACACTACTTTTGTGTGAAAGGACAGCAGATGCAAATGGCCGAGCTCACCTCTGCCTCACTGCCAGGTAATCCCCCTCCTGGGCTCTCGCTCGCTCTGTCTCTTTTGAGGGGTGTATTCTGGTATTCAGCCTCCTGTTGAGAGCCCAGGTCACCTTACCCACAACCCCCTTCCATGTTGGCACAAAATGGGCCACGGACAATCAATCATGGGGACCTGCTCAGCATGGTGACCTGAGTGTGCCCACTCCTGCAGCCAGACCCACTGTCTGCCTTTCTGCACCCCTTCTGGGCCTGAACGAACAATTGCCTTATTGAGGCCAAGAGCTGCACAGTGGTGGAAATCCAACACTTGCTTCACCCCGCTCTCCTCCCTCCCCCTCCAAGGACAGAAAGGAGGCTATTATGTTCAAACATCCTCATTATGAACCTCAAGTCAGTCGCTGTGGTAGTCTTTCAATCAAAGGATTTAACAGGTGGGGAGAGAGAGGGCAAGGGAGAGATAGAGGGAGGGAGAGTCGGACAGAGAGGGTCAGTAAGAGGGAGCGAGGGGAGAAGACTGGAGACTGTTCTTTTTCTCTATTGATTTGAGTCCTGACTCCCACTGGCTGCTCCTCAATGAAGGACCCTGAGAGGAAGTGGGCTAATCCTGCGAAATTGGAGGGAGGGAATCGATTAAGACGACTGTTGAGGACTCCCTCCATCTCTCTCGCCTTCCACTCCGTCTTTACCTTCTTTTAATTCTATTTTGCGCGGTTTCTCTTTGTTCTCCTTTTCTCTTCACCTCTCTCTGAAACCTCATTAGTGGGCCCAGTCAAACCCCACTCAGCTGAAGAGGTGCCCGATTTCCAAGCGCGCCCGGAGCTCTGTTTATCTCCTCTTCCCTTTGCGCTGCTCACACACACACACACACACACACACACACACACACACACACACACACATACACACACATGCACGCACCCATATAACTCCATGTGAAACACCCATACAGGCCAGCAGAAACAGAGGCAGCAGCAGTCACCTTGCTGTTTGCGACTCTGCGCTCCTCTGTGGGAGGTGATTGTGGTGTGATGTCGAGCTGAGAAGTAGCTAATTGGCCGGTGAGGAGCTGAGAAAGAACACTGGCAGTGCTTCATTTCCTCACCCAGGGCCAATCGGGGCCTCAATAAAGCCTTTCGCTGCACTGGCTACAGGCCTGTTACAAATATCCCTCTGACGAAGAAGCACAGAGCCCGCTTTTCCCACCAAAAACTGGGAGGTTAGCGCTGCCCTGCTCGCCCGAGCTGGCTCGGAGGTTCGCCGTGTAAACAAAGGCCTGCTAAAGACTCCAGGGGCGTTCAATACGGAGGAGCGACCTTTCTTTTTTCGGTCAGGAAACAGACTCTCACTGTAAAGGGCTCATCCAAAAAAGCTGCGGCAAAATTAGGGAGAAATTCACCTTCCAGATGCCTGACTGCTGCGGCTCTCTCTAATCCCAAACTGGTTAGAACTAGTTTTGCCAGCTCTGTAACAGTTTTCATCCCTGGCTCATCTCTGTCCCTTTACACTATTTTGTGAGTGGACAGAGGGTGGTGCTCGGGGAGCAAACAGAGCAGCTGTCATGCTTTACAGGCGGCCCGGCGCAGCCAGGGCCAGACACTGTAAATGTTTACAGACCCTCAGGGTCACCCAGGGCCAGCGAGGCACGTTAAACACGGTCTGTTCGGCCCCGTTGCCACGACTGCACAATCAGCACGGCTAAACAGGGCCCCTCACAATGAGTAGCCAAACAGCACGGCAATCCAAGGTCTAAGTGCAGAGCGAATGAAACTGTTTAGAATTCCTCCGAGCGGAGAGAGGCAACACAGTGACAAACAACAGAAACCGGAAAGTCTATTTTCCCCTCACTCCTTCAGAGTCGGGGTTAACTACCTGTTTCCATCATTCACCGTGACTGATAGATTGAATACGGACGACAAACACAAGCCTCTCTCGTTCCCCTCGCTCAGCTCAGGAGCTGAACTCCTGACCCCCGCCGCTGGCCCCGTCACTTTGTTAACTCACATTTCCGTCCGAGGGCTTGCGGGGGCTCCAGGGTCTTGCTGGCACACACCGGGTGCTGGGGTGGAGGGTTTTGCCTCCTCTGCAGACAGGCCAGCATGGCGAGGTGGGCACGGTACTACAGCCGGGGGGAGTTCTGCGGCCGACCTGCAGCGGAGAAAGAAAGAGAGAAAGAGAGGAACACGGGGTGAGTTAAGCAGGATGATTCCAGGTCAAAGCTCCACAGCCGTGTCCGGTAAGCCGGCGGGAGCTGGCTCAGGGCGAGATGGGCTCGGTTTCTCACCCAGGATTTAATTGGGAACGCATGCCTACAGCTGCCTGCCCCTCCGCTCTGCGTGCTGAATGATAAACACACACCTGCACTGGGGCAGGACGGTTGACACGGGTTCAGAGCACAGTCCAGGCCAGTCACTCTGCAGCTTCAAACAGCACATCCACACAGCCACCCGAGCGTATCTCCTGTCTATGAAACCGTCCTCAAAACAAACACATGGCCGCACACTCCACACACACACACACACACAGTAGAAACACTCAGGCACATTCCTTCCAGGGCAGTGTGTATGTGGTGATTGATGGCGTTATCTATAGACAGCAAAAAAAAAAAAAAAATAAAAATGGTAACGCTGAGAAAACAGCAGTCTGTCTGCTACAACTTAACATGCAACAGCTCTGGGGGACTGTCAGGAGAGGCCTGGGGGACTGAGCGGTGTCTGGGTGTATGTGTAGGTGTGTGTTGAAGCGTATGGTTTGCACGTGTGTGTGCGTGCATGTGTGTGTGTGTGTGTGTGAGAGAGAGAGAGCAAATGCGATGGGTTGGGAGGGGGAGACTGCCAACCGTACATCAGGGCTAGTGACGGCACTAATCAATCTCCCTCCAGGCCATAAATCTCCAGCTCTGCACTCCTCCTTTTCCCCACAGCCACCTTCACTCAGGAAGAGAGAGGCACTTGCTGCTAGTTTCCTCTCAAAAAGCCCGACACAGCCCCAGTGGAAACGCAGGACAATCGAGTAGCATGGAGGGTATCATTCATCAGCAACATACCAGTGTCACATAGCACAATGATGACTGATTACAAAGTCTTCTACTTGGATTATGTGCCAGATGAGAAGAGCTAAAGCAAACCATTTAGGCCCAGAAAGTGTTTTTATATGATAAGGATCGAGATTCACTCCTCTATAGTTCACTTAGCGGATATTCTTTGGTTTCCAGGAAAAAAAAAAGTGCTTTTTGCTGCACAAGCCCAGAAGCTATTGTGGCCTTAATCTCGGCTCTGAATGTGTTTGAGCCTCTCGTCCAAAATGCATCGATATGAAACACTATCGTTTCCATCTGGGCTGGTCTCCTCCCATATTAAAACAAAGAACAGCAGCAAATATTTCATCTGTGCTGTCAGCGCCAGCGTCTCCTGCCACGATGCGTGGCAGATTATTGAAAAATGATTTCTCATGCGCCTGTCACTGGCTTGTCCTCTGTTATTTATTTTCTCAGTGAATCACTAAATGAACATTTAGCCACCTGCCATCAGTCCATTACTGGGTTGTATAGATTATCATTTTAATATGAAAGAAAGCAATTACAATGATTACGAGATAAATTAATGACAGTCCATAAAGCTGCAGCTCCCACTCTCTCTCTCACTGGGAATGAAGCAAAATATACTGTGGATCACCAGTGAAAAACAATCAAAGTATTAAATCACTAATAGAAACAGTCAATCAAAGCAGACTTTCTCAAATGTCCCTGAAATGTTTGATCAAGGTGCAAAAATGTGTTTTATGAGTATGGCAAGCCAACTAAATGAGTCTATGCAAAATACTTTTATGCACTTTTCTAGGAAACTTAAACAGAATCAAACAATTCACTTTCATAAAAGGTTGTTTGATTGATTTATTGAATTGAATTTACTGCCCTTCGGTACAAGCTAAACCATCAGACCTTGAACGACTATTCATCGGAAAAGTAAATGAAATACTGTTTTTGGTTGCTGATGAATGGTTAAAATTCTTGACAGTTTTCAATCCCACGTGTTCACAGGCTACATCCACTTCACATGTGACTCACTAACACCACATAAAATCTAATCTAAAACCTGAATAAAAAACAGACCAGATTTTCATTAATATCTCTCCCTCACAAAGATTCCAGCATTTCTAAAGCACAGAGCAGCAGCCAAGTGTTTTATTGCCCTGTTTGTTGCACATACATTTTCTTTTTTTTTTTTGGCAGAAAACCTGATTAAGGCGTGGATTGAGAAATAGAGGCAGGGAGCATGATTGACAATTCACTGCCTATAATTAAGGTTGAGTGACTTTCCTGGTATGAATACTTAAATTAGCGGCAGGTGTTACAGGGAAAAAGCCTCATGCCTGCAAAGAAGAAGCTTTTTACTTGCAAAAAGCATTTTTAAATGTTTACTTTTTTTTTACGAGACCTAAGATTTGACCTGAGACCCCGAGGCTTGTATAATACACTTAACACTCCAAGTCAGATGTGTATTTTTAAAACCTGTCAGCAGCAGCAGAAAGTAACACTCTGAGCTCAAACCTGATGGTGTGAAAATGGCGTTCACAAAGAGGCGCTCCTCTCCGATAAATGTAAGTAAATCAAATCTTTAGACAGAGAATGTCTTCTTAATTCCACAGCGCTCTCTCTCTCTCTCTCTCTCTCTCTCTCTCTCTCTCTCTCTCTCTCTCTCTCTCTCTCACACACACACACACACACCCTCTTACACACAAACACACACTGCAGATGGGAGAGAGGGGCCACTCTATTTCTCGCCAGGTGCTTGAGCAAAAAAGGTCGCATGCAGTGCCATTTCCTCTCACACACAGGCAAGCCTGGCCCAAACACACTGGCACTTTGAGCTCATTACTGGCTATTCACATAATCCTTTCTCTGTGTCCTCTCTGTGAGGATACTAATTTCACAACGAGCCCGTCCTCGCAGCCCATTTGTTAAAAGATAGTGGTTGGGAGAGAGAGAGGAAAGGGACACAGGGTGCAGATTGAGTCTAAAAGCTAGTCTTAACGGGGGATACCTCCACAGTTTTCCCCTCTCTGAAATGAAAGACAATCGTGTAACTACCCTCCATTTTTCTCCATTTGCGGCTCACCAAATATATTCTGAGGCATTATACTTTGCTGAAAGAGACCCACTTTTTTTCAATTCAATTTCAAGAACCAATTTTCTCCTATTATTGCCTTTAAGAGCGAAGCAGAAGGAGCAAGTCTTTGGCTTGTTTGTCATGTCCCCCTTTCCCCTCATCTCCTCCTATTAGGTTATTGTACTACTTAGCAGATGTCTATCAGTGGCAGGAAATTATCTCCAAACCAAAACCCCATGACCCATCATCCAGCTGCCCTAGAACAGTCTGTCATGCCCGGGTCAATCCCTGTGAAGGTGCAGGGAGGATATGTGGGAGCTCACACATACACACACATACACACACACACACACTGCCCCTCACATCGTACGAAAAACCACCTGCACTTCACTCGCTCGTCAAATCCACTCACACTTCTCCTATTACACCAGTGTGGGGGATATCTCAAAAGTCAGGATGTCTATCGGCGCTTTCCCGTTCTGCTAACGCTGCTGCAGGGTTTGCAATGGGGGCGGAAGATCAGTCCCACGAGATGAGGGAATAAGCCGGAATCAAGAGGCGGTTGGCTTGGCAGAGAGGGCTATTTCTGAGTTAAAAGGTTCTTAAACTGCACAGGAGATCAGAGGAGATGGCTCCCCGTGCCCAAAGCTGTGCGCCCAGATAAGCATCCTGCCAAGCGACGGGCGTAACAGGGTGGTCATGGGTGAATAAACAAAGCATGTGCGTGTGTGTGTGTGTGCTATCAGTCACACATGGTTCAGGTGAGAGAATAGAGGGAGGCAGCCAATGCCGGGGGCAAAGTATCGGAGCGAAGGATGTTGAGGTGCTGGCGGAGGTGCCTTCGCTATGCATATCAAAAGACAATGTCTCTGTTTTCCCATTCTCTGATCAACTCACATCTACAGTGTTTAACATCTCTGCTCTCTGGCTTCTTTTGTCAAAAGAAAACTGGATTTGTGGAAAATTCAAGAGAGTTACGTCAGAATCAGATGTCAAGCATGCGAACACAAGGAATTCGACTTTGGTTTTTCCTTTCTTTGATCACCATTTGCGGCTTTAACATGAACACGAACATCCATAATAATAAACAAATATTTGACTCGAAATGAGGATATCAACGAGACAGCAATAAGTCGAAGGATAGTATAAAAATAAATAAGTAGATGTAGAGGTACATGTCAGGCAAGTCACAATTAAAGTCCAACTCCAGCACTATTGGTAATGGAGGAAGGAGCACAGCCTCGATGCAGCTGTAGGCTGAAAGCTAAGGAGGTTGCTGAGGTAGACAGCAGGTACCACGTCTGAGTCAAAGACAGGAAACTGGAGCTCTCATCCTGTTATAGGTTATAGGTTGCTGACCCTTCTCTTTTCATCGACTGAAATTCAGACCTGGTTTTAACCACGACAGTGCTCTGCGTGCCCTGTATTTGCCTTAACCACAAAATGGAAAAAAAATAGTGCTAGTGCTTGCGACAAACATTATGAAGGCTGTAATCTAAGGCTCGGTTCCAATATCAGCATTGTTCTCTGGCAGTCGGGGTGTTACGAACACGCTCATATTTCTCCAAGTAAGAATGAAAAACCTAATAAATCTGGCGTCTATATTGAAACTCGGGCATCGGTACAGACACACACAATCCCCAGCCCCCGGCTCATTCCATCCCTCATTGATTCTTATAGAAAACCAATCATCAAGCTTCTACAGTGGTCTGACTGTCTCAGTCAAAGTGTCTCCAGTCCCCCCCCCCCCCCCCCCCCCCACCTCCCCGTCCTCAGTATAGGAGCAGCCGTGGTCCGGGAGCCTGGCAGACAGCCGCCACAATGAGCGGAGGTGGGGCTTCGACCTAATTGAATGGTGACCCTGCCGTCTCACTGTGGGACGCCCCATGCAGTGCTTTTAACAAGCTGCTGTGTCTCCCCTCTTAATAAGCCCAAACAAGTTAATCCAATCGACACACTCAAACCCTTTCTTTTTCTTTAACAAGGCACTGCCTCTACCCCCTTAATCCCCGGCTCCCCCTTCTCCGTCACCATACCGTCACATGAATGGAGGGAGAGTGAAAGGCTCCATTAGGAAGGACTGGCAGCAAAGCCCCCCAGCTTGGCACTTTCCGCACACCCACACTAAATAATTTGCACTCATACTGTATATTCAAAACACACTAATGCGTGCATGTGCCAGACATAAAACTGGTCCGCTTGGGCGCTGCACACAATGAGAGGGTTATGTTCGCCGACCCTGATCCTCCAACACACCAACAAGAAAACAACACACAAACAAAAATTCTGAGGGGACGTTTGCCGACAGGCACGCACTCGGGGACATAAAAAAGGCATTGTTAACAAACCCTCCCAGCTCCACAAACAAGAGCCTCTGATTCCCTAACAATACAAGCCCCTGGATGCACTCACCCACCAGCTCTGCACAACCTCACACCAGCACAATAAATAACCTGCCCAACAAAAGGCCATTGTGTGTAAAAGCCTACAGTTTGGGTATTATTGCCATGATATACAGTGTTGGAATAATATATTGGCAGCTGATTCTTATATATACGATGTGGCGTGTCACAGTTATTGGGGCTTATACGGCCTTGCATGCCGTGCGGTCATATTTATAAGAGGTTTCTCTGCAGATGAAGGGCATCTTGGCAAAAACACTCCGCTGTTAGCTTTCCATATTCCAGTCAGCTTCAATAGCTTCACCCGTGGGATGAAGGGTGAGGAATGTCTGGCAATCCAATAGCAGTGAGTCGTCTGTCATCTCTAATCAAAACACGCCTGCCTAGGCTAATGTCAACCCTGTAATAGCAATGAGGACTAATTGACTTCACAGCCAACTGCTGCATCTTTGTGCTGGGCTAGGTTTCATTAATGGTAAATAATGGACTCTGAAGGCACTGAGCCATTATGACAATGTGGCAACCGCATTCAGGACGTATGAAATGCAAAGCACTGGGGTAAATGAAGACGAATGAAATTTAGATTGGGATTTGTGCAGGGAGCGTTTGAACATGCAAACCCCACTCTGCTTGGCTGCCCGTGTTACAAATATCGGGGGGAGGTCTGCCAAGGGTCCTGTGAAAAATTGAGAATGTGACATTGAATTAAACTCGTATATTTTGTGGCCTCTACCTGAGCAGCACTCTCGGGACAAAATTTAAGCCTTGCCAGGGAGTGCTTACTTAATTCAGGAGGCCCACTAATCGAATAGTTTTGTTCGATAACAGCCTACAGGTGGTTACGGTGGATGAGAAACTCAGTTTGGTTTGAAGTCTGTCAGTTCCAGTCAGTAGCATGTGAGTCAGACCAGTGGCCCAAATCATCACACCTGCCCCAGCGTCACAAACTCTTAATATTCTGTATTCCTTTCTTTTCCCAAATAAACAAAATGTCTCCATATATTTGAAACAAGACAACTTGCATATACTCCTGCAATCCTAAGAAATAGCCACAGACCACACCTCTCTCAAGTATTACATTTAGAATGGTTTACCTGAGGATCAATGATGTAAGTCTGCGCATACTGCTCTTTTTACACCTGTGCTGAAGGTGAGATGTGAACTGGGGCAAATGCTAAGCCGAGCCCTGATTAGCCTGACCATGACATCAGCTGACGTTTGCGAGCGGGCGTCCCAAAGCGAGCGAAAATAGGTGATGTGACCAAAATGATGCGCTACGACGCAAATGAGGATTCAATGTGTGGTTTTTGTTGCACCTCAGAGGCTGCTCCGCTTTTATTTAGGGTTTAAAAACTACAGACACAACATTTGACGGAAAAACAACTATAAGATGCGAGGAATCAGCTTGTAGAAACTGGAGAGAGAAAGATTTCTATAAAAACCGGCAGGGCTGAGATCTGCTCATTAAAAAAGCAAAGTAAAATGAGTATGAAAAATTAGCTTTAATTGCAACCAACTTTAAACTCATTAAGCTCCGAGCACAACAACGCTATCCAATAAAAACAACAGCATCGCCCAGACTCCAACTGCACGCTAACAAAAAAAAAGCTGCAATAAAGAAAAATCCACAAGTCATAACTGGTAGCAGCAGCCTTGCATTTCCAGCTCCAGTTTTCAAAGTTGTGTGTCCCGTGAGCCAGTCCCCGGTCTGGGAGAGTCCCTCCAGCAAAGTCTGTTCTCCTCCAACCTGCACGAGCCTCTGTGCTCCCCGCCGCCGCCAGCCAGGGAGTCTGAGCAACGAGAGCATGGCTCAACATTGTCAGACAAACCACAGGGGGAAACGCATCCTCCTCTGCTCTTATTGCCTCAGAGTTTCTTGCATTGTTTGGAAAGGCAGCGACATCGGTTGTCCTCCCATGCAGTGCCACATTCGCACAGGAACCACTGTGACTGTTGTGTCACACCGAGCAGATGTGGAGGGTACAGCAGCTGCAGGGTTTATCCTGAACTGGTGATCGCGGACGCACCACAGAGCGGCTGTTAATTGAATAAAAATCTGTCCGTACTAGACGCTAAATATCCCACCACAAAAACAGATTATTTTCACTATTTTTGCTGCACCAGGCAGGACTTCCAAACATAAATCACAACCACAGTAACTTCAGCCAGATACAAAAAAAAACGAGCTGCTCTTTCTTGGTTTTCATGCCGGGATTTATATTTTCTCAGTAAACCTTATTACACACCATTTGTAAAGCATTGTTGATATTGCAAAATTTCTTATCCCAATGTGACACAATCCTTTATTGTCCTAGACAGGTCCATTCACGGCTTAACACAGCAACAATAAAACAAGGCTTCCTTTTTTCCCCCCTCTATCCATCCTACGGTGGCTCACTTGAATATTCAAACAGTGTTCATTGTCTTTTTGTGTTTTGTTCATTGTTTGTTGTGCTGTCATTCCTCAGCTTGGCTCCTGAACTTCAAAGAAAGGCTTATGTCAATTTATGATGAAATGGAGTGAGCGCGCGAGAGAAACGAGGGAGAGAACGAGGAAGGAGAAAAAAAAAAACCTTCACGCAAAATTGCCCTGCCTGGAAACGTATGCTTATTAATGGCTGCTCAATAAATCAATGGAATATAATTACATTCAAACAATGCGATTTCTTCTCAAAGCCAGACTCCAAACACCGCTCTCTGCCGGGCCTAAGGTGACCTCGATCCCCCCCCCCCCCCACCCCCCCCCCCCCACCCCCCCCCCCCACCCCCCCGGTCCAAAGGACGACTGTGCCGACTCTCAGTGGCGGGTGTCATGGATCCAGCAGTCGGTGATGCATAACATCGCTGTGTTGTGAAGCCCGCCAGGCAATCAAACGGTGCACCGTTGAAATGCTGACATTGATCTCATTTGATATATCTAAAGTGTGACAAAGCCATTTTTGCTCAGCGGGATATTAGGGGCTCTAAGAGAGAGGAATGACACCAGAGCTCAGAACAGAGCCGGTCGGGAGAGGAAGGCGGCGTTCTTCTTCTTCTTCTTCTTCTTCCTCTTCTCCTCCTCCTCCTCGTCAGAGCTTCAACTGCCTTTCCCCCACGCTCCGTGGTGTGCGCCGTCCAGCTGTTGTCATCGCGCTTCCCTCTGAAGCTCTGGCTCTGACCGGCCTTCAGAGGGAGCCAGCAGGGACAATCCAATTGGACAGAGTGGGAGGTGAGGCTGCAGTTGGTAATCACCTGCTGGCTAAAAGGCGCAGATGGCACAAACACCGGCAAGATGTTCGATGCAGCAGCAATCCAAGAAGTCTCTCTGACAGACAAACACGGAAACAAGAGACACCCACGGCGAGCGGAGGATGAAATCTACTGCAGGGAGCTGGCAGGAGCCGGCGAGCAAAAAACCTGAGGTGCGAAGAGTTAAAGCATTGATCTCTTGTTTCCACGGGCAAGGTCTCGGTGTCAGCCCTCAATGACTGAGGAAAGTGAAAGAGGGGGGTAGGTTGTAATGATTTAAAACGGGAGATGCTTTCCATGACAAAGGCAGGCCGATAAGGGCCCCCGTTATCAGCCGGGCTGGACCGGCCACCGAGAGAATTGAGAAGCGAGGTCATCGCGGAGATAACGCCACGTGTGCAGACTGATTATCTCTTCCCTCTCAAGGATTTTTGATACATTTCCCCGCTCCTGTGATTTATTCGGCCGACCAAAGGCTTGCTTTCTTTTTTAGGTGCGCATCAAGGGGGAGACATGTACACCTGGTGAGATTTACTCGTGAGCTGCCACGATTTTAAATCTTCTGACACAGTGGAGACAGTCAATTTAAGTTTCCAGCGGGATTAACAGGAGATTTATGCTGATACATTTAACTACAACGGTTTGAGCGACGTGCAACTGTCAGTGGAACCGGGGCGCAAAGCCTGCTAGCTGCGCGCTCCGAGCGCCAGATGAGGGAAGTCGGACAAAGTCATTTAGTTTATTGATGTTGTGAGGGGAGATGTTTTATGGTAGTCAAGGCTCCCAACACATCAAACATATCAGAGTAAAAATGCCCCGGAGACATCCCTCTTCCTGAAGACTCCCCAGCAGATGAGCTCCTTCTGCTCTGTGTGCTGAGGCTGCTGCTGCTGCTGCTGCTGCTGCCTTGGTTTGTCCTTCACAAGAGACAGGTAACACTGCCAAGACCCAGTAATTAGTGCAGATGGAGACTGTAATACTCTCTTCCCCTCCCCGCAGAAATGCCAAGGGAGGCAATCTATAAATTCCTGCATATTAATGCAATTTAAAACCACTCCAGACACCTTGCTGGAGGCAGGTGATAAAAAGGTGAAAGGCAGAGTATACCTGGCACACACAGCGGCTGATACGTCAGTGACATCAGTCCTGTCTCAGCAAATTCCTGACACGACGCTCTCGACACGCACAGGCGCACACACACACACACCAAAATAACTTGATAATCTATCTCCTTTCTCAGAAAATGCTCTCCAAATCCTGACCTTAGGCCTTACAACTGGGTCTTTATCAATAATTAAATGGTAATCTAAAAACCCATTTTAGTTGGGTCATCTTTCTGCGCCATTGTCCCCGCTTCTCTTCTTCCTCCATCTATTTTTTCCTCTTTCTGTAAGATCTAGTTAGAGATTCCATTAGCATGAGAAAGCAGGCTGGTAATTGTCTTCACCCTACTGAGTGATCCCTGGATAGAGGATTAGGCAGAGAGAAAGCCCTATTTCAACTCGGAGCACAGATGCTGCCCACAGCCACCCACTCCAGATTAGATTAGACTGCAGAGGGATGAAACCGACCGGTAACTTCAAGCGACATTAAGCAGAGAGCGTGGACGGGAGGTTAAAACCAATAAACTTTTGTTCACCTTTCACTGGCAGCTGTGACCTCCCCTTGTTTTCTTTTTTTTCTCTCTTCTTCTTTTTTGGAAATTTTCCTTTTAATCTACTAATATGCTTTTCTGTTGGAAATGGGGATTGGAGGAAGGCAGCTTATAATTTTCTCTCTCTCTCTCTCTCTCTCCCTCTCTCTCATATACACAGAGTATTTAGAGCTGAATCTCCCTAAATCATCCCCCTGGGCCACCCTGTCCGTCACTAATCTGCCCGCCGCCGCCGCCCACTCATAAGAAGGTGTCACATTTCTGGCACTCCTCCACGGGATAAGCACTTCAAACACCACAGCCTCTCCTCTTGACCTTTCCACGGAGATGATCGATTAAGCTCATTGGATTTATTCCATAAACAGGCAGCCATTACATCAAAAAGGCAAGGAATTTACCTCAGAGGCAGAACTTGAAATCCATATAAGCTTCATGAGGGTTCCAGTTTTTATTGGCTTTTTCAATCCACTTGATGCGGCACATTAATAAGCACAGAGCCGTTTCACAGGTTTCGGTATCTGAACGGCTGCAGCTCTCTACCCGTAATTGTTGAAGCAAGTCACAATGACAAGAGTGGAATTCAACTATCTGTCCTCCATAAAACCAGCGGTGCATAGAAGTGTTTACCCCCGCCGGAGAGGAGAAAAGTGGAGCGCAAAATGAGAGAACAGTTTCAAAGTAAAACAGAGTGAATATGGTTGCTTTGTTAAAAACAGGCACGCGCGCGAACAGAGGGTTGAAAGTCTTCATTCTGCTCTCCACCTGTCCAGGAAGCTCTGCGGGATAAAGCAGTGCAAAGTACCGAGGCCAGTAAAAGGTCTGCAGCTCGCTTGCTGCATGAGCCATTAAGTTACAACACTGCAGGCTTCCTGTTTTCATGCTTGAACACCTTCTACATGCTCTCAGTGAAGACAAGACTAAACAATCTCGAGCGAAACGCCGGGGAGGAGAAACCCGAGACGACAAAGACCATTTCAGCGACAGAACGCTTTAAACCACAGCAAATCACACGTCGCCACCCGTCCCCTCTGAGAGAGCTGAAAGAGGAACATCTGAAATCAGCCCGACCAGACTCCTCCTGTTTGTGATCAGAGTGGCCCGAGCGCTCTGCCTCAGCTCTGAGGGACTCCTGCTCTATGGTAATCATATCCTATTTGAATAATGAGGCAATACCACCACACTGGCCGCCCATTCCCTCTGCATCCTTGACTGGACTCTTTGATAGACACTAATTCTAGCTCCATCTATAAAGCTCCTCTCATGCATTTTTAATAGAATCTATTACTTTAGGATTAAATTATAAAAGACTGTCCTCCTTAAATTTTTAATAGTTTGCATAATTGGTATCAGGGCCTGAATGCGAACCATAAAAACCCAGTTTGTACAGGACTGCGCTGCGGAACGAGCCTGACAAAACTGCACGGCACGGCGGCACAAAGCGGCACGCCACCATTACAGGCCGGCACACACCTGCACGGCTGCGTGCACGCTCGAGCCGACCGAGGTCATCACCGTGGAGAGCGATGGCTGGGCGCCGTGAATGAAGGGGGGGGGGGGACAATAAGCTCAGGGACCATGAGAGCTGCTTTCGGCTGCTGAGCTCCTGCGGGAGCCCGAGGAGCGGGAGGAGTCACTTGACGGAAACAGGAGACAGCAACCAGGTGTCCGCAGACACCTGCTGCCACCGACGTCGACTACGACCACAACACTCGCCGAGGCAAACAGCAAAAGCTACTTAGCGGGTTTACAGCCTCCCGCTGTCCCCACAGTCGCTGATAACCGTGTTCGCTCAGCTCAAATGGAAATGCATTTTTTCCTCCTCTGTTCCTGCTTCCAAGCAGATCAGCCACCAGTTAAATGTCATCGCCGCCCTTTCACTCCGGCTCCCCGCATCTGCATCTCGGCTCTTTCCAATAACAGACATCGCATACAGGGGAGCAAATGTGTCTGAGGCATCTCCTCTAAACTAGAGCCCCCTTAGAAATCTATGCACGTCACCATCCCCCAAATTAGCACCGCAGGGACACCCCCCTCGCCGCCCCCGCCTGCTGGCGGCAGCTCTTTGGCATATCTGTACCGGGGAAAATATTTCACAGTGTATGAATTATTAAGTGCGGGGCCAGTGCTAAGCAGTGTGGAGATAGACCAGTTATTCACAGCTCTATTGGGACGGACGCGGCGGAAACCCGGGCCGCTCGCCTATCAGATCGTTTGTCACGAGCGATAGACAATTTACAATGAGAGAGTTTTTCAATTTATTCATTCTGCTGTCACTGCAGTTTTCTACCTCCACTCATTCCACTCCACACATCCCTCCTCCTCCTCCTCCTCCTCCTCCTATTCCTTCAACTCTGTCTCGTCTGGCGAGGGGGCTTCATGCCTCAACCAAATCACTGCCTGCTTCTCTGTCTGAGTCTGTTGCTCACTTTGTCTTCCCTCACCTGGAGACGATAGGTGGAGGTGAAACACTTGTGCAAAAGACACAAAGGGAGTGGATCTTGCTTACTTTAATCAGAGCTGAGGGAAAAAAAAGAAAAGAAGAAGTGTGGAACAGACTGCTGAGGGTTTGGGCCTCGGTGGTGAAGCTGTGACTGCGTGATAAAGGGAAAGAACAGGAAACAAGGCAGATGAGGGTGTTTGGCTGTGGCTCTTTACGACTAAGCTCCTGGCAAGAAGAGACAAAGCAGGAGGACCACCCCATTAGAGAGGACTAAAAAGAGGAAGAGCAGTTGATATATTCACTCTAAAGCACGACGGACCATTAGAGGGAGAAAAAAAAGAAAATAAAAGCCTTGATGTGTGAATATGTACAACTACTTGCATCTAAACTCCAATAAAAGACAGAAATGATCTTAAACACAAAGTTTTTTTCTCCTCCTCCAGCTGATGGAAATTTATTCAGGACAAAGAAAAGCATCGGAGAGGGCAGGATCCTGCTTACTTTCACTTAAGAGAAATTGCCAAATAACAACTCCCACGCAGACAGACAGCGGAGCTCAGCGCAAACATCTGGCAGACGGCAATTTCAACATTAATTACTGAAGGTGAACCAGCATTCAAAACAGCCTAAGATTCGCTCACGAGAACGAACCAAAAAAACAAACGAAAGCCTCTGCGACTCAGATTTGGAAGAGGCAGAACAGGGATGAAGGTTTTTCCCTTTCCGAGCTGAATTCACAAGAGAAACAGAGAGTGACACCGGCAGCTTTGTTGGCCCTAAAGCTGGGTGAGAGCAGTTTGACCTGTAAAGCAGCCCGGAGTGTTTCTCTCGCTGCCATGTGCATTGAAAGCCCGTCGCAGACGGCCTACGCTGAATAGGGACTGATGTGAAAGGCAAAGATGTTAGATAAATGTCCTCACAGCCCAGGCCTCTGCCCTCGTCCTGATGATGCATTCTTATACTCAAATACCCACTCCCCCTCTACACACACACACACACACACACACACACACAGAGAAACAGAGACATGCAGTGCCAACAATCCCACTGAGGGCAGCATTTGTTTGGGGACAAGGTGACCCTGTTGCCTGGGGGCCTGTGAACAGGCACAATGAAGGCCTCTCATCCTGCACACACCCAGCCGGCTGTGTCGGGCTGATGACGGCTGAGAGGGGTGCGGGGTGGGGGGGGCAGGGTGCGAGGAGCATCACAACGCCCTGCAACTGCAGTTTTAAAACCCCATTCAGGAAGCCCCCTGAGATAGCTCCTTTCACACCCTGCACAGACGGAGCGAAATCCCCACTTGTAACCCAGAGTCACGCAGTCAACAGATGGAGCGGCTATTGAGTGAAGGATCGCGCCGGCAGAGGCGGCTCCTCATCCATCCCCGCTGGAAACAATGGGGCAGCAGGTCAAGAGTGCCGTCTCCAGGAGGTGGGGTCAGGGAGGAGGGGCACGCTTTGACACAGTCGAGCTACGCCAGTGCTTTGAAACCAGAGGAACTGAGAGAATCTCTTTCAGAAGACGGGCGGAGGGGAGGAGGCTTGTGGCTGTGTGTGCGAGGCGCCCGGGCTGGTTGCTGGGGATCAGATTCAGGTGGAGGGGGCTCGTGTGTGTGAATCTGGGACAGCAGTGTTTGTGTTTAACCTGCAAACAAGAACAAAAAGGCATCCTAGCGTGCACACGCTCTGCATGTTCAGAGGAAACACAGGCTCGCGGTTTAACGCACATTTCAAGGACCAACTGTTACAGACGCTCACTCATCTTTGTGCACAAAGACAGAGAAGAAGTTCACTGTTGATACAAAGCACTGCAGTGAGGCTACACACACACCCAGAGAGGAAGAGAATAGAGCAAACCTGTACCACTGCAAAACAGTCGCACAGCCCTGAGCTTCTTCTTTTACCAGAAAATACTAGCGAGTGAATGGACTTGTCAAACATTACAACAGCACAACAGCAATTCATTTCAGCTAAGTCACATCATTAAAAACCAAAATCCGATTCTTTATATTTGCAAAACTCTTAACATTCTCGCAGCGGCATCATGTGAGATTAGAGGGAGTGCCTCACCAAAGCCCATACAAATAAGCAGCATTTCCCCAGCAGGAATTTCCCCCAGGGACAAGAAACATTTGGAGGAACTGTATCACCACCACAGGCTAAGAGTTAAGTTCCTGAAACCTCCCAAATAGTCCTTACTCGGCAGTGGGGGAGCAAGGGAACTTTTCATTGTGCTTCAACAACAGACGAACTGAGAATAAAGTCACTGTTCAACAGACAAATGAGGAGTCAAAACAGCCATTGCCTCTTCAGATAGCTTTGTTTAGACAGAGGTGGAGAAAAACAAAGGGCTGCAGGACCTTTCTATACAAGTAGTTTCTGAGACTAAACCATCTGGAGGAGATGAAGTTTCAGTGATGTTACACTGTTGTAGTCACGTCACATGTCACAGCCATGTCTGGATATTCTTGCTCCTGTCTGTGTGCATGCACGGGTGCATGATAAATCAGACGGTCACAAAGCAGTCATAGCTCCCTGTAGGGGAAAGTATATCAATTTCCATTCAACTGCACTCTTGCTATCATGTGGCTCTGACCTGAGACTCAATTAGTCATCCAGGTTGCCCTGCCTCACTAGGTTTCCAAAGCCAGAGATAACACAAAGACACGTGGAAAGTATTCCACGATCCTATAACTTCAGGGTCTTTATATGGCGTAAACATCCCTACTTCTGAGATAGAAGTACTGCCACCACATGTTCCTCCTACATCAAAGGCTTGGTTTATGGGGCCATTTTGCATAGGAAGGCACTCATTACAAAGCAGAAGGTGTCAGAAGCGTTGCAGCGATTCTCCATTAACAACCACTTGACAAGACAGTACAGAGACTCAAAAAAAAAAAAAAGACTTCCAACCACTGGGGAAATGTTCACAAATCACACCTAATTAAACACAAAAGCCTAGTCCATGAAATCAGAGTGCAGGAAGCCTTTTGAAAGTCGAGGCGAGAAAGGTTTTTCTGGCTTGTAAGAAGCATACGCCTGTGCAAGGACACTGTCATTTCATTCATGTTTGTCTCAAACAAATTGTCAGCGAAGGGACAAAGGGTGGAGCTGCTATTCTTTCTTCCCCAGGTCACATCACAATACATCAATGGTTTGCCATTTCAGAATATGCTGCTGTTGTGCGGTTTGAGGCACGACTTGGGTGTGTATACGTGTGTGTGTGTGTGTGTGTGTATGGGGGGGGCCTATTCCAAGCATGCTGAAAAGGATCAATAAGTGCATAGAAAAAGAAAATGGCCATAAACACAGAAGCTTTTATTCAGAGTGCCATGATGCAGATGAAAGCACAGAATGCACCTGGAGAGTAAAGCGGAGAGCGGCAGAAGACAAGAGAGCGGTGAGCACAGTTATCGGGCGGGGGCAGAGAGCGCTGGCTACATTCAGACCTCAGCACCATCTATCTCCACAGCCAGCTATTAGATTTCTAATATTGTTGGTTTAAGGAGGCTCGGCTTTCCTGCCACAATGAGACGGATTCAGGCCTCGCTTGCCCCCTTTTTCCCTTCTCGGTGTGGTCGCACAAGGTCCTCTCGGTTTTCTGCAAACAATACTGCTGGGCTGTGGCCCTTATTTAAAAGATTAATAGGATGCTGTCTTGGCAGAGGAGCAATCAGTGAGGTTTCTGTGACAGCAGAAAAAGTGTGAAAACAAGGCAAAGAGGAGAGACCATTGTCACGGTTACCAACTGGCTGCCGCAGCTCAATTGAGATAGCTGTGGCTTTCAAGCCCGGCCGTCAATCACGGCGGCGAGCATCAATGGGGTAAATTTGAATGATAAAACGATAAGTCATGAGCAGGCGATTTCCCTGTCATGAGGACAGGGGCTGTTTGAGTGTAACTCACTATGGGTGGAGAGATTTCTCCGCAGCCATATGGAATTTGGTTTTTGCCGCGAGTTGCTGGCTTCACCCCTCAATCATGACAGAATGTGTAATCACCAAATGTCTGCCTCTCAATCCCTGTTACAATTGGCAGCACAGTGCTGTCACCAGAGATGGAGGAACAAAATGGAAAGCTGACTAAAAGACAAGCTTTAAGTGACACTTAATTTGAGATACCCAGGCATTCTCTCAGCTCCAGTAAACAGGATCCATCAAACTTCGCCCGGAGCCTGTACCAGTCTGCAGCTGCTGCAGGGAGGGGGGGGGGGGGTTGCAGTATGCCTGAGAGGGCCTTGGTTACCGAGAGGCCTGATGAAGAGCTCGAGTCCTTTAAAAGTTCCTAAAATCAGCAGAAAGTGGCACGGGGATGATTATTACACTTTTAAAGAGCCGCATTCTCATCTCATCCACTTCGGCAGCAGCACTCCGAGCGTTTCCTCCTTTAAAGACAAGCCCACCAAGAAAAAAAAAAGAGAGCATGACAGAAGCTAATGACAGCCTCAGAGAAGATGACAGCGAGGGTAAAACACACACAGACATACGCGCGCACACACACACACACAGACACACACACGCACAGAGACACACAGACAAGTGAGCTGGTGAAGAACTAAGAGAAAAACAGTGAACAGCTGCTTTCTCCCTCCTTCCCTTTGCTCATCCTCGGAGAGAGTCCCATGCGATCTCCCTGATCCTAGTTTGTGGCTGACAGAGGGGACCGCAGCTCTGTTCATCTCCCCACTCACATGGCTCTGTGCCCCCCCCCCCTCCTCTCCCCTCCCTCTCTGCCCGCCGCCCATCTCACCGTCACTCCGCTGCCAGGAGGAAAAGACGGTGGGGAGGGGGAGCATGGGGGGGGGGGGGGGCTACATCAAGGAGAGACTCTCCCAGTGGGTTCTCGTCAGTTCCAGGCCATTGCACCTTGCTCGCTGGGATTTGGTTTTGTTTACACACACACACACACACAAATCGCACACACACACATATCCATGTAGCAGCGGCAGCAGCAGCAGCAGCAGCAGCAGATGACTATTAATGGCTACGATAATGTGGTGAGTGTGTTTTTTTTTTTTTGTTTTTTAATGGCCATACAGTCCCGTGCTTTGTTTTAAGGGAGCCGCCGTGACAACACGAATCGCTTCAGTGACACTGTCGCCGGAGGATGGTGACAAAAGAAAGCCAGAAAGAAAGAAAATAATAATAACAGTTTGATGCCTGGCAGGGCTGATTTAAGTGGCACGGGAGCAGATAACGTTCAATCAAAAGCCAGTGATACGGTTGATGCGGTCAGCGGTAATGTGCAGCCAAAAGGCCTGACACACTTGCGCGGTCTTCGGGGACGAGCGGAGTGAGCGGCAGGCTGCCCTTGTGCGTTCACTCTCTGCAGATGTTGCCTTGGAGAGCGGCTGAGTGGCTGGCTGCTGTGACAGCTGGACAGCTGTTCCTATAGACGCAGCCACGGAAGCATGCCACGGAGATGGGGGGTGGGGGGGGTGCAGTACGTGTAGTTTATCTGTATGAAGTTCCCAGGACGAGCATAGCTGTCAGTTTTAGCAGTGGTGCATGAGCTCGGGTAAGGAAAGATGGCAGCGATCGGGACGTGGAGAGGAAGCACAGATGGGTAACTATCAGACACCAGTGACATTATTTGAAGATGCATCAGTGACAAAACGAGGGAAGATGTTTGTTGTTTGCAAATTGTAATTTATCCTTTGGTGAAGAGCCTAATGCATCACCGACTGGCTACCCTGGCACAAGCCATCGCGTTTCATTTGATCCACGAGGACTGTCTTAGCAGCCGCAACTCTTTTTCTTATCATCATAAACAAGTAAAAGTTTAATACGACTTCACAGGGAATTTCGAATTAATTTTTTACTCCTCCATAAAAGAGGGGAGGAAAAAATCTATTTTCAAAAGCTGAGAGGATAATTGGCTGAGCATTATAACGACTCTGGACTTTGTGCCAACATTAGTGGCTGCTTTTGATGAAAGGCAGTTTAAATTGGGGTCATGTTCAGACATCATACCTTTATTCTGCCACTTAAAAACACAGTTACCTGAAATTACAGACCTGCCGAGGAACAGTGCTAGGCTAAAGGCGGGCTGCAGATCAACATCCCGCCTGAGGAAGAGGAAAGGAAGAATTGAAACGTCGGAAAACACTCAGCAGTATTAAATGTTGTCACCTGCTGAATAAACACACAGCAAATCATGTGTTAAACAGCTTGGACTGACGCCAGTCACTTCTGCCAAAACTCTCATTTTTCCTAAGCAGCCCGGGCCATTCATTATGCCACAAAAGGTCAGCAATTTGTTCAACTCAATAAAAATGTTAATAAAACTAAGAGCTCACAAGAAGAGGCACTCATAGCCTCTGGTCGGCCATCAAAAAGTGGGAATACGTGAATGTGTGTGCTCGTGTGGATGCATCTATTCCAGTGCAGCATTACACAGGTCAAAGGTTGAACAGCGGTGGCTACAGAGCAGGAAATATCGCTTTGGCCTAGTCGTAATCCAGGTCAAACTCCACCAACTGCTCAACACAAAGCTGATATTAACACATGCTCACAAGCGCACTCAATTCTGGACCCTACAATAACCCCCTCCTTACATTAGTGCATATACACACACACACACACACACACACACACACACACACACACATCAAAATCTCCAATTCCAGCTCGCACCATCAACCCACTATGTTAAATAAATGAAAAGACCCATTAGGCAGATTTCAAAGGCCGGTGCTGGGCTTATAATTATATATGAAATCTTTTAGAGGAAAAAAAGTGATTACTCTGGATGCAAGTCTGGAAGTGGGTGGGGGTGGGTTATTGCTAAGCAACCAGTCATTATCCTCCAGAGTGGAGCGAGGTGACCGGCCATCCGTCTAACTCCGGTGGCTCGCCTGGCTCCTGTGTGCACCCCCCCCCCCCCCCCCCCCCTTCCTCCGCCACTCTCTTTTACTCTTCCTTCTCGCTCACTCTCTCTCTCTGTCTCTCTCTCTCTCTCTCTCAGCCGTCTCCCCGTCCGAATACAAACAGAGATAAAGAACGCTGCAATCGCTCTTGACACACAAATAGGTTAACACAATAAAGCCGGCTTTGCCTGGCTCACTCGAGGGAGGAAAGCAATTCCAGCAGCAGGCAGGAGGTAATAAAACAGGGCTAGGAGAGAGAGAGAGAAAGAGAGAGAGAGAGAGAGAGAGAGAGAGAGAGAAAGAGAGTGTGTCCATACATGTCCTCATGTCAATGTGCCTATGTTTTTGTATGTGAGCAGGAGCAGGCACAGAGAGGCCCTTTGGCCTTAGGGTCTAATATCCCTCAGACTTTCAACCCTTTCTTCACACAAATAATAACACGAGAGAAAATGACGGAAATTCCAGACTACTCCTCCTTTTAGATTAAGGAAATGGTGGCTTTATATAAACGATACAGCTGACCTGTATCAGGCCTTACCAACAACAACAACAAAAAAAAAACATTTCCCTATGGGTCACATGCTGGCTCTCTTGTAAACGGTCTCCGGCTTGGTTAAAATTCAACAAGTAAATTGAATGAGTTTTATCTGCGCAAGCCTCAGCTTACTCTCCCTGATGCGGCTGCCAGGCCTGGCAATAGATGATAAAAATCTCCAGAGTTTTATTAAATCGTGCTGCATTCACACTGAACTCGGGAAAATAGCGAGGTGGGTTCCGCAATTACAATCCGGACCAGACAACATTGTTTTCTCCAGTCAGTGGAAATTTCATTACCTTACAGCAGCTGCCTTAGAATTGGGTAATAGCCTCTTTTTGTCACAGACACAAACCGTCTGTGGGAGGTGCGACATCCCATAAGTGTTATCCATTTGCAACAATATGCATCTAGCCGGTAACAGTCCGGATGCTGGTCAGCATAATGTGCCCCATTATTCAGTGATATGGAGGAACTGAATGGAGAAAACAGCGGTCAATAGCTAATTCCTGGATTGGCTGTAGTGTAATCAAAAGCATTGAACCTGAATACATCCATGCAGCTGACGCGTCTCTCCCCTGGGCTATTATAGATAGATGACGCAGGTCACATCTCGCAAATATCAATAAATAGAGACCGGGAAGTACGTTTCCTGTAGGATGACTGAACTGTGACGAAACCCCAATAAAAGCTTTCGGAAGAGTTTTGCACATTTAGGTCATGCAGGATAGCCATTTGTGTGTGTCAATCAATCCTTAAGCCTTTTAGCTGCTGCTCCTTCGACCAGGTAATCAAACGGCTGAGATGTAAAGTGGCGGCTGTTGTCGACTGGGAATAAATTACCAAAGCATGAAGAGAAAACACCTTATCGGTCTGATGTATTTCCCGCTTCTGCAGAAAGCTACAAAGCCCGAGGGAGGCCAGTCAACCAAAATGCAGGGAGATGGAGATTAGGATGATGTGCAGTTCCTTGTTCCATTAAAGTTTGATCTTCCTCAATAGCCGAGGAGAATCAGATATCGCCCATTCAAGATTAAAGTACACCAGCATAGAGGGGGAGATTAATCAGAGGCCTGCACGAGATAAAAAAACAGCCTTGCTTCAGGCATGGAAAACAGTGGCAATAAAGAGTTCAAGTGATAATCTGAAACATGGCGCGACACAATAGCAAATCAAACAGCCTGTACGGGCTTCCAAAACAAATCAAAGCACCGACTAGACTGCGATATAGTGGCTAAGGAAGCACAGCCGGGGCTGATCTGATAGTAACCAAGGCCTTCATTTTATTACTGGTTAAGGTTGAGAAGGGCACACGGAGGATTTTCCCATGTTGCTCACTGTCGCCAGGCTCTCATTGCCTCTCCTCCTCCTCTCCTTGAGATCAATGGCGCTGGGGTGATTTCACAGCAGCCTGCACTGTCACCCAGAACAAATCAATGTGACCATGAGGAAGGCAAGAGCGGCATTGTTTTTAAGGAGAGCAAATTCGCTGTTGGAGAGCTTGTCAGATTTGCTTTATTCTCTTTCTTCTCCCAAGAACACTTTGGAAGGAGCACGCCTCCCCACACTTTTCGAGCCGGGGTTATGGAGCAAACTATAAACCACACAGCACCCAGCCCTGCTACACTAGTGTGTACTCATTAACCGCACATAAACGGCGCAGTTTCTGTTGACTGCATCTCACATGCTCAAGAGCGTTTTCAGGGAACCAAAAAAAAAAATGGACTAACGGCCGTAACCTTTTCCAAATTAAAAGGCTATACATTAACCCCCAGAGCCTGACAAGACGTGACTTCCATTCGCTCTGACAGGAGGTGAGAGGGGGGGGAGAGAGAGAGAGAGAAAGACAGAGAAAAAGAGAGAGAGAGAGAGAGAGAGGGAGGAGGTCGGAGGATCATCGCTGTCCGTCAGGCGCTAAGTGGCTGCAGATAACCCTGATGAGGAGCCGCTGACGTCTGCCATCACAGCGGGTCAGATCACAGGAGCAGAGCTGCGGTCAGGTAAACCTTCCCCCCGCAGCCCAAATAACAGGAACATCGTCTGCGGAGCAACAAGCAGCGTCTCGCTGACGTGTACCGCTCATCAGAAACACTGCAGGGGTTCGAGTCTGTAATCACACGCCGGCGGTCTATTTTCGTGGAGCTCCTCCACATCAAACAACAACACGGCTGAATTGAAAAGGCTTCAGCCCCTGCGTATGAAAACAAGGATGCCTGCACGTTAAGAGCAGCTGCAGACAATTAGGCATTTCAGCCAATTTGCGGAGGAGTTTTGACGTTCATCTGTGTGAAACTAATTTCGCATTACATCACACAGGTGGAATTACATGTGGGCATCGCAGTTATTCCTGAAACGAGATAGTGTTGTAACTCGTCGGGACCAGGTCAGCAACACAGGGGAAAAGCTGTTTCGTGGATGGTTCAAATGTAGGTGATATGAAAACCGAGAAGCGCTCCTTCTCCAGTGGTGACCCTGAACCATTTTAAAGAGGCTGTGTTTGATTATTTGACCCTGACACTGAGCAAACATCAAGAGACCGGCAGGGAAATGAGAGCTGCTCGTCAGACTCTGTCGGCACAGCTAATAAGACCAAGGGTTAATCATCCAGCCATAAAACAGAAATATACTGTGCAGGTCCATATAATTCAGCAGCTTTCTACTATATGTGGATACATAGTGACTCAGTGGTTCGTATCCTGGTTAGACCGATTCTGTGTCAGCGTATTTGCCTGGTCCAAAGACATATGTTTAGCTTGACTGGACACTCTGAATCGTCCCAGTATGTATTCCCTGTCTTCACCCTATGAAAACTTGGAGATAGGCACCAGCAGTAGCCTGCGACACCATTGCGTACAGAGCTGGTGAGATGATGGATGGACTGCTGTGCGCAACAAAGCAACAATGTCAGAAACAAAGAACTTGTTACCTGGAACGACGAAAGGCAAACACGCAAACAGAAGCATCCCCGATAATGCCGCCTGTGAATTAACATGTACTGTCAAATCCCATCAACACCATCACCTGCGCTGGAAACCTAACACTGCATTCACCTCTGTTTGTTCACGCTGACGGGATGAAGGACGTGTTTGCTTCTTCACAATCGCTCGCGTGAAATGCCGCGTTTTTTTCCTCTCGCTTTATTTTTGCTTCTCCTCATCCTGAGAAACCGATGTGCGAGACTCGTATCGCTGCCAAGACCACAGAGTTTGTATCAAATGGCGTAATACTGTAAAGTACACAAAGGGGCACGTCTCTTTTGTTTGCCTGCACATGAAAGGTGCTAGTAGAAGGGCTGTAACAGACTTTTCCTGCAGTGAGACACTTTGATCGGGGGATCTAATAGGCTCCTGCTGATGTGGCTTTGAGGAAAAGCGTTCCACGTTCCTTCAAGTGTCCGACGATATTTCCAAATAAGAAGCTCGGTGCTTTTCCAGCATCTCGGCTCCTCTCGACACAGTCGTCGCATCTTTTCTCTGACAGGGGAGGAAAATGATTTTCATGATAATTCACAGCTGCGGCAGAGTTTTCTATAAATGGAGTTTGTGAACAGGAAATTTGTTTTAAAGCGTTATTTCATTTGTGTCAATAAAAAGAGCAGCAGTTTCATTACAAGAATGGACACGCTCAGCTTGAACACTTCAGGGGTGGGTAGATCTTTAGCAACACAAACACACACACACACACACACACACACACACACACACACACACACACACACACACACATGCACACAACGACTGCATTGACTGTTTTAGTCATCTTAAGTGCCAAAATGAGTTTTGCTGCCTCTGGGTAGGTGTTGAGACAATCAAACCATGCAGGGATTAAAAAAGATTAAAACACAGTGCAGGAAATTAAACTTCAGCGACTTTAACAATATTCATGAGGGGAGCTCACTTATTCACTTCAGGCAGGCTCTTTAATAAGCAAAGAATACAGTATGCTATCAATCAATGGACCTGGTGCAAACTGTGCAGCTAATCGCTAAAAATGCAACAAATATTACCTAAACACATTCACTCTGAGCCGTCCACATGCCAAGAGCAGATATGAGTATTTGTGCAATGTTCCACCATTTCATTCAAAACTTAAGTAGGATCAAGTGAAGTGCAATGAGATTTGAATTCATACATTTATGCAACCTTCAAAGCTCTGCCAAATATCAGACTATGTGTGGACTCTGGTCTCTGACAGGCGGTTGATAGCAGAGAGCAACAGGAAACATGGCGAAAGAGAGAGGAAGATGAAATGTGTTTAAAATCTTGCAGCAGGACACTTGAAGGTCTTATGTTAGCGAGAGAGAAAACAGATCCAACTGCAAGCCGGAAAATAAAGAGGCAAAACAAGGGCCACAAACTCCAAAAAGGTAATTCAGTGACCTAGATATTAAAGCTTTTTCTGCCACTGTGTTCTCCCCTGCCATGTCCAACCATCATGTTGAGTTAAGGCGAGCATTATGCTGGGAAGACTATTTGTTTAGGTGAGGAGCAGCCGCAGAGCTAATATGAGCACAATTTGCTCAGCAGGTCACAGGCGCAGAGTGGAGGAAGTAAATGAGGCAGTTCTGCCCCCTCGGGTGCAGCCCCTGCCTCATACATCACTGGATGTTTTATTCAATACAGGCAGGAAGGCTCTGTGGCAGGTGCCCTGACTGTGGGGGCGCCTGCCCTGCTGTAGGGGCCCATATTACATTCAGAGAGCTGCCTGTCTGCAGGGCTGCTGCTGCTGCTGCTGCTGGAGATGCTGGAGCTGAGGAAGATAAATTTTGAGGATGCTTGTAGTCTAATGATAAAACACACCGTGCGCAGCAGCTCTCCCACTGCACACTCAGCATAATGTGTGTATATGCTGCAGCAGCAGCGTGAGCGATGGGGCCCAGACTGGCAGCGCAGGGCTCAAAGTTCACAGCCTCAACTTGTGTCAGACGAGACGCGGGCTCCACCTGCGCTCCAGGTAATCACACCTCTCCATTTGCATCCGAGGCCTGCGCGCATTTTGCTGCGGGACAGTGACAAATCGCCTGCGGGCTACACTGCAGCACACACATTTACACACACACACACACACGCAGGCACGCACGCACGCACAGCACGCACATCATCATCCCAGAGAAAAGTTTTACAGTGTTCCGAACACATCCTCATGAATTTTACGAGCTCTTTGGTGACAGTGCGCAGGCGACGCAGTAAAAAAAAGGAGATTGTGTATCATTAACACCCGGGGCTGGAGCAGCACTAATTGCAGCAGAAGCAGCCGGAGCTGCGCTCACTGACGCACCTTCTCACTCCCGCAGCCTGCGCAGCCTGCGGGGCTGCCCCCCCACCCCACCCCCTCACCCCCAGACAATACACTTAATTGCTCCCCATACTTGCAAAGACCAATATTACACATCAAAGCAGTTCCTGAAGCCATCCGGCGGCTCTCTAACAAGTCGATTTTTACAACACTTCCTCTACCGAGGGGTCACGCATGGAGACAAAAGGCTTTAAATCTGAGACACCGTTATGTGAGCTGCATCCTGGGAGAGATTTAACATTTAGACACCCTCCCTGAAGCCTCCGGCTCCGGCTCCGACCCACGCAATCATCTACAATACCGCAGACTTGCAGGAAAAGACAATTTGCATGCGATTTATTTACCATAAATTGCTCCTTGGTGCAGACTAGAACTCCATGCAGATTCACTGAGCGATCTGCCTCATGCTTCGTCTTCTGTGTTAAAGAGGATTCATTCTGTTCTCCGAAATCCGGCAACGCCGCTCCGTCGATGTCAAACGCTGATTAAGTTTATCCTCCTGTTCTTCCGACGGTATGCAAATACACTGTACCGGTAACCCTGCCAATAAGATCCCACACTACAGCCTCTGGCATGCAAAGTTAATAAGCTTTGCCCTTTTTCTCTCGGTTGAGGCGCAGAGGCGCAGGTCGGCGAAATCAAGATTGCGCACCGAGTGCGCCTCGGGTTGACAGCGTTTCAGCCTCCGGATCGCGGACACAAACAGAAAAAAACCAAGGTCCTGCTTGCTCTTCCTTTCGCAGATAGCTCCAAATAACAGGACTGGGGTAGTCGAAACACAGGATGATTGCGCCGCTACGCAGTATTCCCAAATCCACCGCTGTTACGCATGGGTCCGCTGCTCTGCGCCGACGACCTCAGGTGGAAGATGTCCCGCAGATGCTGCCGATGTGATCTGGGCAAATGCTGTGTGAAGGAACCCTGAAAGGAGATCGAGGCCGGGCCTGAAAATATCCTAAACTGATGTAAAATCCCGGCGCCGAGGCTGCGCTCCGTGCGTCTCTCTGCCCTCCTGCGGCGTGTGAGTGATCCTCGGGTTGCCCGCGGAGGCTGCGGAGGATTCCCGGGGACGCTGCTCCACGATGCTCTCTTTGGCGTGTCGGCCTGGGACAGACAGCTCCGTGTGTGCGGGGAGAAGAGCTGGAGGAGGTGGGGCAGCTCCGGGACACGGTCCTGCCCTGGTGCCGAGCTGCGGAGACTGACAATAACCCGGAACGCTGCAGACTGTCAGGCTGCTCTTACCGCCCCCCGACCAATCAGAGCGCAGAGGGAGCGGGAACATTCCCACGGGCTGGCCAATCAGCGCTAATTGAGGGCTGTTACCATAGAGATGCGCGGCGTCCAAGCGTCTGAAACCACGTTGTTTATTCGCGGAATAAGAGAGGAGAGAGAGAGGAAGAAAAAAAAAACGGCTGATGGAGATTGCTGTGGCAGAGCGCAGATTGAGATCTTTAATCACTGTTTTTACTCTTATCAAAGGTTAAAGCTGCGTCCCCGATGCTGCTGCTGCTACTGCAGACGTGCCCGCAAGCAGCAGCCTGCAGGAATGCGGCTCCGCAGGGAGACATCAGGCGTTATTATGCAGTCAGAGTGCAATTATCAGTCATTAGCATGCAAAATCAATCCACGCTTTATGAATTGTTGTCTGTAAAAATGTTGTTTAACTTGTCTGGTTTGCGACTCCTCGTGGACAAATAGTCCACACAAAAGTTTGCGTGCTGTGCAATCGTCCAGGTATACACGACAGTCTACAGAACTGATTTATAAAATGAACCGTAATTCAACTAAAACCCTCTGTGAACGTTTTCTGTTTCATTTACTAGAGAACTCACTCACTCTAAATTTATTGAAGCAGGACAATCTTTCAAAAAGAGTGACTTCCTTCTTTACTTTACAAATTTCCTTCCCATACACCTCCAAGTATTATGTGTGTAACAATATAATTTGACTTGACTGGTTTGCGACAGCGGGGGCTTTCTTTTAACAGAAAATATGACACACAAGTAACTATGTAGTTAGCTCATCGAATGACCAGACACCTCCGAGCTTCTGTGAGTCACAGCAAACCCGGAAAACACCATTACAACAGTGGGGAAGTGGAGGGTTGACACAGACCCTGAGTGTTCTCCTTCTCCTCCCTCTTCTTGCCAACTGCGTCCGGCGCATGCAGACCCCGGGACACACAAAGGCAGTACAAGCAATCACACATCATGGACTCTCATAATAAGCTGACGCTGGGAAGTGGGTGATGCAGCACTCAGCTTATGCCAGTGCTGATAAGAGCCTGAAAGTATTACCTCGGTCTGGCAGCCCGCTCCAAGAAATCCATCCTGAGCCAGGTCATCAATTCTGCCCTATCTGATTGCTCACCAATCCCTGGCAGCTCCATGTCGCTGTCCTGGCTTCTGCCTTTGAAATTCTCTCTATGACTTGCACTTTCATGCTACAGTAGTTATTTCATGGAAAAATAGATGCATACTGTACGTACACACGGTGTGGCTCTAACCTCTATATGACAAAATAAAACAGAGAAACTCTTGCCAGGGGAGGTAAAATCTCCAGATAAATAGAGTGCCTGTCGAGGCAAACCTTTAAATATATTCACTGCAATCACATCTCCCCCTCATAGCCGCAGTGGACCTATAGAGCATACATTAAAGCCCATGCAGTTCAATCATATCACCTACGCCGTGTGGCTGCTGAGTCAATCAAACAGATGAACAATTAATTGAAAAATATTCAACCGGAGCTGTGTTGTGCTCCAGCGAGGCAGGCAGGCAGGCAGGCAGGCAAATAAGCCATTTGATTAGCTGATAAGCAGATGACTCAACAAACATTCAAGGCATGTTTACTGTGGTTTGATTAGAGTGCGTCCAATACGCAGAAGATTGGACACAAATACGTTGTGAAAACACTCAGCTGTTCCAATCCCCAAGGCGGCATGAGGGCACATAAAAACAATGAATTATTTATGGGGGAGACTAGCAAAATATCACAGTGGATAATTTTCTGTGGGCTATATTAAATGCAGTTTTCAAAATAATATGTCTGGGTCTGTGCATTTCCCAGAAATCATTCCCTCTGACAGGATCTAGAGCCTGGAGATTGGATGTGAAATCACATTAGATATTTCCCCACTGAAAAAAAAAAAAACCTGAGTGTTTTACTAAAACACCAAAGCAAGGGTTATTCACATGCTAATTGGGCCTCCTTCTTTCTTCCTAAATATGATCAAAGGGTATTTGCTTTGTCTCTGTATTTGGTATTAGCTCTGGTTCAAAATCAAAGACCTCCCTATCACGGCGAGCCTTTACCATGCCTCATCTGACAGGGCATTCACAATACCAATAAATCCAGGTTCAGCTTCAGTAAAACCCAACGCAGCATCTGTTCCAACGGGGCATCTCATAAATAAAGCCCTTGTACGCCCCATCCACAGCGAACATTAGTGTCTGTCTGCGAGCTGAAAGCCTTGCGCTGTTACAATTTGTTCCTGAAAGTGAACTCAGTTTAATTGAGCAAAGTTCAAGTCTCCACAAACAGCAAAGTAACAGGAAAAAAAAAATCGATGGCAGCAGAGGCATGGAAAAAAGAGATAGCATTGATTTATCTGCCATTGATTCGCGAGGATCGCTGCATTGTGCCCTCCGGGGCGAAATGCACGCTGTCTGCCAACTGATGGGGATGAATCTGAAAAGGTGTCAAGTGGTTAGAGGACACAGAGGATGAGATCGGGGGCAGTCAGAGGTGGCAGGGGAGGAAGAGTAGACTGGAGAGTGGGAGCCAGGGCAAGGAGTATCGAAGAGGAGGCGGCAGACGAAAGGCTTGATGAAAGGGGGATAATGTTGTGGGGGTGACATCGCCACGACGTGGGCCTGGGCCTCTATAGGGCTGCGTTAAAAGTCTGTGACAGACATGGGTGGAGATCAAGATGAAAAGCAAAGAGAAAGAGCAAAAGGCCCGAGGCTGAACACCCCCCCCCCCCACCCCCAGTCAGAACCAAGACGTCTCTGCCCTGTTGACAGTATCAACGTCGTAAGTGGATCTATCAGAGCCGAGCCCGGCTTCAGCAGTTAGAGGAGACCACAGTCGGCCAACTTCATTCGGCTCAGTGTGAAGTCAAAGGCTGTTGGCTACAATAATACTGTGAGTAAGCATATATCAAATCCTGCTGTTGCAAGTGCTTGACAAGACAAGCATCTTTTGCAATATTTTAAGTCTCAGCAATTGGCAAATAGATGTCCCCCCGGAGACTGTACACTGACAGCCAAATGTTGTGGAGCGGAGGGGAAGCCAGGACAGAGATCAGAGGCCAGAGCGGCCACACGGACCCAGACGGAGAAGTGTTAGCCCTGAACTTTGGTATTTTTACAACATCCCTCTCTGTTGGTCGTCTCACGTCCACACTGAAGCTCCGGGAGAACTGTGTGTGTTTGCTATTGTGGCCTCCTGCTTGTGGAGCAACCTTCAGCCGTGTGTTTGGTTGATGTTTCAGAAAAACCAATAAGGCGCATTCCTTCCCTCGGCCTTGCTATTGCAAAAAGCTCTGTGTATGTGTGCTAAAGGTGCTGCACAAAATGCTGTTGACCTGACAGGAAGTCTGTCACTTGTTTACGAATGAAAAGCAGAATTTGCTCCTTTTCCTAAACAGTCCCGGCCGAGAGTGATTTTGTGTGAAGCGCGTCGTGACCTTGTCTTTTTTGTTTCTTATTCAAGACGCAGTTTTAAGCAAAGCTGACCTGATTTGACTCAGGGATTGTCACATGTTTATGTCTTAGAAAGCTGTTTTGTTGAACCCTCAAAAGCATCTGGTTTCCTGTGTGCAACCAGACGGAGATGTCTTCGTGAGACAACACCCGGCCTCATCACGCACACACACACACACACACACACGCACACACACGCACACACACATATGGCTGTTGAGGTTACGCGGTGCCCTTTATGTTTAGGATGAGTGTGCTTTTGGGTGGTGGCTGTTAATGCCATTCAGGAAGGCCATATTTCAGCGAAGACAGCGACATCAAACTGCTACATTAGCATAGGAGGGTGAAAAGAGGGACTGGAGAGGAAGCAAGAAAAGGCTGCATTCATCTCTGCGTTTCTAAAACGGGCCTGAGACAAAACGTGCAGATGAGCAGAGAGGAAATGTTGTTTGCTTGGTGTTGTCACGTCATCTCACATGTCTTCATTAAAAGAGAAGCAGGAGCAGGGGGTCAGCGGGGCACAGCGTGACCCTCCCCATCACAACTGGGCCCGTTAAAACTCTGCAGCTCTGCCTCCTTGTAAAAAAGGAGACGCCCGAGCTATTTGAATTAGAAACGTCTCGGGGAGGAATTTATGTCCTGGTAATTACAAAGCTTTGAAGCGGAAGTTCTTACATCTAGCTGTCACTATCCACTAAAAGAATAAAACACTTTCTAACACCTTTGCCCAGTGTTTGACAGCCACTTTACTCCAGGCTCAGCGCATAGAAAAGAGGAGAAACTTACGCATATCTTGTCTTTTTTTAAATTTAGTTAATGAATTCTTATGTTAAGCAACTGCAAAGAAAGTTTTGCTTTGAGCCGATTTTGTCCCTGTCATGTTTACACCGAATTGAGCCATAAAGGTCTTAAGCTGTTGTTTTGGAGGTAGCAGACACTTTTTGATAAAAATTTCCTTTTTAAAGACAAGGCTTAACTCTTGTTGGAGAGTTGGTCCCTTAATACTAATAAAGTTATTTACCTCTAAATAGCAGTAGCTTTTCTCAACTCCTCACTTATACACTGTTTGTTTCCCCCATTTAAAGGTGAACACGAAGCTCTCCTGACATGAGAAAAGTTTTCTTTTAGTTTTTGAGATTTTTCTTTTGCATTTTATTATTGCATACTTTTTCTCCTCTGTGATCGAGCCACAACATCCACCTTAACCACCAAATGCACACCATACATAATGCCAGCATTGAAAATCCTCTGCTGCTGCCTTTTACCTGAGTGATGTACTGCTCAGTGCAAAGCTTTGCCTGGGAAAATGTGGTCGGGCCCTCGGTCCTGTGTGCTGGAAGTCTGCAAACCTCAGGACGCACATTAAGAATAACGATATAGAAATAGCCTTCGAGTCTTCTCGCTGGTCTCATTTGCTCATGTGGGTCACACAGAGGACTGAGACTCCTTACTTTTTATGTCAAAATATGAAACATCACCATCCTGCAAAGCCTGTAGTACCAAATATTAACAACTTCACTGATGCTGCTGTCGATCAAGGCAGGCACAGGAGTGCACGCGCACATGCACGTGCACGCACACACACAGTGCATTTGCACTCTTGCTCTTCCCTCCAGCAGCTGGTTAAGGCAGGTCTGCCAGGAACACAGCTTCCCTCCCTGTTGTTTGAGAGCTTCATCTGTCCCTTTTGCCCCCTCTCCAGACAAAGCCGAGTCAGCTCAGTGTCTGGTGTCGGTGACAGGTGAGGGGACACATTTTGTTTTAGCTAAGACCTACAGTGCTTTAATGAAATGCCCCCAACGACAGAGCTAACACCCACATGCATGTGGTGGTAACTAGGAGTGCAGCTTATTAGAGAGTCCATTTTTGTATGAGAGATTTCCACCTATGCTCCTCATTTCCATCCCCCCCTCTGAGTAGTGAAGGCTCATGACCATCTTTGCGCTAATTAGACACCTTCATCTTATTACATTGTGACTGTTATTTTAATAGAAGTTGATGGAAGTCCTTCACTGTGTCCCAGTTTCATCCTACATAATTCATACCGGGTGTCAAGTATGTAGCGCGGTCAGTCTGGGAAATATCCCAAAATATACTGGAGAACTCAATTATTGAGTTTTGTATTGACAGACGCTTTTCTTCCCACAATATAGGACAAGACAAATTTGGAGGAGGTTCTCACTGCTGAAACAAACTGGAGGAGGCAAAACAAATCTAACTCAGTGAGAATTAATGTTTCTGCAGAGTTTTCAGTTGCTCTACAAGGTGTCCATCACATGGCCTTCATCATCAATTCATACAAATCTTTCTTTTCTTTCTCAGATATCCCAGTCATGTTTTACCATTTCCACTTCACCCCTGCGTTTGATACAAAAATTGTGTCAAACAGTGATGCTGAAATAAATTCATTATCTCGTTTCTTGTATGGACACAGAGCATCTCTAATGATCACTGACTTCATATTTACAAAACTGAAAGAGCAGTTGGACACGGTGGGAGACAAAGTTAAACGCCTTCTTGCTGAGAGTGAGATGAGAAAATATCTTTTCCAGTACGGACCTTCTCATCTGACTCTCAGCATGTGAGCAAGTAAGCGTATTTCACAAAATGTCTGAGCATTGCTTTAATGTAAAGAGTTATCCACTTAATGAGAACAACAGCCTCGGCTACAGTCTGGCGTTTCCATGTGGGTAAGACACGAGAAAGGCCAGGCGATTTTGTCCTGGCTGTTGCCAGTTACCGTAGTCTGAATTCATTGTGTTGCATTTTGAATTGCTTAGGCTTGTTCATTTCAAGTTGTGAGGCAGCTGGTTGAACACTTTCCATGTCTCTCCATCTCAGCCAGTCAGGCTCCAGTGGACAGAGGGACCATCATCCTCTGCTTTGCGCAGTGCTCAGCTCTGCCCAATTTTGCACCTCCGTTCGCAAGTGATAGAGCACTATCAGTTCTGACAGCTCCCCAGAGCCACTGGGATTTCAGTGCTCCCTCCTTCTCCTTTCACCCACATTGCACCCCCCGAAACACATGCACACACACACACACATACACGCTCATACACAATCACTCTCACACACACGTTCACCTCTTCTCTGCTATCTGTCTCTTAAAAGGACAAGGGCTGGAAATGAAAGGCAGAACAAAAGCTGTCAAAGTAAAGAAAGAAGCACAGGAGTGAGGATATCTGTAGGGATGCTAAGGACAATGGGATACTTTGTCCCTGGTTTCATTATTGGCTTGTGTTTAATTTGAAACAGACAGCTAATCACATTAGAGACAACCTCTCCACAACACTTGAGCCCTGCTGTCTCCTGGAAGCAATCACTACGTAGAAACTGTCTCATTGGATTCGTGGTCCAATTACTTAACTCCATACAAATTGTCCTCAATGCAACAAATGGTGAGCTTGGCATTTCGGCAACAAAACCTGAGAAGTTTTAGACACATGAGCAGGAGACTTCATGATTTTGACAGCGGTAGCTGAATTTATAAACCATCAATAACATCTTATTTCAGGACACTGAGAGGTGGTTAGACCAGGAGATAATGGTGGCTAACATTGAGAGATGAGATAACATCGGACTACTTGACCTTTGTGTCTCCCCAACCATGTGACCCCTGTACAAAACCTCAGCCTTTCTCTGAGGCTTTGATGGACAAAAAGAAACACTTATCTCAGCAACAGCTCAACTTTGAAATATCGAAAGTAAAAGTGGCACATTCTCGCACAATAGCTCTCCATGTAAACAGTGGCACATGATTAAACAAATAAACTCAGGTTATATCACCAAAAGTGATAATAAAACATTGCTAAATGTACAGTCTTTAAGTTTGACGGCATGTCGCAGAGAGCGTGTATCGATCCATCCATGAGCCGTTCCCAGCCTTCTCCGAGGAAGCAGTAATGTACACTTCCAGCACTTTTCCATTAGGAAGAAAAGGTCCATCCATAAGGAGGATTGGGAGTAGAAGAGTGGACTTTTGTGTTGGTTCAGCAGACAACAACAGAGTGATTTGGCGTACTCGCTATATCGCTTGGCCAGTGCAGCTTCAGTCTACCTCTGTATTTCTTTGGCTCATATTATCACCCAAGTCAGCCAAACAGCAGCCATACCACTGCATGCAGCAAAAAGATCGAGCTGCTGTCACATTAAAACAACTTTCCTGATCAATACAGCACACACTATACAGATTTTATTGCTTCAGTTCACTAGATTTACTATCAGCACTATAAAGAAATCCACATAAAGTGTGGGCAGTTTTCCTTCTAACGTTAAAACTGACATGGCAAACATGTTAGCAAACTATAGCTTGTTAAAAACTCCAGCGTTCAACTGGATCTGACCATTCATTCGCTTAACTCAGCTTTGGTCACAGACTGTTAAACCTCTGCTGCTGCTCAATGCAGAGGTGACCGGCATATTGTTAATGTTGTATATCTGCTGTTGGGAGCAGGGCAGGTTGCAAAAAGTAGCACAGAAAACAATGTGAGCTGTGAGAATAAACCAAAACAGGTGAGTTGCGGGCCAAGAAATCCAAGCTATTCCCCCACTGGTAAAACAAAAACAAATACCAAGAGATTGGTTATAGCTTTAATGGGAAAAGGTTCACAAAGTGTGCAGGAGCGGCTACACAGACAAATGGATCTCAGTGTCAGTCACATCGAAGCGGAGAAAGAAGACATAGTAGAAAATTGAGGTTTTGGCTGTAACCAGAAATGAGAGAGCAGGTTAAAAGTCTGTGTTGGACGCTGGTTAACAACCCCAGCAGGACATCTCAGCTCAAAGCACAAAGAATGAATGAGATCAGAGAAAAATCTGAAAGAGAAGAGCCGGAGGAGTGGAACCAGAGCAGGATAGGAACATGCAGAGGAGAAGCCAGCCGAAATAAGCCGCGTGCAATTAGCCGGAGTGAGGAGGTTGCTTTGTAAAAATTAAATAGTCCATTTCTCATTCCACCACGACATAAATGACTGTCGGAGCGATGTGTATTTGTACAGCTAAAATTACTCGGTAAGAAACTGAATCTGAAGACGCCCTTGGAAATCCAGGTGTTCATTTACATGTCTGTTTGCAGCTCCATGTCTGCACATCAGCCGCTGGTTAAAAGGGGCACTGGCAGAGGTGAACACTCAAGCTCGATGGTGAATGCTGGATGAGGATTATAATAACACCTTGACCTCCTTCCAGCACTGCACACTCTTCTTTCTCCAGCTGCTCTGTCTCCACTACGCTTCACTTCCTTCTCATACTCCTTTTTTTTTTCTTCTCCACCCACCTGATTCATTTCTATCTTTCTCTTCTAACCTTTGACTCGTTCTACCACTCTTAATCCCTTTTTTGTCTCAAGAAAAGATCTCGACTGCATTATTCAATATTCATATTTCCATCTTCGTAATTCCTCTTCACTCAACTCTGACCTCTCAAAAAGCTGCCTTTCTTTTGCTTGGTGAATTATTATCCCATCTTCTGTGAGACCTTGCCAATCTATTAATCTAACTTGCCATTTACTGTCTTTTCTCTCCAGCTCTGTTAAAGGTTGGCTGCCTCTCCTCTCACTCTATCTGTCAGTCAGTCTTTGTGTGCAAATCCCACGTCTCTCTCCCCCAGACTGAATTATTCAATTTAGATGCCATTTGTTTCACAGTTGGCAATAGGGACTTTGTGCACTCTCCTCTATATAAACTGAGGTTCTAATCGCCAACTGCACACACCCCCTCGCCCATTCCACCGCTAATATTCTCTCGCAATGCAAACCCATTTCGATTTCACATTCATTTTCTGTCCTTTCCTCTAAATTAGCAGCATCTATGTGTGAAGAGGGTTTTAGGAGCTGTTGTCTCCGGGGACAACTCTCTGTTTCACACATGGAAATCAATTTGACAAGACGAGTGTTTCAGTGAAAGGTGCCATCGGGCTTTGCTGTATCAGTGGGGACAGGGCTGAGGTGTCTGCACCCATGACCTCACTCCTTTTAAAAGGCTCCTGCCAATGGGATAATACCATGCTGACAACAGCACAGTGGATGTTAGAGAAAGACGTTTGAAAAACTTGACACAATAAACTCCATCACCTTTAAAAAGAAAGTCTATATTCATACATATCTACAGTGCATACAATTATTGAAACTGTGCTTTTACTTGTTTATTTCTTAAATGCAATTAAAATCATCTTACAGTTTCTCAGGAACAGAATTAGACTGAGAGTACAAACTAAACAGGGAAGCACCAATTAAGACCTCTTGAAATCCATTACAGCTCTCTATAGTTCAGAACAGGAATTCAAGACACAGTATTGGTCTCACAGGAAAAGCACGTCTTCCCTGGTACATTATGCACATAATTCCTACAACGATTTCTCCTATATTTAGACATTAGCCATTAATTTGGGCCAAGACTAATGGCTTAAATTGAAACGAGGTAAAAGTATTTCACCGACGGTGGCAAATATAAACATTCATTCATCACACATTTGGCAGAAACGATCTGCTCAGTTTCTGGCAAATGCCATTTAACGTGACGTGCGTACCAAACCAGAGACGTGTGTGTTGATCGCTGCGAGCTAAAACGGTCAACGGTTTGCCTAATGCATCAGTAATACTTCAAAGATTCTATCTTCCCAAGCTATATTTGTAACGTGAATCAATGATTGTGGCTCTGTCTGGTGTCAGTAATGCACTCTACCACCTCAGCCCTGACAAACATGTATCTGTCTAATCTAATCTCCGATGCCATGGTTTCCAGCTCCCAGAGTAACACCTCTGCTCTAACTGCAAATGGAGCCAATCCATTGCCCGGGCAACAAACTTCTCCCCTGGCTTCTGTCATGCAAATCCCTCTGACGAAAGGGTGAAATGTTGAGGAAGCCTATCTAGCCACTTTGCAGAGTGGTATGACAGAGACGGGATCTGGCAAAGGTGGAGAGTCTCTCCTCGCAATAGAGCTGCAGGGTTGTCTCGCTCTCATTTTCATTCTCCCTTCTCCACTGTTCCCATCTCCTCTGGAAAAGACGGTCAATATCCGCGTGGAAATATTACAGTTCAGATCTCCTCTTGGCTCACATGGAAGTGATGAGAGGCCAGGTCTTTAAAGTAATAGCAGCAGCAGTAGTTCACCTGCCACCAGTGAAGTGATTCTCAAGCTCTTTGTAGTCCTGTCCAAATCCATTTTATGGCACCTTGTAGACTTTACCCAAATTGATTTTAGAAAGTTTGAACATAGGGGAGCAGGGAACAGTCAGTCAGATTTGAGAAACAAATCCGATTTGCCTGCAGTCTCAGCAAAACCTTGTTTTTTTAAGTCAGGTAAGTAAAAACAAAACAAAACTCGTAACATGAGTGGAAAGACTCTATGTCCTCAACAGAAAGATACCACACACCCACTGACTGCAAGTTTCTTTAAGGCTGGCTGATGCTGTCTCATGCAAATTCAATAGCAACATAAAACTTACCAAAACGGCTTTGTTTAGTCTCTCCTGCTGTTCACCACCGCCAGAACCAGCCTGGGTGAAATAAACCCTGACTTCACAGCTGGTAGGATCCTGCCTCTTCACACTGCTTTTCCCTGATGCCCGGCTCTGCTGTTGCTGCTCAGTGAATAAGAGTCTGTCTTTGAGCGTGAGCAGAGTGAACCGGCGACTTCTCACTCAGAGAGAGACTCCGGCTACGTCTGAAGTTGACCTGGCTTTCATGCACAGCCCCACATGTACCGCACAAAACCAGGATTTCGGATCCAGTTCGACTCATTCGTCTTTAAAAGTCGCTCAAAAGGAAAAATTCTGCTCTGAATCACAAAAAGAGACAAAAAGATAAAAACAATTCAGTCGGTTTGACTCAAAATTTTCCAAAACCTAAATTTGTGGTTAGATTTTTCTCAATAGAAAAAAAATATATATATATCACAAAACTCACATAGGTAATAACATTCAAAGCTCTAATAGTACAGAGAGGAAAAGGGAATGACTAGTCTGGCAAATTAAATCTATGAGAGCCTCTGTGTACCCAGAGACCCTCACAGGGGCATTTTCTCCTTGGTGGCCTTAGAGCACCCTTCCTCCTAATGGAAGGGAAGCAGAACAGATGGGACACAAATTGCACTTTCATACACCTCAAGGTTCAAGGCAATTTCCCCTCTGCGCCTGTGAAGTTCTCGGATTGCCTCTCCATCCTTTGAGCCTTTCACTCTTCAAAGGGGTTTGGGTTTGTTCAGTGCCCTGACTCATACACACACACACACACACATGCACGCACATACATACATACACACACACACACACACACACTCGCGCCACACTAAAACAGACTCCAACACCAACATGAAAACACACACACACCAACCTAAAAGCAGTTTTCACATCAGTCATCTTATATGTTTTCATCATCACAGTCATTTGTGCGACTCATTTTAGCGAAAACTCAGACACCATCAAAGACATTACCTAGGTAAATATAAAGATCACTGATCTTATGAAAGAATCCTTTGTTTAGCCTGGCAGGCATGAGCACTCAGTGTACTCTGACATTCTTCATAATGCAGCTCGCTGCCTCCCGCCGCACTCACAGGAAGCAGGGGATATTTGCAGTCCGTAATGGCCTCAATTCTGTCGGACGTGTTGCGATACCATCATGTTAGGTCGCTGTCCGTCTCTGTTGCCCAATCTTCACTCGCCACGAGAGCCAAAAGAATTGCAATCTATCAAAGCGAATAGATTTCCTCTCTTTCATTTGACGGCGGGCGCGGGGCGCGCCGCTGAAAGGCCCAGGTGCTAGCCGAGCTGCTGAGGAGGTAATAAAAGACTTCCAGCGGTATTGTTTACTGCTCCATTAACAAACAAACATTAGGGCCAATTTGACTAAATACTGCTGACAGAGAATATGGTGATCAATCACCATGGCAACCGTCCCCATTAATTAATATTGTGGTAGGAGATTTAGGAATGCTTGGTGTGATGAGGATGGAGCATGGGCGGGTTCTTGTTTTTTGTGTTTGTGTGTGGTGGAGGTGATGGTGGGGGTTGTGGGGGGGGGGGGGGGGGGGGGGGGGGGTGTTGGGTTTTTTTTGTGGGCGGGGCTTCCTCCATGCCATCTTTCATTTCTCGGCCTTTGTCCGACACAGGCAGAAGTAGCCTTGCTCTGCATACCAACGTGTCCCCAAAGCAATTACAGCCAATTGTGGAGCTAGTTAGCAATTAGTGGATTAAATGTAATGAGTCTGCCGTTGCCGTGGTGACGGAATTTTTCAATGATGCTTGTCAAAATGAAGAGCCCTTTCAAAAAAAAAAAAAAAAAAAAGCCAGTGGTTTTAACAGATGCATGCAGATAGGTTTGGCTCATTTAGTGCAATAATCACTTCAGTTTGTTATTGAATGTAATTAGTTGTTTTCGCATGAGCCTTAAAATGAAAAAAAAAAAACGTTTATAATTAACCTGCAGAATCAATATTACCAGAAAAGAAGGCTGAGCATAATATGAACCCTCGTGCAGATAAGAGCACCTGGTGTGGGCGGCTTGAAAGCAACTGTGAACTCGTTTTTCAAAGTCACCAACTGTTTTAATGTGTTTTTGAGTTTCTTTGAATAATACAAAATAGGCTTCGATGAGGCAAATTCTAGCATAGACACGGTAAGGTTCATATCAAGGCAGGTTTGTATTTTAAACAAGTTGTGTGCACTCATCTTGTATGTTGTTCGCCCAGCTGTCAACCATAGTTATTAGACTGTTCAGTCATATGCATATTGCACATATACAGTACCATCTGTGCTTTTGTCCCTCCAGGGCCAGAGCTGACATATTACAGTGAGAAGACTCTTATTGAGTAGTATAATGGATTCCAAACTACAGCATTTCATATCCCGTGTAATTTGATCGCTATTTAGTCTGGATATCTGATGCCCATTCCTCTCGCTTTATGAAACCGTCTGTGCAAACGGGGCCAGAATCCAAAAATGATTTATGACAGATTCATGAAGAGAGGCCAAGGGGAGAGAAACAGATTAGGTAGAAATCTGGAGAGATAAAGATGAGACGTCTGTCTGCTGCTGAGGGCAGCGAGACAAGCCCTGTCTGTATCAAGCTCAGGGAAATGTGCTCAGGGCCCTGACAGACAGCATCGAACCATCTTAGAGCTGACACAGACATCATCTTTCTTTTCTTTTCCTAAGGCAAGGGGAGAACTGTGACATTGCCAATTATAGAGTCCTTAGGTGGTTGTCGTGCGCTTTATTTAGCTATTTTGGTGAACGCTGTATACAACAGCGATGAAGGCTCCTGCCAATGTTTCTTCGCAGTAAACATTGGCCTGTCCAGGAAGTGACATGAGATAGCTGATAGAGCCTGGGAAGGAAAGGTCTGACCCTTTCAGCTGCGCACACGAGGAACGGACAGCACCGTTTGCCCAGTCTGCTCGACTCAGCTTCTGATGTAGTGGCAGCCACTGGGCTCAGCAGCAGCATGTCATAATGCTCTGATAGCACCCAGTTAAAAAAGGCAAACATCCAGCTCTCAGAGACCCTTATCATTCAGGGGTTGTCCATTCCAGTCATATCACCCTTACATCACCCGGAGCACAGGGTCGGCCGGACTTTGACATTCGATCACACAGAAAGCGTTGATGTTTTCTCCACGCGTAAACCGGCGCCTGTGCTGACAAATCAACAGCAAAACTCGGGCTGATTCAGCCTTTTTCTTGGGGTTTTCAGCTTCCGTCTCCTTTTCATTTCTCCCCACCTCTCAGGTGTGATGACTGCCAGCCATAATGCTGGTCAGCGTGAGCCCGGCTGCAGTTGAGCAGAGTGCTGGAAGGCCTGTGCGATTACCCCTGCCCCCCTGCTGTGAGCACTGCAGCGGTGGAGGGACTGAGAGGGAGAGTGGTGAGCTTTTAATACCATGCACAATAGGGCACCTCAACCTCAGACAGGCACCATATTTACACTGAGCTAAGGCTCTCCCTGAGCCTTATGACAGAGCAGGCGGAATGATCACCCCTTGCCTTGCAGCCAGGGATCCATAATTCATGAGAAGAGGTGGATGGGGTGCAAACAGGGCATGCTTACAGAGGGGGGGCCGCTGCCTGAGGAGTGTGTCCTGAGCCCTGTGTGTCTAAGTAATTAAATGGGATTAGGTATGCGCTGAACCCATTTTCAGAGAGATTGGCTGGCAATGCCATTATTATTGGAAAGGATCAGAGGGGCTTATAGGCATTGGGGAGAAAGGTAACTGAAGAGAGAGGTTTGAGGAGATTTATTAAAAGAAAAAAAAATACTCTCAAATGTGGGTGGCAGGGTGGAGACAATCATCGTTTACGTTCCCTTTCCTGCTTTAAGGAAGGAAGAGGTGAGAGAGTACCTGTGCTTCCTGTGGAGGGAGAGAGAGAGAGAGACACTAAACGCGCTAAAGAGATCGGGTCTGACTTGTCCACAGACGCTGCACCTCTGCTCTGCCCAATACATCCGTTTCTAATTTGTGTGACAATGCCAGTGCGGATGGCACCTGATTTGCAAGAGAGTGCCCGGAGCAAAACCCATTTGAATAAGCACACATCCGAGTTATCAGGGATCAGGAGGAAGAGCTCACAGGCAGACAGGGCTCTACCTCCTTCCCCAGTAGCTCACCACCGCGACACACTCCGTTAACAATGTCTCTCTGTGCACCTGGACTGTAATCCTCACAATGCAGATTACCAAAAAAAAGGGCCGTACACAATTGTATATTGTAACCCAAACATTTTATTCTTAATCTGACGGGATGGTTAGATTCCTGCTAGTATGCCCTACTGAGGGATAATTTCCTCTTGCCAGAAGAGCTGAAGCAACTTCTTGTTTGTGCCTTCTCTTTCCCTTGCAGAGAGAACCTTTTGGCGACAGCAACCCTGGGAGAGATGCAGAAAGCACGTCCCCTGGGGAGAAAAGCTGCCTCAGGCTTCAGAAAGCCTATTTACAACAAGCTGTGCTTGTTACTTTCATCAAAATAGAGCACTGAGCTTTTCTCCTGCCTTGTTTTTTTGTGCTTTTGGCAGGAGGTTGTTATTGTAAAGCACTGACTACATTGTGCTCAGCGGTGCGGTGAAAGTCTAGCTGTCCACGGCCATGGAGAAGACCAAAGAGGAGAGACTGCTGGACGGAAGACACGCCTTTTTTCCCAGAGTCCTAGGAGCTGTTTTACACAGTTTGAAGGAGTGTCTCTGGGAGGAGCAGGGAAACCTGCTATGTCACCGAATTTTCCCAACCTTTGATCCTCAACTGTACTCCATCAAGTTCAATTAGAGGATCGTTGCTCTCTGGCAGACACGTTTGTCATAATCTATTGGGTATGCTGCATTCCAGATGTTGAACGAGAGGACAGGAAATCAATGAACTAGATTGGGCTCCCAGGCCCAGAGGGAGGTCTCCTTACCCTGGCTTGTGTGGCTCAGCCTCGTCTCTCCTCCATCAAGCTCCCCTTTTTACTGCACTTTGGGCCATCAAAGGGAATTTTACCAGGTCACAACAAAAAAAAAGGGAAGATGTATAGCACTGTGGTTTTAAATTCCACAGACTCTGCAATTGCCCCCAAGACAAATATGCAATCACATAAAGTTAATGGAAGAACTGCTGTTTGCTTTTCATTATATATTTCAGTTATCACCCTCAAGTCTTTACTCGCTAACGGAGGATAAACCCTCACGTTTGTTTGTCATCATCAAACACGGATACATATTGCACATCATGAGCAAAAGTCTGGAATATTTCACCTTTGAGTAACATTTTAAAGGTGCACAGAGACAAAAGGGATCTGAGGGATCTTTTGATGCTCTGGGTTTCTTGTTTGCTCTCATCATCCGTGAGCAGAGGGAATAGAGAGGAAATCTGGGAGGAATCAAGGTCAATGACTCCTAGACAACTGTTCCATCTGCGGGGTATTATCATTTCATTACCTGCACACGTCAATATCCACAGTTGTTGTCTTTTTCCATTGCAACGACTGATCCATTGTTTGTAAGGTGCCAATCACTCTTAGACAATTGCCTCTTTATGGTGCAATATCCGTGGCAAGTTGCTGCAGTCTAAACTCTGTGAGTGTGTGCACATGTATGCGCCAGGAGGACAAGGCTAAAGGCTGTCTATTGTTCCTGAGAGGTAATCATCATTGAAACAGTGTGCCATTTTCCTACAAGGTGGAGATTTTCATATACATGACTGACTGCATAGCTGATCTGGTTATTGTCACCGTCGCCATCAACCCCTGTGCTCGCCCCCACTGTCTCATTTCCCCACAATTTCTCTCTTTTACCTCAAGTATGTAGAACAAAAGAGGAAAGAAATATCACCCAAAGGAGGTGGTCCACCTACAAAATCTATAAAGTCCTCCATCAAAATCAGCTCCCTCACTTTATGAGGACATTAATCTGCTGCTGCAGTGCTCTGCTCTTCAAAGCACCTTGACAGTGTGATTGTCCTTTCTTTTTTTCTTCTTTTTTTTTTTACTTGTGGCGGCAGTTTCTTGTGTGCTTTGTTATACAAAATCTCAAAAGTTTATCAAACGGAGGGGAGGCTGTAAGGAAGAGACAGCGCCTCGGAGAGAAATAAAGGATGGAGATGGAGAGGACAGAGATAGATAGAGAGGAAGAGAGTAGGGAGGAAAGAGCAGTGCTTCTGAGTAACAGCCCTGCCAAAATAAATCCTCTACGGGAAAAACAAAACATCCTGTGAAATAAAACTCCAGCATCCCCTTCCAAAACTGCTGCAACCTTCATCTATTACTCTCAAGTGTCAGATAAATGTCTGGAAGAGATGGAGAAGTTGTCCTTGCAGTTGTGCTTCTGCCTAAACTCTGCATGTGCCCTCTCCTCCAAGATGCAACACACCGAGTGTATACACACAAATACACACACACATACACACACACACTCACCTGCACACTGCAGCCGGTCCCTTGGAGTGAGAGCATCTAGGTTAGACTGTATACTGATCTAATTGGCCGTCTGTAGGCGGGGAGTGACTGATATCTGTCAAACTAGTAAGCGCACAGAGGAGACAGAGTTAAAGATCCATTATTCCTTCCGGACACTATTGTCTTCACATTGGTCATGATGAATGCAGCTCACGAAAGCTTCCCATCCGCCATTACAATCAGATTCATCTCTGGCTGTGCTCAGTGGCCCCAGTAAAGTCTGCCACAGAGATTATTTACGACACATGAGGAAAGCTCCGCTCTGTTCTTTAACAGGCCTGCCAGTATGGAGAGCGTTACCCGGAACCCGAGCTGAGCTGAGCCAGTGCTCTGTTTAGTAAATAAATTAAATGGGTAAATGAGGGTGGAAAGCGACAAGCGTGGGACCCGACTCTGGTTAATTACGGTCCTGGCTGAGGCTCTGGGACTGTGCTAACAGGTAGCTGTGTGGGATGCTAAAGTCACCAGGTGGGGCTGCAAATTCGGCCCCCTCCCCTCGCTCCGTCTGCTGGAGAGAGTGCTGGGGGGGGGGGTCTTCAGAAAGGATCGCAGCAGCAAATTATGTGCTGTCAATGGGGCGATGGCAAATAAAACGCGCAGAGAATTATCGTCACTAAGGAGGCTCCACTCCAGTCGTTTCATTTAACAGTCTGTCCCCCCCCCCCACACACCCCCACCCCACCCTTTTTTTTTCTTCCAAGATTCACTTCGTAATCACAGATGAGAGATGTGCACATCAAACAAGACGAGTGACTTTGGTCTACACAGCTGCCTTATAAAAAGCAAACAAGCTATAAATAAAAGAGAATTTTATAGAAGGGTGTCTGTCGAGCTTGTGGGGGTTTGAACGAGAGGAGTAGAAAGGAAAGGAATGGAAAGGAGGGGAGAGGAGAGGAGAGGAAAGGAGAGTAGACGAGAAGGGGATCAGAGAGACATCAGAGACCGTGGTGCATGACATTACCTATTATGAATACAATGTGATGCTATTTAAATGTGATGGTAGGAACAGGTTGGCTCAGGGTGGGGCTGGTGTCACAGCTCGTAATGAGATCCTTTGATGTGGCAGATAAGGGGGAACCGAATAAGGGAGACGGCCCTGTGGGGAGGAGGAGTGAGAGGACACCCGACCACAGCCACCACAGCAAAGCAGAGGGAAAGAGGAAAAAAAGGGGAGACAAGGGTAAAAAATATGAGAAGAGGCAGGAAGCAGCATCCGAACAGGACACAAAGGCTTCATCTCAGGGACAACTGACCGTCCCCACCTCCACTACCACCACCCCCAGTAACTGCATGCCTGCCAAGCCTTCCCTTTCTCCATTGTCCCTCACCGCACACAATTTCATATGATAACAGTGCCAGATTTAACACCCAATTTAGTTCTTGTCATTTCTGATTGATTGATTGATTGATTTCAGACACTAGCAGTAGCAGACAGTAGCTTCTCATTTCTAGCCGCTGACTGTCAATTTTGTCCCAGTTAGGCGCGCTGTAAAGACACTCGCTTCCCTCACCGAGAACATTTTTCATGTTTCCAGCCCTCTGCATTTTAAAACAATATTACTGCTAGACATGAAAGCAGGGAAACAGTCAGCATTTTCACGAGCTCACAAGGAAAACAAGGAAATAAAGAAATACCATTATTCCTCAGAGTGGATGGAGAATCACATTTAATGCCTAGAAGTTATACATTTTAATTATGAGGAGTAAAGTAGATAACATAGTAAAGTAAATAACATAATTAGCAGCCATCCATTACTTCACCTACTTTGTACCTTAATTGGATTGCAGGGGTCTGCGGGTGTCCATCCCAGGACACATGGTGTGAAGGCAAAGGAAACAAATAGGATCTGAACCGGGGACACCCTAAAATGTTGCCTATTCAAGTAATGCATGTGTACAAAATACAGAGAAACATGCATGTATGTACAGATCGTACAAATCTTACCATACTTACTTTCTGAAACGGGCGTGGCCTTTGCTGTGCCCTGGTAACGGTGTGTTTTTCTGTTTTGTTCAGCACGATGAATACACACATACTCACACTTGTTCCTTGACCTTAAGAGCGCTGGGCTCACTCCAGGTGTCCCAGCGGAGCCTGGCAGCGCTGCTCTGCCATTAACAGAAACCTCCACCTGCTGTCTCGCTGCAGCCTCAGCTTGCTTCATTGTTGACAAAAATCAATCACGCCGTCACAAGCCATCATTGGCTTACGACGTGTTCGAGGGCAGACTTGCCGCGCTCACATATATATATATAAACACGAGACAGAAAAGCCTGAAAACAGCACACGGGCCCCCGCTTGATATTTTCTGATGGCAAACAAAGCGCAGAGACAGAAAGGAATCATTTGACAGACAGAGAGATTGTGACAGTGTGTACTGTATTTGGGGCCTTGTACTTTTGACACCTGAGAGCGAGGCGATGTTATTGAAGCTCACTTTGAAGGCGAGGGCAGAACAATAATCAAGGCCCGTATCGGAAAACACAGAGGAATCCCAGCACAAGATGTTCTTTCTGATTGAAAACAAATTGGTTTTATCATCAGTGTCGCCTCGCATGATCTCTCATTCGGCATAGGTGGTCTTTGAATTTTGGGTATGCGAAAACACAGGCTGCTTTCATCTCAAGAAGTTTGTTTCCCCCAACTGTTCCAGTGTTGTGCTTTAGCCTATTTTAAGATGGGATATCTCGAGCTGATCAGGTCTGCTTTCGTTTATATCTCACCATCAGACTGGGTGTGGGGTTATCATAAAGCCGGTCGCCCAGTGGGGCTTGTATTCCCCCGGGTTCCTGGCGTCTGAGCTCAAATATCACAATCAATTATCGGCGGTGTCCAAATAATCAGAGACGATCTGCTGCCATTGCTCCACGCAGACAGTCCAGAACGCCCCAGACAAAGGATAATAATCTACTGAGCTGTTGCTTTGTAATGCAACAAATAAAGAGAGATCTCAAGCAGACTGTGAATGAGACATAAGGCCGAGTCGCATGAAAGGGCAAGAAGGGAAAGTCAAACCCCTACCCCTGCGGTGCAGACAACAGAGGGGTATTTACAGTCAACGTCTGGGACACGGGGCTGCGGTTCACCTGGAGACCAATCCACTCGCAGGATCATCAAAGCAACGACGGCCTCAGCCTGCCGTGTGTGGGCCCATGTGTCACACCTCATCCCCAGCCCTCGCTTCGCTCCCCGCCCTCAAGTCTGCATGTCTGTTGTCAGGCAAATGACTCGGGGTAAACATTCGCATTCACGCAGGTGAAGACTCGTGCTTTTCCTTTATTTCACTTCAGCAGCGCTCCATATGGAAATCACACGACATACCGGGAGCTGCAGACCTGACAGCTGCGGTTTACAAATGGGACTGGTGAGGTCATTATTCATCTGCTGCCCAGTGGTCGGGTTGCGGCTGATTTGTAGGGATAAGGTATGGAAGATAGGATAACAAACTAATTGTTAGTAAAGAGTGAAAGTCCTGAGATATAAATCATTTTGCAGCCTGTTCATCCCCCACTTTCAGTCTGCATGCTTGACCAAACACCTCTTGTCAACAGAGCAGTGGCATCATGTTCTTATCTAACTATAATTCTTTACATAATCTTTTATAATCTTTCATATGTGACCTTCAGATCAAGCTCAGAAGATAACTTGTAAACCACCAGGCTAAAATGCTATAAAAACGTGCTCCAAGAGCGCCCCGAGCTTCTCACGTCAACATTTTGCTGCTCCGTCGACTTGTTTTCCTGTTTTATCACTGGCTGTAAACACGGCAGAGTCACTGGGTCATGATGGGAGGGGGAAGGGGGAGCGCCAGGTGTGAAGCCGCGGTACAAGTTTCACTTCCAGACGTCCGTCCTGGCAGCAGGACGGAGTCTGTAAATCTCCCCCTTCAACAAAAAAAACCCCCTCTCAACTCAGGTGCAGGTTTCCCTCCGGCCTGCCCCGACATCCCCCGCACGCTGCAGCTGTGACCTCGGAGCGCGCTCTGCACGGCGTGGTGGGAGGAGGTCAGAGCGAGCGGAGAGCCAGGCATGCTGAGGTTCTCTCTGTAATGTTGGCTATTTTCGTACGCTCACTCTTCAGGCCCTGCATTTGTCAGAAATGTCACGGCTACCATTCTCTAACTCTACTGAAGCATACATAGGTCTAAATTCTGGTACCCTCCACCCCCACACACACATGTGTGTGTGTGTGTGTGTGTGTGTATGTGTGTGTGTCAGGAATATCTGGTTTGCATTGCCAGAGTCAACATAAGGGTGATTTGTTTTTGCAAATATTAAAGCGGTTACCTTTAATATGCAATGATATGTGTGCAGGTGTGTCTCTACTGCCTGTGATATACCAAATGAATCTAACTTTCAGTTGACTGCACGAGTGTGTACTTTACTTTAGATATGTGTACTCTCGCACACACACACACACACACACACACACACAGACACACACACACACACACAGATTGGACTGACCTGTATGTAATCATTTACATCTCTGTATTTTGAGTGACTGTAAATTATTTGCATTGTTATGCTGTGCTGTTTGTTTCAGTCATGGCATATGTGCATATACGTAAGGTGTAACATCATCATATATTTTTTAGTTTATTATAAGTTATGGGGACTGCTGCAAAAGTTCAAAGTACACAACAAAACCTTTTGAAAAATAGCACATTCATTTGGTAGAAAATAAATATGCTGCATGATTTTACAGCTCTTTTACATCTACAATTGTTATGAAACTGTTTAGTAAAGTGTTACTAAAGTTTAGTAATACCAATGCTGCTAGGATACTGTACCACCCTGCTTATTGTTTCATTTCCCCCCAAAAAGACAATAAATAAAAAGTTTTAAATGAATAAGCAAATATAAATTGCTCTATTTTTGATCCACATTCCTGTTATTGCTGTGATTCTTTTAATTGCTATTATTTGATCTCCATGGTATTTGCCTTTTCATATAATGCCATAGGAGCGTTGCACCTCCTTGACAACACCTTTAAGTGTTACTGCTAATAATACAAGTAGAGAGAGATGATCTATCTGATATTTCTAATATTAGTAGCCGCTCTGATCAAGGAGTTCTTTGCAGATTTTTATGTATGAAAAGTGGTTGTGAAACATTTCTAAGCCATTGCAGGTTGTCAATAGTTTAGTGGGCCAACAGCAAAAACCTGTCTTTTCCTGACACTGTCTCTTGGGCTGATGACCTCTGCTGCTAGATTTACTGTGGCGAGGTGAAAACGAGATGCTCCGATCCCCACTGATCACCAGAGGGCAGAACGTGCTGCTCTCTGCCGGGTGGGGTCGTAACCTATGAAGTTTTAAGGTTCACACATGAAAGGGCACCGCGAAAAGCAGATAATTCATCAAAAAAGATTGTTTTAAAGGTTTTCATGGAGAACAAAGGGCTCTGTAAATCATTACTAATCAGACCCCAGAAAGCAAATTAAATCGGCGGAGGAATCAATGGCCTTGGATCGATAGGTGTAAAGGACAGCTGATTTGGCTCCAGAGAGCTGTGGAATTCCAGAGGCCATACAGGAGGCCTCGGATCTGTTTCCACTTTATAGCCACAGCTGTCAGAGCTCATTCCCATCAAGATGGACCACCATCTCTGAAGGTAACTCAGCTGGGCTTAACTAAAACAAAACCTTAGAGGGCAGAGCAATATGGGGCAGGAACTGGTCTGATGGAATCTGACTGGATAGACTGAAGATTAAGGTAGGTTTACTGCTGCCTGTCTCTCTCTCTCTCTCTCTCTCTCTCTGTCTGTCTGCCTCTCTCGGCTCTTCCTTTTGGAGGTGGATGGGTCTATGCTCTGCAGATGTGCAACAGATGGCTTCAAGTGTACTGATGGCTCATTTCCACATCTTTAAGGTCACAGACAATGGCACCGACCAGCAGCCAGTGCATCTATCATGACGAAGCGTCTCATAATGATAGTAAAACGTTATGACTAAGTGAATGATTCATTCCTTCTCTCATCTATCCATCCATCCATTCTCCCATCTGTTTTGGATTTGACATGTTTAGATATGCTAACAGAGTGGCTCTACGGATGGCAGCCTCAGCTCGTTGGTGGGTGAGATTACACTGACTTTTGCAATCCTGTCAATCTTTTCATAAAAAAAAAGATAAACCTGTTTTTTTTCTAAGTATTATTATTTGGTAAAGATGCCGATGTTTTCCAGAAGATGAATCCCCCTGACTTTGTTGAGCCCCTTACTAGTCATCCTGCATCAGAAGGAGCAGCAGCAGAATGTATTATAGCTGCTAAACATCGGAGTGTTAGCACTGTCGACGTGAGCATGTTACTGTGTTAACATCTGCAGTTCATACATGAATATAAACTCCTGCTTTTTATAGCCCACAGCCAAACATGCTCTCATTAAACGATCACCTTCTGTAACATATATGTAAAACGCTGTATATGTGAGTAATTATATATGTACTGCACATAATCAGAGCTAATGAAAGATTGCAATAGCATCTTTTAGCTGTTTTATCATAGTAAATGCATTCAAATGAGAGTAATAGGTATATAATTACATAGCCTGAACGTGGATCTCCAGTGTTGAAAATGCCATGCTCGAATGCATTCAAGATTTTGATACATAAATACATTACATATCCATACATACATACATTGAATTACCTCAAACACAGTCGTCTTAGTTTAGACTGCTTTAGTATTAATCAGAGACAGGCAGGTTTACTCCCACATGCATCTCTCCCCGTATGCTTCATGAGAAATATAGTTATGAATTCCACCAATGTTTCACCTTGTTAGAAGCTTACAATTATAGCACACAACCCTGAGGCAAACCTAATCTCAAAGTGAAGGGAAATCTTCTATCATATCAAGTGAAATTACTGTGAGCTTTTCTCAGCCTATTCCGATAAGATACCGATCAGCCAAATAGATTGGCTTTTCCATTATCTGCCGGGAGATCTTGGAAGGCACTGGGTAGATAATTTGCTAATGTTTCCTGTGACCTCCCCAGATTTAAATTATGTCTTTGGCTACATGTCAACTCAATCCTTCTGTTTACCAGGGAGCAAGCACTCAAAGACCCATTAACATTCACTGCAACATGACTGTCTTTTCACATATTTCTCTGCTGCGTTTACAGACTCAAAGGAGAGTGGTCTCCATGCTTCTTGAAGGGTAAGGATTGAACTGGCTGAGTGCTTTACAGACCTTGTGGGTGTTCACAGAAGAAATGACTGAGCCAGAGAAAAGAAGGGAGGGAAATGGGAGGACTACAGAAGATGGGGACAAGGGAATAATCGTATAAATTAGAAAGTGGATAATCACCTTTAGCTGCCTCAGATGTTGAAGGAAACTAGGCTACTGAAGTCAAATCCACATCCCGATGAACAACAGAAACCTACTCTTCCATTTGTGCATTTTGAAGTAAGGTTCAATTATTCTAGGTTTAATTAATAAAATGTAATGAGCTGCTTTGATGTGGGAATTTACAGAAATGAACATGGTAAAATAATTTTAATAATGGAGTTACATTGTCTTTTCTCATTAAAGCAGTTGATTAATTCCATGCATGCTTTTTTATCATGAAAACACAGCAGCACTCCATAAACAAGAGGGCTTAGCTGCTCAAATGTTGCTCACAAACACATTTAATTTGAATGAAAGAAGCAAACATGTATGCTTTAAAAGACCTACTATATGTTTTCTCAAGTTCAATTTCTGCACTTCTGAAGCCGTAGTAAGTCAAATTTACGCCAAGTGCACATTTTGTATCCACGCAGTCTATTGTGTCGTAGCGCCACAAAGATCTGCTATTGTCGTGAGTTGCAAATGGTGCTGCAGCATCACTGGGAGTGGATGTCCTGCCCCTGGTAGAGCCTGTTCCCTGCTCCTGTACCAACACATGTGCTGCCTCTAAACAAATGTAGCTTTGATTATAACAAGGCCTCTCCCCATGGAAACTTCCAGAAAACATCAACAAGCCAGTGTGATCTTACAGAGACAGGCACGTGTATTACCAGCAAGGGGAAAAAAAAAAGGAGGCAGGTATCGTACTCCGAGCACATACAGTGCTGCATTGTCACTAACCTTATCACTGCTGGCCTGGCAGAGACTGACTGGCAGCTCAGACTCAGCTGCCTCGTTTCACACAGCTCTGTAAACCAACACTAACCAAAGAGAAACAAGGGCAACTGCCATTTCATCCCACAGTCACATATTTTAAAACCTTGCTCAAATTTTCATTTAGCCTGGCGCCACCCCCTCCTTCTGGACTTATTAAATCAGCTGGAAGCAGCGCGGCTCTGTCACACACAGTATTAGAACGCCATCCCCCCTCCTATTACCAGGTGCAGCCCTGTGATTTAAAGCTTTGATTCTGTTCAAATGACAACAAAGGTGAGCCCAGAGCTGACGCTCCTAATTCATCATTCCCTGCTTGATAAGAGCGGGATTAATGCTTTTAATGCGACGGTCGCAGGCAATCATCCATTTTAAAGCTGGCTCCCTGGAGGATGCAGCTAAAAAGGGAAAACACCTGAAACACAGGGTAGGGAGAGGGCACATCACAGGGATGCGCCGGGCCTCTCTATTGAGGCTGAGATGGTGCCGGCCTCCTCCTCGCTTCCAGAAACCTGCCCTGTGGCCTTGGCCTGCATCCCAGGAGCAGATGGTTGCAAGACCCGAGGTAAAGTTTGACCTAAATGCTGAAATTCAAAATTCAAAAGGCACCAGAAGAGCCGTGCTCAAAATCCACCCTCCTCATATCCTCTTCCGTGCCAGGACCACCGTAGGGGGTGAGGCTTTGAGGGAGAGCCCTTTGACCGGCTGGGATGTGTGTGCAAAACAGCACCGTATTTAGGACATGTTTTCCTGCCTTAATAGCTCATTATGTATTCACTCCATGCTTAATTTAACATCTGCTGACTCCTCCACCCCTGCTCTGTACCCCGTAAGTTGCGCAAACGCATTGGGAGTTAGAATGAAAATGATCCATTATCTACATGTGCATGGGCAGAGAGAGCTCTATCCCAGCTGTTTCTCTCTCTGAAGCCGCCATCTCTGCTTTAATGTGCAACTGTTGCTCTTGACAGGAATAGACTAGGTGAGAGCTGCCATTGTCTCTCACCTTCCTCGACAATCTCCTTTTCCGCTCTTTGACCATGTGCAAACCAAGCAGCACAGCCTGAGGAAGGTCTGTTGTCTGAGTCTGGCTCCCCTCGCAGAGTCTGTCATTCAGATATGCAATAAAGCTTGGTATCATCTCCTCATACGTCGAGCAGGTTCAGAAAACACTAACAAGAAACAGGTCCCTTCCCCCTCAGATGGTTTATTTAACCCTTTGCCTCGTTCCTCAGGAATGACAGATGCGTCACTGCAAGTATAGGATCAGCTTGATGTGAATTAACTACACGTGACAACAAATATTATGATGGCACAAGTGAGAAACTACGTCCTAATTTAGACGTGTTGATGAGGGAAAACATTAAAAGTATAAGCACAAGCCTGAGACAAATGCAGTTTTTAGATGTTACATTAACTTGCACTATATGATGCATTCAGCCCCAGATGTGATAAAGGAAGTCTGTTGTTTTGCAGTTTATTTATTTACAGCTTGAAAGAATGATAAAAACGATTCAAATGCACATACGTGATCTGGGTCGGGAATGTAAAGATTTCTTCTCTGTGACCAGCCAAAATGTGAAAAAGCAACTCTAAGGCTGAATACATTTGAATAAATGTATTGAATACATTTCATGTGGAACCGTAGCATTGTGCTCCATTCAAATGAGATTAAAATCTGTTAAATTAAAACAGTCTCATATATATATAAATATATATGTGTGTGTGTGTGTGTGTGTGTGTGTGTGTGTGTGTGTGTGTGTGTGTGTGTGTGTACGTATATATTATTTTCTCTTATTTAATTTTTATTTATCATATTATTGTTTTTGGAGAAATTCACAACAAAGACCCCCGCCACACTCACGCAGGGTCACTTTAGCATCAGGTATCTGACAACTGTAATGTTTTGGTGAAAATCTTTAGCTGATGTGACCCCTCAGTAACCAGCAGGCAGCAGACAGGGGGAGCACAGCTGCTTTGGTTGACACCACAGCTCAGAGTCTGGACATTATGTGTAAGTCAGTCATCCATTTTATTCCATGCTGTATCAAAGACACACAGTGTTGGGCCCACTGACACGTTTCAAGATGCAAGCAGTGGCATTTAGGGCTCGCCAGATTATCTCAGAGGAAGATAAGAGGAGTCAGGCAATGAGGATGAGTCACAGACTTTACAGGGGTTTTTTTTGTGCGTGCGTGCGTGTGTGTGTGCGTGTGTAATTGGCCTGTGAGGAAATAGTGACCTTAGATAAATGTGATGGTTAGCATTCGTTTCTACGACTGTGCTCTCAGCTCAGTTGTAATTAGAGAAACCAGACCAGTCTGTGCTCTTGCCTCAGATCAAATACTGTAAATTTCATGAGAATACAACACATTGCAGGAGTCTGTGATCACTTTATCTAGGTTTGCTTAAATATAATTAAGGGGGGATTTTAATTTTAACTGCCTAACTGAACAGGAGCCAAACATTTGAAAGCAGTTTTAGCGTGTTGGTGTGTGTTTGGGTATTAAGTACTGAGTCTAGGAACAACCTACAGACGGCTCCTAATCACGGCTCCAGGCCAAAGTAAGGTGCTGCAGGCACAAGCTCTATGAGCTGTGATGTTTCATTATTATCCCCCTTTAGCTACATCGACAACACAGTAGGCTGCTTTAATTACTCTCCATCAGTAGGGGAGTCAAAGCCACTTCAGAGACACACTCTAATCCCCCCTCCCCTCTTTTTCTCTGCAGGGCACTCATTGTCTCCTAAATATCATTTCCCTGAGCTCTATGCACACTATTGGATTAAAATGTGGAAGTTTTGCTGAAGGGGGGGTGAGGGGGTGGGAGATGGAGGTGCGGTTGGGGTGGGGTGGGGAGGGTGGGGGGGGGTTGGCATTTGGGTGTTTGAGCTTAGCCCGAGGACCAGGCTGTCTCTGGTAACAGCATTTTAGTTGCATCTGCCTCTGCAGCCCACAGAGGAGACCTGCGTCCATGTTCCTCAATCAGCCCCATGGACACAGATTACAGCCCTTAATGCACAAACAACTATTCTTATTGAGCTCTTTGCAGTTTAACCTCAGAGTTGTTGGTAAGTCATAAAGTGTGCTGTTCAGTTCGAGCATAAAAACATGGCGATGGCATGGCCAAACATGGCATGAATGAAATACAAAATGAAACTATTAAAAAATAAAGTTACATTGCCTTAATTGAGATGATATGCAAAATAAACCCAGTGACTAGTCGCATTAAAAATACATGTATATAATGCATAAAATCAAGTGAAATCCTTCGTTTTAGAAGCCGTGCAGCAGCGCGAGGGAACGCGAAAGTGCAAAGAGCAATGTTTGAATGCAAATTCTTACAAATAGAGTCTATGCACAGCATTTGTAAGAAAGGGTACCGTGAGCCAACGTTGTGGAATGAAAGGCCACAGCAGAGAGAAATGCCTCAGCTTGTCTTTGTTTGATTAATTAAAAGTGAGGAGGGAAGGTCAAAGCCGTTCAATGTCAATATGTACTCAACCTCCATCAACTGTCAACTTGGTTCAGCACTTTTGCCTTCTGTCTGTGCAGTCATGTTACCACGGACTGCTATATCTCTATTTACTTTGTGTGACACTGTTCACTTTGCTTTGCAGGACCGAACTTGAGATACTTATAGATTTTCATTGTCTACGGCTTTAAATATGGAAAATTATATGTTTGAGTAGGTAGTGTTGTACACCTAGTAGTGACACTGAAGTAGGAAAAAAAAGACAAGCGGGGATGGAGAGAGTGGCTCGAGTAACTGCAAGTACAAGGCCGATGTTGATTGTGTCGCAACAGAACTATTTTTCTATCGCTTCAAAGAAAACTATGCATATATGATAAGACGGCATAAACAAAGTAATCGCTTTGTGGGTTCAAAGACATATTATCCTCGTAAGAACTGCGTGCAGTGTTGTTGCAATTCCAGGCAGACCTCGAGATTTGACCCTGCTACAGCTGTGGTGCCTGATTCCCACCGGAGTGAGCAATGCTAAAACAAGCACGCACTCGGGCCATTGTGTGCCGTTTTGAAAAATGAATCAAAGAGAAAAAAAAAAAGTCCTCTCTGTGCCATGACTTGCAGGGAGTGTCTCTCTACGGAAGATAGGGATTTGAGTGCTCACTAAACCAGTTCAGAGGGGACAGCTCGTATTGTCTTCTTTTACTGCCCATGATAAAGCAGTATTAGAATTCCCACTTCCTGCTCCTGTATGCATGCCAAGGCTCTTTGTTACACTGAATGCAGCGCCTATTCATCTGCGAGCTCGCGACAGAACACAGTAATAACACAGTCATGGGTTCTGACTGATGTCAGTGCGGGGCTGCTTCTGTAAGCAGGAACCGGAGCCGGGGCCCGGGGCCCCCCTCACCTTCTCCGCATTGCTCAGCTGACCACTGAGGCCTGCTGACCCCTGTGTGGCCCCACTCCAGCCCCAACGCTGCTGGCTCTTTTACTGACTCAGAGGACTCAACAATAAGAGCCGGGCTGCTTAATGCCAAACCCAGGTTAACCTCCTGGCCCCCCGCTTGGCCCCTGCCTTCTGTGGCCGAGTGAGGACCGGGTTGATGTTTCTCGACCGTTTGTTCGCGCCAATTGATGTGGAATAACATTGGTATTACTAGTCGTGTGAAGCATCAGCAATTCATTTTTTTCTTGGCACTGCTGATTGCCACATACAAACAAAGACACTTCAGCTGCCCCAATTTTCTCCCCACGTACCCTGCGCTTCTGTGCATTGTACTCGACTTTGTTTTGTTGCATAAATATGATGGTATGGCAGTATGGTAGCAGATGTTGTAGAGCATCAAACAATACAGAATGGGTACGTGGCTGTCATTACATGGGAACTAGGTCACCATTCAAGCCTAGTCGCTTGCATTGACTGTTTCGAGTGACTATTGATTTTCTGACTAAAGCAATGACTTCATTAATATCACCATTAGTCTGCCATCTGACACAAATGGGTAGCTTGGCTGCAGGGCCAGACAATAATTCAAGTGGATATGAATCAGAGATGGGATGAATTAAACATACGGTACATTTCACAGCAAATGTGCATTGCACATTGTAAAATCGGAAAAAGGCTGCAGAGCCCACTTCGCTCAACCGTGCTCAGAGGAAATCACTAGAAAAGACAAAGTCAATGTTACCTCTGCCTTAGCACGTACAAACATAAACAGACATTACCAGCAAATTCTCCTTTCATCGTTCAATTTAAACTTAATCTGTGAAAGATGAGAGAAAAATCAACAGATCGCTTTTCAGCAGGTTTTCAGAACAAAAACAACAATGAAAGAAGGATTATTTCCACTTTAATCCGGGGGCACCAGCTTAGCTAAAACAAAAGCACGACCATGGGAACGCACGGAGGAATGAGAAGGCTCGCTCTACCCACCAAACCCTGCTCTCCAGCAAACCACAAAAGAAGAACAATGAGTGTATGTGTGTGTATGTGTCTCTCAGTTTGCGTGTGTGTGTGTGCGTGAGCGTATGTGTGAGTGTGTGTGTATGTGTGTGTGTATACAAGTGGAAAAGAGAAAAGGAAACGGGATTTGAGATCTATATTAAAACTGCAAATAGCTTTTAAAGATTAGTGACGGGCAGAAGGAGGTGACAGCAATGGGATATGTGGAAAGTGGATTGCCCCTCCCTACTGTGACTATTTTGATAGCAGTAACGTTGACAAGCATCGACTTGATTGTGAGAAGGCAATGTGCGCTGAAAAGCCTTGACAAGTTTCTTTGATGCATGTACGGATCTTTTGGTGACTGAAAGGAACACAAATCAGGATTATGTATTACACAGCCACATTCAAACAGCTGGCATTAGGAGCTCTGAAGTGTCTGGCAAGACACTGTTGTTCATGGATGTGCCCCTCTCTCTCTCTCTCTCTCTCTCTCCCCCTCTCTCTCTGTCTGTCTGTCTGTGTGTGTATGTGTGTGCATGTGTGTGTCTTTTGAACTGTAATTACCCAGATCTGGGCTTTTAAGAAACCATTTCTTATGAAAGCAAGCATCCATGACCAGAACACTCACATTTTGCACAATTTAAATGTTTCACTGACCATTTAGTGAGCAAAAATGTGTCCAAAATTCAACTTTGTGAATCCATTTCATGGGAATTTTCATTTGCGTAATGAGGGTAGCTAAATGTTCATCATATCCCGTGCAGCTTTTTGTTTACATGAGTGCATAAGAGTACGCCCTGTACCCTGCACTTATTTATTTAAAGCGATCACCATGGTCATCACAGGCTGTGTAGTTGCTCTGTTGTCAGAGATGTGTCTCACTCTGCAGCATTTGTCAGGATTAGACAGGAGTAATCCCTAACCAAACTCCAGAGGATGTAATTTGGAGATATGCGCTGGAACTGAAACTGTGTCGGCTTACTCCCACAAACCCCATCTTCCACCCCATCTGAGCCATCTAAGTCCTTTTTGCCAGCCCTGAGACACATCCAACATTTGAAAATGTAAAAAACAGTCACCAAAAAAAAAAAAAAAGAACGAAAAAGAAAGAAAAATGCTGGAAGAAGTGGAGCCACAGAGTGCCCTTCAACTCACTTACCCTCGCAAACCCTCCTGCAGGCAGGTGGGGTGCTCATGATGTCAGGCCCCATCACTGATATCCGTTCTAATATCCCTCAACACTTGGCTGTCGCAACACCACCCACCATTAAGTCATTGCTTGTGCCCGACACAGGGGCCGCTCTGTGTGCTCTGGCCCACTCCCAGCCCCTGTGCCTTTATCACACCCCAACCTCTCTGTGACAGACAGGACTGATCTCCCCTGCAGCAACCCTCCACCCTGCCAGTAAAAGGACAGCAGTGGAAAAAGCCCCCCAGGGCCCACTGAGGATGGACTCATGAATCAAACATGCGCCCGAAGCTTCCTTCTTATCACCGAGGTCAACCCAGGCATTAATACGCCATGGCTCCAGGGAGCTACCTACTGTGACCTCCCCCAGTTTCCCTGAACAGAAGGGCACAGTCCTCAGGAGCCGGACCAGCGAGAGAGGGCCACAGTCACTTCACATTACGTCCACACACTGAGAGAGAGACAGAGAGAAAGAGAGAGAGTGGCGACAGAGAGAGATCGAGACACGAGAGAATGGAGAGAGCGGCGCAGAAACGAGGCCCGAAAGATCAAACAGACAAAGAAGGAGAGGAAAAGAAGAACAATATTGTGTGGTGCAATGCCGGACAGGGACGGAGTAACACGTGGGTAAAATCGACTGTGTATACAGACGCTTTCAAACACCACCAATCTTCATTGGCCAGACGGGGTGTGATGTATGTGACTGTCTGCCAGCGTAAATTAGGCAGTCCAGCCCGCTGTGTGGTAAAGCATGACGGGGCCGGACAGTGCACTAACTCAGGCGGCCTGGTGCCATGCACACCAGCTTCTCTCTGCTTTGCCGTGCCATAAATCACCAGCTGGGGGAAATGAATCGCTGTCCGTCCGAGCTGGATGCACCAGCTGGCACCGCCATCACCTGACCAGCAGGAGCCCATGCCGACACTGGAGCGACTGAAATCAAGAAAAATGAGGCATGGAGGCAGACGGAGCCATACCCCCGCGCTCTCTCATTAGTCTCCTCTGGGCTTCTTCCACACTGAGCTCGTCTGAAGTGAAAGGGCACACAAAATATATTTCAGTGTCACCTGAGGGGTGGAGGGGTGAGGCGCTGGGGAAAGGGGGAAGAAATGATCACCCCTGGTCTCCCCACAAATCTATGTAGAAGTAAAGTGGCAGACAGTATTAGTGTTTCTGAGCCCAGAGCTATGGGAGACAGCAGGAGGCACCGCAGCTCGGGGGAAAAGCAGAGGCTGCATGTGGGGGACAGCTTTGTGTTCCCGCTTATTTAATGGAGTTATTTTACTGAAAGTAATGACTCAACCCTGTTGGGACTTCCACTCTGCATTCAGATGTAGTTAACGGAAAAACATGTTGATGAATAGATTTTCACTTTTCAATATTGCTGAGTTGCTGGTGGAGAGCCCACTTATGCTGACCGCTGCGATTATGAGAAGCTGTGTGGGCGTCAGAACTGAGGCACTCATCAGGAAAATGGGCTGAAATTACATCAATACAGCCACATAGAGAGTTGGAGAGATCTAAAATAATATATACTTGATCCTCTACCATGGACACAGGGCTGCTGTTTACCTCTAATGTTCAGAATTATGGATTCAAAACATTAATCTCTGCATCACGTGACAGAAAGCTGCAACTTTTCCCCGGGAGGGCAATCAAAGTCAGAGATGGATACATCTGCATTATGAAAATGGAGGCGGCGTAGATGAACAGATGCAGGCTAGAGTGACATTACATTTGAGGCTTGTGCTACAACACTGGGTTGCGGCGAATGATTGGCAAGGCCAATTTCCTGTGAACCCCCACAGCAGTTTTAGCCTAATTTCATTGGTCCTGTGGAGCAGCAAGTCTATCACTGTCTCAGATATGGAGGATTAGCTCCTCTTTCCTGCTCAGATGAATTTGCCTGTCACGGGGTGGTGATGAATGGCAGGAAGGCTGAGGAAATGTGCTGTGGGCTCATTGGAAGTGGCAAGGTGAAGTCTGGCCTGGCAGCCTGCCCCAGGCTCGACCCTCAGCGCGGCTGTGACCCCCCACAGATGTCCAGGTGTGCCCTCGCATATCGGCGGCCAGCTCATCAGTCCGGCCGCTCGGCCAGTGAGACCACAGCATCACTTTGACATCTGTTTTGACAAGGAATCCGATTCCATCAGCGCGTCCCAAGGTCCCAGGATACGACTGATAGTGTCCGCCGCTTCCCCTCCATTCATATGAAAAGGGTATGTTTAAAGGTCAGGCATAGTTGAAGCTCCCGCACCTGCCTCCAGCTTAAAAGCAGTACATTTGATCTTATGCCGGATAACAATCTATTAAATTAAGCCCAGTTCCACTCAATCTTTATTAAAACTGTCTCAGTCGGGAGGGGAAAAAAAGGCTACGAGTTATGGGAATGTAATTACACTGAGCGCAGTTTTATTATACACAGGTGCGGAGGTATCAGTTCTTTCTCATCAAAACATTCCCATCATGCCTCTGTCGTTGTGGCTCAATGGCAACAAAAACAACAGCTCTCCATTTCCTGTCCTCTCCTCTGCAGCTGTTCCTGTCACCACCTTCCACCTCCTGCCCGACCCTCACCACACCTCCTCCATTTCAGCTGTAATCACGGAGCCATGCAAATGCCGCGCACCGAGAGGTTCGTGTTGCCCTCTCCGGGACATCATTCCCAGCTGCCTGAGCCCTTGAGTTGACCACCCAGGGGAGGGAGAAGAGGAAGTCATTACCGCTATCACGGTCAGGCACAGTCCCCACACTGCCAGACAGCCTCTCCAACTCATAAAGTCCTTGACGACTTCACTAAAACATCCAATTTCAGTCGGACCCCATTTATAATGACGAATAGAAATCAATCACTCCAAACCACTACACACTCCTCCTGAGTCTGTCTGCTTATTTGGCTGCCCAAAATGGCACAGGGGGAAAAAAAAAAAAAAAAAAAAGGAGGAATCTTTTTTCACCCCCAATGCTGGTATCCTATCCACATCTCCGGGATATTCATAATTCATCATCTTCGATTCCTGACATCTGCCACTGATTGTGCCGATGGCTTGGCTGGAATTAGCCACTCCTGGGAGCGGCGTTAATGTGCTGGTGGGCCAGCACATGCACCCCGGCTGGGGAGGGGTTGCGGCTTGGGTGGAGGATTGAGGCCGGAGCGGCAGGCGCCTTTCACACTCCTAATGTGTAATTAGGAGCCATTTTGGAGCGCTGCCTTCCTCCACTGAAATTAGCTGCCTTTTATTAATCAGGCAGACCGGTTCAATGGCACGATGGGTCCCCCTATAATCTAACACAAAATGTTGTTCTTAATTACAGAGGGAGAGAGACAGCGCAGAGAGGGGCTGCAGCTCCCACATGATCCCCTTGGGTTCAATTTCTCAACTGCAGAACGGAGGCAAATTGAACATCCACTGCGGTGCAAGAGTCCACACGCTGTGTTAAAATAATAGTCAATATTATGTCAATCATTCTTCCAACCTGAGCATTACAGCCCACATTTTGCATGCTTTACATAATGGGTATATACATCAAACCGAGCATGCAGAGAGCAAAACCCTCGCAGCTGCACAGCCCATGAAACCATTTGCATTTGCCGAATGTCAGCTCCACTTGAATGAGAGATCATACATATTATGTGATTACAAGCACTGGTCCTCCTTTGGAGAGTTAAGTGCTGTGACCCTGACCACACTCATCAGTGCTGGTGCCCTCATGACTACAGATGAGGACTAAATACTCTGGTATTCATCCTCTGCGCTTGTGATTTTTACCCCCCCTCCCTTCTTCTTGCTACACATCTAATGGAAAAGATCACAAGTACATGAAAAGCAATGCAGGCAGAGCAACGTAATCACTGGATTCCTGATATGGATGTTATACATGATTGGGAAGGACAGGGTACTTAAAATCTGTTCAGCGAGTGTTGAATCATTTACTGCATAAAACAGAAATCATCATCAGCTCTCGAAGTGAATGGTTTGAAAATATGCACCATAAACAGCAATGAATGCCCAAAATGTGAGACTCAAAAGTAGCTAATTTTGAAACATTTCAGACACGTCCATGCAGCATTTACAGTAATATCATTTCCACTTAGTAGATAATGAATTAACTGGAATTTAATAAGACATTTAACATGCTGACAATCAAAACGCTGCCTCGCTTTAAGGGGAAGTTATTTTTCAAATCAACTGCAATCAGATTTTTTTTTTAACTTCCACCATTTCATTAGCATTTTATAATCACATCATTATTTGTGTATCATCTGTACAGTATAATCCCAACACACTATGTTACAGCAATCTTCCACACTGATTAACGTCCTGCCTCGGTTACAGCGCTCTATATTTCCTGCATCAAGAAGAGACTTGTTTCCTTGCGTTTGTTCCCTGTCCTCAAAAAGACCTTTTTTTTTCCAGAGCAGTCACAGTTTCTGTTGGCTAATCAAAGAGCTGATTTATTTCACAATTCCTTAAAATTGCTTTCTCCGCAGTATTATCCTCCTGTAAGTGAATGCAATCATGCAAAACGGCCACTTTTGTGTTTCTAGTGGTTAACAAAGCCTCTTGCATATTTATGAATATTGTTGTAGAGCCAGATATCCCTATAATCTTCCAGGAAAACGCAGGAAATGAAAGACGACAAAATGTTTCAAACGGCTACTTGACTAAGGTTCCTCTGGCGAGCAGGGACCCTAACAGCTGATAAAACAATCATCGCAGGCAGGAAGGGCACACCACTAATGTGCTGCGGATGATGAGGACCCCTTCTCGTCTCCTGATGGCACTCCAGCGGGACGACCACAACGCTGACGTCGTCTCTCGCTGCGAGGCCAGCGTCTGCTTTAGCATTCAGACTGGCCGAGAGGGGAGGCTGCCACTCAAGCCTCATTGATGGAATCCAGAACAAAAAAAAAATCTGATGCGAGGTCAACGAGTTAAGGTCCCGGCCTATCTCTGCTCAGCTTGAAACTGTGTCCCGTGCAACAGCAGCTGTCACAAAGTGCTCACACGGGCCTGGACGGCAGCTCAGAGAGACGGGAGGATGTCAAAATAATATATGGAGATGCAAGGACTGAAGGCCAAAGGGTGACCAAATTATACCACTCCCTCTAAGCACATGCACTATGCAATCATTTTGACTTTTAAAGGTGACCTAGAATGAAAATAAACTTTTTGCCTTGGCCCTCTTGAATCACAACAGTCTATTCCAGGATAAAGAGGTGCTGCGGGTCCAGAAACATCACATCCTCACTCACATAAATAAATGGAAATGGAAGTTAGAAAACAGGAAGATACGAACAAAGACAGAATGGGATGGGAAATATTTGCAAACTGCATCGTCCACCGTATCCAGCACAATTTGCATGTACCCACCTCCGTTCAGGTGCAAAAGTGAATGAAGGTACATGACTGTGAGGCAGAAATTTGGTTTCTGGTCAAATGTCACCCTACATGCCCCTTGTTCTTCCTCTGTATCTGATTCTTCCTTAAATGCTTGTTTAACCATACAGAATAAGACTGCATGTGCTCCATATCTGTATCTCTCCTGTTAAGACAAGTTCAGAGAAAGGTTGCTTTGCTACGTTCTTTTGCAAGAAGTGTAAAGTCACATGATCAATCATGTGAGTGGCAGGCAAGATAGTGTAAAGGCTATGTTTGGTTGCTAGATAAGCACGAGAGAGTGCCAGATCTGTGCAGAGATGGACTGTTATTTATAATTTGTGATGCAACATCTGATAAAATCAGCAGAACGTTTAGGTTTTTTGTTAACAAGGTTAAATACTCCAGTCAACCGTACTAGGTAAAAACTAATAATACTGATCAAATAAGTCACCAATTAAACCTCTTTGAATCATCCTCCTAAGATCAACTGACACTAACCTTCCTCTCACCCCCATCAGCATCACCAACCACTACACTAAATTTAATTTCCAATAGACTGAGGCCATAATGATGGCTGAAGTGGCACTGTGGCACTCAGAGTGTTATAATTAGCATTCAGAGTGAAAGCGGCACCATGTGACCGTTGGCAGAGTTTCTAAGTTCTGGCCCAATGGACAGAGAGTAAACTCCGCAGGGGGAGTCCCCGGGGAGCGAGACACGCTGGGTTGGGAGAGGGGTTATTGGACTGTGCTGTCTCTCTGACTGTGAGCCACTGGGGACCCGGGTAGGGGCGCCTGATGGTGCACTGAAGCCTGAGTGTGACACCTGGGCTGTCTGTCACGGCCACAAACACAGACAGTGTGACACTTGACAGGATAGGAGTTGAGGCAGCAACACCAGAAGTCAGGACCCAGCTGACAGTGAGGATGAGAGGCGTGCAGTTCAACTCAATAATTTCCCCGACACACTTAAATCCCAGCCTGTTTGTCTCCCTTCCTCTTTTCTCCCTCTTCTCCTTTCTACGGCGTTCATGGCCCTTTAAATAAATCAGGGTCCCGAGGAGGCTGAACCCATCAATTAGAGTCGTCTGATGAGACTGCGTGTGTATTAATCAACAGTGTGAGGCGTGTGACAGGCTGAGGAGAGACGGGATGAAGGGCTGCAGCGCCGCGGAGCTCTAAGAGGAGCTCTGACGAACAGCCTCTTAAGATGAATTTCCCAGTCTGCAACGCTAAACTAAACTGATATCCAATTATGTTTCCCCACATCGACAGGCTAACCGAGCAGCTGTGAGCAGCGCGGGCTCACAGTGCTGGGATTGTTGAGGCGCGAGGCAGAGAAGCCCAGGACCTTGAAGGAGATGTCACAAGGAGGCCGGAGTCAGCCGCTTGAGTGAGCGATGGTCCACACGCTTGCCTGAAAGCATGACATTGCCGAAGGGGGAAAAACACCATTTTATCATTCAGTGCGATTCGCACCCTCTCTCCCTGTCAAACATGCCATATGTCCCCGTCACAGGTCGTCTTGCTGGCTTATCGAGTGTGACAGGGCTATTCACACACTGCTCCCAATCAGACACCATCTCCTGCAGAAAAAAAAAAAAATCACCACCATAGCACAGTGACAGGCTGTCAGGCAGAGGGCACCAACCTCCACAGGGCCTTGGCTGAGAGTCTGCCCATGTGGGGGAGGGGGGCAAAGGCCAGGGGTTAGGATGGGAGATGGAGCGCAGGCATCCGCACATCCATACACCTCGCGCACATTCACGCTGGTGACACTCTTCAGAGCTGGAATCCGAGTGTAATCGAAGCACCAAAACAAAAATTAAAATCAAAAGTGCTGATGAAGTCACACTCACCTTTCATGTTGAATCCACATGTTATAAGCCACATTAAGGCAAACACAGTTGCTCTGTTCACCTAACCATAAGCGTGTTGCATTACTGCACTCTCCACAGCAGTTTATCTCTACCTCTATCTGTATCTCTACCACTGTTACATGTTCGCTTGTCATTCTTCATTCATCTTATATACTTCAAGTTAACATGCTGTTTGATCACAGCCTGACAGTAACAATTCCACTGTGAACTTATACTTTAATGCAATTATTCCCATTAGGAACAACATTAGGAATTTTTTAAAAAGTAAACTTCTTTGAGCTTTTTGTGGGAGTTGACTTGACGTTTCATTGGATGATTTAGACCACTGCGACTGTGAAACAGGTTATTTGCCTGACAGGAAGCAGAAGTGGTATGTAAACCTCACCTGGGACTTCACACAGGGACCCGGTCACCAGCCTATTTTCCTAACCACTAGACCATACCAGCCCCTTATGTGCTTTGCCAGTCTGAGGCAACACGTCAGGACAAGCAGAGGTCACTGGAATATCCATGGGTAGGGTGCCCAATCTCCAAGTTGCAGAAGAAGAAGAAGATTTTGCTCCTCTCAGTGCACTTCTGGAGTCTGCAAATGTTTACTTTGATGCCAAAGAATCTCAGTGGTACTTAGCCACTTGGCTTCAGACACAATAACACTGCAGATGCTGAATATTTCCACTAAGTGAGCAATCAGTCACAAAGTGGGCTGAAAATTACACTTATCCCACCCCCCGATGATGATATGCATAGGGAAATAAGTCAGAGAGCAAGAGAGCGAGCGGAGGGGGAGAAGTGGTATCACCTGATCCGTCTTATCTTAAAAAGCGGCGGGATGTGTCACCTCCACTCTTCAGAAAAAGAGATAGAGCCCCCCTAGCACATTTTTATATGAAAGATTTCTGTGAAATGATTGCTAATCTATGCAAAAAAGCAATCAGTGACTCATTCATAATGCATGAGAAATGAGATACCAATTTTGCAACGCTTTCGGATTATTAGATGTTATCGTGAATGCGGCAGATGAAATATGAACAGTCCTACCTGTTCCATTGTAATTACATGCCTGTAGTGGTCAAGAGATACACTGGGGGAGGGGGAAATGTGAAGAAAGAGCCTAAGAGAGAGACAGACAGACAAGTAGATAGAACATCCATTACTATCTGACTGCAGATAGCTCTAGATGGGAATATTTGTTTCTAACAGCTTTATGTATCCATTTGTGCCATGATTTATCAACCTAAAAGCTGTGGCTTTAAGTACATCTGGCTGACATTTTAATGGTCCATCAATCACATGGTGTCATGCGATAACAGTTTGAGATCATCCTCCTCCCAGAGCCTGTGAAAACTGAATCCAATAAATTGGCTGCAATCCCAGGGAAATGATGAGAACCTATTTCTAATTCAAAGCAAGTTCAAAGTATGAATGTTGGATAAGCTGCTTCTCAAATTAATGCAAATCAAATTTCATTTAGGATATTTTTGTTCTATATAGACCCTAATGCACTAAATATATTTCTGTGCCAGTTTCTGAACGGCTGTTTAAATCCTGACAAAAAAAAGAAAAGGAATTGACAATCCTGCTTGGATTAGTGGCGTCAGATTAATAAATGCAACGTATTATCAAAGTATAATGTATTTCTTGCGCAGGGGCTACAAATGCATACACATCATAAACAAAAAGAATGGTTTACGTACGTTGTTTCCACAGAAACTGAAAAACATCGCTAAACCTCAGATTTATCCTCAAATACAGAGCCTCCTCTGAAAAAAAAAACAATCCAAATGGAGCTGAAGTGAAGAACTTTGACCTCACGGTCAAAGCTTTTTAAACACAACCTCAAATTCATCTGGTTTCATATGAGAGAGACCAGCACAATGTGACTCAGTCTCTCTTCCCCCTCTTTTCCTCTGTTTAAACAATTAAAGAAAAAAAAAACAGTCATTTGACTTTTTATTTCACTTCTGCGTTAACAGGTCTGGGTTGCACCTGGAAGCCTTGTGGAAAGCGTTGACAGATTTCATACTTTTACATTCTGGGCAACTTCGACACCAGGGATTTGCTCTTAGAACGGAGAACAGCACAGATGAAGGGTGGTATAAAAATCAATGAGGCTTTTCAAAGGCAACAAGAAAAAGCAGCGCCTTAGCCTGCAATTAAACAAGAGCGCTTCTGGCACTGAGGAATGACAGAGTGTGTTGCAGGTGCCCTCGACTTCACAGAATCAATTACTGGATCGATACAACGACATGATACAATTCCATGATGGAAAATGGGACGTGGACTGGGAGTCGCTCTGTGTCACGCATTTCAGATGTTTACAATAATAAAGCACAGGCAGATCCATACACTGCGGGCCCATCTCATCAACATGAGTGAAGCCCAGGTCTGGACTAAAATGATCCTCCAGGTGAAAAACCCAGCGCTTGGTTGTTCTGCAGCCAGGAAATCTGCCCAGACTGAAATGCCCGTAAAGCGGATTACTGTCACCCTGTGCATACATTCATGGTTCCCCGAGGATGGATCTGATATTGCTTTTCTTGATCACTTTTGCCACCAAAGGGTTTTGTCCGTATCTATAGGCACTAAACTGTAGCAAATGTTACTGTAAGCCAGCATGTTAGCTGGCTAACGTCAGCATTAAGCCTAAAGGACTTGAATGCTGTAAGTACAACCTCATAGAACCAACAGCATTCAGCAAAAGCAGTATGGTTTCTAGTGTAAATGTGACTTAAAGTAGAAGAACAGAGAGAAAAACATAATGAAAAAACACTGAAATTCCAGATAAGGCTGCGTCCTTCCCAGAAATAAAAAAAAGCTAGCAAACTGTATCAAACAGAAACGGTACGCAAGGCAATAATCATTTGTGACATCTAACACATCTCATCTTTTAATCTCACAGAAATTGGGACAGGAAAACCCCATGCTGAGAAACTTATGGAGGGCATCTCATAAAGAACCTGAGCCCGGGGAACAATCCATATAATCCCAAGCGACTCTGATGAATTCTGCTCTCACTCCTGTTTTGCATTTGCCGGGACAAACTAATTTGATGTTCATCCGTAAAACCTAAATCCTCCCAAGTTCTTTGACAGCGCCCTTGTACCAGTGCTGTCTTAATTGGACCCCCGCTATCAACAGCGACCACCAGTCCCCCATTTACCAAAAGGGCAAACACCCCCGCTAGGATCGCACAGCCCATCATGACTGAGAGGCGCTCACGACGCTGGTGTTGCCTCTGTCAGGGTGATAATGTGAAGGCTGGGAAGGAGCGCTCACACACACACACACACACACACACACACACACACACACACACACAAATATCATTGCGTATATTGTAACACACAAACACACGCACGCATATAATTTTCCACGGTAATAACCTCCATCGTGTCATGATCCATAGGCCTTTTTGTTGTATGTAAATGCAGTTGTGCACTATAGGAAGCCACATACTGAGCCCCTGCTAGTAAAAACCAGTGGCCAGCCGCCGTATGATATCTTGTCAGTCAGGTCTAATTTTGTATTCAGAGTTAATGGCTCCTGACAAGCATTTCACCAGTCGACTGAGAGACCAGAGGGAATGTGCCACAGTGAGCATGACCACTCAGCAAATTCACATTTAACATTTCATTCCTCCTCCTTGGACAGAATGAATTATACATCCTTGATTCTCCCACATTGATCTGCCAGGACAAAACTCCCTAAGCGCTAAATGTTAAATCATTTGTACGTCTCCTTCCTCACCGCTGGGACAGCACACAGTTTTCACCGTAGCTCTCTTGATTCCGACATTCTCCTTCTATCCTTGACCCCCTTTCTTCACTCCCTCTGTTATCTGAAATAATCTCAGGGCCTCTTTAGATTCTATTCATCAGAGCAGAAAGAAGCAGGCGCTGACACTGATAAAAAAAAAAAAAATACCATCTGTGCCTCGCAGGGGTAAAAGAAGTGACTGAGAATGAGACGGAAAAGAAAGAGGGGGCTTCAAATGAAACAGGCTCTGTTGTCTCCCTCTTGTCCCCCCTCGTCAATGCCATTTCAATTGAAAAGCGCAGTGGTAATTAAATTCCAGCAGGGGTTAGGGGCAACTGTGCGGCACGCTGACGGGGGGCTGCCCTGACATAAAGATGACACAATTCAAGAGGACAGAGGGGGCCAGGCGGAAAAGGAGGAAGGGTGACAAATGTTGTTTATTCACGTACCCTGCCAGATTCGAACTACTCAATCTTCCTGACATTTAAAAAGTAGAAATGAAATGGATATACAGACTCGACTGAATCCCACGATGACCTTTTCCCCAAATCAGGGGATATTCTAAACAGATCCGTCTTCCGAGTCTGTGGCATGTGCAGAATATTTGGTATGCTTAGGAAGATGAGCAATTAGGTGGAGACGAATTTGGAGAAAGCTGGTGTGTGTGTGTGTGTGTGTGTGTGTGTGTGTGTGTGTGTGTGTGTGTGCGCATATGTGTCAGCACGAATGTGTGACTCACAGAAGGACGCTGGTTGTTGATTCACATTATAGTGGCGCTAATCCAGAGGCTCCTGTGAGGCCACACACTCCGGCTGTCCCTCTTCCCTTCCCTCTATGAGCACAGCCGGTTACTCTTTAACACAGGCCGCGCGTGACATTACATTGACAACATTTCAGCCAACCACGGCAGACATTGCTGCTCACTTTTCCTTTGATAGGTTTCCAGTGATTAAAAAAAGATTATTTGGTCTCGTCTCCGTTTGAAGAGTTTTATGTTAAAAGCAGAACACAATGCAGGAGCAGCATCAAACGGCATACAACAGTCGGCACAATAATAATTATATGCTAATGATCCGCCGAGTGTATTTCTGACATTTCTGCTTCCTGACCCTCATCCTGCTCAGACACATTCACACCAACACTGTTGATGAGTCAGAGACAAATATTAGCCACTTAAATAAACCTCTTTGAAGATCTGGTAAAAATGGGAATAAATCTGAATAATAATGATCAGGTTTTGTTAAATAATCAAAGGGTGAGGGTGAGGGGGGGGGGGGGTATTTCATTCCCCAAACTTGTTATTTTCTGTAACATGAAGTCTACAAATTACCACTTTCACTCAGGAGGTTATCCAGCAGCAGTGCATGTTAGGATGCCAGGGTGAGCAATTAATGACGACCGTTTTATCCATTAAGATGGGCTGGCCCTCCTGCTTCACGCATTAGGGTGAAACTATAAATTAAGTCTGACAGTGCTACACATTCATCAATTTATCATAGACTCTCATAATAAATCCCGTTACAGAAAAAAAAAAACAATTTGTGTAACTCTGGTGCCATCTAGTGGACAAAGCGCTGGGCCCATAATCACTGTGGCCCGGAGCATGTCTGCCAAGCAGACCCTTGATGGGATGCCTCGGCACATTGTCAAAAAGCTTCATTTCCCTCAGAAATGGGTTAGAGAAGGAAGTAGTTGCCATTGTGTTAGATTGTCAGTCAGTAAAATCAATATTTGACACTTTTCAGTTCTGTCCAGCTCGGCTTCCCCTTCATGGTCCGCTTAGTTCTCTTCATTTGCAGAACAACAAAACGGCAAAGAAGAGAAGAAGATGGGTCTCAGTATCGGTTCAAAACCTCCAGAACTTCCTCTTTGACAGAGGGAGCAGAGTGCTGCTGGACGCCCGGCCCCCCGATGCTGGTTTCCCAACAGTCGAAGCCGCAGTCTTTCAAGTCCTGCACTGTGGCCTGGACAACGGTGGAGTCGGTTTCTGCAAAATAAACAAGTCATGATAAGGTCAGGTCCAGGTGGAAGGCACTGAGATGGGAAGGCTGTGTGTGCTAGAGGCCATGATGTCAAAGGCTACATAAATCACAACTTTGCCTTCAGCTTTTTGGAACCGTAGATGACGTGTTAAAAATGCCTGTTGGAGCAACCTAAACATCACTCAATTATCAACTGTCATATTGGATTTCATGTTATTGAAAAAAGCGTCCCAACTCTTTTAGAAGTTTGGCTGCACATAAAAACACACCGACGGCAAAAATAAGAGTGGAACAGCAACAACAACCTCACCAAAGTCAATAAGTCACTCTGCAATCTGCGCGATCCTCCCCAACATCTGACAACATTACCGATGACAGATTCTGGAGTTGCAGTTTGTGCAGATGGAAATGCTCGCTCAGAAAACAAATAAAGAGCTTTCTGAAATCTATTTAGGGGATTTCAAACTTATTAAAATTCAGTCCGCTGCAGGCTGCAGGCATAAACAAAGACTGAACTCGCAGGTTCTTTGATTGTATGTTTTGTTTAAGACAGGATGCTACAAAGTTTCCTCATAATCAATTGCACTGTAGTACCGGCGCACCAAACCCCACTAATCATTCCCTGCCACTCAAGATGGTTGTGTCGGGGAGGGAGCGGCAGAGGGAAACACAACATTTGTTGTCAGCAGGAGTCTTGACAGTTTGGCTCATCAAGCTCCGCTCATCACACTGAAGTCATTACAAGACAAGGACAGACAGGGAGGCAGCAGACCCGGGCTCAGTGACGCAAACAAAACACAATCACGGATAGGGGAGAGGAGGCATGTAACATAGCAGAGCTGCTGTGCTGTTTATTAGATCTCCAGCATTACAAGAGAGACGTGAAGTTAAACTGCAATTCAGGCATGTGGAGACCGGGCCACTGAGCCTGTCAATGCAAAGCAGCTGTTTGGGAAATGTATTCTCAAATGTGCCTCTCCTGGGAAGACTCGAGAGAGGGCGGTGGCCATGGACCATGTCTGCGCACACGTCCATGTCCTCACAAACACCATATGACCTCACTTTTGTATTTGATCATTAACTAAATGCTTTAATCCGAGGTGACTCTCATAGGGGAAAACGCAAGCTAGGAGCAGTGGAAACCGACTGTAACAACAGACACTGGTCTACATTCATCAAACATGTTGAATTCACATTTTTTAATGGTGAATGTAGAGTAACTGAGCCCTGGTACCTGGCCTCAGAAGGGTGATGCCGCAGCCTCCTCCACCGGCTCCGGTCAGCTTACTGTGCAGCCCTCTGGCCAGAGTGACCCGGCACAGAGTGTCCAGGGCAGGGTGTCCCACCCCCATCACATTCAGATGGTGCTGGTTGATGTCAATCAGCTCCTGTTAATGATATCGAACAGCTGTTAACAACACATGCTGATTTTTGGTTTGTGGAGAAAACAGATTTCGCAGTGAAATGGTTGCGACACGTGACGTGTTCTGTACCTCGAGAATATTGTAATGCTCGCCTGTGATTGGCTGGCTGGTCATCTCCGAAAGCACCCTCTCACAGGTGCAGGAAATGGCATCAACAGAGTCCAACACTGGAGTCAGGATAGAGGGAAACTGCCGGAGAGCAGAGCAGCAGCACACACACACACAGTCATCCACAACTTCCCCACGCAAAAAGTCACCATCGCCTTCCTTTGTCTCACGAGCAGCTCTATGACGGATGACTTGTATCCAAATACGGAGCGTTAAATTGCAGGTTTGTCTCTGGCTGCGCCCCAGCCTGATCACAACACTGCCACAACAGCATCCAGACCTCTCGACTGTATGTCTGAGGCGGGAGTCTGCACACCTGCTGGTGTCGCCAAGGCAACAGCACACAGGGGTGCTGGCTAAGAGTTTAATTTCAATATTTTATGAAGGCACTCAAACGGCAGGCTCTGGAGTATCTGCCACGCAAAAGCGCCGCCTATTATATTAATTACAGTGTCGGCAAGTAACACACGGGGGAGGAGGAAACCATTTAGTACCTTGTTAATCTTGTCCTTCACCCTGGCAACAAGCACCTTGGTGCTACGTGGTACTTTGGTGTTAGTGAGGAGGATTCTTAATAGCGGCACCCTGGAAGTAAAGCAGTCGGCTCAGAGGATTCACAAAGACCATAGATCATTCTGGAGCTCTATGAAAATGAGTGTGATGGGTTTTTTTTTTTTTAATACTCTCGGTGCTATTTTCAAATCAAGTTAAAATGTGTTAATTGGTGTCAGTACCTGCTCAGTGGTATTATCTTCCCGGCCAAGAATCTCAGCATGCCACCTGCAGACAGCGAGATTTCAGTCATTAAATAGATAATCATCGAATGATAATGAACAGTGATGGTACGACGCTTCAGCGGTGCAATCAAACAATACTCTGCGTCCACAGAGACAGCGAGAGGATGGAACGCCATATGCACAGTGCCAGATTATTTCAGGCCTCACCCCATGTTCCTACAGCGTTGTCTACTCCTGAAGGATTACCATGGATGATCGTCTCCCCTTGGAAAGCCCAGCTGTTGATCAGCTCCAGGTCTTCCTGAGACCACCTGCGAACATTCACATATTAACAAGGACGGACGTGTAGCACAACAGCTCCACACCGGCATAGAGTCTAGGCACGCACAAGAATATGGGCGGGACCTGCTGTTGTATGTTTAATAAATGATTATGCAGATGCTGTTAGGAATGAAGCAATCATCGCAGGGTTTGTAGCAAGGCACAGAACAGAACATCCCACTGGCAAAACATCTTCACATTAATAATGTCTTTGACTTTTTAGAAATAGGTTACTAGAAAATAACAGTGAAGTCTGTAAAACCCTGATTCCCTGAAAAATGTTTGGTCACTTTGAAAAGGCAGTAGTAATAGTAATGTTGCAGGATTTATGGGAGAATAAAATCACTCCTCTGCCTCTTTAGAGCATTTTCATTCAGATCTTATCTCAGGCTCAGCAGTTTTGTGTACACAAGCTGCACACACAGCTGAAGAAATGTGGCTACCTGGCAGTGTGATCCCACTCTTTGAGAGGCGCGGGGATGGCTCCGCTCGCACACAGCAGAGCTGCGGCTAGACACACGGAGTAGGCAGCGCTCGAGCCCAGTCCCGCTCCCGTAGGTAGCTCCGACCACACAGACACCGTTAAGCTGGGCAGCTCCCTGAGGAGGAAAACCACAGAGGATGAGCCACTGTTTGTATCAAAATACGCCATCCAGGGCCCGTTACTCTAATTAACTGATGACTGCAGAGGACTGAGACCATGTAAACAGTATTTACAGTGTTGGTAAGACTTTACTTGAATGCTTGTTTCAAAACACCGTCATGATCGTGACATTTTATGAGACGTCTTCTTTCTTATGTCAACTTGTCATAACGAAGACGTCTCAGATAATGTCAACCCTGGATCAAGTGGCATAATTTACTGAACGACACTTAACAACAACTGTCATAAACATTCATTAATGTTCATGACACGTGTCATGAATATGACAGTTATGAACAAGCGTTATGAACAAGTAAAGTCTTTCACAACTGCATCGAGAAAATCAACACAATTTACACTGTGCACACACATTTGCATTTAGATTAATCTTTGTACACGTTATTACAAAGATGCATCAGATAGTCGGTAAATACAACAGAACTGGAACTTTTTAAAAAATTTGTGTCACATTTTTGTCAAGTCAGTAAGGTAATAGAAGACAAGATGTGAACAGAGTGCAATAAATAGCAATCTATAGCCTTCTATAAGCAACAGGAACTCGCCTGACATTGCTGTCAATGTCTGTCAGAGACGCAGCCTTCGGGTAGACAGGAGAGTACTCTAAACTAATTGTCCGGCTCTTCTCTTGAGGGAAAAACACATCCAGACTTGTTAAGGGCTGCGGTGTGGCCCAGTGCCAGACTCTCATTAGTGGCCATCCTGTCAGAACCCATCACCTCTCTCAGACACAGCAGCACCGTGTCAGCGCCGATTAAACCTCCTGACAACCTGCAGCTCTAATGTTCCTGAGCATTTTTCCTGTTCACAGCTGCCCGAGTCGCTCCAACTAACATCCGGCCTCTCCGTCTGCCTCCCTTTAGCATCTTCATTTCACGGTGGAGGGATTTGTTTAAAAGATGCAGTGAGAATGGCCTTGAACTCCTAATCTACATTAAAAAGGTGCAACCATTTCATTTTGCCTGTTTTCACAAATAGAACTGCATGAGAGCACTGTGGTACAGATACAATAGTATTACACCAAGTGTAATAAACCTTGAGATGTAACTTTTGATGACTTTGTTACAGTGTATTATGTTTGTTTTGGGGTTTTTTTGCAGCAGCATTTATGTGACAGGAGCTGCCTAGTAACATTTTGTTTCACCAAAGACATCTGAAAGACACCATGCAATCATCAAATGAAGCAAAGTATGAGCCACTACAGTTGAAATTGAACTCTGTCATAGTTGATGCTCAAATTCAAGGCTGCCAGGCTGCAAAAAGAGAGCCTGCACCACCTTCAGGCAATTGCTGAGTATGTGAATTGGAGGTTTTATGTTTAACACTGGTTTCACCTACAGGCTCAAATACCATTATGGACAGAGATGAGACACCATTGAGACCATTAAATACCAACTGTGACTGTTCAACTTGAGCTGACAAAACAAATTGTACTTTTTCAAAAATGTTTGAATTCTTAAAGAATTGTGAGTTTCAGATCTAATGAGGACTGAAACCCGTGGGAGTACAGTCCTCCAGGGCAGAGGAGTCACAATGACAACAAGGTGAACATATTCCAGGATTCAGCAAAAAACAATGTTTCAGCTGACAAAAATCTAAGATGTATCTATTCAGATTCTTTCTCACAGAGACAGTAACTTTAAAGAGGAGGTGTTTTGAGCTGTTGCCAACTTATACTTTTCTGACCAAATGTGTCACAAACTGAAACTGCAGTTTGAAACAAAAGGCAGTGGAGTTTTTGTGTTCTCATAGATCAGAAAGTCGCAATAACAAAATGAAAAGATCTTCAGAGCAACAGTGGTACAGTACTAACTCACCCTGGTCCAAACAGAGAGAGGTACATGTAGAGGAAGGATAAGGTGGCCATGTTGGAAGTATCCAAGTTTCCATTGTCTATACCAACAAACTCTCGCAGTCTCCTCAGGACTTCTGCATCCAGACGCTTCACTTCCTCTCTCCGACCTACTAAAATAAAATAGAGAATCCATCAAGGTCTCACAAACAACACATGTAGTCCTGTAAAATGTTTTCTATCCATCCATCATATTATCTACATCGCAGAACTGTCAAACTCAAACCTAGGGGCAATTGTCAGTCTCCAATTGGCAAGTTTTTTAGACTGCAAGAAGAAAACTGGATTACCCAGAGAAAACCCACATAGACATATAAAAAGACATGAACACTCCACACAGATAAGACCTCGATCTGACCTTCTTGATGTGCATGTTAACCACTCCATGTACCCAAAATGCTTTGTGTTAGATAAACTCAAGGCAGTACAGTGACCTACATCTGACAAGAGAGGCAGAAACTCCTTGGACTGGACAGTGTGATGCAGGTGCAAGATGTGACAGTACAGTGACAGACTATGTAGGTCTAAATGGGGATTGTTGTGCATCTTTTCGTACCACTGAAAAAAGGAACGAGCTGCTTCAGTTCAGACAGATCCCAGCAGAGGAATGTGCCAATATTGGGCAGGTTGATGCAGACTCTGCCAGCTTTGGTGGCTTTCAACCGTAGATATGTCCTCAGGTTCAGACTCACTGCCAGAGCCACCTGAATTGGAGCACAGAAGATGAATTCATTGAATGGACAGGAGTACACAAGTCTTTATAATCATCCTTGTAAAAAGCCTTCAAGGTATTACAATTTTTTAGGTAGTGAGGAAGGAAAATCATCTTGCAGAGCTACTTAAATGCTTAAAGAGGATTAGATGCAAATGGAGAGTAAGCTAAATACTTAGACAGGCAGAAAATGAAAAGTTTTATTCTTGCACCCAACTCAATTCCATCTGCGCCTTCAGATTACCTTTCCGTGTACAACTGCATGCTCTCCGTGGAGGATCGCCTTCCCCGGAGCGGACACGAACAAGTCCGTAACTTGCATTTCTGTAAGAGCTTCCAGATCACACACTGTGTCCAGGGCTGTGCAGCTCGACAGCCCTCAACCTGTCACTGACAGTAGCTTAGCCACGATGGCAGCCGTTAATCCTGTGGGGCAGCGACGAGCAGTCGAGTCCACTATTCTTCACTTTTAGCCGCGAGTTGATGAATATGACCTGGCTAACGGGCGTCTTTTTGGTCAAAGTACAGACAGTGGGTCTGGGCCCAGGCTCTGTGCCACACGCCTTGTTTAAAGCATGTTAAAAACACAGCTGACAGCATCAGAGGAGGGACGTACATGGGTTCCACAGCGTAATCCAATCAGCGCCGAGCGTAGTTGAACAGATATTATTTAGACCAATCAGAGCCCTGCTATCGCCCACCACACGGGGAGTTGACCAATCATGCGATGAATAAAGACCCGCCCACCAGCTACGGACGCCGAGAGGGTCAAACGGTGTTACACAAATTGTGTTACGCTACTTGCTAGCATCGAGCGCTACTATGGCGTCAATAATCATAAAACCTTCTCATTTCCGCTGTGTAGTCAGGACATGCAAACTGTTGAACGAGCACCGAGCAAGGACAATGTTGTGTCCAGATAGAAGGTAATATTATGTCAATGTTTTTTATCATAGCTTCTGCTCATGTCATTCATGGAAGTGTCATAGCAATGCTAGTTGGCTACTTCACCTGTTATGTATAGGATAAAGCCGCATTATACAAACTCCGTAATAAAAGGTATTATCTGCTGTTGTGTATCCTCTTAAATGTGTTTTTCCCCCAACAGCTATGCTAGTGAAGGAGACACCAGGACTCCCAAAATATATACCAAAACTGGGGACAAAGGTTGTGTTTCAACAAAGTAAAAAGTGTACAGTTGTGTTGATAAATCTCGGGAAGTCTGACTTTTTTCCATGTCATGCTTTTTGACAGGTTTCTCAAGCACATTTACAGGTGAAAGGAGGCCAAAGGAAGATCATATATTTGAAGCCCTGGGGAATACAGATGAGCTGTCATCAGCTATAGGGTGAGATGACTGATCTTCAGATCTCACCTTAAGACTTCTCCTGACATCTGCTTCCTCTCAACTGATGGTGTTGAACTGCACTTTGCAGCCTGGCCCGAGAATTTTGCCTTGACAAAGAACACACATTCACACATCAACTGGACAAGGTTGGGTTCATTTTGTATTTATTAAATGAATGCACTGCAATTGTATAACACCACCCACACTTAAGATTTCATCTTTTGTTTTCCATGGCAGATACAGTGCATTTTGCAAGACGTAGGCTCCAATATTGCCACGCCTCGATCATCTGCCAGAGAAAGTCACATGAGTATGCATCCTCTCGCTTATCTAGCGCAGTAAAATATCTTGTACGTAAGAATACCTCTTGGACTTTTCTCTTTTCTGTTGTTGAAAGACAGGACCAAATTTACAGCACAGCCAATAGCAGATCTGGAAAAGTGGATCGATGAATTCACTGGGGAACTCCCTCCACTGACAAACTTCATTTTGCCTGTAAGAGCTTTTGTGCCGCCGTACAGTCAGTTTTAATGACTGCAGGTATTTTCTGCTGTACCAACACTTTTTGCTTTCTGTCTCAGTCTGGAGGGAAAAGCAGCGCAGCCTTGCACTTAGCTCGGACTGTATGTCGGAGAGCAGAGCGCAGGTCAGTTCAAGCTCTTATTTTCTTTTGCAGACTATTAAATAACTTTGTTCTCTGACACAGTCACAGCTCACAGATCTTTGCTCTTGTTCAAGTGTCGCTCCAATTGTGCGGTCAGGGGAGGCAGATCCAGATGTTGCCAAGTTCTTGAACAGGTTGGTACACTGCTTTGATTTGTATATGAGAACTCTGTAATCTGTTTCACATTTAGTTAAAGTTGTCTCATCTTCTTCCCTCAGACTGAGCGACTACTTGTTCACCGTGGCCAGATATGCAGCCATGAAAGAAGGCAACGAGGAGAAAATCTACAAAAGACCCGAATGACCAGAGACGACAAGATAATGTTGGTCTTGAGATTTGATTTGTTTTGTACATGCAATTTTAAGGGTGAAAAGATTCTAAATACTTGTTCTTGTTTTGATGCACTTTCCTCCTTTATACAACAGGACATTAAATGTGGCTGCTGATTGAAACCCGAGACCTCCTGGTATCATCATTTTGCACTAAAAATGGCCTCAAACACAAGCATTCATTCAAGTTACAGTACAGTGCAGCAAACAATCTTTTACTGTTATTCTCCAGTCATCACCCAGAAACTGAACAACAACTATGCACATCGCTCTTCCTCTGCTGGATATGGCTGCAGCCCAGCAGCTTTTACTCTCATCTATCAATACAACTCCATCGTTCAGGACTCATGAGGCGCTCGGCTCCCATCCAGCGTGGCTCTGCTGTCGCCCTCCCACACAGTCACAGGATCTGGCACCAGCCCTGGCTCCTCTGGGACAGGGTGCTGGCCCAGGTCATGAGAGACAGATTGCGCTCCTCGTAGGGCGGATAACGCAGATAGGTTACACACTCGAAGCGTGTGCTTCTTAGCAGGCATGATTTCCTGTGAGAGAAGGTGTTAAAGCTGTGCTGGCCGTGGTAGGAGCCCATTCCACTGGCACCTGTTAAAAAAATGCAGAGTTAATATAATGTAGGTTACATCATCTCACCACTGCATTTGCCATCATTAATATTGTGGCATCTCTGCCTTACCCACTCCACCGAAAGGCAGAGCCACCATCAGGCTCTGCAGGACACTGTCATTGGAGCAAAAGCTTCCACTAGAGGTCTCACTCATTAGCCTCGAGATGACCTGCAGTGTGACAAAGAGCCAGAGTGTCATTATAACACACCCACAGACTGCACCAGCCTCAAACCATGAATACGGCCTCAGATTCGGTCTCACGTACCTTGCTGTTGCTGGAGTATGCATAGACACAGAGAGGTTTCTCTTGCTTATTGATGAAGGCTATGGCCTCATCGACAGTGTTCACAGACAGAATTGGAAGGACCGGACCAAAAACATCCTGTTTCATGATGGGATCTTGTTCCGCTACCTCTGTCAAAATCGTTGGGGCTTTGGAGAGAAAACAAAGGTTTAGAACAGCACTAAATGTAACATCATATAGGTTCACAGAGAGGCTACCTATATATTTACCTATATATTTCTCTGCTTCGATCACTTGGCCACCCACGGTCACTTTGCCAGATCTCCACAGCACCTCTCTGACACGGTTGAGTGTCTCTAGATTGACCATGCGGCCGTAGCTGCGGGACTCTCTGGGATCAGAACCGTAAAACTGCATCAGGCAGCACTTCAGGGCCTGCACCAGCCGCGCTTTGACGTCCGTGTGGCACAGGATATAGTCGGGGGCCACCAGGCTCTGTCCAGCGTTGTGAAACCGAGCCCAGGCGATGCGCTGCGCTGTTGTGGAAATCTCACAGTACTGGTCCACGTAACACGGGTTCTTACCAGCCAAAACCAGGGTCACAGGCGTGAGCGTGCGGGCTGCAGCCTGAGCAATTTTGCATCCCTCCTCCCTACATCCTGCGAGGGTCAACACAGAGTTGATAGCTTAATAAACAGGACTGTCACAAAAAGTGGTCAAAGAGGCCAAATTCAACTTCACCTGTAAAGAAGACGTGGTCGAATTTAAGCTCCACAACTTCCGGCAAGTCACTTGTGCCAACAAGAATGCCATGGAAGCATTCCTGGATGAAAACAAGCATTTTAAACCAGACTGTGAGATTTTGTTGTTATATAATGAGTTTACTTTCAATTGATGCAGAGTGCAACTGACATAGTACACATCTGCATTAGTCCTGGATATCAAAATGCAAACATATCCAGTGTGCTGTTAAAACTATTGGACTTTCATCCAATGTGTAAAATCACTGTTAAAAGTTTAAAGACTGGAAACAGTCATGAGGCTCAAAGTGGAATCAAAATATCCAGAGTTCATGACCTCCAATCATTACTCACAGGGTCCAGGTAGAAGGGGATGAGACGGTGCAGAAGCTCTGCTGTGTGAGCGCAGACCTCGGACGGGCTGAAGACTGCACAGTTCCCTACACAAAATATTACAGATCTCATTATGAAGCCTGTCACAGGAAATGTAAGAGATGAGAGTGATAAAGTGTGGACTCAGAGTGTGTGCACCTGCAGAGATGGCCCCCACCAGTGGCACCAGACAGGTCTGTACTGGATTGCACCAGTGCCCCATGATGAACACCACCCCCAGCGGCTCACTGACCAGCATGCATTCATCCAGCGTGGTGGACTGCACCGATGAGACCAGAGCAGAATTAGGTTACAATTCAGACCAAGCTCTTGTTGGCAAGTGTGTGACTAACAGAAAGGCTTCAGCTTCCTACTTCCCTCTTACGAAAAGGGCAATGCAATACTTGGGTTCTAATCTGCTTTGGCTGCACAATGCTTTCTTTGTAGGAGCCAGACAGAATGTTCTCGCCGAAAAAGGTTAAGTAAGTCATTAATAATCCAAAAAATATGAATTTATTTAATAAAAAGCATACAAAGATTCTCACCAGGTTTCTCTCCATGTATTGCGGCTGCATCCACTTCTTCAGGTTGTTCATGGCATACTGTGCCTCGTTCTTCACCAGAATCAGCTCTGACACAATTGTCTCAAACCGCGGCTTGTGAAACAGAGTGAGGACAGGATAGTTAGACGAAAACCCACCTGGAGAAAGGTGTGAAAGGTGCATGGCCTCGCAGTGTCTCACCTTATGGAGATCTCTCCCAAGAGCATCCACAAAGTCACACTCATGCTCCTCCAGCATGCGCACCACAGAGTCCAGCTGAGCCAGCCTGAAGCTCTCTCTGAGGGTGCGTCCAGCCTGAAAGGCCACCCTAGCCCTCTTCAGCAGGTCCACACACTCCAGAGGGTACGTCCTCAAACACGGCTCCCCCAGCCGGGTTCTGAAACGGCAGCCACAGCTCTAGTTGCAACTCCACGCAGAAAGAAAAGCACATCCACCACCTGGAGCTCACCACTTTACCTTCTGCATGTCAACCGCCCGTTCCTCCTACAAACACTGCACGCCCTTTTTTTAAAAGGCATGTTTACTCCAGTCAGAAATCCTCCGCTACTGGCCTTTCTGACTGGAGTTAGTGTGCAGTTAAGCCTACGCACCAGTTCTGTCAAAGCCCCCCCTGGTTGGGAGGATAGTGAAAATCCTTACAAGTCCAGCTAGTCAGGTGATGCACATAAACCAAGACAGCTGGAGGCCGACTCTCCTGAGAGGCAGTCACTCCACACTGAAAAACCAGCCTCGCAGTTCATTTACTTGCTTCTTCTCCTGGTTCACAGATCTTGGAAAGCAAACTGGATATGCAATTTTAACAGATTCTCAGAGGCAAAGTAGGGATTTCTGACACACTGTGCTGGCACAACGCAGGCTGGAAAAGGTTCAAGCGGCCTCAGAACCGGAGCAGTCCGGAGACAGAGAGGTCCCAGTTTGGGTTTGAAATTACCTTCTTAGTGCTTTGAACCAGCGGGACGGAGAGGGGCTCGGCGGGCTGGTCATGGCGGTCCGGCAGGCTCTGGCTCCGCTGTGAGGAGAGTGGCACTGACACACGCTCAAAGGGGACTGTGGCACACAATGAGGCTCAGACGTACTCCCTTACACCATAATCCTCCGTGATGGCAAAGAAAAGCAATGTTATGTGACTTTTCTCCGTCTGGCAGGGACCCGGTGCTGTTTAAAATGTGTTTCCTCACCCCAGAGCAACAGTGCACACACACACACACACACACACACTCAGCAGGTGTTTGCAGTGAACTTATTAGCAGCTTTGTGAGAGGTGGGCGGGAAGAAAGCACTCCTTGTGTTGTGAATGACTTAAAGTAAATCATTTATATAATAACGGGGTACATGATTTAACATTACAGAGGGAAAATGTATTTTACACATAGACAAATCTTACATGGGAATCTCTTTTTTTTTTGTCCAACAACACACTGTAGTGCAGCCAGGTTCGAAGACACTTTGAAAAGAGGAGGACAGCTTCACATGAAGGGTGGGAACATTGCCAGGGGCTTTTTTTTTTTTTTTTTTGTATTTCACTTTATTGGTTGTACTAAAAAAACGGTGGATTTGTTTTCCACAGTCAGCATCAGCAGACCCCTGGTACGCTTGAAGCCCACAGCCTACTCTTGACATCATTTAAAACAGATGAGCGACCTCATCGGACGAGACAGACGAGCTTGTGAGGTATCTTCCATCCCTCCTGCGCACCAGCACACGCCGGGGCGTAGTGTTTCCTCCGAGTCCATTCGCCGCCGCCTTGTTCTTGCTCGAGTGGGTTCGAGAGGGGGGAGATCTGAGCCGGGATCCTCCCCACCGCTTCGCCAGACATTAGTTCAGTCTCATTAGTAAACTGCAGATTAATCCAGCGCCGCCACTGTTATCTATACATTATGTGTATAATGGCTGCATTTCAATTCTAATTGTTTTTTTTCTTTTGTTTTAACACAAGTTAATGGCCTTAATAAGAAGAAGAAACATGGCAATAAAGACCTGTACGTTCTATAGCTTGTGTTATTCATTAAGAAAAGTATTTATACTCATTCCTGACAAAACAAAAACAAAAAAAACAAAACTTTTTTGCATAATAAAGAACTTGGTATAGATCTGACATTTTCATGTTCTCTTCCTGGTCCGTGACTTAAGACATCTCGTCCTTAACTTCATGTTGTTTTTTGTGGAACCCTGTGTAACGTCATTCAGGCTTATTGAGAAACACTCCACCCACGCGCCCCCATTCCTGCCAGCCAGACGGCCGGGGAGGCGGGCCGCCTCTCCGTCCCACCGGAACGGCAAACCGAGCAGTCACATTTTGGTTGACGAACCAGTCCATGACATCATGTAGAGAGGCTTTTAAACCTTGAAACTCTCTCCCGCATGGCTTCGAAAGTCCACAGAGATCGGAGGGGCGACGTGGCCGAGCCCTCCTCCACTGTCGCTGTTGCTGGGGGAGCAGAGCGGATGGGTGTCTGCACTTCAGTCAGGGCAGAGGGAAAGGTCCAGGGAGCAGAAAGAAAGAAAAGGTACACAGCCCCCGTTTTCTATGGCTTGTTTCCGATACACCGTTCATGGTTATTGGTTATAGTGTGACGAGTGAGAGCGGGAGGGCGAAGGTGGCGTTGTATGAGGCACTCGGCGTTATTCCAGGGGGGTAGTGTGGGACGTTTTTACGAGTTCAAAGGCTAAAATCCAAGGTCAACCTTTTTCTTTTTAGAGTGAAGGGTAAGCACGGACGCGTGACGATGAACGGCCGTCGAGTCAAACGCTCCCGCAAGGACATCTTTGCTGTGTCAAACGACGGCAGGGACGAGGGAGTGACAAACGGGAGAACTTGCATGTCACGTGACTCCCGTGTCTGAAATGGAGCGAGGTCGAAAAGGGTTTTCCTCGAAATGGGACGTAATCTAATGGACACGGGATCACCGTTGTGGGACATTGATTTGTCTTCCATCTAGAAAAGACGCATTATGCTCAGCAAAAACATTTAAATACGCATCCGATATCGGCTAAAAGTAGCTTGGTTAATGGAACCCAAGCCTCCTAAGTGTGTTAACAGTGCATCGCTTGGCTTCACTGGAGTGAGCCAACCACGTGTCAAATGGCTTGCATTGCATCTGTATTGCTTTCCAGTTCACTTAAAATTGGAGTGTTAAATCCGAGATTCTGTAGAGCCTGAGAAACGGAGATGAAGCCACTGCAGATCCGCATTTCATCAAGTTAAATTCAAGACGTATTGAATTTGGGAAGTGGCTAAAAATTGGATTGTGCTGCACAAACAGCATCCCCTTTGATCCGAGGGAGAGCACTGTAGAGCAGAGCTCGTCCAGTTTTTTTTTTTTTCTTAAAAAGAGACTAAAGGAAAGTTTGTCGGTCCTTCTCGGTTCCCCTTTTGTTTAGGCGGTGCCCCTTTGATGTGACAGGCTCCGGTCCAGGTAACCGGAGCCTTGTGCTTCATTCAGGCCACTTAACAGGACCCTCCTGTGAAGATTGTCCTGATTCGATGCAGTTAGGAGAGCTCAAAGCCTGTATTCATACTGATAGCGTAGCGCAGCTTGTCACGGAGGATGCTCTTCTTGCTGTAGTTGGGCAGCTTGAGCAGGTTGAAGCACGTCGACGAAGTGGGAAGACGACCGCCAGGCTCCTTCTTGCGGATGGTGAAAAAGCCCCGAAGAACGCTGCCGAGCGTGTCCCCAGTGTCCTAGAGGCGGGAAACGCTCGGTCAGTGGAAACACCACGCAAACGTAACTTGCCACAGCGCTCGCTTCCTTTCGTTCGATTCTCACCTGATCGTCCGAAACTTCCACACAGCGGATGGAGAAAGGTGGTTTGAGGTAGGCAAATCCAAGAAGAGGAGGCCGTGAGCAGCTGGTAACAAACTGCGAGAGCACAATGAAACAGGATTAATGAGACAACCATTCTGAAATGAGAAGCTTTTGGCCGCGTTGGCTGTAATGCAACCATGACCCACTTTAAGAAACATGGCCCTCTCTTCAGCATTGAAGTCACTGGACAGGATGTCCCACAGCCAGATGATAACACGGTGGCTGCTGTGAAAACCTCCATAGTAAACAGTGTGTTTCCTGACAACGAGAGAGGGAGGGAGAGACAGAGAGAGAGAGAGAGAGAGAGAGAGAGGGGGAGAGAGAGGGAGAGGGGGAGAGAGAGAGAGAGAGGAAGAGGACACCAGAGATTAACATCTGTGTGCAGCAAACAAGACAAAATAAAAAGTCTGGCTGGGTTTATTTGGAAAACTTCTGTCACAAAGAGTGAAACTGTTGCGGCGGCACAGCAAGCTCAGGGAGGAAATGCAGTCCTCATTTACAGACATCCGAAATGCCACATACTTGAGGTCGTCCAGATCGATCTCAGCATTGTCACCCGAGACGAGACGCTGAACCTCAGGCGTGGAAAACATGTGCAGCCACTCTGGGTTAATGATGCTGCGGAAGCCCCGAATGAAGGCTGCTGTCTGCTCCTTGATCTGTGTGTGCATCCGGAAGTGAGCCATGAGATGGATGTAGCTGATCCTGAGGGAAATGGTAGTGTTAGGGTTAGGGAGATGTTTGGAATAACACAAAGAGGTTTATTCTTCTCAGATATAGAGCGACGTACTTGTTTTCATTAGTGACAGGCATGGTTTTCCCTCCAGGTATCAGCTCATGACAGACAAGCTGTTGGGGGCCACATACACAGCGAGGTAAAGACGTGACTCTAAATACATATAGCTACACCGTGTCCCAATCTTCAGCTCATACCTGTCCCATTACATCCTCGTCATAGGACAAGGTCAGTCCGAGGTCTCCCACATCTCCGTCGTAGCGCTGAATAAAACAATTGGCATGAATGACGTGAGGGGGGGAACCATGAGGAGGCGGGGGGAGAGTCAAACTGGCCCGAGAGCGACCGGGACTGACCTTGATAGACGTGAGGTTCTTATAAAACTCAGAGTCCAGCGAGGGCAGCTCATCGATGGAGCTGTAGAAAGTGCTGTGGTGGTGACCCAGGACTTGACTCAGGAAGAACGACGCGAAGGGGACGTCCACGACGATGCCCTGAACGCAGGGAGGTGACACGATCACTACAGATGACCCCACTCTGACAGCAGAATTAGGATCAGAAATCAACAAACCAGACCAGAACTGTACCTCGTACACAGCTTTCCCGAGCATTTTCCCCACAAATTCAAACAGCTGCAAGTGGTTCTCGTGGATGTACGATGTAGGCGACGGATACAGCCTTTCATTTCCACTTGTAGTCTAGAGGAAATATCACACACACACACAAACCGGTCAGCTCAATGCCAGCAGAATAAGCATGGTGCCTCAAAAATGGCTTCCCATCAGACCGACGTACCTTGAACAGGTTTAGAGCGGGATTGAACACTTTCTTGATGATCTCCTCGAGGAATTCCTTGAACACGCCGTCCTGATCGATACCCGCCTCGTCCACGCCCAGGTCGTTGACAAACTTCACACGAATGACGCCTTTTATCGAGTTGGCTGGTAATCTGCGGAGCTGGTCGTATCCGTCCTTGAGAGGGGGGGAAATCAAACGTTATTATGGAACAACCGGGAAGTTGTTTAATGAGAAGCGCTGCAATGATTCAGTCTAATGGGACGACTTCATACCTCCAACATCCTCGAGCGACGGATGGTAATATGGGTGACGTGGGGCGAGGCAGAGCTCGTCTCTATTAATCCTAAACTTTCTTTCTCTTTTGTGACGATGTTCCTGAACAGCAGCACCCTCTGAAGTGAGGGGGGGGAAAAAAGCAATTACAGTGCTGAAAATGAAGCTGAACCTCTGTGACCTGGATGAAAGGCTCACTCACGTTTTTATGTGGGATAACGTGCGGGATGTACTGCAGTAGCAGCTGGGCTCTTTTCTTGCCTTTCTCCAGCTCTTGAAACAGCAGGCTGGGCTTCAGGTCCCTGAATGCAGCATAAAAAGCGTTATGTCTACTCCGAAACAGAAGGCCACTGAGTATAGGAAGTGAATGGCAATTTAGGGTTAGTTTTTACTTGCGCAGCCAGTGGTCATCAGGCGTGAATCGTCTCCTGCAGTCCCGCTCGTAGAGCACCATCAACCAGCCGTGGACGCTGTGAAACAGCTCCAGCTTCTCTCCCTTCGCGTTTTCTGTTGAACCCAGACAAAATGAATCGAACGTTTCACCTAGGAGTCATCATCTGTGCTCTCTGGGCTCAGTGAGGCCGCGCACTCACCTAAGATGCCATCCCAGATCATCTTGTACACAAAGGTGTTGAGAAATGACGAGATGGTGATGAGTTCCTCTATTTTGAAAGATGTTTGCTCTTCATAGACCTCGATGTCATCTAGAATTCTGTAACACAGTAACAGGGTGTGGGGTAAGACTTAGCTACTGGATCAGGGGACATCAGCCCGGTGCGGTATGCGGGAAGCAGGGAGGTTACGTGATGAGGTGCCGAGAGCAGTCACAGAAGAGCATGAGCATAGACAGCAGCTGCTTGGACTCCTCTGTGTCGTTGTTCAGACACTCCATGAAGAGTTTGAGGCCCCCCTGAGGGCCCAGCTCACAGATGAAGGCCCAAAGTTTGGGCAAAAGGTCATCGAGGTGGGTCAGGCCTGCAGGAAATACACAGAATAATCAGTGAATGGACTCTATGTGCTTGTGCAACATGGCAAAAAGGTGTAAGAATCTGCCACTGACCGGTGAGGATCTGGAGGCGTATTTGCGTTAGCGTGGACAGAGCGGTCTGGTAGAGCACACAGATGCTGCAAACCTTCTGAACCTCGGCTGAGTCGACTCGCTTCCCTCCAACCGGTTTCAGGATGTTCCGCACAGAGGCAGACTTCTGGAACGCCCTCTTGAACAAGTCTGGTAAAACACGGGCACAATGAAGGGAGCCCTCACATCTCAAAATCTCAAATTTTCCAGACAGAGAATTATACTTGCACATTGGAGTGTTTTTGTGCTTATACAGTAACTCACTTTTAACTGGCAGATTGTTCTGTGAAGTGCTGGGCTGTGGTGGTGGGGGGGTGGGCTCCTGACTCTCCAGCTTCTTAGAGAGGACATCACTGAAGAGAGTCCGAATGACAGAAACCCCCCACAGGTACTGCAGCTGTTTGGTGACCAGCGGCATGGACTCATTCAGACTGCAGAGAGGAGGCAAAGTGAGATGTATGCATAATACATGACATGAACCATTACGCTTCAAAGGCATAGAGCACAACTGCAAAACTGGGGATCTGCATTCCTTGTATTTAACACACCACATCTTTTTTCGTTTTAAGGAAAACTTTTACTTAATATACAAAGAGCCTCAAATAATCTGAACAATCTGGGAACCTAGGGGTTTCTGATAAGCATCAACTTAAGTAGATTTTACTGACCCGTAGTCTACAGTCTGGGAGAACCAGCCCAGGACAGGGTGCCAATGTGTGAGGTTGGACTTCTTTTGGGACACATATCTCTGACAGTAAGACAACATGTCCGTCAGATCCTTCACAAAGTGGTTGGCTTCCTCCTCCAGAACCTTCTCATTGAGAAAGCCCAGGTGAATCAGGTTGCCTGTTGAGCACATGAAAAAAAATAATCACACCTGACATTTCAGTCCAGACACAAAATAGACTGTTAATAAAAGCCAGTATCGATCTGAAGTCTGTACCCAGTAAGCAGAGTGTGTGGCTCCCCTCTAGACACACACAGATGTCCAAACACTGCTCTTCCCGGCTGAGAAACAGAATGAACTTCCGCAGCAGGTCGTGCGTCTGGATGGATGCCATGCACTGTTGAAAGCAAGCATACGTTCAAACCTACTCCCAAGGATGAACGATCAAAAGCAGTGTAACCATCTAAAACGACACGAGATGTACCACGAGGCATTTACCTCTGGAGTGAGCACATTGAGGTGGTACACAACAGCCGGAACTGACATGATGTGAATGAGGAATGATCGTAGCAGGTTATCAGAGAAGTGAGCAGCGATGACCGGCCTGAGAAATACACAAAAATCAGGTTTGGTTAAAATGAGCCTTCGAGTAAAACGGCAGCAGCTACAACCACCAGATTACCAGCTCATCCTGCTCACCTTAATGACAAAGTGAAGATAGCTGTCAAGGTGCCTTTGGAGAGGGAGGGTTTAGAGCGAGCCAAGCCGTTGGTCAGCAAGATCTAAAGACGAGTTGAAATGGCGACAAGAAAGTGGATTTTTATTTGATGACAGTTGTCTCAAAGCTTTGACTGAGTGACTTTTAGCGAATAGTGTGTGCTGTGATGATACCGTACCTGCAGTATTGAATAGAATCCCTTTTGATTGAGATGGCCCATAATATTTTCACAAATCCTCATTAAAGCAGGTCTGAGAGCTTCTCCTGGAATGATGAGGAGAAGAGAATCTGCTAATATCTTTTCACAGAGCGTGTCCTGCCATAACAAAAGCTCTGTTTACAATAGCAGCCTGGACTTGACAGGAGACTCACCCTTCCCTCTGACTATCCGCCAGGTTGAAGTGTCTGTGAAGGTCACCAGCATGGTGAGGTACAGTGTCACCAGTTTATTGTCTTGAAGAATATCAGGCTGCAAAGCACAAAACCATCAGTGATATGTACTGTATGTACAATTCGTGAACATGAAATCGACTTTTTCCAATTTCCAATCAAGACCGACCTTCAAATTTTTTAGCCTCTGACAGCAGATCCACAGGACATCTTTAATCTGTTTGAGCCAGGGAATGGTGAGGTCTTTAGAGAGAGCCAAGGACACATACCACACCTGAGGGCCCAAACGCGAAAACAGCCAGTCAGATAAAAATCATAAACAATGATGCTTGGAATGTGCTGTCTCTTAGATTTCATACTCACTTTAGGTTCATTTTCAACCTCCATGCTGGCGAGGATAGCACGACTGAGCTTCTCAAACCTCTGTGTGCAGCATGAGAGTTATTTGAGTTGTGCAGCCCAAACCAAGAGCATAAATTACTATTTTTATGTTTACAATTGCCTCCACAAAAGGGAAGACTTGCCAAGCTACAGAAATATAATTCTGGAAGGGAACTGAGTTGAACTACTAGGGCACTCACCATCTTATCCTCTTGCTGATATATAAAGAGTAACTTCCGTGCAATTTTGAAAATTGACAGTGCATTTCGCTTTGCTGTCCCAGTTTCTGAGGTCTGGAAATAATCATCGACCTCTTGCCTGGTGACACGGAGAATAGAAAACACTGAGCCAAGGATCAAACAAACACAAGCAACTAATAACAGCTCATCCTAGGCTAAATAAGTATTGGGTGAAGTTTTACAAGGGAATACACCCTGGACAGTTCACCAGTCCATCACAGGACACACACAGACACACCCTTCAATCTCACAGTCATATTTAGCAGCAATTTAAAGTCTCCAATCAAGCTAAATATGTATGTTTTTAGATTGTGGGCGGAAACCCATATAGACATGATGAGAAAATACCAACTCCACCCAGAAAGACCCCCTGTCAGACCAGTAACAATGCTGGGACAAACACATTGAACTCAAAACACCTCAAAAACATCTTATATGTACATTCACCAGACATTAAACTACCTGATTTGTTTCTGAAGCCTGCAGCGACAGAGAAACTTCCTGACCAGGGCTTGGATGTGGGTAGCAGCTTTTTCCTTATCTTTGTGTCCTTTCCTCTCTTCCCTGGCCTGTCTGGCTTTGTCCAGGAACTCGGACTTGGAGGTCTGCGGTACACTAAACATTGTGTACCCTGGAAAAGAAGCGTATAACCCGTCTTATTACGAAGCTACACACCAGCCGATCACAGGACTGTTGGCTGGAAGTGGCTTCAGAGCACCTCATCCCATCAGCTGCACTTTAATGGTGAACTTGCCTGTGAAGATCCTAATATGACGATGCTGTGTGGCCTTCAGGCTCGCCTGGGGCTATACCTCCTCCGTCATGTGGTTGTCCTTGACATCCAAGTGGAAGAAATTCCAGACGGAAGGCTAACTTGACATCTCTGAGGAAACGGGCTGAGCTAAAGATGGAGCTCGGTCTGTTAGCACACAGGGCTAGTTCGCCGCTTGTCGGCTTGATACTGTCTCCGACGGAGATCAGTTTTAAATTAATTCATCGACATTTGTCATCATGACGGGGTTAAGTTTGCTCCTGCACAAATGACAGCCTCCAGAATCACAGGGGACATACCGATTTGAAATGTAAACAATGAGAGACGAACCGTACATTGACTGCAGCCATTAATCCCCCACTGTGTCGCATTAAATGACTCCGGGTAGGGTTAGTGAAACCCTACAAATCACTGTTTGACCGTATTCATCAAAAGAGAGTCTGAGTTGTGCCAAACTATCTTTGTTCACGTTTATAAAGAAGAAATGTAATTTAATACTATAAACGAAGCTTTTGTCGAGTGTGTTGTGTTGGTCGAGTGGGGACTGTTATCAATGTTACTCCTTTAACAGTAAAAGGTGGAGTCTAATACAATTAGAGCAATTATATTCAATATGTGAATTTAGAATGCAGCATATTGAATTGTGAAGGATTTGGGTGTTTGAATGGTAGTTGTATCTCGTAAAACTCCGTAAACTCTGTAAGGTTAAAGAAAATAATGGTGACTGTCCCTTTAAATGGCTCATAGCAGCGTGACGTCATATTTTATAACTGCGCAGTCCAGTCCGGGCGGAAGTGGGTGTTAGCTGACTGACGTTAGCGAGCTACTACTAATAAGTCTGCTGTGGCTTCTATGGTAAATATACTCATTATTTTTCACAATCCAGCGACAAACACGCTTCTAATGTAATAGAGTAGATATCTTTTGAATAGAAATTGGCAGTATATTTGCTGTTTTCGCCAGAGCACTAATAATAGAGGCCACTTTAGGTGATGCGAACTAAGCAGCTAGCTTGTCATTAGCTGCCGAGCTAGTTAAATCAAGTTATCTGAAAAGGTTTTACTTCGCCTCTAGATCCAGGGATGTAGTTCACAGTTTGACTTCATGGGGTGTTTAATTATTTCTAATATTCGTATCGATCTAATAGCAATTATTAAACGCGTTTTGAGAAAATGTTGCACCGGAAAAGCTGAAGTCCGTTGTCCTGTGAATGGTCTGTGTTCTGTTAAAAGGATAACCTGAACCTGGAAAGGTCTTTAAATTCATCCAATTGTACGCAAGACAGCGGATCTCTCCGATAACATACTGGGTACTTTTGCGTGTCTTCATATTATCCGTCTCCCTGTGATTATTAATACATATACTTTGTTAGATCATTCAGTACGATTAAGAGAGTTTGACTTTTGTGGCCATTGTCAGAAATAAAACACACGAGACATGTATTTCACTGTGGGTCTGAATTGGGTTATTCTTCAATCCAATATCCTTATCAAAACGTTTAAATGGTAGTAATCGTGCATTTCTGGGCACCTTCCAGGACGCTCTAGCCACCCACAATAAATTGTTAGGGGATAAGTTAACGGACCATAAGTTAACGGAAAAAAACACAAGTTTCAGCGCAGCTTCATCATATCCTTTTCGTATCCACTGATGTGGGGCTCTGTTGGAGACATAGGGTTTAGAAAGGAAATGCATCCTGGATTATGCAAGGAAACCATTGTATCTGGAGAGAACCCTAACAGACTAGAGGAGTATAATGCAAACTCTAGAGAGAGGCCCTCTGAGGACTGGAGAGTCTGAGTGAATGTGTTAATAGCCTTGAAAGGTAGGAGCAGGATCTTGTACATGATGCAGGTTTTGACAGGGAGCCAGCATTACATTGTTGCTTCTAATTGTGCGCAAGCCGGCTATTGAATTTTCTTGTGAGCCACTGAGCAGACATGCTTTTAATCCAATTTATTCCAGGCCATGCTCCAGAGTTAATTCAGTGACATATGAGCAGTGATCCAGGCTTCATCATGTTTTAATCTTGTTTTTTCCTCAGGAAGAGATGTCAGGAGAGAGCGTGGTGAGCTCGGCAGTGCCGGCAGCTACAACCCGTACTACATCCTTCAAGGGGTCCAGCCCCAGCTCCAAATATGTCAAGTTAAACGTGGGTGGGGCACTGTATTACACTACAATGCAGACGCTAACAAAACAGGATACGATGCTGAAAGCCATGTTCAGTGGCAGGATGGAGGTCCTCACAGACAGTGAAGGTGAGCTGTCCAAGAGCTTGACCAGATGCTACGCTTTTGAAAACATCTCTGCACTGGTCACACAATATTACTCATGAATATTTCACCATTCAAAATCCTTAGGTTGGATCCTGATTGATCGCTGTGGAAAACATTTTGGAACAATCCTCAACTACCTTAGAGACGGGGCGGTGCCACTCCCGGACAGTCGAAGGGAGACTGAGGAACTCCTTGCTGAGGCCAAGTATTACCTTGTCCAAGGCCTGGCTGATGAATGCACAGCTGCCTTGCAGGTACCATCGCCACACAGGGCTGTCAATTCTCTTCTTGTACAACTACTGTGGAGATGAAAACTGGATGAATGACTCTTAATGGATTTCCTCATGGGTAGCATGATAGATGAGTGGTTAGCAGTGTTGCCTCACTGAAGGCAGATGCTGATTCCCAGTGCCTTTTCTTGTGGATTTTGTTTGTTTTTCTGTGCAGTTTTCTCCCACATAACGCTTGCATGTTTAGCTTGACTGGAGAACCTAAATTGCTCCCTGGTGTGACTTTGAGTGGGAACGGTGTGGCACTGTGATGGACTGGAGACCTGTCCAGGGTGTATTCCCTGCTTTCACCCAATGTGTGTTAGCACAGGCTTCAGCAGAGCTCCACAACACTGTAAAGGCACAAAGTTAGCAAGATAATGGATGGGTGGTCGGTAATTAGAACACTGAGCCAGCCACCAGTTTTTCTCTCTTCCACCAGGTGGCATCTGTCCTCTTATAAGTGGCTTTTTTTTGCAGGTTGAATTTTCATGGAGTAAAAACGTAACTTTTTCTCCTTCATCAGAACAAAGAAACATATGAACCTCTGTGTAAAGTGCCTCTGATGACGTCATCTAAAGAAGAACAGAAGCTTATTGCAATGTCAAATAAGGTAAGTGAAGTTTTGACCCAATGCGTCAAATTTCTCCAGGTCCCAAGAACATCTCACCAATAGTTTCCTCTCCCACGCCCACAGCCCACTGTCAAACTGCTGTATAACAGAAGCAACAACAAATATTCCTATACCAGGTGAGTCCTATCAGAAAGGCTCTGTATCCAGTTTTAAAGTGAAGGAGTGCTATGAAATGATGGTCTCCTAACTTTCATTTTCCTCCCCAGCAACTCTGATGACAACATGCTGAAAAATATCGAGCTGTTCGACAAACTGTCACTGCGGTTCAATGGCCGCGTCCTCTTCATCAAAGATGTGATCGGAGACGAGATCTGCTGTTGGTCCTTTTACGGCCAGGGGCGTAAGATTGCAGAGGTGTGCTGCACCTCCATCGTTTATGCCACAGAGAAGAAGCAGACAAAGGTAAACGTATAGCTCAAGTCTGGCCTCTCTGTGTGCGTTGATCTATACTGTGTGTAACGTAACCCACGTCTCCTCTCTCAGGTGGAGTTCCCAGAGGCTCGTATCTATGAGGAGACCCTCAACATCCTCCTGTACGAGTCCCACGATGGGAGGGGTCCAGACAATGCCCTGCTGGAGGCCACAGGGGGCGCTGCGGGACGCTCTCATCATCTGGACGAGGACGAAGAGCGCGAGCGAATCGAGCGAGTTCGTAGGATTCATGTGAAGCGGCCCGACGACCGCACGCACCACCACCAGTGACCTTCCTCTGTCGACCCGTCAGCCTGTGTCTCCGACCCTGGACAGTCTTTGCACCACGCTTGTGCCTTACATCACCCAGCGCCTCCTCCCCGTCTCACTTTTACTATTCTTTTACCAGCTTCCTCCCCAGGAGACTACTATGACATGAGTGTCACACAGCCGTGTGTAGTGGTGAAGTGATTTCCGTGAGTGTTTGTGTGTCCTCCTGTCATCCGTGTTGTGTGGTCTGAAAGGCTGCAGTGTCTAGTTCTCAGTTTGTCAGTCCCAGTAACTGCTATCACTGTTTCCTGCTAGCACGCAGAGGCCCGTAGACCCGGGTGTCTGCACTCAGCACTGAGGCTGAACACAGTTTTATCTCGGTGTCTGGGGGGAAAAAAAAGTATTTAGTATTATTGATATAAATAGTATCATTATTCAAGGTCCTAATTACACTAAATCCAGGAGAACATGAATTATGTCATGAAAGCAGCTAAAAAATCAATGATCATAATTTGTGCTCCTCCTCACGATGATTCTGACGGGTTCACTGTTCGATCGTCAGCGGAAAAACTGGGTGTCATACGGACCGAAGCCACCTGGTGGCACCGTTTTTCTCTTAGATGTTACCAGGGCTGTTTTGTAGCCTGAAGATTATAGCAATTAAACGTTTTTAAAATTGTAATAATTTTTGATACAGTTAAGATACCACAGGCGGACGCGGCATTCCACTGTAGTGCGTCCGCCACATTTAGTTTTCACATCCATGCATATTTTCGTTTTCCCTCCGCTCCACCAGACGATCATTACTCTCAGTGGAGGGAACCTGAGCTATGACCTGAGGTGTTAAATGTACTGGGGTGATTGAATGATGGACGCTGAGGTTGAAGTGAATGACTGTAACCAGAGCGCTCCCTGGCAGGAAGGGAATCCTGTCTACAAGCTTTTAACAGGGGCAGAAATTAGACCAGTCCCTCATCGCCACATTCATCAGAGAATGTACTGTTTGCACACAATGGGTTTGAGTTGAAATATGTCTAACAATCACAGTGCTTGTAGGTCTGTTGTACAGAAGTGAACATATATGTATGTTTTATATTTATACATACTTTATCACAAATAAATTTCTACAAACATCCTTTTGTTCATCCTTTTTTTTATCTCCCTTTTATTCGCACAATCCCACAGCGAGTGAACGTACAAAATTACAATTCACATGGCTTCATTTACAGAAATCAGGACCATACATTCTTTGAAGCAGTGCGAGTCTTGTATATTTAAAAGTTCTGGGCAAGCCTCTGATAAATACAGAATACGCGTGGAAAAAGTACAAATCGCCATTTTATGCATGGAGGAAAGTGTGCCACTGCTAAAGTGCTGCAGTGTGTGCTCAGGTGTGTCTCCTGCAGACATGCTGATCTCCCCTCAGGGGTCTCCTGATGAAATATGCAGGGGCTTCTTGAGTGTCTCCTCACCCCTGCACGTGTTACCGTGCCCGGGCTCGAGTGGCAACCTGCGGTGACAAGAAGCCGGTTTCACGTCGGATCGCTCTGCATGCTGGCTCATTTTAGCTCAGAGCAGTACGTCATCATAACAGTCGCCTCACCACCATGAGGTGTCCGTTCTTGGCCTTGTACACCATCGCCTCCTGCCCGGTAGTGAAGTCGACGGCACTCTCCTTCCCTGCCTGGATTTCAATCTTGATGCTGAGAATCGGGCCAAACAAGTGTCACAGATGGAGGTACAACTCGGATCCACCCCCGTCAGTTCTCTCTTAAACACACCCTCACCTTCCCTGGACCACCTTGATCACATTCTGTTTGTTAGCGATGATGCTGAGCTTGGTCAGAAACTCAAACAAGTGGTCACACTGCATTACCAGGTCACCCTGAAACAATCACCAGGCAGAAGACATGGAAACTACATCACAACGTGCTATTTTGTATTCTAGGAATGTGTTATACTCATCCAGGTGAGGGTTCATGAACTCTGATGACATTTCTGACTTTATCTGAACATTAAAGACATTAACAGTGGTTTGATTCCCACCTCTGAGCATTTACACACTCTCTGAGTTTCATATTTGCTGCTCTGATGATGTTTTACACATACCTTTTGTTTAGGGTCCTCACAGGTTATGTGGAAAATGATGATGCTATCACTCAGGTTACTGACTGAAATACCTGCAACGAGTGGAAGATAGACCAGTGTGGCTCAAAGTAAAAACAACAGAAACAGAAGAAATACATGATGCAGTGTTGTCCTGACCTTTCAGGGAGGTGTACAGTACTCTCTCCTTGATCTTGGCCTCCTCTACTACATAGGCTGCGGTTTGTGTGAGGATGAGCTGCCGTGGCCTTGGTTTGAAACCGTTCCTGTCATATTTAACCACCGAGACACTGTACTACAGAAACACAGGACACAATACAATGAGAGGCGTTCAGCCTGATACTGTCTGACTGAGTGACATTTATTACCTTAATGTGTTCATTGCGGATCATCTGGAGGACCCTCATGTTTATGTCTTGATCACCTAAAGATATGATATGATGTAAAATGTGACCATTTCAAAGAAAGTGACACTGTACACACGCACGTGATACTTTACTGATTCTGGTGTCCAGGAAAGGCTGAGCGACGCTCTGTGGATAACTCTCCTTTTTGCCTTTGAAGATGGAGCTGGTAATGAGCTTCAGTTGAAGCTAGACAGAAGAGTAATATTGACTCTGATCACCACACATACACGGAGCAGTGATTCAGTCTTATATGATGTCTTTACATGCGTGTTACCTGTGCTTTTTTCTGCGGCGTGATGCCTCTCACATACTTGCGCACCATGAGACGGTAGTGGAGCGCACGCAGCAGCTCTGACGTCTGCCAGGGAGAGAAAAACACCGAGAGTCAAAGTGAAACGTTAACTTGTAGCTGAACAGTGTGACAGCGATGCTGAATCGTGGGTTGTACCTCTGTGAGCACAGCAGGTGGAGGAACCCAGCTTGTTTTGTCCAAAACGTTCTTTGGCAGATTGACTTTGAGCTTGTTCAGGTAATTTTGTCTCACGAAGGCCAGGTACTCTGAGTTATCGGTGGACTTTGCTTGTCCCCTGTTCATGTACCCCTTGATGAATCTATGATGGATTGTGAGATATTGTTTAACGTGTCCGCAAAACCGAGCACCAGGGTGTAGGGACGCAGCTGGGTTCTTACTTCTTGATGACCTTTACTGCCCAGGCTCTCTTCTCCCTCTCCTTCCTGGCCTGCACACCTCTCCAACAAGTTTCGATCTTTGTGGCTGAGGACATAAAAGAAAGGACAGAGGGTGGTTGGTGTTCCTGTTCCATGTGTCTTGTTCATACTGTGCATTGTGGACATTTACCAGCTTCTTTCTGTTTCTTGAATTCACCCTTTGCTCTGTATCCTTTGTATTTGGCCTGGAGCCTTGTTGCTAGACAAAAAAAAAGAGCATGATATCAAATTATTGTGCGATCTGCAATGACTAATTGGACTAATTGGACTGATTGGATTAATATGGAAGTGGCTGATTTGCACTCACCCAGTTCATGTTTACATTTCTCATAAGCATCCTCTGTGGCGTAAAGTGTCCTCGGGTGACGGATGAATATTTTGGTCCTGTGACAAAAAGCTCATGTTTGTGTTTGTATTTCAGTGTGCTGCAGCGCAGTGTTGTGAAGAGGAAGCGCTGCACTCACCGTCCCATTTTATACTCGTTTGGCAGGTAGCCCAGATGTTGAACCAGCACCTCCACTCCATCGGCAGGCAGGCCTCTCCAGTGGGGCCAGGTGGCTGGGCACAGTGGTTTATATCTGCAGGATGCAGCAAACAACTCACTCAGCATGTTTTCAATGCTCAGAAAATCAGATGTGCCCCCCGGGCCTGGCACGTTCCCATACCTCTTCAGGAAGGCTTCGTATTTGCGTCTGTAAGCGAAGCCGGCCCGTCTCACCCTGAGGTGCTCCATCAGGCCCAGGTACTTCACCTGGTGCCTGATCAGGGCTTCGTCGAACTGGCCTGTGTTTGTGTGAGATGGTTAGATTTCCATTGTGACGTTAAAATCTCCACATGCACACTCTTGTCCGGAGTACCTGATTGCTTGGACTCATTGGACTTCAGACAGCGTATGTACCAGGCCTCTTTAGCCATGAGGATTTCTGTCAGCTTCAGCAGGCTGCTCTTAAACTGGGTCGCCACCTACAGACACAGCATGAGGGTCATAATCCCCAACAGCTAAACTGTCAGATACATATGGCTTAAGTCGGACTGCCACTGACAGAGCAGAAATCAATCGTTTTTGTCTACCCAGAACACTTAGTGGTCTGTTACTGCAACTGTCCTTTCTTCAGTTCACAATGTGCTTTGTGCACAGTGAATTATATGGAGATAACGAGTACATGTGGAATAATTTTGTGCCATGCTGTCATTTCATATGACTAAATATGAGGTTCATATCACACACACTTATTTTATGTCACATTTTATCTCTATTCAGATCACCAGTACTTTAAATTCCATTTCAGTATCTTAAGTGTTTATATAAATGACGATGTGATCATGTTTTTGGACAGGAACAGGCTGTTGTTATTCAACCATGCAATAGTTGTAATTTTTTTTATACTTGGCAGTTATATGATCTGGAGGGTCAAACTTGGTGAATGCTCACTGTCTCCGGTCTGCGCCTGCTGTCTGAGTCCACTGTGGAGAAGCACTCTCTGACTATGGCATTCTTAGACTGACAAATCAGCTGCAAAGTGGGAGAACACACAGAGACAACATTTATGACAATGAGTGAGACGCTGTGTGTCAAATATCCTGCATAATTAACCAACACAGTTTCATCTCAACACACAGCATGCTTTGATATGGTGAACACAGCTATGACAGTTCCTCTGGAAACAGCAAACAAGTAATAAATGCTGTACCCGCCTCATGAAGTATTGATATTCAAACTTACATCCTTTAGGTTTCTGTATAACAGATCATTGTTTTTGTCCAGGAAACCTGCACCCACAGATAAGGCTGGTTAATCAGTAGAAGACGAGAGTAGGTTCAGATGTTTGAGTAACAGGGCCCGACATTGTGTTTTCTTTTACCCACAACACAGTAGGTGACCTCCCCGGCATAATGCAGGAGACGGAAATCTCCCCTCTCCAGAGTCTTACGTGTCGTTTTGTCAGCCAGTTTGTGCCTGTGGTCAAAGAGGTGGAGAGAGACAGAGGGGTGAAGAGCGAGAGGCTTTTACAGGACGTTCCTAATCCTCCGTCTCTATCGGCCCGCTGTCGGCTCGCTCACAAGACACCAGCCGGCGGAGTGCTAATGAATGGAGTTAGCTTCAATCTACATAATGCTATTTAGAAGGTGTTTGTATTTAATTAAAACAACCTGTCCACTACTGAGACTTCTCAAATAGTGAAGGTAACTAATGTCCAGCCCTGAAATCTCTGATGAACATATTTTCTTTGCTTAACTTAAATGTGTGTAACTCACGTGACAAAGTGAGGGTGATTTCCCATCTTCTCCTCCAGACGCTCAAGGAAGGTGAGGTCTGTGGCGTCTCCCGGCCTGAGACACTCCTCATCCTGCAGGATAAACCATCAACACATAGTAAAAGTTTGTCCCTGCACAGTCTCACATAGTTCCACTGTGGAGTGAATACTCACCAGGATTGATATGATTCCTCTGTGTTTCTCCTCCACCAGGTCACAGATAATCTTGTTATTGAAGAAATGAACTGGTTCCCACTTTCATGAAGCAGAGCATGATTGGAATCTATTCAACAGCAATTCAGGGAAAGTTGAGGTTTTGCTCGAGGTCAGTAACGTTACCTCAATGTCCTCTGCCTCGTATTCCTCCTGCTCAGCCTTCAGTGTCAGCTGGATGAAAAGCTGCTGGAGCTTCTCGTTGCAGTAGTTTATACAGAACTGCTCAAAACTGAGGTAACAATGGACATCGGAAATCAGAAGCTTGCTCTATTCAATGATCTTGAAAATAAACTTGAAAATGGTGTAGAAGAACCTTTTAACTCTTGTGAGGATCACACATAATCAACACAGTCCCACCATATAACAGTGTTTCTGCTGTTTACCTGTTTACATAGAAAACCTCAAATCCATATATGTCCAAAAGTCCAATGACAGTCTTCTTTGAAGAGTCCTGATGAGAGTACAAATTCAGTCAAGTGCTCGTACTCAGTTTTGTTACTCATTTCACACACACGCCTCCTCACTTTGTTCTCCATGGACTCGTTGATCCTGTTGACCAGCCAGGTGAAGGTGTGGCCATAGATGGCTTTGGCCAGAGCATCTCTGGCGTAGATGGCATGATCGATTGTAAATGGGCTGAGGATCTTTATGTTGTGACACAATCAATACTTCAGTACAAACACTGCATGGAGGTTTATGATAGAACAACTGGATCATCAATAAACTGCAGCGTGTGTGCACCTGATCTTTCCTGGCTTCAATCTTCCTGCACGTCAGCCCCTCATGAAGACTGTGAACATCAACTCCAAGCAACTGTGCAGGGAAAACACATTAAGTTAGATGTTTGATGTTAGATGTTCCTTTTATTTTTTTTGGAATATTCCTAAAAATGTGCTGCCCATTGTCTTACATTTGAGACCCAGCGCAGCTCTGCGTTGTTGTGGTTCAGGACTGCTTGGCCTTTACTGTCCGAGTCAAACTGAACGTTCCCCAGATGGAGAACACTCGCAACGATCCCGAACAAATGCTGCACACGAGAACAGTTTGTGAGGCTGTACAAAGCTCACAGGGATGAATGAGTGGTTTACAGTGGGGCGACCAACTCACTTCAGTGTTAATTTCGATGTTGATGATCTGCAGAGCATTTTTGACTGTTTTCCAGTCATTCCTGTCATTGATGGAAGAGACAATGGCACACTCCCCCTGAGAGAAACAGTGTGCGTTTACTATTATGTCAGAGATATTATCCAGACATGGGGCACTGGGTTTGCAGTAAGTATACTTGGGTTAGATAGTTGTAATGCTGGCAGTCTCTCTCCAGGCCCAGCTGGTGCAGTAGCTGCTCCTCTCCCCCCTCCACCAGCTGGTAGAAGATGTGGAAGTTCCTCTCCCCGTGGTTCTGATGCACCACCCTCGACTTCTCCAGCAGGTAGTTCAGGATATGGCCTCCGACAGCATCCCCCTGTGGGCATCATTATCACCCTGAGAACAGCAGCTCTACAATTTGCAGGAAATAACAGCCTATAACAGCCTATTAAAAATCCTCTTATCTTTTTAGTCTTGTAAAATATTAATATTGTACAAGTGTTCCACTGAACCTGCCTCTGCATGCTTTCTTTGTATGTATTTCTTGGTTTCAAATGTACATAGAGCCTTCATGCCACATCTTATTTGTAAACTATCTTTGTAACTAATGTTCTAGAAATTACAATAAACAAACGCATGCAATTTGATGTGATTTTTGATACTACGCTGTGTTGTGGCTGAGCAGTCTTCTACACATCCATCAAAAAAGGTTCCAGTGCTTTGCCAGGTTTAATTATTAATATTTCCTGCATCATCTGGCTCTTCCTTCTTACCTGGCTGTCAAACTGAATATCCATATACTTCCCAAACCGACTTGAATTGTCATTTTTCAGTGTTTTGGCATTGCCGAAGGCCTGTTGGAAAACACAGTATAATGCAGACTCATTAACATTAGCCTGACCTGATCTTTTTGTATGTCAAAGACATAATACAAGCAATCATCACACCTCGAGGACGGGGTTGGACATGAGCATTTTGTCCCTGACGGTGTTGAGCAGCGCGGTACTCGGGCAGCTGACTGCGTAATACTGCAGGATCTTCTTGGAGGCCTCCGTCTTCCCGGCTCCGCTCTCGCCGGAGATGAGGATGAAGTGATTGTTGAACTCTGCCAGCATGGTTTGGTAGGCGCTGTCTGCCAAGGCAAAGCTTGTAGAGGTGCATGGAAATCACATCAAATATGAGACTTGCAGAGACAGGACCAGGAGTGCTTGACCTACACTTACTGTCAGTCAGATCATAAACTCACATGTGTGGTGGAAGCTCAAAAAAGTTGACACCCATGTAGAGCTCCATGTGCTTTTTATTGTAGATATCCATCTCTTTGTAGGGGTTGACAGACACTAGCAACGTGCCAATGTAGGTCTAAAAGGAAAGTGCCACAATAGTAAGTGAAATAGCTAAGATGCAAACCCACTATTTGAAAAGTCTACTTCCAGACTCACATAGATGAGGTCTTTACTGAAGCGTTTCCGGAGGTTTCCGAGGAAGGCCACCTCTGTGGTTTCATCCAGCAGGACAAAGTCCTGGATTCCCACCCGGTCCCTGGCAGTCAGGGCACCCTCCATGTCCAGCTGACCCTGTGCGACAACCAACAGACATTTCAATGCACAACCTGTTGCTGGTCAAATATTTGAGCTCCAATGTTTCCGAGAGAAAATTCAGATTCAGATTCAGGACTTTTGTCAAAATCAGTCTGCATTTGATAGATTATTTCCTAAATGTGGCGAAAAGCAAACTGCTAAAAGTAACAATAACACGCGTGAGACATGTTGCCTGTGTAACAATGTTGTTCAAAATTCTCAGCCTGTATTTTGACAAATGCGGCCGGATGAATGAGTTAGAATAAATGGCTCTGCGGGGGACGTCGGCGCTGAGAAAGGCACCAGAAAAAAGCACAAACATGGTCCCTGTTAGTTCTATTGAAATAAGAGGTCTAGAGGTCCCATGTGTCTTTGAAGCAAAGCTCTGTGATTGTGCAGAAGAACAGACAGAAGCTAATGATCGCTACACAGCACACAGGGACCTTGGCCGGCGGCCCGTACTTCCCTAGAGTTGACGCACCGACCAAACACAACACACTGTGCAAATGGACTCGGGGAGCCCAAAACAGCGGCAGATTTAAGAGGCATAGTGGGAAAAATTCCACCACTCTGTTTTGCATTCTCAGTACCAACACTTAGACCAAAGGTTTTCACAGCTTTTGTTGGTTTTGTATTTTTTTTCTCTCTCTCTCTCTCTCTCCCTCTCTCTCTCTCTCTCTCACTCTCCCTCTCTCCTTTGGAAGCAGAAGTCCTTTGATTCTCAACTCTCTCTGTAAAAACATTAAAAAAGATAATCCATTGGATCTAATTGACACAAAGCCCTACGTCCCCCCTCCTCCCCTGCCTCTGTCCTCCGCCTATGGCCCTCATTTCTTCTGAGAAAGGCCAAGTGTTTTTGTCCTGTAAATACCACGGAGCAGAGACAAAAAAGACGTCTTTAAAATGCAGTCTACAATCCATTACACAAATTCCCCCTGCATATCCATTCAGTAATTATTCATTAGAAAACATTTAACGTCACAGTGAATTTCACACTAGGCAGTCGAAACACAATGGAGGAGATTTGGCCTATTTTGGGGCGAGGAGTTGGGGAGGGGTTGGCTGTACAGAGGAAGGGTGAGGGCGAAGGAGGGGGGAGGAGGGGAGCAGTATTTGTCTGATCTGAGAACCTCTGAAACGGGGCCGTCTTGAGACAACAGGACAGACTAAATAGTGCAGTAACGGTCTGTGCCCTGCTGCTTGCTGTGACACTCATTTAGTGTGCCCCGGGGACGAACAATAGAGGCTTGTTCTTAGCAATCCTGTGCTGTAATTTGGACTTCATTACTTTGCTCACACGGGGCCCCATGGCAGGATAGAGGAGGCTAGTCAGATGAGAGTGTTTTTTTTCCACCTGTCAGCCCCGCACCCCCAATGCTCTCACCCCTCTCCTCAACAATACCCTTCACCCCGTGTCCCCACCAATAACCCTCACCCGACCCCCTTCCCATAGCCGCCCCCCTCCCCCCGCCCCGCCACCCACTTTAAGCCAATGAGACAGGTGAACAATATCATTGAAGGAACCCCTTTTTGGACGTCAGAATCAATCTGGCGATGCGATGGTAGTGGTGCTGGTGTGGGGTATCTGTGACACCCCCTTTCTTCATGGGAACAAACTTCTCTCAGGGCAGCACAAGTAGACAATATGCTGGGACAGCGTGACTTAGGGGTCTGCCATACAGTATTACAAGTAATAACATGAACAGATAAGCTCCTGTCAAGGGGAGGGGGGGGATTAATGAATTCGGTGGTAATAATAATGCTAATGGTTTTTGGTTTTCATTCAGTGCGCTGCTGAAAATCTAAAGGTTTGTTGTTTTCCATTCACGTCCCCTTTGGTGTCCCGCAGGTACAGTATTTCTCTTTAAGAAAGCTGTCTGCAGCATGCAGAGGTGTTTCTAAAGGCACTGCCAGAAAGGCTGAACACTGAATGGGCGTTTTCAGTCTGGGAGGACAAGAAAGAAAACACCTGACTGCACAGCAAAGTTCCCCTCACGCATGTGTCCGCAGCAGCTTTACGCATTAGAAAATAAATAGAGTACACTGTAACTGTGGTTATAATTAAAGAGCCTGATCCACACAGTGGAAATAATGATTATATAATGAGTCCACGAAGCCATTCTCAGATCAGGTGGATCACGCTGCTACTTCAGACCTCGAGCAATTGTGTTTTAATTAAGAGATGGTCCCTCATCTTGGTCTAGAGTGTCAGTGTTGCCTGAGACACAGTGACCTCATCTGTGTGAGGAGTCAAAGTAGCTCAAGGGAGGGAGTAGGGAGAATTCAGCCTCCAAGTAATAGGAAAGTTTATCTCCCTCTTAAGAGGATTCTGTCTGATTATCAACTGTGATGTTAATATCCTCTTAACCTGAAAGGCCTTCAAAAGTCAATGCAACCAGGTTTTAGTTTCCTCTGGCTCACAATTTAAAGACCAGTGACCTGTTTCTTAATATTTTAGTGTAAATGCTAATTGACAGTGATGTAGAGTGAGATCACAATACATAGCTCTCCCTTAACTTTATTTGGCATAACTAGACAGTTATCTGAGACACATATTGCACATCCACAGGCTCATTTGACTGATCAGCCCCTCTGTAACAGTGATATTTAAATGCACAAAATCACTGTTACACTCAGGTGAATATGAAATTACAGGGATCAAACAAAGTGCATCTCTTAACACAGAGTCTGGAGAGATGGAGACAAAACAGTCAAAGTGTCATTTTCACCATTTGGTATGTGCTAAATGTGCTACATTTAAAATCATGTTTGGGTGGCAGTTTCCCCTTGTCTCCAGTCTTTATTTATCAATATAGGTTATCTATCTAAGATAACTTGCTTACCATTGGTTGCTTAAGGTACTTTCATACTTAACTTTAATTTAAGGAAGTATTGTCCAATTGAAAATGTCCAATGAGTCATCAAAACCAAGCTGAAGATCATTCCCCCTTTTAGATTAATTCATTCACACTGAGCTGTCAGGCTTTCTGCACCAACACTGACCCACTCACAGAAACTCTAGAGAGCAGTATATACACTTAGGATATGTACGTACTGACTAAATAATAAGATGAATGTAAGTGTTAAAAAAAAAGAGAACACAACACATTCCTGAACAACACAAAAGAAAACTCAAACCTGCATGTCTGGAGTTGTATTATTCTGCTGTCAGATGCAGAATCTCAATGAGGGTCCAAACTGGAGGGGGGGAAACTCCACTCTCTCCACAGATGTTAAACAAGTAGAACGAGTCCTCCAGTGTCTGCTTGCATGGAGACAATCAGTGAACCTGTTATCACTGGACTGTTGACAGTTGGTAGGAAAAAGTCCAGCCTATGAAGTACTTAATAATAAAAAAAAGCACATTAACTGTCCTCTCCACTGGTTTGCCCTATGGCTCACTCATCCTGTGTGCTGTAGCAGTGATGGAGATGCTGCGTGGAGCGTGTGCACACATGCTCCTCCACATCATGCTGACCCAGGCTGAGGGCACTGCGGGCCGGGTGCTTAATCATTCATGTCATGGGAGGTGGAGGAACAGAGATCTTATTCAGTGCTTACCTGGGTATCTACTGCTCTGCTGAGTGTAACATAACGATACAGAAACAGGATCCAAACCACACCAATCCGACCATCCCCCTTTACTTCTCCGTCTCTGTTTCTCCATCTCTCTCTCTCTCTCTCTAAGCTCCATTACATCATGGCCAACAGAAAAGTCTCCCTGGTCTCCCTGCTGGCACAGTGTAGGTCTGGTAACTGATCTTTGATTAGATTGATACGATGCAGGCTAATCACCACCCGGCTTATTGCGCAGTGTAACAATGGGGGTACCATTGTTTTGAGCAGCAGTCTAAGCTGCCAGTGTTTAGTGCCTCAGTAAAGTGCTACTGGGTTCGTGCCCAAATGCAATTATCTCATTTTTTGCTTGGGTGAAAACAATTATCAGATAACCCTCCTATGATAGGGTTCAAATGTCAAGTGTGAGCACTGTATTGTATTGGACAAAGGTCTCTGGATGGTCCTAAGCCAGGGTTACTCCAAGAAGAAACTTAAGTCTTCTACTTCATTTTCAATTGAGATGTTAAATGCAGAACATGCTGCCCTGAACATACTACACAATTGAAACATACATATAATACAAGTAAGAAAACATCACCTTATTGGCCAAGGATGTGTGTAACTGTTATTAAAACACATGGTGATATGACCACAAATATCGCAAAATGTGCATGGTTGGCTATGGATCCTTGAAGTCTTTAGTAATCTGCATCTGAGATCTTTGTATATCTGTGTAATAAATGCTGGGACAGAATGAAATACAAAATAATATATAACTGGCTGGAAATAGGGTTTTGAATAAATACATGAGCCTTAATACATAAATACATGAACAAGGTTCTCCTGCTTTATTCTACAAGATTATCCTCTAGAACGCAGCCTATGTTTTAAGAAAAGTATCTTTCTCTCTGTCCAAAAAAATACAATTCAAACACTTAACTCTACGTTAGCGAGTTAGACCAAATGTGGAGTGAATTTTAAATGGTGAAGACATGGACATGTTGGCACCCACACTAAATTGCTTCACAGATTAACAGATAAACACTCAGATGCAAATAGTGACACATTAAATACACTGTATTGAAACTGAATACCATTTATTTTCCTATTTTTAGGTCCTCTTGTCTAAAGAGCAGCTGCCCATTGAGGAGAGTGCCAGTAAAAACGTGTTTACTCCCGTAACCTGGTAACCATGACAAGAAAACACACGCCCTCCGAGTAGGTGTCCATTTTCTCTGCTCTGGTGACCTATATGTTAGAGAAGATCGAGTTTCATCAAAACTGATGGAGTGCTTAACGTTTGGAGAGCTTCCCATCAAATTTCTGACCACTTGAGTGTTCAACGTATTTGAATAATTCACTCTCCACTTCAGAAAAGTTGTCAAGGTTACCTCTGCCGCCGCCCCACCTCTCCCCCGGCCCAGCGGCCCAGCAATGCTTGTCCAATCTTAACAAGCTTTGTGCTACCCACTGGGCTCTGATTCAGCACGAGACCCGGCAAATCCAATTACACAGGAGTCAGAGAGGTTGATTTTCCCATTATAGATTCCATGCTGAGAATGAGAGCTGATGATAACACTCACATCACACCACTACTGCCCCCTCTCTCTTCTCTCCTACTTATTTTGTCTCCATTTCACTGTTTCCCTCCCTTTATGTCTCCCTCTCTTCCTATCTAATTCCTCTTTTCCCAAAGACCCTCTTTCTTCCCCTGTCCCTTTCTTTGGATCTCTCCCTCTTTCATACTCCATTATACTAATTATTCAGAGCAGCGTAACGAAGCCTGGGCCCCGTCATCATTTCAGTACCGAGATGCTGGGTCAGTGAGGTTACTTCATACCACACATTGGACATTTCTTCATTTAAGTATCACTTATCTCTTGCTTAAGAGAAGAGACATATAGGCTATAGAACGTCATTATGTCCTCTCACGAGTGTCATTTATTATTATATCAATATTCACTTCTCTGTGCCTTTAATTATGTCAAACCATTACATTTGATTTACCAATTTTCCCTTCGTAGCCCCTTTTTCCACTCCAGGAGTAAAATTTGCCAGCTCGGGTAACCTCTGAAAGGTCATTGCAAAAACTAAATGCACAGTAATTCAGACAACTTGACTTGTCTGAGTGCCATCCCTAGGGGACACCGTGTGCCTGCTGTGACACATAAAAAAAATTTCCTGAGTGCTCTTTTGGAAATAAGGCTCTTTTACACTCAATTGGCTGTGAAAAAGAATCAGACTTTTGCTCCATCTTCACCGTCCGGAGCACTAAAAAGCAGAGGCTTTGGTGTTGACACAGGTCACCCAGAGGTCAACAGCACTGACCTCCCTAAGCCTCCACGATGGGGTTTCCTGTGATCCTCCAGGACAGAGGGGCTGTGGGGTCCAGCGGCCTGTCCGGAGGGGTCGTCTGTCGAAAGACAAAGGCCTGACAGGAGCAGCGGGGGCTCTCACTGCCCGACCAGCACTAGTCTGTCAGTGGTCAGTCTGCTGCAGGCAGAGGCAAAAATACACAGACCCTTCATCATTGTGAAAATATTCCAAATACAATGAGAAATATCACTTCACAAAATGCACTACAAATATCTAATATATTAAATATGTAATGTATCGATGCAGAATAAAGGCCTACTTAATTGCTTTTATACCCTGTGGTCATTGGTAATAATCCAAATATTATTTGACGGATTGCATAATTTACTCCAATGCATAATTTACATAACAAAACACAGATTTGATAAAATATGCATGACTAAAGTTGGCAGCTATTTGGTCACTACTGCTACTGAGAACACGACTAAATGCTGCTCAGGATTGCACGCCTCTGTTTGCTCTGCTGTTTTTCTGTGTGAGATTTTGGTGAACTGAGCCATAAAAGCTAAATACTGACAGTCATTGTATAGCACACAAGTTTATCACATGATGAGTCCTATGTGTGTATCCAATAGACACCTGAGACAAAGTGGGTGAAGAAAATGAGAGGATGTCATTGTAATTTTTTTTAGGTTCAAAAATATATTTATTGCTTTGTGTTGTGTTTCAGCTTTTTATCAATTCAAGTTCTGTGAACATTACAGGTTTGGGGTGTTGTGGGTGTGTGCATGTGTGCATGCTGGGGTGTGGGAAAGGAGTGTAGGAATGTGCCTGATCTCTATTATAAGGTTCATTCATCCCTATTCATTTCTAATGGCTGGTCCTTCCTGAATAGGAACAACATGAGTGTGACCGATTACGATAAAACACACAAAATATTCCAAGTATGAACAAAGTCATGGAACCTCCTGTAGAATGGGTGAAATTAGTCAGATGTATGTTAAACACAGTAGGAGATTTAAGTACTAGTGAAAAACAAATCCCCTGCACAAACAAAAAGAAAAATTAAATCGCATGTCCAGTCTCTCCCCTTTGTTTTTTTGAAGGTGAAGCCTGTTGGTGGTGAATGGCGGTGACTACCTGGCTGACCTTTGACAGAGCATCCTGTGGCCTGACAGCCTGGACGCTGTGCTCCGTCCAGGCTGAGACTCTGGGCAGGGAACAAAGTGTTTGGCAGGACACTGGTGCTGCTCCTCGGCTGAGCCGGGCTGACAGCAGCTTCCTCTGTGTGGCCGCAGGGTCACTCTGGGTGACGGGCTGTTCCTGGGGGACACTGTGTCTCTGCCTGCGGAGGAGATTAGAGGGGTGAGCTGACCTCGTTCTCAGAGGGCCTGATGTATTTTGAGCAAACACTCGGTGCAAGACAAAAACACAGGCTACAAACACGGGCCAACCCTCGGGCGGTGATCCCATTGTTTCCCCATTACTCCTGAACGGGAATGGGAGGGGAGAACCGTCGCTCTGTGTCCCCGAGCAGCGGGGAGTCCTCCTGCTCTCTGCTGAATGCAGCACACACGGCCTGGTCACTGATCAGAGGTCACTGCCATTAACTTGACACTAAACAGGGTCGCTACCTGGACAGACACAAACATGCTACTTGATGTGTATGTTGGCAGCTGTGGCAGAGCAGTGGGCAGGTCTGAAGCCCACCTGTCCACCTGTCCACCTGTCAGCGTCCCCGAGCAACACACTGAACACCAAATTACTCCTGATGGTCAGCCTGCCAGTGTCAATGGATGAATGGGAAACAAATTACGGGGAGCTTATGATGAAATCACTACAAAAGTGCAGCTTTTTATATCACTGAGATGCTGATGAGTACTGGATGCAGGGATGAAGCCACAGATACACTTTAAAATACAACAACTAGAATAGATGCTGAAGTTCACACATTTGTTATATTGCTTGTTCTTCACTTAGAGAAGTGTGTTAAGAGAACCATAAATAACATCGGAGGACATAAAACATGACTGGAAACTTGCTCACTATCAGCTGATATTGCTTTGTGACAAATTGGACACTGATGATCCCCTAACATTTCTCTCATCTAAGGCCTAAAAAGCAAATCACATGCTCTTGCAGCTGCCATTATGTGCAGTTGTGCTGTGCAACAAAGAATATAATAATCTAATATTCTGAGGTAGTTATAGATCTTTCCCTACCACTAAACCACCCCAGTGCATCACAGGGCCCACACACAACCTACCCTCACACATAAAGGTAATTTAGAGTCTCCATGTGACCAAAATATGCATGTTTTTGGTCTGTGGGAGGAAATCTGTGTACCTGGAGAGAACCCATGTAAACACAGGGAGACCATGCAAACTCCACAAGCAAAGGCTTCCCCGGCCTGACTGGGATGCATTCTGACAACCTTGTTACTATGAGGTGAAAGCAAAAACCACTGAAACACTGTGTAGCTGTAAATAAATAAACACAAATGCGTTATTAAATCTATTCTGTGAATGTCTTTCATTAAGTACAGTAGTCTCAGTGGAGCCTATTTTTTAACTGCTCCATATAATCCTTTTGAATGTGAAACAATAGATGACAATTGTTTCAATAAACTCATGAAAGCTTTAAAATAAAAAATCTGTTTAAACTTGCTCTTAACTCACTGTTAGTTGACCAGCATCTCTTTCCTTGGAATGTTTCTATTGTGGTGTGTGGTTATGTGTTTTAGTTTGTGTTTTATAATGTTTCCTTATTGTGTTTTAATGGTCTCTGTTTGTGTTGCTTGTTTTTATTGTATGATGTGAAGCTCTTTGTGAATATACATATACATAAATACCATACAACTAATGGATGGATAGATAGATAGATAGATAGATAGATAGATAGATAGATAGATAGATAGATAGATAGATAGATAGATAGATAGATAGATAGATAGATAGATAGATAGATAGATAGATAGATAGATAGATAGATAGATAGATAGATAGATAGATAGATAGATAGATGGATAGATAGTGCTTCATTTATATAAAAGGGAAATTGTTGTTGTTGTTGAAATGTTTGCACGCTACATTAATAAGAAATCAAATCATTTAACATTTAATGAGAAATTACATTTCTCTAAAGATCTGGCACACTTTCATCTTTATCTGGCAACCATACATAGTCTTTATCCTGATTCACTATCTTGCCTGCTGTTGGGCTGGGATGGATCATCATGTGACTTTACTTCCCTTGTTAAACAACAGATCTTAACAACTCTTCCTTGAGCATATGGAGCTCTTAAAAATGAATGGCAAACTGGATGCGAACCTTTTCCACTCCTGCGCCGCAGTTTTCCCATAAAGATCAGGCAGTGACAGTGACAGTGCCCGGCCTGTAGGGCCGGAACCCTGCGGGCTTTAGGACCTGCAGGCCGGGGCTCTGAGGATGCTCTTGTTTTTGTCCGTTACGTTCATGCATGTAATCATTGATTGTGCCTATTGTGACAGGCTGATTCACCATCTGTGGGCTCCCATGGGGCTGATACCGCTGTCACTGCGGTCTCCCCGCACACTCGGAGGAATTCCCCTTTAATTTCCGGCCGCAATTTTTAATCTCCGGCAGGTTTTATATTTGGAGTCTTATTAAAACACCTGCGTGTTGTTATGCCACACGTTTTCACTCGTGTCAAAGCCCGCGGGAAGATATTTGATTTCCATTGAAATGCACTGGTCTGAATGCCTGAGTAGTTCTGTGAGAGGTGCAATTTAGTGTTCTCCACCTGTTGCACAGAAAAATGGTCCTCTTGGTATTACTTATTTAATGAATGCTATTTGTGGAATTAGTTGTCGGAATTGGACCAGACTGAGGAGCAGAGAGCAGACAGAAAGTAGAGAATCAAACAATATTGCTTGTAATATAAACAACAAAAACATCAACATCATAAGCAAAACAAACATCTGATCAATTTTGAATCATTAAGTTACGGAAATAACTTCCCAGATATGTCATTAATTAAATCAAGTGCTCTGAGTGGCATCACTATTAATAAGTTAATAGATTTCTGATAAGTTCATTAACTTTATCATAAATCGGAAATTAAGGCTGACCCTCCTCATCCCTTTTTCATAAAATCTAAAACTAAGACTTCAGTTGAAATCACTGAGATGTCACACATTCCCTCAATCTAGCCAAAGAGGTTCAGACATTTTTTTCTTTGTGTATGAACTATTATGCAAATCACTTGCCATTGTGCATATGGGCTTCAGTGAAATGCAAATAGATCGTGAAACTCTGCAGGAAGTGTTTTGTTTTCCATCATTAATGTTGATGACAGTCATTTCTTTGCTCTCCGCAAGTTGGGGTGGGGTGCACCCAGTCCACTGAGATCCACAGTTTTTCTCATCTTTTCTTTATTCTTGCAGCAGTGGAGCTGCTCCGTGGACCAGTGTGGTCCCCCTCTTCCTCCTCCCCCTCCTGCAGCCCCCTCCTCCTCCTCCCTCCTCCTGAGCGCCTCCCCGGCTCCTTTTCCCTCTGCTGAGAGGAGCAGAACGCGGCCACAGCGGCGGGAAGCAAATTATCTACAAGCACTTCCCTAAAAAAAAAAAAAAAAAGTTCACACTCTCAAACACAGATGCCTCCACAAGTACCGACTCACACCGTCTTAGAGCTCATCCAGGGAGCGCACTGGGAATAACCTGACAGGAGGACTTAGTGGAGCTAAATGGATATTTAATGCGTGCTTTCTTTTTGTTTGCAATTGAACACAACTACTTAAAAATACTGGTTTGGTTTTACCGCCTTAGTTTTCATACTTTCAACAGGAATTAGGGGCCTGAGACTGTTTTTATTAAGGCGCAGCTGCACCTGGAAGAGCAAGAAACAGACTGGGAGCCCCTGTTTGAATAAACCTTATCTCATAATCATCCAGTTAAGAGGGCATGAAGATGGAGTATGGCCTGATTTTGTAACGCGGCAAACCTTTTTGGGAGTTTTTTTTTAAACTATTTTTTCTTTTCTTGGACGCAGTGAGGGAGATAGAGAGATAGAGAGAGAGAGAGAGAGAGAGAGAGAGAGAGAGAAAAAGTCAAATCTGTGCACCTTGCTGGAACCGGGGTTGTGGATGTGGTCGGGGCAGTTAACAGGCAGGGCATTAAGAGCAGCTGTCAAACTCCTGGGATGCCCCTGCCCTCCGGGAGGCTGGGAGCTGCGCCGCTGAGGTCCGCACTGCGCATGTCAGCGCGCTGGACAGCTCCAGAGAGGGAAATTTAAAAAGGGATTTTGAAGCTTCAAGTGCAACACAGTGAAATACAGTACAGGGGCCCCCGCGACCGGCTCTCACAGCCTCCATTATCATCTAAAACAGGTGAGTTTTTCCACGCTTTCTCTTTCCCAGCACCGCAACACTTCGCTGCTGTTGTTGCGTTGTGAGATTATTTACAATTTAGTGATTTTCCGCCTTTAAAGACGGTTTCTTTGTGAGCATGCCGAGTGATAGCCTATTTAAACCTTGGGGTGATTTGATTCGGGATGAATTCTAAACAAATAGCTACAAAACTACACGTTTTTTCTTTATTCTACATATTTTGTTAGGAATTGAATTTGTGACACTTTAAGGGAGAAACAAGCAGTAGAACAATAAAAAAAGAGCTCCAGCCACAACAAAGGCCAGACATAAATGTTATGATATCTGTTCAACTGTTTATTTGCTTGTTAATTGCTCACTGACTCCGATGTTTTTGTAAGATTTTACTTTATCTTGTGTTTTGAGCAGCAACAGATGTTGTTCAGCTGTGTTTATTTCCACCAATATTAATAATACCTTAATGTTTGTTTTTTGTTGTTGTTGTCTCCATAGCTTGCTTTTTTCAGTGTGAACGCTCACTGTGGTCCGGAAACTGTGTTCAATTCATTAATTCCACTGAAGGCGTACCACATATCCTAGGAAATGATAGAAGGTGGAATTACATCCAGGATGTCAGGAATAATTGAGAATGCTGGGCATCATCCGTCTCCACAGGATTACAGGTGAGGCTTCATATTTAACGTGTCCATAGAGTCCTGTCACACTAACAATATGTTATATAATTTAATTTAATTTTTCTATTCTTCTGTTGCACGTTGTCAAAAGCATTCAGGATCAAATCTGGGACGCCTAAATAGATAAAAGGCATATTTTCTCTTAATCAAAGGTGTTTCCCTCAATGGTCTTGGAACAAACTGTCTAACCCCACTTTGTTTAATCTGAAGGTAGATGGACAGCTCTTTTTGTGCATGGGGGGTTTCATGAAAAAGGAGAGAGGAAAAAAAAATCCCGAAGAATAAATGATTTTCAGTCTGAATGGATCTGTCAGAAACCATCAGCTCTGTTTACACTCCCGCTGTCGGCACACGGAGAGCCTGAGCCTCTTGGCCTGCCGGCTCAGGGGGAGACGGGGCGCTCTGGGTCACCAGTGTGCACAAGTGGCTCCCAATTAGAAAGGAAGGGAGGGGGTGGGAGGCAGGGAGGGAGGGAGCGAGGAGACGAGGGAGGAGGTGCAATATTTAATGTTGTTGAACCTCTGGGAAGGATTGGATGATACACGGAGACACCAGCTCAACATGTTTTGCATCAGTGAGCAATTTCTATGCTGCTTGTTGAAAGAGAGAGAGAGGAGGGGAGAGGAGGTGGGAATACCCCCGATGTGTGGTCCGTTCTGTCTCTTATCAGTACATGCTGTCCACTTATAGCAATTCAACTTCACTTTGAGCGTGCAAACAAACTTGCTAGGCTTGCTCGATTTGTATCTTTGTGGTTTCATTTTCTTAAATCAATCAATAGGCTATCTTCAGACTGAGCTGGGATATTATTTATCATGCTGGCAGAGATGACTCAAACATTGCAGTAAAGTGGTGAAAAAGACAAAGAAGAGGACCTCGGAGCTCTAGCTGAGGCATTGTGATAACTTGCCGGGGGGGGGGGATGAACTTCTCTGTGCCACCTGCTTGTGAAGAGCTCTGAATCATTTGGCTGGCGTGTGCAAGGTGTTTGTGGACGTGTGCTGCTGATTCCTGGCCGCGCTGATGTCACTCATGCAGACGGCAGACACAGAGCCCTGACCTCAAACCCTATCCGCACCCCCACCCCTGCACCCTTTGGCCCGAGGCTACGTTGATTTCCCTCATCCAGGGAGGACGGGTGGAGGAAGGGAGGGAGGGGAGGGGAGGGGAGGAGGCTGCGGTGAGGAGGACAGGCAGGCTGGAAAGGGACAGGGAAGCAGATGGCATCCTATTTGTCCCTCTTATGTGAGGGCTGTCATTCCAACAGATTAATGCGAGGGTCGGGTAAAGAAAAGAAACGACAGAGACAATCAAGGAAGGGTCTGGGGAAGACAATGGAGCCACGTGCCACTGGGCAGATTTGTCGTTTGGGACACAATAGGTGATCATTTTTCAATAGACAGGGCCAACTGTTGCAGGCAACATGTGCTGCTGTCCCATGTTTCAAACGATCTCGTGCGTTGTTTACTTATGATTCAGCCAATGGTTAAGGCCAGAGCGTGGTCACCTGACACAGGGTTGATTTTTTTATTAGGAGATTTGGTGTGTGTGCGTGTGTGTGTGTGCATGCGTGTGCGCATTTGTGTATGGGGTGGGGGGGTTGGTTACTTCACTGTCCACACACAAAGTAACTGAATAGTACATGTTGTCATAGCGACCCCAATTACTAAACCCTTGCACAGAAAGTGTGTGTGTGTAGAGAAGACTGGAGAGTGTTCAAGAGGATTCCTCCCTTTCTTTCTCTTCCAGACACACCACATAAAAGACATAATGACTGAAAGCTGATTGGTGAAGGCCGGTTAAACACCAGAACGACTTATTATCCAGTGTGCTGCTAAGCATACATTTGTGCAATAAAAAAAAACAAAACAATATGCTTCCAAAACAGAAATGACATAAAATGCAATTTTGGTCATGTTTTGCTCTTTTGAATTTGTGTTCATGACCCCCCCTAAAAAAAAAAACAAGAAAAGAAAAAAGCAGAGAGGTATGAAATAGACAAAGATCACTGCTAGAAAACAAAAACAAAGCAGTTCCAGCAGATGATTTACTCTGAATGGAAAGCTTGTTAACTCCCCCATTGTTGATTAAAACTGCCACTGTTAAATAACACTCGTGGTTAATCTCCTTATGCTAAATCCTGGATGTGCACGGCTAATACGCAGCTTCACTGAGCAGCTTTCATCTGTGTATCCCCACATTCACACTCATTACTCTGGATTTGACTTTGAAGGACAAAATGTTCCATCAAGTGTTTAGATTTAAATTCCACTCCTGGTGGACGAGTGTCTGAACCGACAGCCGTGTTAACCCTCCCCCTCTTCATCTCCTCCCCCTCCTCCCCCTCCCCCCTCCTCCTCCTCCTCCTCTTTCTCCCTCCAAGGCTTCTGACCACGGACCCCTCCCAGCTGAGGGAGGAGGACCTCCCTGGGGACCTGCAGTCCCTGTCATGGCTCACCTCGGTGGACGTGCCCCGGCTGCAGCAGATGGCTGATAGCCGGGGCCACAGTAACGGGCCCTCCCAAGGCAGCAGCCTGCTGGAGCAACAGACAGGTGAGGCGACAGGGAGGGGACGGTGCATCATTCAAATCTGCAGCCCCACCCTGATTGGACGGATCCTGCAGCACCTCTGCTCATAAGAACCCTGGACACACAAACACTGGAATCCTCTTTTGCATTAGATGACAATTTTCCAGTAAAATCATAGAGATTTGCTGAGACTTAATTTTTTTTTGCCTTTTCACTCCACAATTAACAGATCAAACAATTATTGACCTACAAAATCTAAGCATAGCTTGCACTTCCAGACATAATGACACAGTTGAAAGATCAACTCATATCTTTGGTTTTAGACTTTGGTTTTAAAGGCGAGACTGATATTGAACTGTTAGTAGGTGACAGTCAGTTTGATAGTGTTTGATAAAGCAAGTCCGACATGTTTCTTTAATTTTGTTGTAATGTGTTACACCATTTGCATTTCACTGCATTTTGCAATAGCTTTGGAGATTCTCACTCCAGAAAATTAAGACCAAAATGCTAAGATGTAGTTACCTGGAAGTCATTGCAGGCTACATCGAGGATGGATTCAGACAAAATATGGAATAAAGCCATAGAATATACAACATAGAATACAGTTTATACATAGCAGCACATATTGTATCTGAGCATCAAACACCAGTGGTTGTTCAGTCCATTTCTACTGTTCAGCCCTCTGACATCACAAAAAGTGGATGGTTAGCGAGCAGGTCAGGTGAGGAAAAGAAAGAATATGTGAAGAAGCTCTGTCTGACAGAAGTGTGGATGTTCCCTCTCGTAGCTCAGCTGGGCAACATGGCGATGACGGCGGGTCAAGGCTCCATGCTGCACCTGCAGAGCAACATGCAGCACAGCCCTCTGGGGATCAGCATCATCAACAGCCACAGTGGGAGTGTGAGTGTTTCACTGCATAAAAAAAAGATGTTTTCTAGTGCTCCCAGGTCTGACACATCTAACATACCTGTATCTGCTCCACAGATGTCTCCATTCTCCATGAATGGGATGCCCTCCCCTGGATACCAGTGCCCTACCTCAGTCTACCAGCCTACGGCCCAGCAGGTGTACTCTCTGAGCCAGACTGGACAACAGGTACCAAACTAATGACCAGACTATTCTCTTATATTCAGTTGCATCCTCTCCTGATCTCATGGCCTATCAATCATCACAATCTTTAGTTATTGTGCGCACGTGACTTTATCTGCAGTAACCTCATCTTATTTTGTCTTAGACTAAACAGAGTCCTGGTGATCTCTGAATGAAACAATGATTAAGTTCCATATTTTAATTTTCACTTTTTTTTCTCCATAGTGTTCAACTGGTGGACTTTATAGCAATGTGTCTTTCAACAACCAAAGTCTATTCACCCAACCTCGCCTGGCTCCACAGGAGCAGGAGCTGCAGCCTAAGTCCTTCCCCAAGCCCATCTACTCCTACAGGTCAGACACCACCTTTTCAAGACTAACTTAAGAGAAATATCCTGACTTTCACTTGAGCTGTACTTAAATTATTCTGTGATGTTGTTTCTTCCAGTTGCTTGATTGCCATGGCTCTGAAGAACAGCAAAACCGGCAGCCTCCCAGTCAGCGAGATCTATAGCTTTATGAAGGAACATTTTCCTTATTTCAAGGTATGACAACATGACAGAAAGGCTGCATGCATGGGAACAAAAAAAACACGAGACTGGTTTGACACTTTTCTGTCTCTGCAGACTGCACCTGATGGATGGAAGAACTCAGTCCGACACAACCTGTCTTTGAACAAGTGCTTTGAGAAAGTGGAGAACAAGACGAGCAGCTCGTCCCGTAAGGGCTGTCTGTGGGCACTGAACCCTGCCAAAATTGACAAGATGGAGGAAGAGATGCAGAAGTGGAAACGCAAGGACCTTCCAGCCATCCGCCGCAGCATGGCTAATCCTGGTTAGAAATCTATCTTATGAAATATAAAAGTACAAAAGGAAAAAAAAAACACCCTGATGCCCAGTGAGTCAGTGAGAGCTGCCAGTGTCTGCAGTCTGATCTGATGTGTTTCTCCCTGCAGACGAGCTGGACAAGCTGATCACGGACCGTCCAGAGAGCTGCAGGCGTAAGCCCTTAGAGCCCGGGATGACCCGGGTGCCGGGCTGTCCCACCGGCCTCCCGCTGCCCGTGTCGGCCCAGATGCAGCCCCAGCCCATAGTCACGCTGTCCCTGCCCTGTCTACCCATCCATCACCAGCACCACCAGCTGCAGGCCCAGCTCCAGGCCCAGGCTCGCCTGGCCCCCATGTCCCCCGCCCCGGCCCAGACGCCCCCCCTCCATACAGTCCCGGACCTCTCCCACAGTCCTCTCACCCAGCAGTCCAGCAAGCCGCCGGACGACTTCTACAGCGTGCACGGAGACACACACACAGAGGTGGACGCGCTGGACCCTAGCATCATGGACTTTGCCCTTCAAGGTAAATAGTTTTCTGATCGTCGGCCTTGTTTCTTGTTTGCTAGATAACGGTGGAAGTTGTTGCATGGGTGCACTCACCTCTCCGTCTGTCTGTTCAGGTAATCTGTGGGAGGAAATGAAGGATGACAGCTTTAACCTGGATGCTTTGGGTACCTTCAGTAACTCCCCGCTCCGACTATCAGACTGTGACTTGGGAAGCAGCCTCCCTCCCGTTTCCACTGGAGCGAACCTGCCGCTGTCAGACGTGCAAGTGACGGGCCTGTACACCTCCTACACCTCCCAGGACGCCCTGTCCTCCCAGTACATGGTCACACCAGCCAACAGCAAGCCCATCGCCCTCTTATAAAGCCGCTGAACCTCCCCTCATCGAGAGTCAACCCGATTCACTCAACCGTGTGTGGATATCTGCGGATACAGCGCGAGGTCGCAGTGGGCAGTGGGTGTTCTCGGAGCGGCTTAAAGTACAGATCACACAGCTGGCCGTCAGTCGACCGGAAACTACTTGGAGAAGGAGGTTTTCACGACATTCCAGCCCACAAGAAAACTGCGCACTGAGAACTTAAACTGCTGATAAATACAGAGATGGCTGTACGAGGAGAGCGTACAGGAGACTTGACGTATCTAGCTTTGCCGAGCAAAGACTCAAAAGTCTGTATGAGTACAAAGACTCTGTGTGGAGGTGTATGCGTAAGTTAGCATCTGCCAGTTTTTTCTACCTTTCGCCCTGCATTTGAAGTCCCACCGTACTGTAGCGCCCCGTCTCTTGTCTGTTGTATTGTGTTAGACATTGTTGCTGTGATGTTTTATTTATATTTATCAAAAGGCAGCTGGGGAAGGTGATGTCTCCATCAATCTTTTGCGGTGTATATATGTGAATGTTTCAAATTGCTATCGTCACAGAAAAGCTTTCTTTCGCCTCTATTTACCCACTTTGTCCCAAAACGCCGACGTGTGCCAACACTCTGAGTAATCCAGATTTTACACATTATTCTTTTACACGCTGTGATTAACGTGTCATACAGTCACATGTATATTATGTTCATTAACTTGATCATAATAAAAGTCAAATGGGTAAATAAAAGACATTTCTTTTGCCAAAAAAATATATACATCTCAATGGCATTTATTAACAAACAACACGGGAAAGTTTCTATACATTCAACTGAAACGTCATGGCTGATTACTGATCGGAGGTAAGGCAACGTAAGCCATCACACTTTGGGCAATTATTGTCCAACCTGAGTCTGAAGAATTACTGCATCGCATTGGAAAAAAAAAAGGGGGGGGGAGAAAAGTTCAGAAGTATCACATACAGTGTCAAAATCTCTCATCTCAATCATAACATTGTCTCAGCACAAAAATACAGACAGGACAGAAAGTGACTGTGTCAGCAGTGACATGGCACAACTGCACCCATGATGCTGCTCATGATTAGAAAAAACCTGTTGCAATTCCACCTTAAAACATCAGTAAAACAATTACCCGATTTCAGTCAAGGCAGAAATGACATGGAATTGATTTTTTTTTGGCTTGTCAATTAAGTTATTGTTATTTATTTTAGTAAACTGATCCAATAATTTAAACAGCTGTCTGAGCTACATTCACATATCCACACGCTCTTTATTTACCAAGTGTCACTTAGGTTGACATCCAGCACCTGAATACAAAGCCTCGTGCAGACTGCACGGAGGCCACCGGGGCAAACTTAACACTGATACACCCTTATGTACAAAAACAAACAAAGAGAAATGTGCAATGAAGTCGTTTGCGAGCCAGAAAGTTCCTGGACTGAGCAGCTGAAATGATAAATGTGAAAGACAAACTCTCGCCTGTCAGTCAGCAGTGGAACGGATGATGGCGCCCTGCAGTGCCAACGACGCAGCAGACAGGCCACAATAGTGGTGATCGGTGAGCATGAACTCTTTTTTAGTTTAGCTTGATACAGTATTTAAATTACAGTACCATCAGAGACAACCGGGCTTTTTCTCATTTTGTTAAACAGAGCCCGAGGAAGTCCCTAAGCTTAGCTGGTGCTGGCATCGTCCATGGTTGCGAGCAGGTGCGAGAGCTTGGCCCTCTGGGTGGGAGTCATGTTGTGGCTCATGTGGATGATGCAGTCCATGGCCACGTCAGGGTTGGCCTGCACCAGGCTGCAACACAGGAGCAAACCGCATAATCAAAAGAAAGGATGAGACCAGTGATGTCGACCACAGTCGCTCTCTCATAAGATCATGATGGATAGAACCCCTATTTATATCTGCAGCTTTGATCTGAATAAAGCTTTTAGATTTATTTATATCAAACAGGAGATTTTTGGGGGCTTGCAGAGTTTGTTGAAATAACATGAAATAAAGCTCAAATTAGATGTAGATGTTTTTGCATACCTGCGGATGTGCTTCAGAGTGTTTTCTCTTTTCAGGTACTTGATGTTCTCTCTGATGGCCGATCGAGTGCCATCCTCCTTTGACAAATGCTTCTCTAGCCACTCGACTACAGCCTGGTTATTATCCCAGAGATAGGCCTGGAGAACAGCACATTTATGTCTCTGATCACGATCAAATCTAATAAAGAAGTTCTTTAAAATGGGCAGGAAGAGGCTTGTATGTTTCTTTACAACTAAATGTGAACCATAAGGTTCAACAGATTTAACAATTTCATTCATTTTTAGACAGTCTCCGACTGTCATGCCACACCTTGACTGTCCCTTCCGTTTCCACAAACCAGCGGCGCAGCATGGACTGCATGTGTCCGTCGCTGAGCTCCTTGTTGGCCTGCAGGATCTCACACTTCACCACCTGCTCCAACAGGAGGCGACGCAGGCGCCAGTAGAAGAAGGTCCGCACGTTCTTCCAGTCCAAAATGTCCTGTCACGAGCATCACGAGGCACAATCACAATCGATTCAAACGGCACTAGCTCTTTTGACAGTCAGTTAACAGTAGTTTATACCACTCACAGTGATGACACCCTTCTCCTGCATCCTGCCCGGAGTGTCGTGGAGCTCCACAAACTGCACTGCCACCTGGTGGTAGATGGGCAGCAGGAACTCCTCCCTGGCTTTGAGCTTTGCCTCCAACTCTCTGCACTGTTTCTCAGTCAGGTCCAAAGAAGCTGTTGGAAACAGAGGATTTAGCAACGAGGCGAGCAAAGAGAAGGAAAGCAGAGTTTGTGTGACGCTGGAAATGGCTTTTACCAAGCTGCTCGACCAGGCCAGCGTAGACCAAGTCGAGCCTTTTCATGGTCTTCAGCAGGTCCTTCCTCCTGAATTTTATCTCCACCGTGCCCTCAGCCTCCAACACACCTCCTCTGGACACGCACAGTCACAGTTTAGAGGGAATACATGCAGAGAGGGGTTGGAAACTCCTCGGTTTTACCATATAGTGCAAACAAAAGGAGGCGACGTACCTGCTCTCCCTGTCTGCGTAGAGCTCCATGCACAGTGGGTTGATGGTGGGGTCGATCACCACCCAGGAGCCTCCTCTCAGCTCAGCCTGCGGTGGGATGTAGACCAGCACCGGCTGACGGAACTCACGCAGGGCGTCCACGATATAGGCCCCGAACTTCAACACCTGGTCATACATGTCTAGGAGCGGCGTGGAAACACTACAGTCAAAGCCAACAGAACAAAAAGCCCTTACACCCTCTCTGTTGAGTTTGGCATCAATCCCTCGTTACCCTTCATGCCGCCGGAGAAGCCCCTCCAGTTGGCAAACACCATGAGAGGCAGCCGTTCGCGGTTGAAGTCACAAATGGCCTGAGCCGTCTTGAAGGCCGAGTCTGGAAACCACACCTGGCCAGCCTGCTGCAGGACCTGACACCGACACCCAAGGTCGTGAGCAGAGGCCAAACCATGTGATACGATGAGTCTGAATCATTAATAAATCGACTCACTTTGGATTCTGAATCCAGATTTGCCGGGTCTGCAGGGACGGTGAACTCCACCGTGCGAGTCTCAACTGCGATGACGCCGAGAGGAATTCCTCCCAACCTGATCCGGTAGAGGTTTGATCGGTTACACACACACACACTACATTTTACAGGGAGTGTGGACGTCATGTGTTGAGACATTTACCGTGCTCTGCCCACAACCACTGTCTGAGCCCAGGACTCCATGATCTCCATGAAGGAGCCGTGATCGAAGAAGCCGCTCTGCCAGGAACCTCTCACTGCTGCAGAATTAAGGAAATGAATGAGGACAGCTCCTGAAATGTCATTGGTTCAGAGGTGAAATCTCATCTTCAGACTCACTGGGATGAGGTCTCCCAGCCAGCATCCAGCGGGGGTCATACGGTGCTTTAGTAGGAGTGTACTCGATCTCTCTGTCCACGGGATCTGTGATGGATATGACAGGCACAGGGGACTGCTGGTTCTGTGAGGAGACAGACGATAATTAGTGAGCTGAGGTTCAGTTCAGTTCTTCTGCTACATGATCTTTCCCACACTCAGCCAAACCTTTGGCATGTATGAGAGCCACCGCAGGATGGTGAAGACGCCCTCGAAGTCGTCTGGCACGGTGCAGTGTGTGACCCCATTATTATGCATGATCTGGATCCCTCCCAGCTGGTTGTTGGAGGTATAGACCTCTCTGCCCAAAACCTGAACACAAACCATGGAGTTTTTTACAACCTGCAGCATTTCATTCACTTAAGTAATACTAACCTATAGTAACTCAGTATTCCTTTCCTGTCCCTCTTACTCAGGTTGCCTCTGACCATTTACCAGTGTTGAAAGACACTCCAATATGTAGTCAACAGCAACTATTTCAGCCCAAAGATGTTTTTCAATGTCTTAGGTTAACATGTGAACTAAACTGTCCCTTTTCAGAGCAAACTACAACATCTGATAAGTGCAATGATTATTCTAATGGATAGGCACCACTGACAGCGAGATTGATTAGACCAACACACCTTGTTAAGTGCACCTGCTCCGGTCAGGATAATGTGAGAGTTTTCCACCTGAATCACTCTCTGCCCCAAACGGACCAGGTAGGCCCCAATGCCAATCGCCCGACATGTCACCTGCAAGAGAACAAGCAGTGACTGCCAGAGCTTCACACAGGCCCTACGGTCTCTGAGAGTAATCAAATTCACGCTCTCACCATACTAATGGTGATGATATCCTCGTAGGCACGAGAGCTTTCTCCAGCAATGGTGCCGGAGCCTCGCAGGTTCTCCACTCCTATGCCGTCGTCCTTCCCAATAACGTCAGTGATGATGTATCTTTAAAAACAGAGACGACAACAGTCAAGGGACACAAGTTCAGAAAGTCAATTAGCCACATGTGTTTCCTTATGAGAACAGACGAGCAAAGACTTTGTTCCACCTGGACTCTCCGCCTTCCTCCACATGGTGGCAGTGCACAGCGTTGGTGGAGCTGATCCGTGTGTAGTCCTGGGGCGTCAGGTACAGGTACTTGAAACCCTACACAGGAAGGAAAATGTCTGATTATGAGAGCATCAAATGGACACACGCACATTTCTACATATTTTGTGTTGATTTCCGGTTTCTAAATACGCATTTCGGTGCTCACCTTGTAGGGGTCATCGGGGTCAATCCAGGCCACCTGGAACATGTGTTTGATCTCCTCGGCGAGGCCGATGCGCGCTCCGCTGTTGGCTGCGATGTAAATGCGGGGGATGCCCTCACTCCTCGCCAGCTCAGACGCCTTGAGGAACAGCTCGTCCTCTTGAGGGCCAAACGAGCCGATCATGTGGGTGATATCATTACAGATGACGACGATGTCCCTGCCCTCTGGGTACTCCGGAGTCTTCATCTTCATCCTGAAGGCGACCATTCCCACCTGGTTGGAGAAAGGTTCAGCAGTCAGTAGCGTTGTCACACTTGTCACACTTAGCACACACTCTGACAAATGCCCTACGTCGTTGTCTCCAGGCAGGCGGTTCATCTGGACAAGGCGACCCTCAGGGTCCAGAACCAGCTCGGTGCACATCAGCACGTCTTTAGGCTGCTTGGCCCCGGGACCCCACAGCTTAAACAGGGCCTTCACAGAGAGTTCCAGTTCTGGTTAGACATCTTGAGAAGAGTGAGAACCCGAAAGAAAAAAAAGACACACAAGCAAATCTGAGTTGACAGCACCTGTCTGAACATCTCAGGGAAGTCATAGACGTAAGTCGTCCCAAGAGTTTGAGCCTGGAAGCGTTTGGCCTGCAGCAGGTCTTTGGTCACATAAGGAGTGTTGATCAGCATGCCATGCAGAGGTCCCTGCTTCTCTCCATACGACTGAAACATGATCTGACACAAGAGAAAGATGAGGAAGTGAAGCAGCGATTCACATAAGACTTAATAAAACAAAAACAAAATAATACGATCTTCACCTGTCCAGAGCTTAGGTCTGTGACCTCTTTGTACAAGCTGATGTCCAAGTAATATCCAGACTCATTGGTGAGAAACAGGCGGACCGGGATGGCATTCCCAGTCGGAGTGAGACGAATGTTGATTTTCAGCTCTGCCTGCAGGACCCTGAGCTTCCAGAGACGGCTGCCGTAGCGCATCACCATGGAGCGCACAGACTCTTCAATCTGCGAGGGCCGAGAAGAGACGAGGACAGGGCTGTCAGACAAACAGCTCACTGCCCGGGACGATAGACGTAGCGTGATGAAGGACACTGACCTTAGAGGGGTCCATAATGACCGTGGGGACAAAGTTGAGGAAGATGTGGTTGCAGTCTGTGCGGACACAGGTGTTGCTGAAGGCCACCTCCAGCTCATCCATGGCCTCCAGCAGCAGACGCTCGCCCTCGTTTTTAAGGTACTCGAATGAGGCTTCCTGTTTGAGAGGGGGAGAAAAGGATTCAATCATTTCATCGACAAAATAATAATATTTGCACCCAACAATTACCAGCATTGTCTTGAATTATGTAAGCACCTTTGTAATGAGGTCAGAGTGGCGAATGATGGCTCGTATGAAGAAGCGGTAGTCTGTGACTTCAGCCCCCTCCTGCACGCGGGCGGCGCCGAGGTAGAGGTGCATCTTGTGGTTGGCACAGGGGACGGCGGTCAGGTCGAAGTTCCTCATGCGGTTGAGCTCCAGCTGAAACGCTAAAGCCGGCTCCAAATTACGGTAGATGCGGTCCTCCTGGAACTGAGGAGAGGCACAGGTCGGAGTTCAGACAACAGCCCCACCGCAGACTGATCTATTCAACAAGGACACGATCTACTGAGCTCCATTTGGAGAAACTCACCCCGTCTCTCGCTCTGAAGGTGAAGAACTTGGGAAATTCTCTCTGAAATAGGGACAAAACAAAAACAGTCGATCTCTGTGTTTTCTAACATACTGCACTTATGGTGAGGCATTAACAAAACTACCGTGTCTAGTAATGTATGGGCTGCAGTCTAAATGATCAAAAGCTATTTTTTCATGAAGAGAGATCTAATGTGGGTAACACTGCATGCCATAAAGAGGAGCATGAATTTACCTTCTGGGCAATCAGAAATGTGATTCTCCTGATGCCGTACTCAAAGAGGACAGATTTCTGATTAAAAAAAAAACCAAAAAGAACGATTTTTACTTGAACAATAATAACATTTTCGCACAGCATCCCAAGCTTCTGGGAATCATTGTTGCTTCCGGGACCCTGACCTTTGACTGGGCAAAGGCAGTGAAGGCTGTGACCAAAGCATCGTCATCCTCCGTGTCCGCTGTTTTTATGGACACGTTGATGATGTGGATTGGGTTTTCCTTGGTGTTCTGTGGGGGATGGAGGAGAAAATGGAGGAGGCTGCAGATGACAGCATTTTCTCAATGAAACCACAGTGTGGTTTCAACTCCCACCTTGCAGTTCTCCTCCTCGTAGAGGCTGGAGCAGGACTCTGAGTACGGAGTACTCTCCAGTAGAGGTTCTGCAAAGCTGGTTAGAACTTCATCAAAATCCCTGCAGACACATCAAAACAAAAATCCATCACCTGAGAGCTAAATGTTTTTGTGTTGGTCTTCACGTCTTCGCCTGAACTGAAGAGCGACCTCCTGAAGTCGTCAAAACACTGGAAGGCCACCATGGCGCCCATGCGCTGGCAGGGGGGAGACAGGGCGCCCTCGAGGAAGAGCTCGCTGCTCTGCCGCCTCATCTTGAACTGGCCGGACCCATTGACTGGCACAGGGATCCTGCAAAGCAGACGCACACAGACAGTGACAGCAAAGGCACAGCGACTGAATCACCAGGTCAGGAGGTGTGCTTGTGCAAAAAGAAACACATTTAACAGCCAAAGTACAAATATTCATACAGAGCGCAATTAAGCAAACAGATGTTTTTACCAATTCCATATGAAGACAACCACTAATGAACACCCTCATGTCCAATCAGAATTACAGTCAATGGGTACGGTTCATGTGTTGAATAGAAAGGGTCTATGAATTGTGAAGAGGAATTGTTACAACATATTTGCAAATCAAGGATCAAGATTTGATGCTGGAGAATTCAGGCTCCCCATTCAGCAGAAGTTAACAAAATGGCACGCATGAGATTTTTAAGAGGAAAATGGGATAACAAATGCTCGACCTCTCAAAAAGCTCAGAACTACTTTAAGGAAGTTGATAGAGGCAAGAAAAAAAACAACAGGTGGAGAAGCTCAGCTAAATCAAAGGTGAATTAAGAAGGACTTGTTAGAGGAGTCCTGCGGTGAATGGTTCTGGTTCGGCGGGACAGGAGGAGGAAAGCGACACATTGCATTCGGCATGCATTGCTGTGAGACATACACACGATCGGGTGCTTTGGCTGGTTTGGGAGGAGCTTTACTCTACCTGTTCAGAGTAGGGCTGCTCCCTCTGAAATAAGATGATTGACAGGTGAATATCAGCAGTGCATGATCAAAACCTGTACCTTTACCTCCAGGCAGTCCGATTAGATTGAGCGGAGCACATTCACATTCATCTCCAGCAGCGTAAAACCATTCTTGCATTCACAGTTAGCCCGAAGCAGTTACGATGAGCTGCTCTTCACCTGCGCCCCTGGCTCGAGGGAAGCCCCTTCATCAGGTCATCTTTACTGATCTATACGGCCAATGCTGTGGCAACATCTGCTCGATTTAAAGGCGGCAGTGATTCGCCGGTTATTCGGTCATTAGGCACCTGATGCTGCAGCTCAGAGGCAAAGCTCTTACCTGTTGGGATGAGACGACGGCAGCATGAACTGGAAGTCTACAGCGCACGTGCCGTCCTGCAGCTGGTGGTGCTGGATGCTGTTCAGCTCGTACGCTATGTAAGCCCTGCGCACGTACACCTGGGGCACAAGGCGGGACAGGTAACCACGGCTCTGACATACAACCGAAACGGCACGAGAGGGAAAACCTGGAGTGTGAGGCCACTGACTGTACCTCCAGCGCAGCCATGCAGACAACTTGATTGGAGTGGTAGAAGAAATTGGGTAGAACGTCAAAAATGGAGGTTTCAGAGAGAATGAGTTTCTGTGACAAATGAAAAAAGGAGTTATTCGACGTGATGGCGGCTGCCGAAAATCTGCGGATGAAAGATTTCCCCGCACAAGACTGACCTTCAAGTTTTCAGGACAAAACTGGTGGCCGTACATGTCGATGGCCGAGAGGAAGATGGACTCCACCTGGTTGTGCCGTAGTTCGTACGATGGCAAATGGGAGGCGATCAAGACCTGTGACACATTTAAAACCTCAGTGTCAACTCTGCACAGAGGGACTGAGGAAAACCCCCAAACTCTGTCTGGTTAAAGGACACGTCGGACATTACCTGTCTGGCCCTCAGAGCCACCTTGGAGTTCTCCATCTTGCTGAGCTGCGTGAGCTCGTTCAGGATGGCCATCAGCTCATCGGCCAGCGTGGGATCCCTGCCACACAGCTGGTCCTGCACAGTGGACAAAGTGTGTAACACCAGAACCGAACCACTGGGCTGCTGTTCTATTTATGCATGGAGGTGCTGAGGATGGTGACGCCTTACTATGAGCATGGTTACGAGGATGTTCTTCTTGGAGACCTGGGCGTGGGAGAAGATGTACTCCAGCACGGGACTCATGTCGGGTTTGTGCTGTTCTCTCAGGTTGAACACACACTTGTCGTAGTGAGCTGTTGTGGAGAACACGGGATGAAGAATATGAGCCGAGAGGAACGAACCAGACGTCGGTCAGGAGCTACATAGTTACTGCATTACCCTGCTGGAACTGCATCTCAACCTCCAGGTAGCGCTTCAGCAGATCCAGAACCACAGATTTCATGTACCCACGGATTCCACTACGGTACCTGAAGCACACATATTGAACCATTTTTCAGTCAGCATATGGCCTACTGTATATTATCTCATAGACCATACACCAGAATATAAACTCTGACCTTTGCACCAGCTGAACAATACTCTGCGTGTTGAGGAAAAACACCTCTCGATCAGCCTTCCTCTGCAGGGTGGCAGCATGGCTGTCCAGAACGTTTGCAATCTGGGATGAATACAGGTAAGTGAATGACGCTGTGACCGCACCAGCGATGGCCGCCCAGGGCTACGCCTCTGCGAGCAGACCTCACCCTTTGGCTGGGGAACTGGCAGAGGACCGAGGTGATGTTGCTGGCGTACTGGGCCATGACTTTGCGGATGTCTTTCTCCACGGCGGGAGGGATGCGGCCGGCCACGCTCGTCATGATCTCCTGGAGCTCCAGCAGGGGCAGCGAGGGATCCCGCAAGGTTTTCATCAGTGTGGCCACCCACTGCTTCAGCTGCCAACCCCAGCACGCAGATGTGATTAACAAACACTGAACGGACCAAAGAGTGTGTGAGGGGAACGGGGAGCATCCTGCATACCTTGCTGCTGAAGTAGGGCTCTTCCAGACAGTAGCCGTCCATGACTTTACCCAGGTTTTCCAGCACGCCGTGAAACACCTGGTGAAGCTTCTCCCCGACCACAGGCAGAGGCTGCTGCGGTGGCAGTATGGCCGTGTTGAGCTCCACCTACGACCAGAGGAAAACCCAGGCCTCCTTTACTTGCAATTGGCAAAAAAAACAACATCTGAAAGGTGTACTCCAGAGGAGTACCTTAGAGTCGTGATTCACTTACTGGATGTACGCTGCTGGGATCGTCCAGGTCTACATGTGCCATAACGCAGCCAGGCACCAGCACTGCTCCAGGCCTCTTTGCAAAGTGGATACAACCAGACTGCTGCACGGTCAGCGTCATCACCATCTTCATGACCTGCACGGACGACAAGCGAATGCAGTCGACGGGAAAGAAACGGCGTGAATTGCGCATCGGGAGCTTCATTTGTTTTTCGCCCACATTCACCTCTATCTCTGCGTAGGTCTCCCCGGCACACACGTGACCGCCGTCCTCGATCAGGAACTGCAGCAGCTTGCCAGCGGAGGGCGACCTCAGCACCGTAGGGTCCTTCTCCTTGTCGAACACGCACGTTTTGTTGCCGACAGTGATGCGGTAGCTGCGGAGACGGAGGAATGCAGATAAGCTGAGCGACCCCAAACGAAGCAAAGAGGGTCCAGATGTCCCAGGGTGAGAGCGCCTGCCTGTCCACTTCCTCCTTCATGTAGGTGGTGTGGCTGCTGCCGTCATAGGACAGCAGGAGGCCTCCGTCGCTCAGCCTGTGGACGTCTATCTCGATGTTGGACCCGTTCATTATTATGACATAAGTCGTCGGGGACTGGCGAGCCACCTGGAAGAAGCAGTTATCCATTATTTGGGGAAAAAAAAAAGAGAAGAGCTTGAATAAGAAGGAGGAGGTGTAGAGAAAGTAGTACCTTGAGGCAGTACTTGACTCCTTCATAAATCAGGTCCACGTTGACAGAGTTGAGGAGGCTGGCTGCAGGGAGCACTTGGCCTCTGCAGATGCGCCAGATTATGTTTTGATGAGTTAATTATATGGACATGCAGCAGGAAGGATGGGGGGGGGCGGGGTCTACTGACCTTTCCAATGAATGGAGGAAGTCAGACATGCTCTTTCGGAAGCTTGCGTCAGCGACATGCAAAGCCCCGCAGACGATGCCCAGCATGGTCTCAGGTCTCTCGGCCTGTAGAAAGAGCAGCGAGATTCATGGAGGGAACAAACCTATACTAATTCACTGACCATGTGACACCGAGCCCTCAGCCTCTGACCTGCACTTTCTCTGCGATGAGGTGATCCAGCCAGCCGGTGTCGATGTCATTGTTTCTGAAGCTTTCGGTCTCCAGCAGCTTAATGAGGTATTCAACTGTGGTCCTGAAGTCACCCCTGATAGACAGCTCCTTCATGGCCACCACCATGTTCCTGCATACAGACAGTAAGACAGTGTTTTAGCTTCTTATAGCTTTCTTTTAACCTCGCTTTAAGATGTGAAATCATTGGAACTCGTCTCACGAGATGGCCTCCTCGCGGTTCTCGCCCCAGGAAAAACAGTGTCCGAACTGGGAGTCTGCAAACTCATGCAGGCCCCCGGTTGCACCCACGCTGAAATACCCCCACACGTTCTTACTGCTGCGGAAGTTCAGCTCCTGCACGGTCCCCGAACTGGGCTTGAACCCCTGTGAAGGAGCACAGCAGGTCAGTGGTGGCCTAACAATTGTTAGGTGAATTACAAAAGTTTGAGCATCCTAGAAACTGGGCTCCACCTCGTCGGGGTTCTCACTGGTGATCCGGGCAGCTATGACGTGTCCTCTTGGACTGGGCATGCACTCAGGAGTCTCAAAGTTAATGACAGAGTCGCCCCACGGAGTCTCCCCATAGAGCAAGCGGATGTCCTTAATTCTGTAAAGGGGGATGCCCATCGCAATCTGCATGAAACAGATGAAATGGAGTTAGAGCTCTGGCTTGTAGTGACCTAAATGTGATTCATTCTCTCATTCTGCTGACATTAGCGCACCTGAAGCTGGGCAGCCGGCAGGTTCACATCTCCTATCATCTCTGTACAGGGATGCTCCACCTGCAGCCGAGGATTCAGCTCCAGGAAGTGGAAACTTCCGTCTTCAGAGAAGAGATATTCCACGGTACCTGCACTCACGTAGCCCACCATCTTGGCCAGTCGCACAGCATACTGGGCCAGAGGGGAGGAGACGGTATGTTAGGTTTCCATCAGGTAATTATAATGAGATATCAGAGTGAGAAATAATCTAAACTGACCCGTTCCATTTGCTCAAAGGTAGATGGAGCAGCTATGGTGGCCGGAGCCTCCTCGATGATCTTCTGGTGCCTCCTCTGGATGGAGCAGTCCCTCCCAAACAGAGATATAGCATTTCCATACTCGTCGGCCAGTATCTGAACCTCGAGGTGCCTTGCATGCTGGGCCAGCTGCATGATGAAGATAGGCGAGCCGGGAACCTCAGTCTGAACCTGCACTCACAAAAACAAGCCGTGAGCCATAACTGTAACAATCACATCCAATTCAACTGTATAAAATACAACGACAAAGTGAGAAATGGACTGTGAAATGTATGTGACAAACCTGTCTAAAGAAACCTGGGAAATCCTCTGAATTTTCCACCTTTCTGATGCCCTTTCCTCCCCCACCCTCAGAGGCCTTGATAACAACGGGATAGCCAATTCTCTCGGCTCCCTGCAGAGGAAAAAACACATGAAAAAAAGTGGCCAGTGGAAAAGAGCAATTAGGGAGGAGGGGAGGGGGGACGTGTAAAAATGAGGAAGTGTACGTACTGCCAGCCCATCGTCTACATCCAGGACGCAGCCCTGTTTGTAGACCTCCGGGGGAACACTGATCACTTTGCCCTGACTTTGGTCCTCCTCCGCCCAGTCCACCCTCAGACCTGGTGCACCAGGACACACGCGGGTTGAAGATAATCACTCAGTCTATAAACGTGCACGCATAGGATCTACCGCCATGGAAGCGCCTAAGCTAGAGGTCGCCAGGCGAGTCAGGGCGGGAGGTAAAGCACGATACCTGATCCGCTCCACGGCAGCGTGGGGATGTCAGCACTCTGAGCCACGATGGAGGACGCCACCTTGTCTCCGAGAGCCCACATGGCTTTGCTGGACGGCCCTGAGAGGGGTGACTCGCTTAGCACGTGCACACATAGACCGAGCAAAAATCACATGATGATGTGGCCGAAAGCTGAGACGTCCTTACCTAAGAAGGATATCCCCGCTTTGTTCAGCAGTTCAGGCAACTTGGGGTTTTCTGAGGCGTGACCCCAGCCAGCCCACACAGCCTGTGGAGGGACACACATATCGTCACTCACTGTGTTCATGAACAGAGCGAACAGAGCCGTTTGGACGGAGGGATGTATACCTGCACTGGGATCCTTTTGGCGATGTCCACGATCAGCTCTACGTTGGCGTAGTTGTTGTTGTTGGGGCCACCGGGCACGGGGACGTAATGATCTGCCATTTTTATGTATTCTGAAAAGAGCAATAACATTTCTGCTTATTCAGCGGAAATCACGGATTCTGCTGCAAACGGCTGAGCGAGCAGCTTAAACACGGTTTCCAGAGGTTTCTCTTTCTCGCCTGCTGATAACTGCTGGGCTGGACGATATGATGGCATGCAGCAGAAAGGTGGGCTTCTGTGCAAAGATCATGTCCAGAGTACAGAGATGTAAAAGTGCAGCAGATTATCTGCTAAGGTTTTTTTTTTTGCAAACTAAGCTGTTTTGATGCACGACAGATTTCAGACATGTCTCTGGTAAATAAAGTTGTATCCTATCATATATGACAATGACTAGCTATTCATTTAGTCCTTTTAACTCAACTACTGATTCTCTTTTCTTATTCTCTTCAGTATCATGTTATCGGGAAACAAAGGGGTCTATACTGAGGTTCTGTATGGGGCAGCCCTACAGCTGTGTAACAAGGGTGCATTCATTTATTACCGACCTGCGTTTGCCTTCAAGTCTTCAGGCGTTACCATCACCACGAAACGGATCGTTCTCTCATTGCGAAACATTTCGTAGGACCAGCGGCGTATGGAGCGCATACACTTGACCGCAGCTATGCCGTTGTTGGCTATCAGCACCTGGAGGACAGGAGCAGAAATGAGTACATGCCGCAATATGGTTAAGCGACACTTTGAGCGCTGCACAGGAGTGCTTTCTAATGCCCACCTTTTCGATGACCTTGTTGCCACCAAAGCGGGTGACAAACTCAGCCGGAGAGGCCACGGTGAAGTCCCTCTGCAGGTCCATCTTTCTGTGCTCACGTCCTTTTTTCACCAGGTGAAGACCGGACATGCTAGGTCTGCAGCCGAGAGCACACAGCTATCATCTCGCCAAGCACAATCACCATGACCTGTCCAGTATATTGAATGCATACTGAGCAAAATGTGTGAAATAATCCAGATGAATTCAGGCTGCATGTATCAAAAACAGGCCTTGAACGGGTTTAAAGGCAGCAGCTTCTATTCAGTCACAGCTGTATAAAGCTACTAAATGTGAGTCTGGGACTACAAAAAGAAAAACAGAAATCCCAAAAGCATTGGAAATCAGAAAGCCAAGTCAAAGTTCAGTCTCTCTTCAACCAGACCCCCCCCCCCCCCCCAGACTGTGGACTGGACCAGCCTGACCTAAGACAGAAATTAGGCTCTCACTATCACTCTGTGTCCTGTTTTATCGTGTGTTCAGCCCAGTGAAGACAATAAAATGCAGATGTGTTGTCAGCAGGATGAGTGATCACGCACTGTACCCTGCAACTCTTCTTCCTCACAGTACCGGTGGTTACAGTGGTAATTCATGATCAGCTGGGTCACACAGTTAGCATTACCGTGCTACTTGGTAGCAGAGTATTGACTCTTCATTTATCCTTTCCATTATCCATCCTCTCGCCCACTTTGTACCTTAACGGTGTGGCAGGGGTCTATCCCCAGCACACATACTGTAAGGTGGAGGCAGGGAACACACTCTCAACAGGTCTCCTGTCCATCACAGGACACACACACACACACACTCACATACACCATTCACACTCACACTTAACCCTATCCCGTCCCCAAGCCAAGCTAAACGTGTGTTTTGGGACTGCGGGAGACAACAAGTCCACATAGAAAGAGCCTGCTTCGGAGCAGGAGTCGAACTTCCTGCTGTGAGGCAACAGTGATAACCACTCAACCACCATGTAATGCCATCTAAACCCATGTTAAATTAAAAATGTGTTTTAAACGGACTCGGATGACCTGATTTCCTCAGGCAGATTGTTCTCGAGCCTCTTCAAAAACCAAGTGCAAGAGATTCAGGTCTGATTGGACCTGAGACGTATGTAATGTTGTGTTGTGAAAATCATTTCCAAGTTGCCTAAAAAGGCTTTGCAGTGAGCTGCTAGACACTCCTAACTGCTCAATCTGTACTCAAATCATAAAAGTTGAAACTTTGCTACCTGGCTGTCAGACCAACAGTCTAGCTCACTGTTACAGTCTAAAGTGGTTCAATCACAGATTGCTGCAAGATAGCAGAAGGAAGACGTCCCCATTTACATTGCATGACACATATAACAATCAACGGCTCAGCAGGATGGATACAGTGGAAACACCGTACTAACACTGCGGTAGCTTCAGATGATTTTACATACCACATGAGAGCTTCATGTCACGGTCGTGCCACCTCAGACAGAGTCTGTCCCAAGCCACTGACTCGCCCCGCCGTCAAATCAGATCACCGCTCTGAACTTTAACCTTCCCCCCGGCTCCGTGCTGCGCCGTTCGCTCAGGAGACGCAGATTGCACCTTGTTATTGAGCTGCTTTTTGATAACCTCGCGCAGCGCCATGCCCTCTCGATCTACCCTGTGATCTTTTCCAGGATATGAGGCACGACAGGGCAGGGTTTACACCAACCCCGACACGAGCAAACACTCACACTATCTGCTCACAGAGCAAAACTTCAGGAGCGAGAGCGGCTCTGCTACTCCGTGACGCGGTTACTCTGGTCCGCTGCACGCTTCCACCCCCGTCCACACACTGCACGCTCTACGTTTCTTTAATTTCCTCAAACTAACTTTTTCCCCCAAAACAGACTCTGCTCAGTTACATAACCGCAGCACCGCCAAAACGAGCGATCCTTCTTGTTCATAAAACCAGCTGCACAAGACATTCCAGACTCCGTTCATGCAAAGTCCTTATTCTGCATGTTTCTATTATTCCTGCGTCTGTGTGCATGTGGTAGCTGCACACTTAATAAACACTGCAGTAGCAACGGTATCAGATTACAGAGAACAGTGCCCACACGTAACGCCACTTACCGTCTGAGATATGGAAACAAACCGTTTCCTTCCATTCTGAAAGTGACCTTGGGTCGTAAAACTGAAAAGAAGAGCTGGACTGAAATCTAGGGCCAAAAACACAAGAGAGAGAGCTCTGCAAAACCATTAGGCGCGTCCTCCTCTCTGCCCTCCCACATTTGAAGGGGAACATGCAGCACATCCCCTCTGACAGATCACAGACCGTTTCCTCTCAAACAGGCGCGGAGGCTCGGCCAAGAAGACAAACGTCAACAGAGCTCGTTCTGCCTCGCGTTTTGAAGGAATGCAGAGCGGATCTGCAGCCTCCTGAGATTGAGCTCGGGCCTTTCTTACCTTTCCCCTCATCGTGACGCTCCTCAAAAGGCCCAGCTACTTGTATAAAGCAATCCAGCAGAGCACGGTCCCGTACCTGGTTGCAACAAACAACCCCTCCAACCATGATCGTGTCACATATACCGTCCCCGGGTATAAAAATAACCCACAATCCTCTATGCCTAACCCTAACTCCAAAATAGAAATGAAAGGAGCATTTAAAAGGTGCTTTTTGTTTGCCGTGTTGCGACCTGGAGTCACGGCACAGTTGTCAAAGTCATATGGTGCGGGCTCCTGTTCCAATAATAGAGCGTGGAGTGTTGGGCATGCGACAATAACACAGGTCAACTGGATACAGTCAGGTGATAACAGAGAGCACGCTGAGTGGGCGCACTGAGGCACACTGACACACAGACCCTCGGCTTGTGTTCACATTCACATTTGGCACGGCGGGGACGCTTCCTGGTCACATGGCGGAGGTACAAAATGCCTGAACCCAAACAGCTGATGCTCAATGAATTTACTCAAGGAAAACAAAAACACACATTGAGATCGATTGGAGACTCTAGGTGTGAGTATGAGAGTGGATGATGTGTGTGTGTGTGTGTGTCCTGGGATGGACAAGAGAGCTGTGCCCCTGCCTTCACACTATGAGGTACATAGAGAGCAAGTGAGGTAACGGATGGGTGAGAATCACAGTCTTACTTGATGCTTGAGGAGCTGGACTGTGGGGCCGCTGCAGGCGGCGCCTCCTGCTGGTGGGAGGTGGCGGAGGAGGGGGGCTGAGACCTGTCGCCCAGTGGTTTGCTGACCAGAGTTTCCTCATCGGAGGAGTTGTCCTCTGAGGCCCCCAGGATGAACTTGAGCCTCTCCCTGGCCTCGGGCCCCGAGCTGAGCATCGGCGCCGTGGTTCTGGAGCGCTTCTCCATCGCCTGTGGCGCGTTCGTCTCAGAGGCCGCCTCAGGATCCGTCGTTTGGGCATCAGTGCCAGCAGACGCAGCGCTGGCCGGAGGACCGCCGTCCTCGTCATGTGCTGAGGTAGTAGGAGCTGCCGACAGGGAGGGCTCGCCTGAGCCAGGGCTCTGTGCTGAACACACCTCCTCCTCCTCTGCTGCCAGCGGAGCGCAGACAGGAGGAGATTCCTCTCCTTTCTCGGGCATTGCTACCGTCTTGGTATTAATCCTCCACAGCAGCAACAATATCCATAGGATTAATCCCGAAACTGCAAACGGGAGCATTCACAGGCATCCTCCTGAGACTGCGACAACAGAGGAAAATGGAGAACGGGGATACATGTTAGTTTATATGGCATTCAAAATCAAGCATGGATGAAATGTACAAAGCAGGAAGCTATGTCCTGGCGATGGCCTGGGCTGGCTCCCCAACACTCTGCAGAGCCTCCTTGTGTCGCTTTAAACCACAGCAGGAGGTTCTGTGACCACAGCTGCTGCTGTGCTTTTTCACTGGGGCAATGGTGTTGACAGTTCATGAGAGACATGTCACCGCTAGATGTCACTGAATTCAAAACTATAGACCGTTGATATGAAGCTGTAGCAAAGGGACTTGTTCTAAAAGAGGGTTTTTCACGTGTCCATGACCGCTCGTTGCACTTTTACAGACACCTATGATGATAGGTAGACCGTCGGGGGCTGGGCTCGAACCACTGACCTTCTGCCCTTTAGATGACCATCCTGTCCCTGGATCACAATCACCTGGAAAGATTAGATAGATCGATCTAGACTTTCAGGGCAGTGTGCATGCGCTTCCTGTATGAGCATGGAGTTTCTCTAAAATGCATGTGTAGGTTGATGGGAGAGTCTAAACTGGCCCTAGGTGTGAGGCTGAGAGGGGGGCCGTGTCCAGGGTGTGTTCCCTGCCTCGAAGGAGACCCCCGTGACACCACAAAGGTACAGAGGGTGTCAGATAAAGGATGGATATGAAATTATGAGTGTAAAACATATGAAATAAATAGAATCTGTATACCAGTAATAAATAAATTGCTCACTTGTGCTGATTGCACAGAATATATTAATTATTTTCATAACTCATATACATGTATATATATATACACACACACACACACACATATATATATATACACATATACATATACGTACATATATACACACACACACATAAACACCCACATATATAGAAGAGGGTGTCTGTCATTAGTCAGAAGGAGATGATCATCACATGTAGAAATAAATGATGCTATGCTATAAATGATGCTATGCAGCAATGCTGACTGTGTCCTATTTCAGTGTGTGGACACTGAGAGGATGATCAGAGGTCAGACACCTTCCCCGGACAGGGGAATGCTGGGTAATCTGAGATAAGACCTATAGGTTTAGGGTCACAGACCAAACAGAAAACAATGACAAAGTCTTGTTTTCAAACAACCATAAAGACAAAACCTGCGCAGATGTATGTCTATTATATTGTGATTTTTAATTAAAATCTTACAGGAAATATGATTTAAACAATCAATGGCTCTTTGTCAAAAGTAATTGAGTGTTTCTGATGAATAACCCTGAATATGTGTGCCATTTTTACTATGCCAGGCAGGACCAGACGGCATACATTTCCCAGGCAGTGTCCAGTGAACAGCCTGCCTGTGACAGCTGACATGAGAGCCAAGTGTGGCAGCTTCATTTGGGCTAAAGGTCAACACTGAGGGATTGAAGGGAGAGGACGAAGAGGAGGAGGAGGAGGAGGCGGCACAAACATCCACACAAACAGCACTTGTATGCATCTTGAACCCATCACAATAAAGACAAAGACATGAAGGATCCATCGATACTCGGCCCATGTGAAATGAATCAGATAAACATGGAGAATATGTTAATGCTTGGTCCATGCAACAGAGGCATTCAGCGCTGGGACAAGGAGGCGTTTGTCCACTGCAGCCACAACAAATAGGATGGGATAGTAATGAGACTTTTCTGGTCGGATATGGCTGATTCCTGTCCCCATTTCTCATAGTCTGGAAGACTCCTCATACAAAGCATGCAGTAATGGAAAAAAAGTTAGTCGTTCCACTTCATTATGAAAGTGTGATAAAGTGTGTTGACTCAGGCTGGATGGTGACCTCCGGGAAAATACACACCGTGGTTGCTTATCACCTGCAAACTAAACTCAGCACGTTTTCTCCATCTCTCTCCCTCTCTCTCTCTCTCTCTCTCTAACAGACACTCCGTATGAACTGCTGTGACACTGTACGACTTGAGGAAGTTTATACAAAGCAGGATTTCCGACATTAAGTCAGGTTTCTACGTCTTGCAACTCTCTCACCCACAATCCTTTCTTTGCTCTTGCCCAACAAGATTATTAATCTGCTCGTTAGAGACCCGCAGTTCAGAGATTAGGCTCAATCGACATAGTTTCTACGAGCTACTACAAAAAGTGAAAACATGTTCAGTTAGGCGTAGGGGGGCATCACCAGAGCACTCACCGTGCTAACCAGCTAGCTGACAACATATCGTTTTGTTTTCAACCCGTTAGAAAAAAACTCGAGTGCAAGCCTCTTTCTTCACAGTTTGCTTCAATGCCCCCAAGCCCCAAACCCCCCCAGCACCCAGCACCCAGCACCCAGCACCCAGCCAGAGCCCACTCTGAGACTTCAGCTGAGCAGCTTTCACGACTGCGAGGGTAAATGTCAAAACCACCACCTACCACCAGCACGGTGTCTCTGAGCCCCCCGACCGCAGCATGGGACCCGCTCCTGTAGAGGACAGTAAACATGTGGGGGGAGGAGGAGGAGGGGCGAGGAGGAGGAGGAGGAGCCCCAGGCTCCGCCCAGGAAAGCATACTGTTCAAAGATCGCAAATATAACACAAGGTGGGTGCAGTTCTCAACCATGGATCCATGTTCTCAGGCGGTCTCATCTAACGACTGCTCAATCCACAGTTATAGCAAGTAGTCTTATAGATTCTACAAAAAGACTTACTTATTTGTCAGTGTGTGATTAAAAAGTAAACATTAATATGTAGTGGATTGTTGGCAGACAGTCTGTGGAGCTGTGTTGACGCCATCTGTTCAATAGACGATCTTTGTCGATCTTCCGCGCTGCTGTCGCGGGAACTTCACGAACGCGCCAAAATAAGAAAACAGCAGTGACAGCGAGGCAGGAAACAAGAGAGTAGAGCCTCCAGATAGCTTCATATTAACCTTTCTGTCCGATGCAGCTTCACCAGAGACAGGTGTAATCAGTGAGCGGACATTGAATTGACCCTCGTCGTCGTTGCAATCTCGGTCGCGATGGTTCTGCAGAACAGTGGACGGTACAGGGCGGACAGAGGACAAGGTGGAGGAGACCCGGACAACCAGTGAGTTCACACACTGCTAGCGGGCTAGTGGGCTGGTGGGAGAGGAAATAAAGTTAATGCTCTGTGTCTCTCTGTGTGTGTGTGAACCAGGGACGATGGCTCCTCCATGTCCGCCCTCAAGCGGCTGGAGCGCAGCCAGTTCACCGACGAGATGGACGCTCGCTTCGGCTTCGACAGGATGAAGGAGCCGGGAGAGAAGACGGGCTGGCTCATCAACATGCACCCAGTGAGTGGCCGTCAGGCCTGTGCACTTTAAGAGAGAGAGAGAGAGAGAGACGCGCTGATTGTGTTTGTGTTCTGCAGACAGAGATCCTGGATGAGGACAAGAGGATGATCAGTGCTGTGGACTACTACTTCATACAGGAGGATGGGAGCAGGTTCAAGGTGTGTTGGGCTGGGGGGGGGGGGGGGGGGGGGTTGAACTGCTGCTGTGATTCCTTGTTATTTACTATGTGCAGTCTCTCACCCTGATGTTTCCCTGTCTGTAGGTGGCACTACCCTTCAAGCCTTATTTTTATGTGGCCCCCAAAAAGGTGAGTCTGTCATTTGTTTCATGTTATTTACTCATCTATCAGTCGTCTCGGCCATTAATCTGGCCGTTATTTCATATTCCCGGGTACATTTTAGATGATCAAGATCAGCATATTGCTTGTGATTTTCACATATGTATCTTAATAATAGAATAGCATCTAATAGAACTGTTAGTTATGTTTGTCCCCATTTTATTTATTTGTTTAGATGACTTGCGTCTTCAGCAAAAGAGTCAACTGTGAATTCAAGAAAAAAAGAAACCCTGCAGAGAATAACAATACTAACACTTGTGCTGAGTGTCAACATCATTGTGGGCAGTTACTAGTGATTATATAGTCTAAGTCTGTGCTTGAGCACTGTCCTTTGAGATACCTAGATCTTTTGGTCACCAGATCCTGTGTCTCTTAAACATGTTCAGAAATCTTTTCCTTTAATCAGCTTCCCCTTTTTCCAGAACTGTGACAGGGAAGTCATCTCATACTTATCAAAGAAGTTCCAAGGGAAGCTGGCAAAGCTGGAAGTTGTGCCGAAAGAGGACTTGGACCTGGTGAGCGCTCCGCTGCTACAGTAACTTCTTCCTCGTCAAGTCGCTAAGTGAAAGTGGCAGAAAAGAAAGATCACACGTGTTGTGGGGGCTTCTCTTCCCGCAGCCGAACCATCTGGTGGGACTGAAGAGAAACTACATCAAGCTGTCGTTCAACACCGTGGACGACCTGATCAAGGTCAAGCGCGAGATCTCCCCGGCCGTGCGCAAGAACAGAGAGCGGGAGCAGTCCAACGACATCTACACCTCCATGCTGTCCAGGTAGCGTTAGCCTGCGGTGTGGCTCCTCCTGCCTCGTGCCCAGCTGTGTCTGCTGGGGCCTGTCTCCAGCTCACACAGGGCAAAAGCTCTAATCACACCCTGGACAGCTCGAGTCCATCACAGGACACACACTCGAGCCAGTATTAAGCCAATGAGGTTCCCCTGGGCACTATACCTCACAGGTGCCCCCTCCCCTTCAACACAACCACACACACACACACACACACACACACACACACAAACCTTACTGTCTACTGTCAAAAATAGTACACATGTACAAGGGCATCTCTCATAAGTTATTTATTAACTACAAGGAAGGGGGAATTAATGGTCATGTAGTCTTGATTTGATCAGTATTATTACTTGTTATTATTATGAAATTAGTGTTCATTATGTGTTATGTGTGGCCGTTTAACAATATCAAGTGAATAACATACAAATTTCCCCCAAATATTTTTGAAGTTTGTGTAGCGCCCCCTTCCACTCTCCATGTGGAGAATCCAGCCTTGCTTGCATGTTGACCTAAATGCCTAAATGACGCTGTCCCACGCTGTCCCACGCTGTCCCACACTGTCCCACACTGTCCCACGCTGTCCCTTTCTCCAGCGCGTTATCGGGAGGCAACGTGGCCTCGGCAGAGGAGGCGCGGAAGCAGAAGAGCATCTCAGACCAGCTGGACAACATCGTGGACATGAGGGAGTACGACGTGCCCTACCACGTGCGACTCTCCATCGACCTCAAGATCCACGTGGTGAAGATGGGTTCCTGTCGTCCACGGTAGACGTCTCAGGGGGAGACCAGCTCCAATCTGTCTAACCTCTCCGGTCTCGTCTTCTCAGGCTCACTGGTACAACGTCCGGTACCGGGGCAGCGCGTACCCGCCCGAGATCGTACGGAGGGATGATCTGGTGGAGCGGCCTGTACGGGGGTTTTTAATCTCACCGGTCCTTTGCTCGGGCTCATGTTTTCCCCGCATGCTCCGATAACATTTCCCGCTTTGTCCTTGGTAGGACCCCGTCGTGTTGGCGTTCGACATAGAGACCACCAAGCTGCCGCTGAAGTTCCCGGACGCAGAGAGCGACCAGATCATGATGATCTCCTACATGATCGACGGACATGTGAGCCGCGTTTTCATCACGTCTTTAACGAGGATCGCGTCACTGTCACTGGGAGAGGTTCTCAAAAAACGTTGTTTTTGTTCCCTTTGAAGGGCTTTTTAATCACAAACAGAGAGATCGTCTCGGAGAACATTGAGGACTTCGAGTTCACTCCCAAGCCTGAATATGAAGGGCCGTTCACTGTCTTCAATGAGGACGATGAGGTACGTGTCCATACTGCTGCTGGTTAACTGTGCTATGGACATAATCAAGGATCATAATTAATTACCAGCTATTTTTAAAATTAGTAGTAGACAAGCAAAAGTGTCTTAGTTTGAACAAAATGTCAAATTTAAAAGCTTACAGATTGTACCATTCTCAATACAAAAACACTGAGAGTAGAGATTGCCATCTCTCTCGGTTCTGTATCAGTGTTGTGCTCTGTAGCTGTGTCAGTGCATTGAGATATTCTGCTGGGCCCTGGCTGCAGGCGGCCCTCATCCAGAGGTGGTTCGATCACGTTCAGGAAACCAAGCCAAACATCTTTGTGACCTACAACGGAGACTTCTTTGACTGGTGAGCTGTCGTCCCTCCTGGGGCATCCCCTCCCTAAGTGTCCCCCAGTGTGACGTCAGCCTGCATCCGCCTGTTTGATCCCGTTTCTTTCTCCCTGAAGGCCTTTTATTGAGACGCGTGCCGCCCTCCATGGACTGAGCATGCACAGGGAGATTGGCTTCCAGAAGGACAGCCAGGGAGAGTACAAGTCCAGTCAAGCCATCCACATGGACTGCTTGAGGTGTGCACACGTCTGTCACTGTTCAAACGGTCCCCCAGTGCTTCCCTTTAGCATGCGCCCGGGGGCACAGGCTTCATTATGGATTCATTAACCGTCCTCCCTGCTTCCCCTGTGCCAGATGGGTAAAGAGAGACAGCTACCTGCCGGTGGGAAGTCATAATCTAAAGGCCGCCGCCAAGGCTAAATTAAGCTACGACCCGGTGGAGCTGGACCCAGAGGAGATGTGCCGCATGGCGACTGAGGAGCCCCAGGTACGGCACGTCTCAGCGGGACGAGTCGTCCCTGTTTGCAGCCTCATTCAATTAATTTGTTCTCTCTGCTCTCGTCTTTTCCTTAGACTTTAGCCACCTACTCTGTGTCGGACGCCGTGGCCACCTACTACCTGTACATGAAATACGTGCACCCCTTCATCTTCGCCCTGTGCACCATCATCCCCATGGAGCCCGACGAGGTGGGTCCGGAGCATGGCGGGATGCCCGGGGTCCGGGGGGGGGATGGAGTCGCCATCTCACCCCTGACGTGTCTGTCCTCCGCTCCCAGGTGCTGCGGAAAGGCTCCGGCACGCTGTGCGAGGCCCTGCTCATGGTCCAGGCCTTCCACGCCAACATCATCTTCCCCAACAAGCAGGAGCAGGTGTTCAACAAGCTGACGGACGACGGCCACGTGCTGGACTCCGAGACGTACGTGGGCGGCCACGTGGAGGCGCTGGAGTCGGGCGTGTTCCGCAGCGACATCCCCTGCCGCTTCAAGATGGTACGTGCCGCTTTCAGTCGGCCACCCGCGTAGTCGCTGCCACTCTGCTTCTGTGTGCGCTTCGAGGGTGACTCCGCTCTGGCGTGTTGACAGAATCCAGCCGCGTTCGACTTCCTGCTGCAAAGGGTGGAGAGAACGATGCGTCACGCCATCGAGGAGGAGGAGAAAATCCCCCTGGAGCAAGTCACCAACTTCAACGAGGTGCGCCAACTTGTCCTTTTAACAGTATCCAAATAGATGCATCTTTGATTGGGGAATTGAAATGGAGAGAAAGATGCATTTTCCACCCAAAAAGGTCAAAATTAAATGGTTAAGACTGAGGACAGCTTTGCAATTTAAGGTTTTGACATGTTTGACAATCTGTAGCTTTTGCTTTCTTTTTCTTCTGCTTTTTTTATAGAGTTTAAAAGAGCGTTCATATCACGGCACCACGTCTATTGAACTCTGAAGTCTACCCCATCTATAGTTATCATTTCATTTAAGCCAGATATGAATGAGAGCTCCAACTAAAGCTTTAGATATAATTGTGTTTGTATCAGGTGTGTGATGAGATCAAAGAGAAGCTGACGTCCCTGAAGGAGGTCCCCAACAGGATCGAGTGCCCCCTCATCTACCATCTGGACGTCGGGGCCATGTACCCCAACATCATCCTCACTAACCGCCTGCAGGTCAGAGCCCGGCACAAATGCACAAACCGGATAAAACCGAGAAAGTAAAAGAAAAAACGTGATGGTGAACTCTGTTTCTTGTCCGCAGCCGTCCGCTATGGTGGACGAGGCCACCTGCGCTGCGTGTGACTTCAACAAGCCGGGTGCAGCCTGCCAGAGGAGGATGACGTGGCAGTGGAGAGGCGAAATCAGTACGTTTGCTGCCTCGTCACAAATCATGCGCCCTGTACAATTCCAACCGAACCCCACAGACACAGTCTCTTCACCCTTGTCCCTCCGCCTGCAGTGCCCGCCAGCCGCAGCGAGTTCCACCGCATCCAGCAGCAGCTGGAGTCTGAGAAGTTCCCGCCCTTCTTCCCGAACGGGCCTCCCCGGGCCTTCCACACTCTGAACCGGGAGGAGCAAGCCAAGCACGAGAAGAAGCGTCTGGCAGGTACCGCCAGCCTCCTCGGCTCCCCTCGCCTGGAAGCGAAAATGGTCACACTTTGCTTGAACGTGTCTTTTTTTTCCTGCGTCTCAGACTACTGTAAGAGGGCCTACAAGAAGACGCACGTCACCAGGCTGGAGGAGCGGGTCACCACCATCTGCCAGAGGGAAAACTCCTTCTACGTCGACACCGTCAGAGCGTTCAGGGATCGACGCTACGAGTTCAAGGGACTCCACAAGGTCCGCCCCCGCGTCGAACGAGCCGACGGTCGTCATTATTGCGTTTTGTATGAGGCCGCTCATGTCGCTCGCCCCTCTGCCGCCTCTCACCGAAGGTGTGGAAGAAGAAGCTGTCGGTGGCCCAGGACAACGGGGACGCCGCCGAGGTGAAGCGCTGCAAAAACATGGAGATCCTGTACGAGTCGCTCCAGCTGGCTCACAAGTGCATCCTCAACTCTTTCTACGGCTACGTCATGAGGAAAGGGTAGGCGCCGCCCGCAGCTGCCGCCCGCAGGCCGTGGGACCGCTCGGCGTCCAGCAGGCGGAGGGGGTCTCACTGCTGTGTGTCTGTGTGTCCACCAGGGCGCGCTGGTACTCCATGGAGATGGCCGGCATCGTGTGCTTCACCGGAGCCAACATCATCACTCAGGCCAGAGAGCTGATTGAGCAAATCGGGTGAGCTGACGAATAGTTTAGTTGTGGCTCGACTCTGCCTGGCGGAGGCAGAGTGTGACGGAGCGTCCTCAGCACGTTCAGTCTGCAGGGGTTTTATCCCGCGTAACTGAAGCAGTGTCACATCTCTACATCTCGAGCTGCCACAGCTTCATTAGTTGCCTAGTGCTCCGCTAATTCCATAAAATGCAACTATCATAACAATATTCGATAGCCTCGACAGCCTCTTCAGTGTGAATATTCGCTCATTAAATTAGTCCACCCTGACAGAAAATCAAATGCCATTGTGGTGCAGATTAAAGGCATTTACAACATGAGTAATTTTCACCATTTGTGCCTCGCTCTTTAAGTCAAGCAGCTACTGCGATTGATGTGGTCTACGAAAAGTGATCTACCAAAGTGACCATTCGAGCTGCGTCTGGCTCTTTCTTGTCTGAACCCACGTGTCGGTCCCTCAGTTGAAATCTTTTTCCGTGCGTCTCTGCGCCTCAGGAGACCCCTGGAGCTGGACACAGACGGCATCTGGTGCGTCCTGCCCAACACCTTCCCCGAGAACTTTGTGGTGAAAACCAGCAACGAGAAGAAGCCCAAGGTGACCATCTCCTACCCCGGCGCCATGCTGAACATCATGGTGAAGGAGGGCTTCACCAACGATCAGTACCACGAGCTGGTCGACCCCGCCACCCTCACCTACCACACCAGGGCGGAGAACAGCATCTTCTTTGAGGTGGACGGGCCGTACCTGGCCATGATCCTGCCCGCCTCCAAAGAGGAAGGGAAGAAGCTGAAGAAAAGGTAAAGATGTCGCACCCTGGTCAGACCAGGCGGGTTTTGGATTTCATCCCGATGGGGATCGTGATGATTTAAGGCCTGTCCTCTCACTTACAGGTACGCTGTGTTCAATGAGGACGGCTCTCTGGCTGAGCTGAAGGGCTTCGAGGTGAAGAGGAGAGGAGAGCTCCAGCTCATTAAGATCTTCCAGTCGTCCGTGTTCGAGGCTTTCCTGAAAGGCACCACCCTGGAGGAGGTGTACGCCTCTGTGGCCAAAGTGGCTGACTACTGGCTGGACGTCCTGTACAGTAAGGTAAACACGACGGCCGGAGTGGAAACTTTTACTCGATCTCACCTTATTCCCACCGGATCGAGGCCTGATTGTTGATTCGCCCTCCAGGCGGCCAACATGCCGGACGCCGAGCTGTTTGAGCTGATTTCCGAGAACCGCTCCATGTCCAGGAAGCTGGAGGACTACGGAGAGCAGAAGTCCACCTCCATCAGCACGGCGAAGAGACTGGCTGAGTTCCTGGGGGACCAGATGGTGAAAGATGCCGGCCTGAGCTGCCGCTACGTCATCTCGCGCAAACCGGAGGGCTCGCCCGTCACAGAGAGGTGAGGGGGAGGAGCCACGCTGAGCCCGTTGCTGTGGCTCACTGGAAAACTGGAGTGCAGACATGTCTGACTCCAGTTTGGCTTTTAATGCATAACTGGGATAGCTTGAATCTTATATCCGCTATGTAACTCACTGTAGATAAGCTGATCAGCTAATTGTGCTTTAAATTCGTTTACTACATTATTCAATTAATTTATTCAATATTTAAATAGCAAATTATTCAATAAGTGCAGTACATGACAACAAAACAATCCGTGGTACAGCGGATGTTGCCATCTTGAGAGACGTAATTGATTTCCTTGGCCTAATAAAGATATCTGAGTGTTTCCCCCTGTTGCACTTTGTGATATTAAGACACTAATTGGAGTTCTCCATCAGAGCCATTCCTCTGGCCATCTTCCAGGCAGAGTCCAGTGTGAAGAAACATTTCCTTCGCAAGTGGTTGAAGATGCCCAGTCTGCACGACTTGGACATCCGCACGGTGACTTTTTCAACGAACCTGCTCCTGAATCTGACGCCCTGTCCCTCAGTTTGAGCGCTCTCTCACTGGCACGTGCGTTCGTTCTGCACGTTTCTAGATCCTCGACTGGGGTTATTACATCGAGAGGTTGGGTAGCGCCATCCAGAAAATCATCACCATCCCCGCCGCGCTGCAACAGGTGAAGAACCCGGTCCCCAGAGTGAGGCACCCCGACTGGCTCCACAAGAAGCTCCTGGAGAAGAACGACATCTACAAGCAGAAGAAGATCAGCGAGCTGTTCACCAGTGAGGGCAAGAGACAGGTCTGTTCGCACTGCTCTGACCGTCTCTCCGCCCAGCATCAGAGGACTTCTCCCCTGAACGTCTGCTTCTCCCCCAGGTGGCCCGTCAGCCTCTGGAAGCAGGCCAGGCCCCGGACATCGAGGACTTTGGAGTGCCAGCCAAACCTCTGCAGCCGGCCATCCTCATCAGCACCAAGCGGAAGCGGGCGTCGCAGACAGAGGACAGTCAGGTGGAGTCCCAGGACGCAGAGCTCACACAGTCCTGGAGAGAGATCCTGGGTCCACCGCCACCTATGGGAAAGACACGGGTAAGAGGGCAGCAAGAGGTGCCTGTTACAACTCTGCCTAGTCTTTCTTACCTAGCATTTGAAAATGACTGGATGTTGATGTCCTGGCTCCGTCTCATCCCAGGAGGAGCATCAGGTGTGGCTGCGTTACCATAAGAAGAAGTGGGAGCTGCAGCTGAGGCAAAGGAAGGAGAGGAAGAAGAGGAGGAGGCTGCTGGATGGCGAAGCTCAGCCGGTGGGCGGGGGGGTGATCAGAGACGGTCCGGTCACCGGCCTGGGCAGCTTCCTCCGCAGGACGGCGCGCAGCATCCTGGACATGCCCTGGCAGATCGTACAGGTAGGGGAGACAGCCACCCTCAGCATCCCGATGAGACTGAACTACAAACTCTAAAGTGATGAGGTGTGGTGTTTCATCCCGTCTGCTCAGATCGCTGAGACCTCCCACCCTGGTCTGTACAAGCTGTGGGCTGTGATCGGAAACGACCTGCACTGCATGAAGCTCAACGTCCCACGCGTCTTCTACGTCAACCAGAAAGTCCCCAAGCAGGAGGAGGGAGCCACGTACAAAAAGGCAGGCAGTGACCGGATCGGACAGGAGTACTCGCTTTTTTTTGTTTTGTCCCAACGAGTCGAGTAACTGTGTGACTGGCTGCAGGTGAACCGCATGCTGCCCCGCTCCAACATGGTCTACTACCTGTACGAGTACACCGTGCCAGAGGACATGTACCAGAAGCACATCAACGAGATCAACGCCGACCTCTCTGCCCCGGACATCGAGGGGGTCTACGAGACGCAGGTAACACACACACACACACACACACACACACACACACACACACACACACACACACACACACACACACACACACACACACACACACACACACACACACACACACACACACAGAGCAAGCGCTCCTTATGATGCATCGTCTCACTGGTGACGTGATCTCCTCCAGGTGCCGCTGCTCTTCCGTGCCCTGATGCAGCTGGGATGCATGTGCATGGTCAATAAACACGTGGTGAGGGACCTGGCCGGCAGAGAGGCCGACACCTTTGACCTGGAGCAGCTGGAGATGAGGTCCCTGGCCCAGTTCGGCTACCTGGAGCCCGGTACGGTCCGGTTGGACAGATGGGGCTGTGGGGTCTGATGTCATGAGTCCAGCACAGCTGTACGAGCCTGTTTTTGTGCTCTGCTCTTCCCAGGGAGCGTCCGTCACATATACCTGTATCACCACAGCCAGGGCCACAAGGCTCTGTTCGGCCTGTTCATCCCCTCCCAGCGCAAAGCCAGCGTCTTTATCCTGGACACAGTAAGGACCTCATGTTTGAGTGATCTCTCTCAAAACTGGAACTGATCCTGGAAGCCTGTCGTGCCTGAAGTCAGCAATGTGACTTTATATTATATTTGCTCTCCTCAGGTCAGAAGCAACCAGATGCCCAACCTGGGCAACCTCTACACGGCGGAGCGCACCGCTCTCCTGGAGAAGACCACCGAGGAGCTGCTGCCTCCGGACAAACACAACTTCGAAGTCCGAGCTGAGAACGACGTGAAGGCAGTGTACCGGGCGCTGCAGCGCACGCTGCTCAACTACAAGGTAAAAGGTCGGCCTCGGCCGCTCAGAAGCGCCTGACGGTCTGTTGTGGAGTGCCAGTCAGGAGCCCGCCTTGTCTGCTGCCGCCCACAGGAGGAGCGCCGCGGCCCCACCCTCATCGCCATGCAGTCCAACTGGGAGCTGCGGCGGATGGCGGCGGGGATGCCCGTGCTGGAGGAGTTCCCGGTGGTTCCCGTGCACGTGCTGGACGAGATCAGCTACAACGTGCTGGACTGGCAGCGTCACGGGGCCCGCCGCATGATCCGCCACTACCTCAACCTGGACAGCTGCCTGTCGCAGGCGTTCGAAATGGCCAGGTACCGGCTGCAGAAAAACATCATAATCCCGGGTCATAAAGAGGGCGACAGATGAGTAAATAGATTGGGCAGACCATAACTGGCATAGTGATAAAAGTCCAAGCTTTATAGACCTGTTAAAATAATCTCTGCCCACGCTCATAAAACCTGTTACATTTTAATATGAGAATCTGTATTGATGCTTTGGGGGGTTCACTTCAGGTTAAATTCACAGACAGCAGCCACATTAGGGTAGAAAGAACATATGAAATATGAGGTGTCTCTGGCTTTCAGGTACTACCACTTGCCTGTGGGGAACCTGCCCCAGGACGTGTCCATCTTCGGCTCGGACCTGTTCCTGGCGAGACACCTGAGGAAGCACAACCACCTGCTGTGGCTCTCGCCCACGGCCCGGCCCGACCTCGGAGGGAAGGAGGCAGACGACAGTCGCCTGGTCATGGAGAGCGACGACCGGGGCTCCGTGGAGATCAACGCCCCCGGGTGCTATTCCACAGGTGACGAGCAGACGGCGTGAACCGGGGGAGCAGGGGGGAGCGCGCGCCCGTGGGTGCCTGTGTTAACGCTCGGCCCATGCTTGCAGTGTGCGTGGAGCTGGACCTGCAGAGCCTGGCGGTGAACACCATCCTCCAGTCGCAGCACGTCAACGACATGGAGGGCGGGGCCAGCCTGGGCGTCAGCTTCGACGTGATCCAGCAGGCCTCGCTGGAGGACATGATGTCGGGCAACCAGGGGACCAGCTCTCTGGCTAGCTACGACGAGACCGCGCTCTGCTCCAACACCTTCAGGTGCGTCGGCGGCCCGTTTCTCCGCCTCCAGGTCCCACTTTTGGAGAAAGGCGTCCAACCTGACTGACCTCACCTGGGCGTCTGCTCTCTGTCTGTCTGTCTGTCTGTCTGCTCTATGTGTCGGGGCAGGATCATGAAGAGCATGGTGGTGGCGTGGGTGCGCGAGATCACGCAGTACCACAACGTCTACGCAGACAACCAGGTGATGCACTTCTACCGCTGGCTGCGCTCGCCCAGCTCGCTGCTCTACGACCCGGCGCTGCACCGCACCCTGCACAACATGATGAAGAAGGTGTTCCTGCAGTGAGTGACGCGCCCCTCGATCGCGCCGCTGGGTCGCAAGCACTTCTCCTAATGGCACGAGGCGCTCGCGGGCCCAAACGATGCTTTTAGTCTCATTCTCTCGCTCCTTCTCCCTATCCCTCCCGTTGCGCCCTCAGGTTGGTGTCAGAGTTCAAACGCCTCGGCTCCACCGTGGTGTACGCCAACTTCAACCGGATGATCCTGTGTACCAAGAAACGGAGGATAAACGACGCCATCGGCTACGTGGACTACATCACCAACAGGTCAGACTTTCGGCATCTGTCAAGTGAAGAGTACTGGAGTAGTAGTGGCAGACGGAAGAGACAAAGAGCTAATATCACCAAAGGAAGAAAATGCCGCAATTACTGAAATTACCCATTGAGCAATTATGTGTTCTCCAGAGATGATGTTGTGGTCCACAGAGTAAACTCTACTAAGTCAATTTAAAAGCCAACGACTGGCCATTAGACTAATGGAAGGAAAGGAAACATGAAGTTATGAAGTGAAACCAGTATATCAATACTGCACCGAGTTTTTCTTGCCCACAAGGCAAAACATTGATGTCACGTCTGAGTGTCTTCCTCTGTCACTCGCTTTGAAAGCCTCCTAGTCACTGCCCCAGAATACTCTAGCACCCTTCCCCCCCCTCCAAAAAAAGGTTTTCTCCTCTGTTTTCACTTCCTTTTGTCATTGCTCGTTGCTCGAAACCAAAACCTGACACCTCCCAATTGTTCGCCCCCAGCATCCACTCCAGGGAGATCTTCCACTCCCTGTCCATCACCTTCTCCCGCTGCTGGGAGTTCCTGCTGTGGATGGATCCGGCCAACTGTGGCGGCGTGAAGGGCAAACTGCCTTTCAGCTTGATGTGTGGGGAGGTAATTCACACCCCCGCCCTCTTGACACTCGCCATGGCAGTGGAGCGAGGGGCTCAGGCCAGGTCCTTTTTGTTGTCTTTTTTTATTTTAGAATGAGGCCAGCAAGAAGAAAAGCGAACAAAGGGATGGAGACGAGGAGGGCAGCGAGGATGAAGATGAGAACGAGGACGAGGAAGACGGTGGCGAGGGAGAGACGGACGAGGTGGAGGAGCTGATCGAGAGCAACTGGAACATCATGCAGTACCTGCCCCAAACGGCTTCCTGTCAGAAATACTTCCTCATGATTGTCTCCGGTAAAGACAACAATCGCAACACAGCCGTGTATTGTATTCCTGCTTTTATTCCTCCTCTCACCAACTGTCTCTCCCTCTCTTGCTCCCTCTCTCCCCACTCCAGCCTACATAGCTGCCGTGTACCACAGCATGAAGGAGGAGCTGAGGCGAAACACTCCTGGAGCGACACCAGTCAAGAGACGTGGCGGCAGCCAGGCATCCCAGCAGGCGCTGGGGGATCTGAGTGCTCTTCCTGGTAAGGAGCTGTTTGGGGAGCTACTTCAGTTACTAAACACTTATTAGTGGCCACGGACCAGTGTCTGTTACACTTGAACCGCTGTGTGTTATGCAGCTCTTCAATGAGTTTAAATGGATTTCCATTCATACGTGTGTCTTGTTATGACTCCCCCTCACTCTCTCTCCCACAGGAATGATCTCCTTCTCTCAGGACTACGTGTCCAGCGAGCTCACGCAAAACTTTTTCACCATCACGCAAAAAATCCAGAAGAAGGTGATGGGCAGCAGGAACGTGAGCCAGCCCTCGGAGATGTTCCCCGTCCTGCCCGGATCCCACCTGCCGCTCAACAACCCAGCTCTGGAGTTCATCAAATACGTCTGCCAGGTATAGTAGCATGTTTTATCCCCCCCCTTCTCAACGTGCTGCACGATTCACAGCTGATTGTTTGTTTCTCCTCAGGTCCTTTCGCTGGACACCAACATAGTGAACCAGGTGAACAAGCTGAAGAGGGACCTCCTGCGCCTCGTGGACGTGGGAGAGTTTTCCAGCGAAGCGCAGTTCCGTGACCCGTGCAACTCCTACATCCTGCCAGAGGTCATCTGCCACCACTGCAACTTCTGCCGCGACCTCGACCTCTGCAAGGACCCGTCTGTGGCCCAGGTGAGAGCGGCAGCTGTGGAGGAGCTCTGGACGGGCGTCGTAAGTAGCGCAGTGGCAGCGGTTTGTGGCTGCGGGGACGTAAACGTGTCGTTGCTCTCCTCAGGACGGATCCATCCTGCCTCAGTGGTTCTGCTCTAACTGCCAGGCGCAGTACGAGACGGAGTCCATTGAGATGGCTCTGGTGGAGGCGCTGCAGAAGAAGCTGATGAGCTACACACTGCAGGACGTGGTGAGTGCCAGTTGCCCCATGTTCCATATGTGTACCATTAAATAGATCCAAAATGTGAAAATCTTTCCTTTTTTTTTATATGATTGTTCTTTAAGGTGTGTACTAAGTGCAAAGGAGTGAAGGAAGCAAACATGCCCCTGTACTGCCAGTGTGCCGGAGACTTTGACCTCACATTCTCTGCCAAGGTGTCTACTTCTCAATAAATCATTCAGTTCAGCACAGAGCACATCATGTTACTGTTCCAGCTGGTTCTCACGGCAGCTTGTCTCCCTCTCTCCTCGCCTCTTTGAAGAGTTTCTCCGAGCAGATCATGGTGTTTCGGAACATAGCGTCCCACTACAACATGAGCTTCCTGGAGGAGACCATCGACTGGTTAGTCGTCATGAGCCCAAACATCAGCCAGAAGAGCCACTGAACCTCAGCCTCAACACTCACTTTGTTCAATATCTCCACCTCATGTGTGTTTGATGATGTCATCAGCATGTTTGCGAGGCGACGTGGGTGAACTGTAGATATGTTTGTCATGATAAAATTATGAATGTGTGTGTTTCTGCCTTTGACTGTTAATAAACCTTTTTTTTTAAGTGAACTGTGGCCCCCAGTGTTGCTCGTTGCTTGTTCAGCTTGCTCAGCACCGTAATGAGGACTGCACATCTGCTGTGAGGGGAAATCAGTCTAATCAAGCTGAGTGTCATCCACCCTGGAGACCTTCATTAATCAGCAGTCACACTGAGCTTCCTCTGCAGCGTGTGCACAATGTGAGCTGCTGAGCTCTGAGAGGAAACATGACATCCTCAGGTTTTCTTTTTTGTTGAGCTAACAGGCAAATCCATATTGTCAAGTCTTTTAATTCAGGTTAAAAAAAAAGTTTCACTGTTACTGAAAGTGAAAGTCATTTGGTGGTTGGTGGTTACTGTGTGAGCATATTTGGATTACAATGATTTTAACCCATGCACCTCCATCACTTTAACCTCATTGTGCCCTGGATGACTCGCTTTGCCTGCTGATGGGTGCCTCCCAGACAAGTAATCGCATTGCAGTCTCCAATCTGAGGCACAATTAGATTGGATCCTTTAAGCTTCTCACTGACAACTCCTGTACATGTGCAGAGCACTTAAAGGGGGGGCTGTCACTAGTCTCTTACATTTTTTGATTGATATCCTGTCTGAGAAGAACAGTTCCCCCGTGGGACGATTGAGTATTTCTGATTCTACGTTCGCCAAAGATCAGACAACTGGCATGTCGAGTTCTGCCCCTCATGTGGCGTTAAGGCACCATTTCCAGACATTTTCCACACTGATGTGACCGTCCCCCGCTCTCCCTTCTGTCATGACACTCATCGATCTGCCGGGCTCGAGTCGTCTTCATATTGCTCTCAGGCGTCCAGATGGATTCACACTTATCTCCCACAATCTTGTTACAGAAACCATTTTATGGGAAATGCCTATGTGATTTGATTACCACTCACTGCTCTCTTTGTGCATCTCCTGACCGTCTCCTTCTGTATCCTGTGATTACGCTGGCTGTCAGCTCGGGAGGTGAAGGCGATCCATCAGAATATTTAGATTTTTCACACAAAGTGTGCAGGTTTGAGGTTGTAGTAAAGCAGATTTACAAGAGTCTGAGTCAATGTCTCACCGAATACTTTCAAGGTTATATCTGGTGTAGAGACAGATATATGCAGTGCACTCATATATGTTTGTGCTATGAAACAGTTAAGTCTCTTTGCAAATTGAGGAGGTAAACACATTGAGACTACCTTCCTGACTGTTTCCTTGTGGGGTGAAAGAGAAACAACTTCATGGTTGTAAAGCCGGAGTCCATCAAGGTTTTGGGAGGATAAATGAACCGGATCCACTCTGAGAGGATCAGCGTCTTTCTGTCGATGCTCTTTCTGTGTCTCTGTGGTCGTCTGTCACTCCACGTTCCCAGTAAAAACGGCACTTCACCCACTGGCAGTTCATCACAGCTGCTGGAGACACCTGAGAAACCCTCTGAGTCTCTGTTGTGGCCACAGTCAGCTGGCGGAGGACAGTCCACTCTCCTGGCCAGCGTGGACTGAGGCAGCCGTGATGGTGTTACAGCGGGACGCCCTCTGATATGTCCGAGTGGTCTGAGCCGTATCTGTGGATGTACCTGAGCTCTGTGCACACGGGCGCAGTGGGCTCCTTCATCACCTGCAAAGAACAGATATTCCTCAGTGAGAGAACACCTCAACGAGGAACGAGCCCTGATTATGATTTTAGTGACACAAAGGAGAGCATTTTCCATTTCAGTTTCCCTCTTTAAGACTTTTCATGTTTATCACCTTGTAAGACAGGGATGGCCGCTTTTCTTGGGTCTATTTAAGCCTTACTTAAGTAAGCTATGATAGAGCACCAGGATGTCACTATGTCATTGTAATGAATTAAGTCACAAAGACATACTGAGCAGTTGTAAAAATGCTATATCATACACCAGGTGCAGAAGTGCTGTATTCCCTCATCCAGAAGCCTCTTGTTGTGTCTTTTTCTGTGTTCTCTTCCTTAAAAATCAACCTCGATATTTGGGTAAAAACATTGATGTTGACTAAGCGGTGCCTCTCACTCACGTCATCAAACTTTCTCTCACTGTAAACCTCATTCTTGTCGATGAAGGTCAGCATGATCCAGTCGCAGATAATGGTGCACTGGGGGATGGACATGAAAGGGAAAAAAAGTTGTTTTTGGTGGGAGGAGCCATATCTGCCTCTTCTAGTATCACGGCAAAAAGGGAATTCAGTAATGACTCACAATCCCAACGGAAGTCATGGCCGTCACCAGGCTAATGATGGTTGGGATGGGACTCAGTATGCCAGCCTGAAACACAGATGCAAACAGAAGACATGCAAACTGAAGACCGAAAACAGAGGAAAAGGGGGCAGGAAATGAACCCTTGGGACAATGGAGAATCACGTACTTGTCCATGAACTATGATATCCAGACGGATGCCATAGGCCTTGATTAGGGTCCGAGTCTCAACCCCGTCTTTTTTGTAATATTTGGCAAACCTGGACAATGACATAGAGATCATGAGGGAAAGGAACGTGGCCACGAACACTCAGAAGTCAGAGTTGGAACCCACCTGTAATAGTAGCCTGAGTTGGCCGCATCCTTTTTGAGGTCGAGCCGGCGGAAGGAATACGTGGGTTTACAGTGTGAAGTGTCAATGTCCAGGTTACATTTCCAGTTGATGAAAGCTCCTATCACCCCTCCCTTGGGAAAAAAAACACAACTATGGTTATAGTTTATGCATGCCTCAAGCTTGACCAACTGGATGGCGAAATGAGAGGCCGAGAGGAAAGGTGGGGAGTTTCCCTGCACAGTTTTGAATCCTGTCTGTGATGGACCTTAGCGTACATGCAGTGCAAGGTGTTTGGGCAACTACATCAGAAGGTCCTTTAGATGCTATTTAGATGCCAGGGAGGAATAGTGTTTCTGATTCTCAAAATGACATGCAAAATGACAACAACAACAAGTCCTTGGGAACTGAATTGATAAATAAAAACATTACATTTGCAAAGCAGTGCTTGTACTCACTGTCCTACAGAGCTCACTGAAATTCTCCCTTGCTTGGTCTGCGATGTATCCCAACCTGAAGTTTGGACAGTAAGGCTCATTCTCCTCATGGTAGTGACACTTATTAAGGTACTTCCGCAGGTGACCCTTCTTTTCAAAATCTTTGATGTTTCCTCTGTCAGAGAAAAAAAGAGAAAAGAAAAGAACATGTTTTCTTCTTCTGAATCTCTGTAGCTTTCCCCATACAGTGTGTGTGTGTGTGTGTATGTGTGTGTGTGTGTGTGTTCACACACCTCAGCACTTTAAATTTGGGGAAATGAATGGAGTTCCTGATGAACACTGTGAAATTGACAGCCTCCTCTAAAGCTGGTTCTCTGTTGAGGACACCAATGATCAATGCATTCATATTCAGTCCTCCTTTGGATTCAAATAAACCAGATACTGGACAATATGGATTATACGTTTCATCTGCCTTACCGTACTACAGCATACTCCTCAACAGGACACCAGGTTTGGATCTCACAGGTTTTGAAAGTGTGGTTGTAGTAGTGAACACATTTTCCCGTCCTCCTGCCTGTAAAAAGGTTTTCAAAACCAGTGAAAGACAGTCGCAAGCACAGGCCCATGACACTTAAAGTAAGATTTCACGAGGAATGAAAACGATACCATGGCCATCAAAGTCAACCTCTCCCTGGACACAGTCGGAGTCTGTTGTGCAATTGGCATTGGGAACTTCGAAATACTGAAGTGAAAAAAAAAAACAGGGCCTCAGTCGAAAGACAATAAAAGACTCTCTTTAAGTTGTTACTTTTGAGAGAGCTTAAGGTGACCTCCTACCTCAGCGCAGGTTCCTTGCCTCTGATCATATGTGACTTCTCGTCTCAATATTGTGCTAATCACATCACCGCCCTGTGAGAGAAGTGTCACACAGATACTCTTGGTCGGCAGGGATTTATCTGAAGTGAGGACATCATGATGCCGGCAGAGAGGTGAGACTTTGTTGATTGATTTGCAGCACTCACCTCCGTTGGTCGAGCGTACTCCACCGTGTCCAGGATGTCATCTCCGTGCACCGCTACGCCTTTCATGCATGTGTAAACTGAGCTTTCGGGACGAGTTTCGCTATCCTGGTAGGCTTTCTGACTTATGAAGACATACCTTCGAGGAAGTTAGAGGAGACAGACCCAATATCACATTTTCTGTCATGACGTCAATTCATATTAGAGGTATCAGGTTACACTGAGCTGTTCAGCCCTCTTTGCCCAAGAGAAGAAAAGATGACGCACTTCAGACATTAACCTCTAGACATATCTTATCTATTAAGTAATCTTTGAAATCTTGATGCTTGGGGATTTAAAACCAAAAGAAAAACAAAGGATTAACACAAAAATCAAAATCCTTGAAAACTGCTCTGCTCAGATGAAATTACATTTGTAATAATGGACATAAAAGCTCAACCTTAATAGCAGTATTTGTTTTCATTCATCATGCTGTTTATTTGTCTCCAGTTATTTGCAAAGGGAGTTCATTTCCTCTCCACAAATTACAGTTTTTATGTTCGAGAGTTTGTGGTTTTTATCTGTATATCCTCTAAGCGCAAAAATATATTGTTGGCGAAATACAGTTGCATTAGTTTTTTGTAATTCCCAAAAGACACGTTAAAACACATGAAAGATCATGACAAAATATGCAGAAATCAGTCGAGCATAACCCAAGCATTTGCCTTTCCATGTACTACGTAAACATGCAAGTAAATAAATAAAAGCTTACCAGATGAAATAGGTGATCACAAGAAACTGCACAGTTCTGTATATGATTCCAAGAGGTCTGTTTTTCACCACCATCATTTTCGGTGTTTCATAATCCCAGAAACCCAGAAAATAGTCCTTTACAAAGTCGCGCAGCCCCATGATGAACTTCCAAAAACAAGCTTCAGACATATCTGTTGATGTTGTTGTAATATCTAATTTTCTATTTCAGATTCTCTCTCTCTCTCTGAATCCAGCTATTTTTTTTTTCTCACTGTTTTCTTTCTCACCATCTGATCCTATTCAGGTCCTATCTGCATCTCTCTCAAGCATCCCTAGTACCAGCTGAAAGGGAGAAGGGAAGGGGGTGGGGCTCGGATGTGATCAAATCATGCATTTTATTTTAGGCCGTCTGATTCTGATGATCATGCAGCTTTACCTGTGTTGGAATTAGAATTAGCAGCAGATTTATTGACAGCAATATTAACAACTTATACAACTACAAGAAATTTGCTTTGATTATTGGCACAAGAAATAGGCTAGGTGGATGGCTTATGTAATACACACTAATAGTACAATATGCATGTGTTTAGTTTACTGTCACAGAATATATAAAATATACATTTACTCATATACAAATTACTACAAATATACATATATGTATATTATATGTATGTATGAACTTCTTTCTTTTTGTTTTACATGTAAAGCATCTTCAAGTTGTGTAAAAGCGCTGTACAAATAAAATGTATTATTAATATTAGTATTTTTACTATTGTAGACCCTGAGAGTATATTAAATGTGTACTCTAGTAGTTAGTTGAATCAGAATCTGATTTATTGCTAAATTTATTGGACCAAGTACACTCTATCTACAATTTAGCAGGGAATTTATTGCAAACGATCATATAATGCCCTGTCCTAGTCCGCATTGTTTTTAATACTACATTAAGATATTATTCAAATATTATTTGCCCATGTGTGTGTGTGTGCGCGCTCTCTTTTTTTCTTTTTGAGCAGGCGCTCACAGGCCCTCTCGCCTCTGGGTCCTCGGCGCAGCTGACTCCTCCTCCTCTGCGCATGTCAACCGACACGTGTGTCGGTGCTGGCGTCTTCCCTTGGCGTGTTGTTTTCCTCCGGTTATGTTTGATTTGAGGACATTTTATCTTTACTAAAACTGTGTGGAGCACCACAAACCATTAAGAAATGGGAGGCCTTCAAAAGAAAAAGGTGAGGGTTGTCGTCAGGCTGGGAAACATGAACTGTTGAAGCAACATGGTTAGCTGCCTAGCTAACGGAGCTAACGAGGCTGATTTTCTCTGAAATGGTGGAGTCAGCTGGATATAGACGAGTGTTGGAGACTAAAGCATCATGCTAATGTTTGGTTGGTCTTAGTGTCGTATCGCTACTTCGAGTCTAATGTGATCGTTTGTTTTCCAGTTTGAGAGGGGCTCTGCCACCAACTACATCACCAGAAACAAAGCTCGTAAGAAGCTGCAGCTGAGCCTCCCAGACTTCAGGTAAGGTCACCACGCTGGTGATCGAGGTACTTCTCATGTCGGAATGAATATAATTTTTTCAGAGTATAAGAAAACACTGATGGGAGTGCTCTACAACAACATTCTGGTTCAACTATCCTGTTACCCTACACTCAATGCCTGTTCAATTTCTATTGCACGAAGTCTTGATTTTCTCTGCCATATAGCACAGTTCAGAAACACCACAAACCGTGCTTTAGTGACTCAAATGAATGTGGCATGCATTACAAAGCAAAGGGGATGGATAAGAAGAAGTATAATTGAACTTAGGTTCAGGCTCATAGTTAGAAAAACATGCGTCTTATAGAGCAGGGGTGCCAAACCTGGCAGGGATGCTCCAACCAGTCAAGAGCACACAGGTTGTCCAGTCAGCTGTCTGAAGATTGAGATCAATTAATTGGAAAAAAAAGGTGCACTCACACGGCCCTTTGTAGAATAGATAGGAGATGGGTAGCTATAAATATCGTTGAGCATAGCAAACATTTAGTGTGAGATTGTAGGCGATCTATGCACAAAGTTGTTGTACATGATTGTATGATTGTTGCAGCAGTCGTGGTGGCAGTATTGAAGTCCTTTCAGTCATTACACGACTGAGAATAGGTAGATACATTTTGACATTATTTTCATAGCATTAATCTGACTGTTCATTGAATTATTAAGTTGTAGTAATTCTCAGTAAATGTCACAGCAATCTCAAATAAGAGTCAGGAGCCAGCCATCAGATGGACTTTTTTGGTTAGTTTATTTATTAATGGCTTAAATAACAGTTATAATCACAGTCATAGCATGTGTTGCACATACCCATAACCTAACCCTACTCTTCTGCCCGTAAGAGAGGAGGAAGATGAATAAGCAGGCAGCCATGTCACTGATGTACACCTGTGTTTTCAGACGACTGTGCATCCTTAAAGGCATCTACCCCCATGAGCCCAAGCACAAGAAGAAGGTCAACAAGGGCTCCACCGCACCGAGGACCTTCTACCTAGTCAAAGACATCCGCTTCCTGCTGCACGAGCCAATCGTTGGCAAGTTCAGAGAATACAAGGTATCACTTGATTATTTCCCTATGTTATGTATCTTAATTTTTTTCCATTGGTCTGAATATAACTGTTGTGTAGTGTGTAATGGGAAGTTGGTCTTCAGTGACCAGTTTTTTAAAAAACTGCACACAACTGAGATTTTGACATTTTCTGGAGTCATAAAGTTGTTTGTTGGCTTTTTATGATGAAAACTGTTTAAATTCTTTATCTTGTAATATCTTGCACTGTAGTGATAGATGGCAACAGTATGACGAGACCACAATGCTTTGTCCTTGCAGGTATTTGTGCGCAAACTCAAGAAAGCGTATGGTAAAACAGAATGGAGCGCTGTGGAGAGGCTGAAGGACAACAAACCGACCTACAAGTTGGATCACATCATCAAGGAAAGGTACGGTGGTGTCGGCACACTCCACCAAACGGGGGCAGTTGAGTGTCAGTGGAAGTGTCAGTCTGAGTTTCTGCTTTGCCTCACTGGTACCACCCCCCCCCCTTTTCACCTCAGGTACCCCACATTCATCGATGCTCTGCGCGACATCGACGACGCGCTCTGCATGTGCTTCCTCTTCTCCACCTTCGCCCGAACAGGAAAATGTCACGTCCAGACCATCCAGCTGTGCAGACGTCTGACCGTGGAGTGGATGAACTTTGTGATCACATCTCGCGCTCTCAGAAAGGTGCCGCTTACGAGACACATTTCAGCAATCGGGGGGGAGCCTCGTTTGCTTTGCACACAAATGAAATGCAGCGGGGTGTTGATGTGTGTCGAGTTCATTGACCTCTGTTCAGTAATAACACCTGTTTGTTCCTTGCAGGTTTTCCTCTCCATCAAGGGAATATATTACCAAGCAGAGGTCATGGGACAGCTCATAACATGGCTGGTGCCGTATCAGTTCTCTCATGATGTGAGTAATGATGTGTCCCAGAGTGACTATTCTATGAAAAAGGTGTCACCTTTTTCCTCTGAGGGGATTCTGCTGAGTCACATTGTTGGAACTTGGACAAGAGATGATGTTTCTGCTGGCTACAACCTAATGGCATATTGTCTGATGGTCTTTTATCTCTTTGATCTAAATGGCTCCTCAGTTTAGTCCAGAGACCTCTCTGAGCTGTGTTTAGGCACAATAATTGAAATGTGTTTCTGCTGGTCCCAGCACCCAACAGATGTGGACTACAGAGTGATGGCAACCTTCACAGAGTTCTACACCACCCTGCTGGGCTTCGTCAACTTCAGGCTGTACCACTCCCTCAACCTGCTCTACCCTCCAAAGGTGTGTGGGTTTTCTAGTGCAAATCAATTGCATTCATCAGTTGCACAGTGATCACTTATATCACATGATTGCACATGGCATGAACAGTCAGCTGTTGCCAAGCTTGCAATATTTTAATTTGTTCACACGTTTATCAGCTGGACAGTAAATCTGAGTCTGAGCTGAAGGAGGAGAACGAGGAAGACTATGCCATGGATTCTGAAAGCTACTTGGAGGTGAGAGCCTTGAATCTATTCAGTTACAGGACATGATTGAAAAGTCAAGTGGTGTTTGCTTCTAAATGTTGGTTTAGGCTTTGTTGATCTCATGCTCTGGCTTTTGGTTGTGCAGAAACTGTCAGCTATGAGTGCCAGTCTGGCACGAGTGGTCTCTTCAGCAGAGGAAGAGGAGGCAGAGATCGACCAGTTCCCAGAGGAGGCGGTAAGCAATCCAGTCCACAAATTCTAGCTTTCAGTGTTTCCACTGACCAGCCGTAAAGTGCTGACGTCATCATTGACACAGAGAAACCATATCAAAGGTGATAGAAAAACATCAGAAGATGAGCTAATTAGTCTCAGGGGGCAGGTCACGCAGCCTTTTCAGCAAAGTCCTCTGCAGGTGAGAGTTTTGGGGATTACAGTTCTATGGTTAGTTGCCAAGGGCTCACATATTTGTCACCTTGGGATGCTTGTTTTGTCTGACTGATTTGTGGTTCTCATCTATTGTTGCTGTTGCACAAGATGCACTTAAATATTAAATTCTTGTAGCTCTGTTTGCAATCCCAACAGATGGGGGCGTTGGTCAGTTTAAGCAGCCTAAAGTGTTCTGTATGTCAGTCTGCAGAGACAAATATCTGAAATGTGTTTTTCCTCAGGAGGACATGGAGAGGATGGAGGCCAGGGAGAAGGAACAGAAGCAGCAGGAGGCTCAGAAAAAGCTTTTTGAAGGGCGCAAGTTCTACCTCAACAGAGAGGTGCCCAGAGAGGCTCTGGCCTTTATCATCAGGTGAGGGACAGCTGCTGCAGTCCAGCTGGAAGGAGAAACGAGGAGACGTTTTGTATCTCTCTCTCTCTCAACATCTAACCATTCTGTTGCGCCTCGTCACTGCCTCCCAGGTGTTTTGGTGGCGAGGTGTCCTGGGATAAGTCGGTTTGCATCGGCAGCACGTTCGACGAGACGGACGAGACCATCACGCATCATATCGTCGACAGGCCCACCGTGAACAAGCAGTACATCAGCAGGTGAGGCGCCCCTCTGGTTCTCATTGATTCAACGTCTTTCGGCCTTCCCAATGAAAACGACGACATGCACAGTGTGTGCGTCTGAGTCAGCAGACAGGAAGTGTTGTGCATTGTGCTCGTCTGCCAGTACATCCACATACAGTGCCTTCTTTCATGGTGGTCCTTCTGCTCTCTGGCCTCAAAGCAACCTTGTTTTTCGTGCTCCTCATTTGGAAAGCGTCGCATCATGCCCTCGTATATTATCGCAGACAACATCCTCTCCTTTGTGCAGGGCTCCATGGATGCCTGAAGCGAGGATGACAAACTGTACAATGTGTTTTGTCTGTGTGCGTCGTCAGTGCTGCGCTTGTAACATATCCCAGTGTCACATTGTGCTCAATAACCTGAGGGACAGTTCTGTACAAAAGGGCAGAGACGCAGGTTATAAAGAAGAAAAAATAACATTTGCGTGCCTCGACCTAATTGTAATTCTACACAAACTGAATTTGTTAGACGATGAAATGCATTGATGCAATGCAATGATTTGCTTTCGCCTGTTTCCTGCAGATACTACGTTCAGCCCCAGTGGGTCTTCGACTGTGTCAATGCTAAACTGCTCCTGCCCGTGGAGGACTACTTCCTAGGAGTGACCCTGCCCCCCCACCTCTCCCCCTTCGTAGAGGAGAGGGAGGGAGACTATGTGCCACCCGAAAAACTCAAGATCATGGCCTTACAGAGAGGAGAAACATCAGGTATGACCCCGTGTTAGGAGCACTCCCTTCATGTTTATTCACTTGGAATATGCATCAGTGCAGATTCTATAGAAGCTTGTGTAATGCTGTGCATATGGATGTATGGGCAGCCAGCTCTAGTATTCATTTCTTATCAGTGCTTAAGACGCATAACACACGGGCATAAATAAATGTTGCACTTCCATCATAGCACAAGCACAGGAGGACGAGGAGGAAGAGGAAGAAGACGAGGAGGGTGAGGATGAAGAAGAAGAGGAGGAGGAAGAGGAGGAGGCGGATGTTGAAGATGAGGAGGAAGAGGCAGAAGAGAAGAACCTCAAGAAGATGGAAGACCAAAGATCGCAGGGCAAGGTAAGGGCACCCATCGCTTTGCTTCTCTGTCTTTTCTCCGTTCCTACAAACGGGCAGAGCCTTCAGCCAGTCCGCTCTCCTCCTTGTAGTCGCTCCAGGTGAAAGTGACGCCCGGGAAAGTGAGGATGGAAAACCGGGCCCGCTTGGAGCAGGAGGAGCAGGCCGAGGAGAAACGCCTGGCCATCATGATGATGAAGAAGAAGGAGAAGTACCTGTATGACAAGATCATGTTCGGCAAGAAGAGGAAAGTCCGAGAGGTTTGTTGAACATGGTTATCGATTGAATGTGGATTCATAGATAAGACTGTGTAGAGTGCAGATAAAATTCCGACATTTTTAAGATTGGATCCATTATGTTTCGGGGCGTCTTATCTCAGGCTTATCTCAGGATTATGTCGCCACTATGTTTGGCTTCAGAGTGTCCCTGACCTCTGAAATACCTCAACTTGATTCTCCTTTTCTTTTCTTTTCCTCTTCTTCTTCCAGGCAAACAAGCTGGCTGCCAAGAGGAAGGCTCACGACGACGCTGAGAAAACCAAGAAGAAAAAGACTAAAAAGTGATTGGTCTGATGTTGTCAGAGTGATTTTTGTATTTAACTCCATGAGGTATCGAGTGTTACAGGCCTGTGGGTTCGCCGCAGAGCCTTTGTAGGAGCACCGTCTGCCTGCATATGATAGACACGAAATGCGGGAAGTGGAACATGCCAGTTGTGTAATTATTGATGTACAAGTGACTGTTTTTATGAACTCTTCCACATCTTCAACACGTTTATTTCCTCCCCCGTTCTCTGTTCAACTTCTGTACTTGAAGCCGTATTTTCAATTAAAAACCAGATATATGAAGCCGCTTGTGTTTTTTTTAAAAAGTTTGTTCAAGTGGTCTTTGCAAATGAAATATGGAAACGCTGTCTGGGTTGCACATCTGTGCAGAGGCTGAGGTCACCGCGCTGCTGGCCTGTCGTCTGAAGCGTCTTGTCCACGCGCGGCGGTGGGTGTTGATGACGGAGGAGACCCTGGGACGGTGGCGGGCCAAAGGCCAGGCCAGTCATGCCCCGCTCTCAATCTCCTCATTCAGTCTGTGACGCTCCCTGCCCCCTCTCACCCCGATCTGCATTCCACGCATGCCCACCTAGTCCGGGGCTCGGCCTGGCACTCGGGGTGCTTGCAGGCAGAGGCGCGTCCAGCCCAACAAAGGCGGCAGTGTCGCGGCCGAGCGTGACGGCAGTGTGGGATGAGCAGCACGACTCCAGCGCGCCTTTCATGAATCGGGGTCACAGTGTTGAGAAGACAGAGCTCGCATGTACTGTCATGGATGAAGCGTTATGAGCACATATTGCTGCATCCTGGCTGGCAGAGCCAGAATGGACTCACTTGGGGTTGAATTGTTCATTTCTATTCTCTATTGACATCCCCGTGCTGACTTTGGCATAGAAGAGTGTGTCAAGACTGGCAGAATCCCATTGGTAACTGTATGTAGATGAATACATGTGAATAATGCTGTGTTATCAGTCCCACACCTTCATATTGATAACTTTCATGGCACGTTTCAGAAAAACAATCCATGCACGGAAGCTCTCTCCCAAGTGTGCCGTGTGCATAATGCTGCATGCTGAGTCTGCAGGTGGCTCTGTTTGTTTAGATAATTGCCTGATATTTGTGCAGATATTAATTGCTGTAGCCCAATGCGTGTCTCCCTCACAGCCTGCACAGACTTTGGTGCTAAATAAGCATTTCAAACAAAGGCCCACAGACAGAGCAGTCTCGATCAAGTGGTACAATCAGAGCCTTTGTGCTTTGGCTTTCTACATTTGTTCTTTTTTTACACCGTTTTCCACCCCTCCTATCAGCTTGCAGCCCAGACTCCTGTTTCTGCTCTCAATAGCTCTCTGTATGGAGACGCAGAATAGGAACTACACAGCCTCTCTGTTCCCTCCCTCTCTCTCTTTCTCCCACCCCTTCTTTCCCCTCCCATTTCTACTGTCACTGTCAAGCCTATGTCCTCTGAGAGACAGAGACAGAGAGGGAGAGAGGGAGGGAGGGAGAGCTTGGCATCACAGGAGGCTAAATGAGCCTCCTTGCAGGGCTTTATTCAGCAAGATCACTGGTGAAATTGAAAGTTGAGGGGGGAGCAGAGGCAGGTTGCCCGAGGCATCAGGTGTCCTCGCACCGAGAAAGAGGAGAGGAGGAGCAGCAGGCGCATGAATTAGATCCATGGCAGGGGACATGTGATAAGGGGAGCTCAGGACTGACAGTATGTGTGTGTCAAGGTCCGACTTCCGGACAGCAGCAAGAGGACGACAGCTTGTACAACTCATCTGGACCTGGACACAAAGATAGAGGAGCATGCAGCCGAATAACAGAAACGCTTAGTAGCTTCTCCTCAGATTCATCAATGAGGGTAAGAGGTCCTTCTCCTGTCTTTTCAATTAAGTTTTTTTTTAATTATTATTCGTGTTTTGTAAAATCAGTCAAGGCTGTCTCTTTTTTTATTTTTTATTATTTTAATTGACAACATGATTCAAACACATACATATCGTCAACATATGAAGAGAATATTCATCTCACAGAGAGGCATTAACAGAAAAGTGCGCCCTCCCACCGCTCGCCTCTTGAAGACCAAGGGAGAGAAGAAAATCCTGAGGATACCGCTTGGGTACAAAAACCAAACAGTGAAATAGGACAACAATAGTAACAGAGAGAAAAATAACAATAGAGAAAGCAAGGGGCAACTTAGTCATAAGGTGTGTATCAATGTAAGGTCATAGTTCTACAGTTGAAACGCACTCATTAATTTAGCTACAGAATCATATAGCAAAATCCCTTCCTTACTCTTAAAACGATATCAGCCTCGATCTACTTCAATTTATGTTCTAACATTTTTATAACAATAAATATGGCTCCACCCATGTAAACCTTACGCTGCCTGGCGAGTGAGAGGACGTGACAAGATAACGCAAATAGGTTATGATAAGAGCTACACAGGACACACGGACGTGCACGAAGTTTACATGGCATATTTGAAAAGTGTGATTTAATAGTCTAGTGTACTACTACATCTGAATGCCAAGACGCTCTACCTGAACTGCCCTGGTTGTCAAATGTCTCCCAGCAGAGCGGCATATGATGGGGGAGATAAAGCTTTCCCACATGGCGCCATAATAGCTTGTTCATGCGGTCTGGACAAAGAGCAATAATAAGCCTTTTAGCTGTGTTTAAAGAGTCTGTTTGTTTAAGGCCGAATTTAAAATATAACTCTGTAATTCATTGTACCAAAGCACATGAGGCAACTGAAACCAACATGAAGTTTAAAAAGAGTCTAAATGCAAAAGAAAAGAATGAGAAATGGCACACCAGATTGTAGTTGAGGCTAGGTCGGGATTTTCAAAGACTCATCAAGCATTCAATAAAATTGAAGTATATACAGGTGTAATGGCTGATATATTTAATGTTCCTCTGTTATCACCCCTGACCGAGAAGGAGTGGCATCATAAAGATGATGTGTGACACACCACTTTTATCCATCAACAAGTTTCCAAAACTGATGGAAACTTGTACGTTTTCGTTTGTTAGTTTGTCCTTGTACACTTCCAACAACAGATGGAAATTTACTATGTCTCAAAAACAGAAATGTAATCACTACCACCAAAGGGCATTATCGGTGAGTGTAGAGTAAACTCACCAACCTGAATACTGTCTGTAAAGACACAAAAAAGGAAGTTCTATTTCTTTGGAAATAAGGGGCTTTTAACCTTTTAACCTTTTTCTAACCTTTTAACTAAAAGAAAATTCCACCTCATTTTGTTGGTCATTTTTTGTATCTCATTTGTGACATTTCAGATGGTCTCTGTTTTTATTTTTTTATTGCATAAAACCTTGTGGGACAGTTTCTGTTCTATTCAGATATGGATCAAAGACGGACCTTATACTTCTCACAGTAGACAAGTGAGAGGCGATTGCTTGTGCACTGCTTGCATCTCTGTCAAGCTTCCCACCTGATCAGCGCCATCACTTCTCACATCGTGGGGCACACATAAAGGCAGCTTGGCCTGAGAGAAGTGAGAAGTCAGAGAAGTGCCATACAGTTCATAAAACCTTGGCAGAACCACAGGACTTGTCAGGGGCTCTGGCTTCTTCTGGTCTACACACACTGAACTTGTCCACTTGTCCAGGATAATCAAGGAGATCAACACCTCCTATGAACTTGTTACATGTTTCGACAATGGATTGTCTGGGAACCATTATGTGAGTTTTGACTTTACACATCCCGGCGTTTCACATTTCACATTTGCTTCAGTGCAAACAAAAGAGGAAGTCAGGTTCACTGTTTTGTTGTCGTGCCATCTTACAATGATGTTGCTGTCCTGGTTCACTCTGAAGTCCTTTGATGCTCTTCCATTTTTCCATCATGAATCATTTTTTATCCGTTATCCTGCTCATCTAGGTCATGCCAATGTGCTGGATTCCCCTCTCTTACAGGTGTTGCACCAGGGGAACCGATGTAACAAAGCTGTCCACAAAGACCTTTTTCCTCAGCAAAACCTTTCCTGTGAGATTAACTTTCTCCGTCTGGATTTTCTGCACCTTGACAAATATCAAAGTCAGGACAACCCCACACCTTCAAACCCTATTTGTGAGGTTTTGCTGGCATTTAGACACATAGATGAGATTTTCCCTTGAACTGCACCATAATTTCATCAATTGCATGACATTGAGGTGTGCAGAGCACTTGCTCCCACAGTCATGGCTTCAGCTCTCATAATTTCTTTAGACCATCACACATACTAAGGTTCTCAGCATTTTCAGAAGCTGATTTTGACACGTTACATCACAAACTGCATGGAGCTTTGTCTCCATCTCCCAACATGCTCTCACACACAGAACATCTGTGCTGACCCCACACGCATGTACATGTCCATACACTGCTCTGTCTCTCTGCCTTTTGTGGTTGACTTCACTTCTGGTGCTTTCTGCTGAAGGCACAGGGCTTGGTTTACGTCTGAGGTGTTTTTTTATTATCACGTGTAGAAAAAAAAAACAGCAAAACAAATGTCACAGCAGCTCCAGGGAGTCTGGTCCAGGCGTTCACATGTTTTCTGTCATTCAGTTCAGTTGTATACTGAACTGTTTTCTTTTTTGTAGTTGTTCTGCAATTTCCTGTAGCATTTCAGCAGGGACACACTTTTTGATGCATGGGGTCCAGTCGCACCTGTCCTCTGGACCTCCATCAACACGTGCAATGAAATCAACAGATGGGGCTTGATTCTGTATTTTTCTCCACCTTTATTCTTCCTTTCTGCATTACCCTTCACTGACTCATTTCCAGTTGTGTCCTGTGCTGTTGTTGGGACCTGAACTTCTGTGTTTTCATCTCGATGGTCCTCCTCATCGCTGGTATCTAAATGTCCATCATCATGCATAGCGTCATGCATTCCCCCATCACCACCTCCTCCTCTCTGCTCCATGTCACTAGAATCGCCATCCATTACCGTGCTGATCACATTTCAGTATGCTTCCTTTTTTTCTCTTCTTCCTCTATTTTTTTTCATGCAAAAACACATGTAACATATTGGTCAATATAGTGGCGGTTATGATTACAGAATGATTATTGGTAAAATACCGTAAATGTATTTTATGATGGCATTTCAGTCATTAATTTAATCAATGGAATCATTGAAAAGTGTGTTTAAATTGTGGTAGATATGATACCGATCATATTACAAAAATATGACAGTGTTCAAGTTACAAAAAAGATTTCAATTTCAAAACAAGATCTCTTCATATACTACAACTCACAGAGTGGGCACCACCGTGTAAATTAAGTCTTTTGAATTTACTCACCACCACCACCACCTGAAGCACATTTGCATTATTTATTATCAGTCCAGGGTTTGATACATTGTATAAATATCTTATTTGGTAAAGGAAGGACAAAATGAGTGTTGACAGAGACATCTATGGAGTTCATCTCCTTAGACCCCACACTGTATTGGGGTCACTATAGGTCACATAATGCTACAAATTCTAGGTGACAAGTTTCGCTTTGTTTCTCATGTGGCTGAGTCAGCGGGTGGCTCGTCTTACAGAAGTCTGCAGGGAAACGCAATATCACTTTCCACAGTGATGCATTATTTATTTTTTTGAGGCAGCTGGGAAACACAAGAGTCAGTTATTTCAGGTCACGAATGTGTCATTTTTTTAGCTCACCGTGCAATTTCAACTTCACCCTGTGTTTAAGGGGTTTATGGAGCTGAGTAAAATGAGGTTCACTGTGAAAGTGTGTCAGAAATATGGAGAACCTAACCTTTCTGTGGGCACCTATTTTTGAGCACCTGGAATTATGGTACACCTGACAGCATCACTAGACTCAACCCAAGAAATTACAGTTTTTGGAGCTGCCATTTGTGGATTACTTAAAGCTGGTTTACTCAAATATATGTGCTGACAGCTTCACCTCCCAGTGAATCTCTTTATTAATGCCTTTCCTCTCAGTCAGTATTAGTATTGGCCCTATGACACCGCAGAGTTGAAATTAGTAATTACAAGACAATTGTCTTAAACATACATGTTTTTGCGCTGAGGAAACATGAGTACCTAGAGTAAAGCAACAAACACGGGTGTAACATACACTCTGCACAGAAAAACCTGCATGCCTACAACCACCAAGGAGACAGTGCTCTCGGCAGGCTGCCCTCTAATGTGTTTATTTAGGTTTAAATGGTCCATGGTTTTATCTTCTTGGATGTTTACGTTGCTGTCAATCCCTGGAGAACAAACAATAGCAACTGGCAAGGTCACTGTATCTCCAAGGTACCATCTAAATAATCTCGCAGTGTATTTCGAGTATTGTTGCCTTTGCTTCTTCACAATCAATCAATAAAAGTCCATAGAAAGAGGCTTTCTTGTAACTTTCTGGAGGACACAAAAAGAATATACCTCCCTGCAACAGCTGAATGACAATGAAGATGATGGTCTGTGTTTTTAAGGTTGGATTCTGCTGGACCATGGCCAGCAAGCAAGCAAGGCAGTGGAGGTCTATGTGCAAAGGCCTGGTCCTGGGCACCTTCCTGACCAGCTGCATGATCCTGGTTTACTGCCTCTCCACACCACAGGTCCACTTCAATCTGCCAGAGTAAGACATATAAGAAGTAGTAGTAAAGAGATTTAATGCATGCATGCAAGATACATTTGTTTAGCAAGAGGAAGAATTTGGAGCTGAAGAGAATAGTTACTTAAAATAGAACCTAATAACAAATAAGAATTGATCACTGCTCTGGCTTGTTTAACCTCTCTGCAGGATTCCAGTGCCTTACTCATGTGCCCACCGTCCATCCCAGGTCCAGTCTAAACCAACCACAAACAGCTCACAACAAACCACTGGGCAGGCCTGCACTCCCAAAGTGGATGTCATGTTCATGAAGACTCACAAAACTGCCAGCAGCACCTTCATCAACATCCTCTTCCGCTTCGGAGAGAAGCACAGGCTCAAGTTTGCTTTCCCCGACAGCAGAAATGACTTCTTCTATCCAACCCTTTTCCAACGCTCCCAGGTCAAGGATTACAGACCAGGAATGTGCTTCAACATCATCTGTAACCACATGCGCTTCAATCCACCTGAAGTGGCCAAGCTGCTTCCCAGAGACACCTCCTACATCACTATTCTGCGAGACCCCGCGGAGCTCTTCGAGTCGTCCTTCCACTACTTTGGCGGGGTGGTGCCTTTCACCTGGAAGATCCCAAGTGATGACAAAATGAGTGAGTTTCTACGTGACCCCCATCAATACTTTGACCCAGAGGGCTTCAACTCATTCTACCTCAAGAATCTGCTGTTCTTCGACTTTGGCCAAGACAACACTCTGGAGCTGGATGATCCGCGGGTCGAGGAGGGGATCAAGTTCATCACTGAGCGTTTTCAGCTGGTCATGTTGGTCGAATACTTTGAGGAATCACTCATCCTGCTCAAGGACGCTCTGTGTTGGGACATGGATGACCTGCTTTACTTTAAGCTCAACGCCCGGAAGGGGTCCACTGTGTCCAAGCTGACACCTGAGCTGAGGGACAGGGCTCTCGAGTGGAACGCTATTGACTGGAAGCTTTACCAGCATTTCAACCAGACGTTTTGGAAGAAAGTCGATGCTTATGGTCGCGGACGGATGGCTCAGGACGTGGCAGAGCTCAGGAGAAGGAATGCAGACATGGCAGCCATATGCATCGAGGGGGGGCAAGCTGTAGAGGCTGGTAGCATCCATGAGACGGCCATGCAGCCCTGGCAGCCCTTCGGAGAGAAGTCCATCATGGGTTATAACTTGAAGAAGAATGTCGACAAGGCACATCGGAAGTTGTGCCGTAAGATGTTGATGCCAGAGATCCAGTACTTAACAGAGCTCGGGGTTAACCTGTGGATCACCAAGCTGTGGGGCCGTGTCCGAGATATCATTAACTGGTGATCAGGGTCCGAGGGGTCAACTGAGCTCTGACAAGAGAGGAATCTGACCGAGTCACTGGCAGAGTGAAGGATTACATGTCTCAATCGATATGAGCTGTCTACACTGACATATTTGCATTTCATATGACACACTGTGATGTTTCCGATGGGTGCTTGAGAAATAAAATATTATAGACCTCACAATCTACAAACACTGAATTAGTCGGCTACACACAGATGAGGCTTAGTATTCATTGTTCTCAATGTTTTCAAAAGTGGAAATGTTCTTACTCTCAGGTGAGAGCTAATGGAGTTGATGAGCGTGTAAAGAAGTTGTGAACTAACTTTCCAAAGCCCTTTAATGGAGTTATTAGTAAAATGTTGCCATCCCTGCCAAATTTTTAGAGTTGTTTGAACGGATTTGAAAGGATAACTGGTATTTTGTCTTGATGTCAATGTGATCAAAGTCCCACTAAAGTAAAGGTGAAACCCCTCCAAGGGGTCTAGTATGTATGTGAAAATCATGAATGTAAGTATTACGTCCCTTTTCACTGTCTATGGAGGACAAAATGAGCCACGGTTTAAATACAGGTGTGCAAATTCCAGTGGCTGACATTTTCACATCATAACTGGGGAACTTGTTAAAAGGATGATCATTCTGTTCCCCAGAGCTGCTGTAAATGTGGCAATGATCTGCTTTTGCTGCTGCAAAATATCAAAGTGTCAGTCATGAAAAAGTTTATTATGAACAACGAGGAGTAAAAAGTGTGGCACCGTGCAATCAAGAAGAATAATATCCTTATTCACTTATGTTCCCTGTCACCGTCTGTAGCATACACCGTATCAAAGGTTAAGCGTTTTATATTACGTGATAACGATCATTCTAAGGCCATTCTGCCGTTGAAGCCAATATGCTGATGATATCATATATACACCTGAACTTCATGACTTTGACAGCGTGTTGAACATTGACAGTGAGCCAAAATTAAATGTATTGTCTGCTAGTTAAGGGAATTGTATCTAGAAAGGCATCATGACAATGACCAACAGTGTTAAACACCACTTGCGTGCGCTGACACAGCCCCCTTCTCTTGACCTGCAGATATAAGAAGTAAGAATTATATCTCATGATATTGCACAGTATTCTTAATTTGTATATTAATTTGTGCCCATTCTCCTTCATATTTACTCTGTATTTGAATGCATTTAATAATGTTTCCATCACGCCTTATGTGTACTATTTTCACTTACTGATACGTTTGTCAGTAATTCACTGATTTTGTCCTCCATATACCTCCCCCTTTCTCCTGGCAATGTGTGATAATCTTTTTATCTTCGAAATAAAGTGAAAAATTACATGTTAATATGTTATGTTCTGTGCTGTGTACGACTGTCTAACATTTATAAGATTATTTTCATTTACACTGTGTCTGTACATAGGAACAGACATAACTGAGGGGATTCAAAATCCAGTTTTTGAATAAGTAAACCAGAGTTGGACCTAGGGATTGGGAATGAACAAGGATAAGAGGACTGTCCTGACTGAATGGTATACAAAGATGGGCTGACCACTTTAATCATCACAATTATGAAAATAAAACAAGAAACAAAAGGAATGGCAATTATTTCTTCTCAAAACTCAGTTTTAAGTCATGATAACACCCAGGTGGAGACACAGTTGAGATTTATGAAAACAATAAACTTTAGTGTACAAGAGTCATTATCAGTTTTTATTAGTTTTATCGTTATCTACACCTGGGTTATTCCCACTCTCAAGACGCTCTATGAGGTGAACATCAAATCTATCCCCATAATCATGATAACAGTGTGAACTGTGTATGTCAAAACATCTGCCACAAATATTCAGTTTATGGCTTTTTCTCTGACACAAGATTTTTCTCACAATCCCTGACAACATTTTTGTGCTAGGGGAGGAAATTAGAAAGTCAGCTGTTATCTTAAACTGCAAAACAATCCAGACAGGTACATATGCAGACATTTTGACTCAGTTTTATCAATCCAAAGCTGATGATTAGATACAATTTATATGTCTCAGAAGTGTACACATATATTAAGTAATAGTGTAGGTTGCAATTAACGTGTGTAAGGTTAGGCTTCAATGTGTGGTAGTGTGGATCAATTTTAGGGGTGGAAACAGCAGGATGGAGACCGATAACCTTACAATAGAACCTTATCAACATACAGCTCAAACACTTCCCCCTACTAAAGTCTCATATGTCTGAACAATCCAAGCAGAACCTAGAAATGCCTACAGCAGACAGTAGAGGTGAATGCAAAACAACCATATGACCATGTTCAACAAGTTATCATTGCTAGGCCTGCAAATATGTACATGACTATATATGTAAATAATAAATGTGCAAACATAAATTTGTAAATAGATGATTAAGTAAACATGAAGATTGCTTTAGTGCTTTAATCTCTAAACCGTAGATGTACACAGGTGCGCACACAGTCTTTCATGCGCATGCACACAACCACACGTTTGCACATGCACATGCATGCACGCACCCACACGTATGCACACACACACACACACACACCATTTGATTCTGAATCTAAAATAATAGCTCATTTGATAGTGGAATTATCCAAAATATTACTTGTCCATATTTTGTTGCTTTTACCCCCAGGTCACATTGGTCCTCTTTAACAAATGCAGGTAAAATTAAATGAAATGAAATAAATCATTCACTGTACAGTCAGAAATGCTGTACTTCCATTTAAGGTGTGTTTCCAGGGTGTTCAAATATTTTTTCCAGCTGCAGAGCAATAAGAACACCATGTCAATGCCATACTTTATTTTATTGACTCAAATTTTGCCACCTGCTGATCCCATAACAAAGTGGAACACCTTAGAGAAAATTAATCATTGCCCTTGGGGCATTTGGACTGTTGGTGTGCTAGATTCTACCCAAGCACCAATACACCCTGCACAGGTCTCCAGTCCACCTCAGGACCAAAACACACATTCTCTCTCTTCACTCACAATATAGAATTTCCAATTGACCCAAAGTGGAAACTGCAAACACCCAGGTAGAACATGTAAATTCCACACAGAGAGTGTGTCCCAAAGACAAACCCACGACATACAGTATAATGCCAAGGGACCATCTGCCATCTGCTGACTTCATGCGGAACTGAAAAACTATGAGACACTTTTTCATTGCCCTATTGACGTGCTACATTCAGAGCTCACAGTTCACACCACATATCCTATGTTGCAACCATAACCCTCTATAAATCTGGAAAGACATTGTACTATTTGCGGATTTATGTATTTTGTGAAATACTTATCCAGAATGACTTATATGGGAGGAAACAAAAACATCCAAACCAGATCACAACAGAAAACTAATGAAATAATACCATAGATTATAGATTATTGAGGAATGAGACTGCAGAGGTGTAGTCTAAGTACAGAGTGCAAAGTTGAGACAGACATAAATCTTGGGAACACTTTATATTCAGCCAACTGTCTGTTCACCAAGATAGATAGATTCAGACCCTCCATGAAAATCATGGCAGGTGAATGCTGGTCATTTCAGATCAGTGTTGTGCAGTAAAAGGTTTGATGTCTTAAAGCCTGGGGGTTATGGATGTGGGGTGCCCCTCAGCGCCCCCCAGGAGGCAGCTTTCTAGACTCGCCCCTGGGTACAGCTCCTCTCCATTCACTCTGATGCTACAGGAAGTGTTCAGCCGTCGGGGGCGTGGTAGTCCATGGCTCTTCTCTAGCAGCGTCGCACTTGTTTAGCTCTGCTAACACCAGTCTCAGCACTTATAGTTAGACAGCACGGCGTTAAAACAACTTATTAATGTTGTCTATGTAGCTGCGTGCCAAGTTAGTATCACCCTGTGGAGTCGTCAGTCGTTGTTGGGCTCTGAGCTAACTAGCCGTTAGCCGCTATGCTAACAGCTAGCGGATAATCCTCCGACGTAAACACAGCGGTAACTCTCGCTCTCTCAGCCCGGCTGGACACAGGCGATGGATGAGCGGCGGCAGCTGAGCCAGTGACCCTGCGATGTGACCGATCACAGCCGGATGAGTAAGCAGCAATGTCGTGTAAATCCACCAAAGTGGCCCCGAGTGTTGACTTCGACCACAGCTGCTCGGACAGCGTGGAATACCTGACCCTCAACTTCGGCCCCTTCGAGACCGTCCACCGCTGGAGGAGGCTGCCTCCCTGCGATGAGTTCGTCGGTGCCCGGTAAATGACACTGTCTCAGACACAAGATACTAAAGATGCGAAATCACTGAGTCATCGATGCACTCTGAACCTCGTCTGCTCTGTCCAGGCGCAGTAAACACACCGTTGTGGCGTACCGGGATGCCATCTACGTGTTTGGAGGAGACAATGGGTGAGTGGGACAGGACAGTGGGTGTCCTGCTGTCCTCCCTGGACTTCCTGTTTATCAACGTGTGTTATGTGTGACAGGAAGAACATGCTGAATGACTTGCTCCGCTTTGATGTGAAGGACTGCTCGTGGTGTCGGTAAGACAGCAGAGATGCATCATCCACCCACTGTCTCACATATCTGCACACATATACAAGTTATTGGGAAATATACTGGCTCGGGTGCTGTGTCATCAGCGTGAGTATGCGTGAGCTCCTGGTTGATCTGCAGTAACCTCTGGCACCAGTATATGAATGGGTGCAGATGAGATCACATGGCAAACATGCACCATTCACTCTCATTCACATCCAGGGACAATTATGAGTCAGATGTTGTGTTTGGGATATGGGAGGAAACCAGACTACCACACGCAGGGAGAACATGCATCCTCCACACAGACGTGGCCAGGACCGCTAACCACTGTGCTGCCTGGTAGCCCCAGAAATGCACCAAGAAGAAGGTGGATTGACTTTGTGGTGCTATTCACCCTCGTGTCCGTCGTTCTCCTCAGAGCCTTCACCACCGGGACTCCGCCTGCTCCTAGATATCACCACTCAGCCGTCGTCTATGGGAGCAGCATGTTTGTGTTTGGTAATATCTCCTAAAGCTCATGCAGTTGAGAATCAAAGGGCTTCTTGTTTTGCCCAGTTTGATCGATGTTGTTGCATTAATGCCGTTGCTTAATATTTTCTAGGTGGCTACACTGGAGACATCTACTCTAACTCAAACCTGAAGAACAAAAATGACCTTTTTGAGTACAAGTTTGCAACAGGGCAGTGGACTGAATGGAAAGTAGAGGGCAGGTAATGTTTTGTTTTCTTTTTTTTAGATGCGATGATGCTTTTCTAATTTTGAGATATTTCATGTTTGAATGTTACTAGCAATAACATTGTAAAATAAAACAATTCATAATCCATCCATCCAGTAGGTCACTAAAAAAACATCATTTTACGTGTGGAAATTGGTTATACTAGCTTGCTCAAAAGTGAAATTCACTGCAGTTCAGATTTGCTCTGTTGACTCTGGGTTTCAGCTTGCCAGTGGCCCGGTCTGCACATGGGGCCACAGTCTATAGCGACAAACTGTGGATATTTGCTGGCTACGACGGAAACGCCAGGTACGTTGGATCCACGATTTTTCTTGTTTCTTTTGTCACATCACTTTATTTTCTACTCATATCGACCAATATTTCCCTGTGTGCAGGCTGAACGACATGTGGACTATCAGTTTACAAGATCGAGAACATGCTTGCTGGGAGGAGGCCAGTAATATATGAAATATCAATATGCTGCAATCAGAGTAAAACCGAGGACCGTTGAGAGTAAGAGGCACACACACACTCTTACAATGCGTGTCCGTGCTTTCAACAGATCGACCAGAGTGGTGAGATTCCTCCATCTTGCTGCAACTTCCCTGTAGCTGTGTGCCGGGACAAGATGTTTGTGTTCTCTGGTCAGAGTGGAGCCAAGATCACCAACAACCTCTTCCAGTTTGAGTTCAAGGGCCACATGTGAGTACCCGGCGCTCAGCGGCTCGCCGTCGCTCGTCCTGTGGTTGCCTGTCATTCACGGGCCTCATCGACCCGCTCTCAGGTGGACGCGCATCCCCACCGAGCACCTGCTGCGGGGCTCCCCTCCACCTCCCCAGAGACGCTACGGCCACACCATGGTCGCCTTCGACCGCCACCTCTACGTTTTTGGCGGCGCGGCGGACAACACCCTGCCAAATGAGCTGCACTGCTACGATGTCGACTCTCAGACCTGGGAGGTGATCCATCCCAGCCTGGACAGCGAGGTGCGACCCGCACGGAACATGATGGAAGATGAAGATGGGGCAGCGCTCTGGGACAGCGCTCCTAAACGGACCATGAGTTGAACGTCCTCTGCCTGTGCGTCCTCAGATGCCCAGCGGGAGGCTCTTTCATGCTGCCGCTGTGATACAGGACGCCATGTACATCTTTGGAGGCACCGTGGACAACAACGTGCGCAGCGGGGAAATGTACAGATTCCAGGTGAGTGCGTGTGATCGGGGAAGAAAGTACCAGGACCATGAGGTCCGAAGTGCCTTTTGAAAATGATTTGCTTAGAAGTGAGGATTCACTGTATTTTCCGCCTTCTGCAGTTTTCCTGCTACCCGAAGTGCACTCTGCACGAGGACTACGGCAAGCTGTGGGAGAATCGTCAGTTCTGTGACGTGGAGTTCATCCTGGGCGAGGTGGGCCCTCGCGACCTCCGTGTCACGGCGGAAGACTCGTTAGATGGAGAGATGATTTTCCCGCGTCCGTGTCACCCCTCTGATGCCGTCGTGGTGTTGTTTTCAGAGGGAGGAGAGAGTCCTGGGCCACATTGCCATAGTGACTGCCAGATGCCAGTGGCTGCGCAAGAAGATCCTGCAGGCCTGGGATAGGCTGCGACAGGTTAGAACTAGCACTCTTGATTTCCTCTGAGGACATGTAAGTGGTCTGGTTCGTCATCAGATATTTATACACATTCAAAATGAAGCAGGCAGCGGCACGCTGTAGGTAGTTCAGTACACTTAGCTATGCTGCGGGCTGATGGTCCAGGACATGTAATTAAAACCATATTCCAACATCAAGATCATCCAGTACTGAAATGCAGTTTATTCTGCATTATATTGTCGACATGTGGTAAGTCCAAACTGCCTGTTCCAATTAAGTCAAGATGCACCTGTGCCCGGCCGTCACACGTCCCCTTGTTTTCATTAATGTGGAGCAACAGACGAGCGTCTCAGAAGTGCTTTTCACCTCATTAACCGACCCGCTGCTGACTCGGCTCCAACATGAAGCAACCGTCGTGATATGAAAACACATTCAACAGTGAGAGGTCGCTGCTTTTAGAGAAAGCTCAGCCGGAATGTCAAACAACGCGTTGCGTAATCTGTGCACAGAAGAGCAAACAGGAGAGCAGTGAGGAGAGTGACGACGGGGCAGCTGGAGGCCCGAGGGATATCCCAGCAGGCAGCAGGCCATCGGGAACGCAGCCGATGCTCGAGGTAGCCATCCGGGAGGCGGAGGCCCAGCCGTTTGAAGTCCTGATGCAGTTCCTCTACACCGACAAGATCCAGTACCCACGCAGAGGTGCGTCACAGTCTCTGGACCGGGGTCGCCAACACCGGCGAGAAAGACTCACTTTTGTCCCTCGTTTTGCGCTCTTAGGACATGTCCAGGACGTTCTCCTGATCATGGATGTGTACAAGCTGGCCCTGAGTTTTAAGCTGTCCCGCCTGGAGCAGCTGTGCGTGCAGTACATTGAGGCCTCTGTCGACCTGCAGAACGTCCTCAGTGTCTGTGAAAATGCCAATAAGCTGCAACTGGACCAGCTCAAGGTACCGTAGCCAGACATCAGCCACATATCTTGGATTCACTGCCCTCTACTGGTCGGACGTCGAAATGCTGCTCCGCTGTCACTACTAGGTTTGTTTATGTCAGAGATGTAACATATTGTAATGGTCGTGCCTGCTTGTCTTCCTCCAGGAGCATTGCCTTAATTTTGTGGTGAAGGAGTCGCACTTCAACCAGGTGATCATGACCAAGGAGTTTGAGCACCTGTCCACGCCGCTGATCGTTGAGATTGTGCGGCGGAAGCAGCAGCCTCCCCCCAGGCTGTACTCGGACCAGCCCGTGGACATCGGGACCTCTCTGGTGCAGGACATGAAGGCCTACCTGGAGGGAGGCGGTCTGGAGTTCTGTGACATTATCCTGCTGCTGGACGGCCACCCTCGACCTGCTCACAAAGCCATACTGGCAGCCCGCTCCAGGTAGAGACGGCTAAGAGCCAGAGGCAGAGAGAAACATCAAAAATGGAAGAGAAGGACCAGTTTAGATCAAGCAATATGGAAATGTGTAAAGAGTTTCTTTGTGTTGAAATACATTTATATTTACAAGATTCATATATGGAGAGATTATGAAGATTCTATGAATGGAGTGTTTTGAGGAAAGATGCAGGAAGTAAAAACCTTTTTAACTTGTATATGTAAATACTCAAATGTTATTACACTGCCTGTTCTTCAGTTGCATTGCATCATGTTTAATCGTGGTGTCTGTGATGAGCCAGAGTAGGAAGTGAAACTAGAATATTTTCTGCGTGTAAACATTGTCATTGGAGCTGCTGAATGTGCATCTCTCTGTTTCACCTCACAGCTATTTTGAGGCCATGTTCCGCTCCTTCATGCCCGAAGACGGACAGGTGAACATCTCCATCGGGGAGATGGTTCCCAGTAAGCAGGCCTTCGAGTCCATGCTGCGCTACATCTACTACGGCGATGTCAACATGCCCCCGGAGGACTCGCTGTATCCTTCAGACTGCTGTCTGTTCCTCTAGCACTTTAAAAGCCTTTGTCTAGCAGAAGCTTTTATGACGTCATAAAAGATAATAAATACCGAGTGCAAATGAAAGGAAATGACAATCAAAACTGGCCTGGAGCCAGAGAGAACCAACTGGACCAGCAGAGGAATATGAAAGCTGATGATAAAGTTGAAACCAAAGTGATGCTGAGAGCCTTACACTTAAACTTTACGTCTGGAGACAGTTTGATAGCTTTTCTTTCTCTCTTCACATGTTAAGTCTCGGTGTCCAAGTGACATATACATTCTATATAATGAGAGTAAAGTCTGTTGCAGAGATTTATCTCCTCGTTCCCTTGACCCGTGACACCCAGCTATCTGTTTGCGGCGCCGTATTACTACGGGTTTTCCAACAACCGGCTGCAGGCGTACTGTAAGCAGAACCTGGAGATGAACGTCACTGTGGAGAATGTCCTGCAGGTATTTATGTGTTTACCCGGGAGGGGAGGGGGGGGGGTGACCTAATTTGACAGCGTTGTCCTGTATTGAAGACATTTCTTTCGCCTCACTTTCTTCTCCCTCCAACCCATGCCCCCCCCCCCTCCATCAGATCCTGGAGGCAGCTGATAAGACCCAGGCCCTGGACATGAAGAAGCACTGCCTGCACATTATTGTCCACCAGTTCATTAAGGTGGGTGGGCTTGTATCTGGAGCCCTGGGTGTTTGCTGCCCACTCGCTGCAGCTGAGCTAACCCTGTAGGCCTGTCTTGTTAGCGGGAGACTGCCGACCTTTGACCTGCCGGTGGAGCGCCCTCCATCCTCTTCATAGAGAGGCGACTGTTTACAGCCTGGCCGGCTGTACAAGCACCTCATCACATAGCGATGAGGGTCAAAGTGCCACTCTGATTATATTATTTGTTATTCAAAGACACAGCAAAGCACTCAATTCTCGCCCTCCTTCACTGGAGTGTTGTTGGTGTTTCCGTCCAGCTTCTTTCTGTTGGTCTTGATTTCTCATGCATGGGCGATCCAGTGCAGCCTTCTCCCTCGTTTCACTCATGTTTGACTCATTGTCTTAATTTCTGGCTGATTTCTTTCTTTCGTTTTTTTGCTCTCCTCCCCTCCCAAAGGTATCCAAGCTCCCCAACCTGCGGTCTCTCAGTCAGCTGCTGCTTTTGGACATCATTGAGTCTCTAGCTACACACATATCAGACAAACAGTGCGCCGAGATGGGCTCCGACATTTAGGATGACACCGAGAGCAGGGCTCTGTCCTCCTCTCTCAGAAGCCATACGTGCATCTCCGCTAGACCTACTTCTAGTCATTCCCTTGTCCCCAATATGCTGTACTTTTTCTTTCCGTTGGACCTGGCATGCCTGGAACCCCCCCTTTTCCTCCACACAGTATCAGATCATCCCCGTCTCACTCCTTGTCTCTCACTGAGGTGTGAAATCAGTGATTAAAGCAGATCCTAGCTCATTTGCCATTGTCAAATGGTTCAAAGTTCCCTTTTATGTTTTTATTTATTTCGATTACAGGGAAGAAATTGTCTGCAAAGTTTTCTAAAGCTCTGTATTGCGACTGCATTATGATACATGCGGTGGCGTGTGTAATAATTCATACCTGTGACACTAAAGAAATTGTATCAAATGGATCATGGTCTAAATCTGTATCCAACACTTCCATTATTCCATCATTCAAGTTGCACACCTAACGTGACTGGATATGATATGTTTCACAGATTCCAAACCATTGTATGAAAATGATCAGAAAGCCGTTTGTCATGTTTGAAGTTATTGTCATTGCCACACACCTCTGTAATACTACTAATCACCTGTTACCATTACTAATAGACAAGCTGTCTTTACCCATACGACACAGCGACGTGTATGTAGTGACATCAGTATGCTATTATCGACTATGTACCCACATGGACTTCATGTATTTAAAAGCCTTAATAAATCTTATAGAAAAGCAGTCTCTGTGGCTTTCTGCTCTCACACAAAAGCACCTCTCACTGTGGCGCAGCAGCCCATTTGACTAAAGTATGTTAGCATAATTAACGTTTTTGCTCAACCACCACTTGGCAGTCGTCCATCAGAGAGAAAATGTGCCAAAACGGGGGTAAGCAAGCCTACTGGACCCATCACTGGGCCCTGCTGCGGATATCAGACTGCTCTCATACAGCTAATGGACATGAGATACCGGTCCCAGTCTTCAGCCTTGATCTAACATGGCTTCCCAAACACACTCTGGCAAAGAGCTGATGCCTCCTGCCTTTACTCATCTATAATGCATCACCTCAGGCCCAAGACTATGGCCATCTCCCCTTGTGCATATATATGATGGTTTGGAATAAAATTATAATGCTTGTGATGATTTTTCCCAAAGTATTCACAATGTTTTTTTTTAACATTGGAATAAACCAGGAATCCTTACACAGACTCCAGCCATAAACAGAAACGATTGTAAGACAATGCAGAAAATACTGAAGGTGAATCTGAATAGTGAATGTCTTGACCTTTCATCAAATTAGTCACGTCCTTCAGTGGTTTCAGTTTCTACAGATCTACGGATGATAAGGTCAGACAATGCTCCTTGGTTTAAAAAAGCTGAAGGCCTTCAGCATCTGCTCTGGTTCATAGATTTAGATGCTCTTCTAAAGTTTTCATTTGAGCTAAATATAATAAGCAGTGTATACATTATCATTTTAGAATTACACGAACTCATCTAATGGGTCCTCCAACAGCGTTGCATTTTGTTGAGAGTGAGAAGTCTTCTTTCAAAATGTAAGCCTGTAATGTAAGCCTTGTTACGGGGACTCAGATAAAAAGGCTGACCTAAATGCAAAGGTGCTAGATAGAGTTTTCTGTTTGCTGCCAGTTGTACTGCCCAATTTGTAAAGACCCTCAGTGGAATTCACAAAGTGCTGGACTCCTTTGGACTGTGCTGTTGCGGTGAGCACAAAGTGCGATTCATCGTCCAGATACTTGAGACACTCGGCGAAGCAAAAGCTCCCTCTTCAATTCCTCCAGAGTGTGAATGGTTCGTGCCTGACGTCACTTTGACTATTTATCATGGATAAATCAAAACTTGAAGAAGACGAAACAAGTCACTATAGTCATGTCTGCAGCTTATTACTTAATTTTTTTAGCCCCCCCCCCCCCGTGTAACCCCCCAAGGCCAAGCTTGCTCATGTTTCACTCATTCACGTCCACTTGTGCACACACACGGTCCAGAATCCCACCCGGACATATCGGGTTTCATCTAAAAACAGAGCTCATTGTTCACCGTGATGATATTGAGCGCTGAAACAAAACAGTGCGTCTGTTGTCGTGCCGCTGCCCGGGATAATCTCCCGCTTTTCAGGTGCATTTCATGAAGGAGGTTGCATGAGTGGGCAGTCCGGGTCAGTCCTACCACCTCAGCAGGTGGGACGGGCTACCGAGCCGTTCTGGTTCTGGGACCTGCTACACACACCTGCACACCTGAGAGGGAATCGAGGCGATCGGAGGACGAAGATGGTTTTTCTAACCACTAAAATCATGCAACGAACGGCACTTTTTGTGACGTTCGGTGGCTGGGTCACATCCCTGACCACCACCTTCCTTCCGCTGTGGAAGACGATGAACTCTGACCTGAACGAGGTGGAGAACTGGTTCTCGGGACTGTGGCTCACCTGCCTCTACACCGAGGAGGTGGGAATTCAGTGTAAGGCCTACGACTCCATCATGGGCCTCCCGGTGGACCTGCAGATCTCCAGGGTGCTCATGCTGGTGTCCATATGCACCGGCGGCTTCGCTCTGATGGTCGTCTGCCCGGGACTGGAGGGAGTAGACGTGTGCGTGGAGCAGCCCTCCCTCAAGAGGAGGTTCATCATCCTGGCCGGGGTGCTGTCCTGGCTGTCGGGGCTCACCACCCTGGCTCCCGTGTCCATCGTGGCCTACACAACCACGGTGGACTTCTGGAACGAGGGCTTTCCTGACGTGATGCCGCGCTGGGAGTATGGAGAGGCCATGTTCTCGGGATGGTTCGGCGGTCTGGGACTGGTCGTCGGAGGGACTCTCTTCTTTGTCGCCGTGTGCATGGGAGACTTTGACCAGAGGCCGCCGAGTGTGCAGAGCAGCCCGCAGATGAAGCACAGGACAAAACACTACCTGAAGACAGAGGTGCTGTAGATGACCTGCGAGCTCTCATACATGGAGGCCTGTCAGCATGTGGAGCAGTGGAGATAACACAGTGACTTGTAAGATGTGGCTCTGTCTGTCTTACAATGACAGTTTTTCACTGAAGTGATGAGAACTCTGCAAGGCTGTTTTTATTTGTTCATTTCTCCGTTAACACCTTCCTGTAGTGTCTGGCAAAAACAGTGATTGTTTCCACAAACTATTAAAGTAATGTGGTAATTAAGCAGCTTCTGCAGTTTTTATGTCCATGAAGATTTATGATAGGAAGATGTTGAAACAGAATCAGCTTTATATTGTTCTCTGATGTTTTAAAAGTTCTCTTGCTCTTTAGTAAAGCTTCAAAAACTGATTTCAGTCACATATGTGACCTTCATGTGACTTTGATTTTACATGTTACATTTGTTTTTTGCGTATAATTTGGATGAAGTCACTGTAGCTTCCATTAATGTGGTATATGAAGAAAGTTATGCCACAAATTGCTTTGTGTTTTGAATTCAGCAGTCATCTATCAAGTGCAGAGGAAATGGCTAGACTCTTTCACGGTAAAAGAAAAAAAAACGCGTAGAGGCCTGAAAATGTCAAACATTAATGGTGCACAGCGTCCCTAAGCCCACTGCCTAGGCAGGAGTGAATACTTGCATTCCACCGCAGCAGCTCATGTGTGTTAAATTTCATTTTGGGGCGGGACTTGGCAGGTCCTCTGAGTCCTTAACGCATTAAATTGACCGAGTGTCCCGCTGTACAATGGGATGATAAGAACAGATCTGCGCTTGTCAGTTTCTTGGGTCTCGCAACAAATCACAGAATAATACAAAATGAATTCATATTGGGTTGTGTCATTTCAAACTCTGCACAAAATCTGATGAGTAAATCTAATTAACCATAAGTCTGAATCCATTCCTAACAATGAGCCACATCATGGATTTCTTGGCCAACCAGGATCTGATTGTTTAGCCTATGAATGATTCACTCACTTCTCTCGCCTCTCTTAATCTGGGTTTTTGGATGCTGCTCCTTTCCCCAGTCCATGTAAAAGACCCCCCGCCCCCCTTCCCCCCTCTGCAATTCAATTAAACTGACTGATGCATGGAGAAGTACAGCCGGCTCTGGCCTCCCCCCCTGCAGGGCTTGCATACTCATCTTGTTGTACTGTACAGGAGTACACAGCTGACCCTTGCCTTACACTTAAACACTCTTTCATATATATTATTTTCCTCTACAAGCAGAGAACCTAACAAAGATACCGCTCCGTGCTTTGGACATACAGTCCAAGTCTTTAATGTGACCGCTCATTTGCATTCTGAAAACACTGCCAGGGGTTGTTGCAGCTGCATCATAATCACCATCCTGTGTCAACGCTGTCATTTCCATTGAAATGAATCTGAGGTGATCAGTGAGTGACCTTGTCCTCGCAGTTATTTAAAGGGGAGAGGCACAGTTCTCCCCACAGTGGGAGCACAAGGAATGGAAATATCTTAGCAGCTCATTTCTATACGGCTCAGTATACCTTTTTAATCCTGCTACACCCTGCCCCCCCCTTTACTGAAACTGGGATTTACTGCACCAACTGCACTTTCACTCTTTCTCCCTCTTGCTGCACTCTGTAGGACTGTAGCACACACACACACTGTAAGAGCTGTTTCTATGTTTACAGTGAACAGTAGCTTTAAAGAGTAGCTCTCTTTTTGTGTGCCCTGGTCTCAGTGATTGTAGGTAAGTTTTAACAATAGACATGCAGCACAATGCATGCACATTAAAGAGGCGGTGTGGTAAGTGGGCAGTCAGACCAGGCAGAGCAGTGGGGAGGGCAGCAAGTGTTTGATCAGGCTTAACTGGCAAGTCAGGTCTTTGACATCTGAAGGCAAGGCTGAAAGGGGCTGAATAGAAAGGCAAGCAGCCTGTAAGAGAGTGTGTGTGAGAGTGTGTGTTTGTGTCTCTGTGAGTGTGTGTTTGGGAAAGAGAGAGGAGGGGTGGGAGGACGAGCGCAGGGAACGGTGAGAATTCATGCTGTGTTAGCATCCCCTCAGCAACTCCATCAATACTGCATACAGCTGAGGAACTGGCAAAGGTCCTCCGTGCTGCATTTGCAGGCTCGGCCAGAGAAAGAGAGCAACTCCCACGGCCGGGCCGCTCAGTCTGCTGCTGGAGGGGGGCTCTGAGAGAGGCACACACACATTCACACTCACACTCACAAGAGCCAGTGCTGCATCAAGAGGCAGAGGAGGAGAGCGGACGAGGGCGCAGAGGGACGCATAGGCTGGGAATACTCCAGTGGACAGAGCCAGTCCCAGGGAGGGACAAGGGTTGTGAGGGAGCCTCGTGCTAATATGCTTCCAAGATCCGCAGGGGAGGCTGAGCACCAGGGAGTTTGACAGGATCGCAGTGCACCTGCTCCATGCACACCGGTAAGATGACTTTCTCATTTTACAGTCAGGGAATCACAGCTCTGATTTATGAGCTCTCAAGGTGATGTGTTCATGTGGAGCTCTGCACTCTTGCGTCTGTGTGTTTGTACTTCTGTGGAAGTTTTTCGCTCTGTGGTCCAGGGACACAGACTCCAGATCTGTTCTGGGGGGACCACGTATTGTGGTGCAGTAAATGAACCTGGAATACACCATGAACACAAAGCTACAGTTCAGAGCAGATTTTGATTGAAGAATCAGTTCTGCTGCACATGTGTGAAATACGATCAAACACTAATCTTCAGCAGAAGCTAAGTAAGACACACAGTGGATCTCACATTCTGCTTCAGTTTTGATAGTTACTTACAATGTCTGTGTGCATGTGTGCTTGTGTGTGCTTCACTGTATGTGTGCATGCTGAGAAACTGGTCAATAGCAGAATTGTTGTATGGAAGCACAGCTCCTCTGTGGGGGTGTTCACCCCTCTGTAAACCACATTTCTAGTTTTCCATGACATCATGGAGAGGTTATTGCCCAAAGTAGCAGCAAAGTGACCTGACAGAAGTCGCCGGTGCCATTGTACACCGGTCTCAACTTAATGGAAGGGTTATAACATCCAAAATATAAAGTTTGGTTGAACTTTTCACAGGAAAAAATTGGATGACATTATAACGATAGTGGACGACTGTAGAATCTCTGTTTTCTGGAACCATGTGGTAACTGGGTGCGATGCCATGTGCTGTTTTTTCTCTATCACCTCTATGGACAAAATCATAAATATGACATTTGAGGTTTGGGACTTTACTCACTGTTGTCTATTGATTTTTCCTGAAACCTGGTGACAACCACCTCAATTCATCCACAGATTAACAACATGAACTTCAGAGCAAACTTTCAAGAATGAGGTGAATGAACTCACTTGTAGTTTCTGTTTGTGTCACGTACTGTACTAGAGCTCCTTAATGGGGATTGTGGTCGACTGTAATCCACCTTTTATTCTTTTATAAATACGACACGTAGGCAATGGAGTGAATGAAAGCCCATCAAAAGTTTCTTGGCATTTTGAGGGACATCCTATTGGCTCAGTTGATGATGGTGCAGAAATATAATTTCTAACGTGGCTGGAAACAAAGCAAAAGGATAGATGGTTTCACCCACTTGTTCTTCACACTGGACGCTCCCTCAAGCTGATGGTTGACCTTGCAGATTGCTACCAAGAGCCCAGTGGGAGAGCACTTTTGGTCAACAGTGGGTTTACATAACCAGGGGATGAGTCCTCAAGCTTATCTTGGTGTTTCACAAACCAGGAGAACGTGTGAGTGAGGGAAAGAGGCGTGGTCAATGAGCGAGGTGAGATGATTGTTGTCGGTTATCAGCTGAGGATCAGAGAGTCCTAATCGTTAACTACGGGCCAACATACCTGCCAGGCAAGTGTGTAAATAAAGCCAAGACCACCAGTTTGGGCTTGGTTGCTGGAGGAGCAGCTCCCCTGTTGCTAAAAGTCCAGGGTGGAGGAATGTTGTTAAGTGACATGACATTCGAACAACTGGAAGTTGGGGCATCTGTTTCCCTGGAATCGATGCTGACAGAAGCGAATACAATTAAATGTCCTATTTTGACATACAAAATAAAACATTTTTACATCTAGTCATGGTTACTCCTTTTTGGCTTTTATCTTTAGTTAGTTTAGTGACTTTACATCTCTCTCTCTCTCTCTCTCTCTCTCTCTCTCTCTCTCTCTCTTCGCTACCAGCTGTGTTGTGCTAATTCGCCCCTCTGACATTCCAGGAGCAGGTATTACATTTGTAGGGAAGTAAGGGAAACTGACAGATTGTTTGCAGGCAGGATTATTAGCACTGCTTGGGGACAGGCCCAACAGTGAGAGAGTGGGATCTGCGTCATATGTTGTGTGAGGACCAAATCTGCTTAACCTACTTTAGTTTTGCACAAAATATCTTGGGCTTGCTGGAACTCCAGGATGGCAGCTCCAAGCAGTCCAATTTTGTTGTTCATCAAAATTTCAGTGGTCGCAAATTATTAAGAGCGCAACATGTGAGAGTCTTCATACAAAAACCCGTCTCCTTGAGAAGTGTTTTGACATGTTAATCTCTGCTCTCACTGTTGGCTGAATGCAGAAAAGTGTGTTGGCTCAGATGCAATGTACAGGAGTTCATATCAAGGATAAGTTATTCCACTTTGGGATATAATATCTTCTGATGTCATTAGGCTATTGTAGACAAAATGTTCTCTGATTTCAATTCATTTTCATTTAATCATTTATTTTAATTCATTTAAATTAAAGTCTTAGTGTTGGGGGCACATGTCAAATGCGAGAGCACAGATTTAACAAAAAAATGACAGATATGTTGTTGCTAAAAGATAAATATTGTGACATCAATAAAATTGAGAGAGGGCATACGTTATTTACATTACATTCCTACATTTTGTGGAAAATCAGAAGGAAAATCTGGGGAACATGGAGGAAAAGTCACAATTCTGTTGAATAAAACTTCATTATTCTGTGCTCATTAGATAATTTCCCTCCAACAACAACAACATTTGCGAACATTGAATTGAAATGAACCCTTAGTAGAGCTGCCAAATATCTGCCAAACAAGATGAGGTAACCACCACATGGTTAAGAGTCACTGATCTGAGTTGAGCGGTGTGTACAAACATAAGATCACTGAATCAGAAATATGAAAAAGAAAATAAGATAGTAAATGTTGGAGTTAAAAGTTTAATATTTTTCATTGCCAAACTGAAGTAAAGGCAGGCTGAAAATGCCTTCAACGTAGAAATGGTCTTGAGTAATGCGCTCTCATTCATTGCAATCACACAGTAACAATACAGAAACTCAGCAGCTGAGCTGTGTTCAGACAGATCTTTCCATTTCTCATTTGTTCTCAGGAACTTTTTCTGAGAAGTGCTCCATTCAACACTGCACACTTTTTTTTCAGAAGTTCAAGGACATTAAGATGTGCTCAGAATATCAAGCAGTCCTTTTGGTTGTACCTCAAAAGGATAATTAGGTGATGGATAGCCCCTCTTCTGGAGATACACCTGCCATCCAGGCGCAGATTCATAGCAGCCTCTGAGCCAGTGAGTAACCAGCTACTGTATGTGTGGCTGAAATACCAGAGCTGGCGGCAGTGTGAGGGCAACGTGGCAACAAAAAAACAAGGGGGATTTTGAAACTCAAGGGGCCCCTGCTTCCCTTTAAAGCGCAGTGTGACGAGAAAGTTAATAGGTGCTGGAGTGCTGTTAATATTTAACAGTTTCCATGCAATATGCATGAACAAAGGTGACAATGTGTGTGGAAATGTTCCTAATTAACACAATTGCTTCCTTTTTACAAGCTCTGACATGTTATTTAGACACTCACACAGAAAATAATCTGGCTGTTCTAATCCTGACTCCTTCAGACACTGATAAATAACACAAACACAGGACAGAGGGGCCCATTGCTTTGTCAAGTTGAATTATTAATGGAAACTAAAGAATTGAGAGAACAAGCCAAAAGAAAAAAAGTCTGTTAAAATGTCAAGGATAATTGAAACTGAAAACAACAACCTTGTACTAATGTGGTATTGGTACAACAAAACCTTGAAAGCTGTGTTTGTATCCCAGGTTTTCTTCGACAAGTTCAAGAAACTGACCCCTATGTGGGTTGGTTCTTCCACTCGGGGGGGCGGTGTATTTGGTTGTACAACCTTATTGCCATCTCTGGTCGTATCTGTATACCTCATGTCTCGTTTACCTGTGAGGAAACCTGCAACAGACAGTCTTAATGTATGCAAGGAACAAACAAAGCTATTGTTTACAGTCTCAGGTTTGATGCTGTGGTAGCATGGTAGCACTGTGGAATTTGACTGCGCTTTCCCCGGTGTACCTGCGTTACTAAAGCTTTAGTGCTGCAACTGTCTGGGTTGGTGGAAGACAGCTGTCCTCCTGTGTCATGATTGTACAGGCAGGTCGACATGCAGGTAGGCGACTCAATCTTCTCATTTGTCCTAAATGACATTGATCTGAGATTTTTTTGAAGAAGTTTGAAGAAGTGTTTGTAATCTCATCATCAATCAGTTTTAAAAAGAGTCATATTAAGGGAGTCACAAACTGTCGGATTGTCAACTTTCCTATAGTACCTTAGTGCACCTTGTGTGACAGTGGCATCTTTTATATTATGGGGGGGGGTGCGATGGTGGGCAAACGGGCTTGCATTTTGACCCTGTGTGTGTGTGTGTTTGTGTGTGTTCCCAACCCAAGCTAATCTGTCCCAGGTTCTGCTGGGAGGCTGGCAACCCAGGTGCCACCCTACCAGCTCCACCCATCACTGTGGTTCCCACCACAGCCTGGCTCCCACATACACTAATCAGTCACAGTTGTTAAAACAACTCGAATAACCAAATTTTAAGGTGCTTTTTGATTTATTCTGTTCGACCTCTCAGGGTTCCTTCTAACCAGGTTCCTAACCAGTTGTTCTGTGCCCTATAATACCCAGAGGATATGCATGTGCACATCTTTTAACCTGTTTGTATTTGCTCACAGGGCAGGGGGACGATAAATAATTTTCTGGGACAACTTAAGAATTTCCAGGACACATGGCCTTTTTGTCTCATTTTCCACATGTTTTCCATAACTGGAAAATTGGTTTATCATTTTCCACGTCTTCCAGGTTTTCCGGGGCGCGTGGGAACCCTGCTTCTGTAGTATTTTCATTTATTCTGTGGTTTAGCTCCACTACCAGAACAGTCCCAGTGCTGGTTCTGGCGTTCACCTTGAGAATCAGTGGAGAACCAGATGTTGCTTTCCTTTTGGCTACCTGATAGCTATCCCATTTTCGGTCCTTATATTGCTTCTTTAGATTATTTAGCTGCCATTCAGTCACGCTTCTCTCGTAGCGCAAAAAACATGGCGGGCCTGTTGTTTTGGTTCGTCTCTGTGACCCCGCCCCCGGGTCCTGTAGCCCCGCCCCCCTGGGTCTGAGGTAATTGGCGGAGCAGCGAAGTGGCGCTGCTCTGGAACTAGCTCACGCAACTTCAGATGTTTCAGGTGGATTTAAACAGCACATTACAACCTTAACATTTATTGGGGCTAAACCATGGATGTATTATAAGAACTGGACACAGGATGCTTCCGCATCACGGACCCCTGAGCTTGCGCAGTGGCAACAAGGGATTATGAGCCAATCAGTGTTCGGGAGAAAGCGTTGCGAGACGACACTCATGCGCTTTGAGAGTGCATGTAAATTGCTGTTGTACGTCACGATGTGTTGAAACTTTTCAGTGTTTTTTCTGTCCTTTAATTTTTGTTGATCCATGAATTAAATACACGCAATACAACGATTACCAATTAGCTATGTTTGCAGCTGAGGGCACGCTGTCAACATTTTTACAGCCGTCTCTTTTACTATTGCCGTCTATGGAAAATGCTTTTTGGGCTCAGTGGTATTTCTGTTGCAATACCAGGTTTGGCCACTGGGTAAAATCGGATCGCCGGCAGAGGGGTGGCACCCTATCCAGGTCTTACAATACATCCATGGACTAAACAGAGCAAAACAACCACAAATCTGTATTGTATTATTATATTGTCAATATCTATGAATAGTATATTGACTTTTATTTCTCTCTGTTTATGTGGCATTCTATGGAGCTCGTGTCTGCTGTTCAATGTACGTCCACCTGTTCGATTTACTTTCAGTGAAACTTATTGAAATAAACCTACTCTGGGATCTGGGGGATCAGTGGGAATGAAGCACCAAATTTTGTTTAGGTTGAGTAAAAATAAAGAATGAATGTGGCCTGTTTGATGTGTGTGTTTCTGTGTGTCTGACTGTGTTTCATGATGTTGCCTTCTCTGTCTTTACAGGTTATGTGGAGGAGCTGACGTGTGCGATGGCCAGCCTGGACCTGCAGGTTCTCAGACACACAGCCCCGTGTTATCGTTTCCTCCCCACCAAGCAACCCAGTCAGAGGGTCTGACCACAGCTCCCTCACCTCACCTCCCTCTCCCCCCTCCCTCCCTCCCGCTCACCCTGGGCGTCCCTCAATCCTGGGCCCACCATGGGAGGATGCTTCTCCAAACCCAAACCAGGTAATGCTAACTTTTCTTGGTTTAGTTTGTTTGAATAGAAAGCACGCACCCAAATGGGCTCCCTGCAGTAGAAAGGAGGCATGTGCTTTTCTAAAATACATTTATGCATTACAATTTGTTCAGTCTGAACAAATAAAAAAAAGGTACCCATAGCCTCCAAATCCTGTTACGCGCATCATTTCACATCCAACCTCCTCCGTTTGCTCTATAGTGTTTTGTGTGGGAGGAATTTTATTCTTCTCTGTGGTTTCTTTGGTCAAGAGGATTACATACTGAGACATGGATACCGAAATGTGACTGAGTGCAAGTGTGCACCCATAATATTGTTAGCACTGGGTAGGAGATTAACCATCATCTGTTTGAGCAATTCATGGAGGCGAAATGGGGATGAAGAGAGACTACTTGCATGTACAGATGTTGCTGACTGTTGTCTCTGAGGACTAATTAGTTACTGTCAGTCACCACATGACCTCAAGCTACTAACAATCAATTGCAATTCAGACTGAAGAGGCAACCTTTAGAATTATCCACCCAGTGGAGAAGGTTTTGACAGATTGTCTTTATGTTTCATAGATTCACTGAAGGAATTTTATGTAAAGGTGCAGAGGAGACAGTGAAAGCAGCTTATAGTGTTTTGACCAAACTGTATCCTCCTAACATAATCTCTGAAGGAGCATAGCATCTTGACTGAGGAGAATATTAAGGAAATCTTACATAAAAGCGAAGCATGAAAAATCACACCTTTTGCATCCTTTGTGATTATTTTGGCAAGGAATGATGTGGCAGAGCAGATTAGTGCTTTGTAAATGTGGCTGCAGAACTTCAGTGGGACCTGAATTATAAGCAGAGGAGGAAGGATGAATGGAGTTTGATATGAAATGTCAAAATAAAGTCAGGACCTGGACCAAATATGATGATGCAGAGATCTATGAAGAGAGTTGATATTCATATATGAGCAAGAAAATGAAATAAGAAATATGAATGTGTTTGTGGATAAAGCAGTGAGCCGCATAAAATTGATGTGATGAGAAAGGGCCACTGAGGCTCATATCATACTATGAGAACACCAGATAATAAGCAAAAGTATGAGCTTAATTTAGAGCATACAAACAGCCACTTCTGACTGAAAACTGAACTGAAAAACTGGGGTGTGAACACCACAGTAAATATATATAGTTGGGAGCCAGGCAGCCCAGCCCTGCCAGGACTGTATCGTTTTGCTACATGTTCTTCTCCTTCTTTCTTGGTCTTTCTTCTAAGGAAATCCTACAAACGTCTAGTGCCATGCCAGATTGCCTCAGCTGCAAAAATAGGTCAATAGCAAGTCGTTGAAGTTCACAATTTTGTCAAATCAACCATATGTGCTATAGATTTGCATGTAGCCCAAATAATTAAGAAACTTTGCACTCTTGAACTTATTACAAATGATCAAGTCCATCACTACTTTTTAAAACAGATTTTTGATTTATAGAAAGCTGAGCCTACAGTGCATCAAAATGTACGACTGTAAACAGTATTTTCAGTTTTATTTTATTCTAGCTTTTTTTTTTTTTTAGCAAAATACATTTCATTTACACTGTTCATTAAAGAACAGAATTTGGAGTCATGGTAGATGATGTTTGGAAAATATCAGAATTTTATTTCAAAAACTTAATTTTTACAACATTTTGAACTTCATTCTCACACGAACAATTAGAGTCAATGTAAAAATGGCGTTTTTAAATGAGTGAATAAATCATGAACTACCAACATCTCCGTACTGTCTCTTTAATAACTGAATTTTAGACAGCTGTTTGAAATCTGCTTTTACGCACTAAGAGCTGCTGTCTGTCAGGTATGTGACATCTCCACTTGTCAATTAGCTCAGTGAGGTAGAGGATGGTACTTGGTCTTGTGGGTTTGAGCTTCAGCCTATGCAATGTTCCCATATGAATAAGCTACGCAAACCTTTCAGAAAAGCTCCAGTCCCAGGCTAGACGTCCTCAGCTGGAAACACAAGACACTAGTCTTGATGCTGGCGCCACAATCAAGTTTTTCAAAGTTTTGAAAATTGATCACAAATAAACCATATGTGCTGCAACTTTCACTTTGCCTAAAATTGCACAGCTCCGACCTTCGCTGCACAGCAGCTATAATTGTATATTAAAATGTAGGTGGGAGTAAACTGGCAACAGAATCTCTGAGGGAGGAAGCCACAATACAGTGCCCAGCTTTATGAAATGAAACATAAGAGTATGGGCACCCTGCATTTGTTTGTTTTTCTAAACCAGAAGACTTTTCACCCTGAACAGAGCATTGTGGTGGTGATTCAGCAGCAGACATGGAGAGATTCTCTTCAGCCGTGGAAAGCTTTCTCTTTCCTCTCTCCTGCGATTGCACTCACTATTATGATTTTCCATTGATTTTAATTAAGACTTGCTCAGCAGGAGAAAATTCCAGCCAGATTACTGCGTAAGAACCGGATGATCAGCACATTTTTCCAGCCGAACAGATAAAGCCTGCTGCAGTGCAAAAAGGGGTTACACAACCGTTTCTTAATGTTAGGGAATATAAAGCTGCCAGCAGCGCATCACCTGCCATCAAAGCAAGCTGAATGTCTCTGTGAGGAAATATTTGGTTTATAGTCCATTTTCTTTTCAGTCTCTGGGGGAAAATTCAAATGGCCTCCCAAAACACTGCTGCTCTAAGTCGGGCTTTAATGGGCTTTTTTTGTGTGTATGTCACTTTTCTTCATGGAAATCTCATATTCAAGGCATTAACCTGTCAAGACAACATTTTCCATCTTAGCTGCTTAATTGAAATCTAGACAAATTGAGAAGTATGGAGAGTGATGCATGATTTTCCATACCACAAAGCTGGTAAATCTGCTATGATATGCATGTTTAATGTGGGTCTCTCCATAGGAAGACTCTGGAAGAAGATGAGTTTACTCTCACAAACAAGTCTGACTGCCTTCTTCCTGCTCTCATTTGTTCCAGTTTTAGAAATGTCACGCAATGTTTGGGCCAAAGCTGTGGACATAACTCCAAGCTGAAAGGGAAATTAGTCACTTAAAGAAATTCACTAAACAATACCATATATTGAATGTAGGTAGGATTAATAATAAATAATTGTGATGTGAAAATGCATCATGGTCCTGCTGTGGGTTGTCACCCTGTGTGCGTTCAACTGTGATAACGACTGAGTGAATCGTGTCTGTGTCACGCAGTTGAAGTTAAAGTGGAACTCTCGCTCCTGGAAAAAGAAAAAGACATGGACGGGCTGTCACCCAACGGCAAAGCCAGCCCCTTCGCTGACTGCAGACCCAACGGGGCCCTGGGACACGGCTCTGACGACGACTCCACCGCGCTGCCCCTCTACCACAAACCACGGGACTACGTGGAGGCCTCGGTCTGCCACGTCAAAGACCTGGAGAACGGACAGTAAGAGAGTAAAACACAGCACAACCTAAATAAACAATCAATTAGACGTACACATAAACTTGGGTACTTGCATTTAAAAGGGGGTAGTTCACATAAAAAGTTTAAGTTTTCCATTGTTTTTACGATTTATTCCTCTCTGGCACCCCGTGTCTTCTCCATTATGTTTTACCTCTGTGACCATGTGTTGCAAAGCTGATTTTGATGAAGTGGTTCGGCTAACTTTATAACTGTGGTTATAGGATTACACTAACAGTCCATCTGAGTTCTCCCGGAGAGGAGTCTCACAGTCACAGTGATATCATCACAGTTACTTGAATAAGTTAACAGAAACTACATGAGTTACTGCCTCAAACCAAATCACTCATCCATCCAACCGTTACAGTATCTCACCCATTTTGCACTTACCCATTTTAGGTGTGTGTGCACCCTCACACACACCTAAGGACAATTTTCAATCCAAATCAAGCATGTATTGGGACCTGAATTGAAATTGATTGGCCTTATTTTGCTAAAGATTATAGATTTCTTTGTAAAATGGCAGATTTTGTAACTCTCAAAGTAATGATCGAGTGGTGGCTGATAACCTAGTAAATCTCTACATGGTCACAATTACCATACAGGTATGAAAACTGTTTCTTTCAAAGTATAAGTATAAAAATTAGGGACGTAACTGCGGTTGTATGAATCCTGGATGACCGCCAGAGTTGGTGTCTAAGCTCTGGGTATCTTTGTTTTGTGCCTACACACAAAGTCACTTGTGACTGACGTGATCTTGAGAGAGTTTTCTTGCAAATCCAAAAAGATTCTGAGTGACTGAATGCTCTGGCGGTCATCCAGGGTTCATACAACCGTGACAATCACAAGTGAAATAAACTGTGCTGCAACAAGAAGTGGATGTATTGCATGTGCAAGCGAGAACTCAAGTGACACCAGAACTTGAAGTCTCTCGAGGTCACGTGAGGGTCACAGGGGACTTTGTTGGTATATGTACCCGACTTCCATCCCATCACAGCCATCCAGGTGTTGTCCTGATGTGTCCTCTGTGTGTTCAGTACTGACTCTGCTCCCCCAGGCTGTTTCTCACCTGTCAAAATGCCCTTCATGTGGGTTCCCTCAAAGGACTTCATCCTGTTAGAGCTATAAATACACACACACACGCACACACACACATGCGTCTTTGTGCTTTTGTGTGTTTGGCAGGATGCGAGAGGTGGACTTGGGAAGCGGCAGAGCTTTGCTGATCAAAGAGCACGGGGAGTTCTCGGCCATGGGCCACAAGTGTCCTCACTATGGAGCTCCGCTGGTCAAAGGCGAGCAAAATATCTTGAGCTGTGGCTCCAAAATCCTTCAGTAATTTGTAAAATCACACACCTGAGGTTCCCGTCGTTTGCCCTCACCGCAGGTGTGCTGTCTAAAGGACACGTGCGCTGTCCCTGGCACGGCGCCTGCTTCAACATTGCAACAGGAGACATCGAGGACTTCCCAGGGCTGGACAGCCTGCCCGTCTTCCAGGTGACCTTCCCCTAACCAGCCGGTGCTGCTCCTTGACACATTCCCTGCCTTATCATGTCTCCGAGCGCCTTCCGAAAGTGTACACATTGCGCATGTCTGTTTGCTCCAGGTCAGGGTTGAAAAAGACAAGGTGATCATCCGTGCAAACAAGCAGGTAACTGGGGAGGAATGTGGAGCGTTTATGCGGGGAAATAAAGAGTGCACCTGACTGATCTGAGTTGCTTTTCCAGGCTCTCCAGTCACAGAAAAGGTCAAAGCCCATGGCCCGCTGCTCGGCAGTCATTAACTCCAGCACCGGCTTCAGCCATGTTCTCATCATTGGCTCGGGTCAGTGGGATTTCGTCTCTTTCTTTATTTTCCCTCTTCTCAAAACAACCAGGACCGGGCAGTTTTTCACTGGTTTCATTCTTCCCTCTCTCCTTCTCTTTTCTCCTCTTTGATTTGTGAACGTCTCTGCAGGTCCAGCCGGCCTTGTGTGCGCCGAGACGCTGAGGCAGGAGGGCTTCACGGATCGCATCGTCATGTGCACCATGGACAGGCACCCTCCGTATGACAGGCCTAAACTGAGTAAGGTTTGTACACAGACCCAGACCGCGTAAAACTCAGACAGGAGGGACGTGGCAACGAATATTATGTAACAGGCTGCAGAGGAAAATAAAAACATGGAGGAAGTGACTGAAACGAACAGACACGTCAGAGAGTATGTTCATTGCTATAAGCACGCTTGGAAAATGTGCTGCATTTGGCTGCTTGCAGTGGTGGAAAGATTGCCTTTTGTATTTTTCTGTGACTTTGATATTTTTGTGCTCTCCTGCACTAAGACGTTGACCTTTAGTCCTTAGAGAGCACAGCAGAGCAGCTGCGGCTGCGCTCACTGGACTTCCTGCAGGACCACGACATCGAGCTGCTCACAGAGAAAGAGGTGAATCTGAAGCGGAGACAGACGTGGCAAAAGCTCTGGACGAAGCAGCAGTCGACTAATGGGATCTATGTCGTTTCCTTGACCCCACGGTGTTTGCTCCAGGCTGTGGCTGTGGACGTGAAAACGCGCTCCGTGACCTTTGAGGACGGCTTGAGGATGGAGTACAGGAAGCTCTTCATCGCTACAGGAAGCAAGTGAGGGACACGCTTTCATAACGCATGATGATCAAACTGCACATATTACAAGTGAATAACGTGATATTTCTTTCTCTTTCTTTCATTTCCTGCACTGAAGACCGAAACCAATGAACTACAAAGGCAAAGATGTCAGGAACGTGTTTCACCTGCGGACGCCCGAGGACGCCAACAGCGTAGCGAGGCTGGCCAACAACAAAAATGCTGTGATTGTGGGGACATCGTTTGTTGGTGAGACAGACACATTTGTGTCGAGGATAAACTGATAATTATTGGGGAAAATGAGCAACACATGCACAGTGGTGAAATGTAATCAAGTGTATTTACTTATGCTCTATAGAGCAAGTCTTTCCAACACTGCACTACTTCTCCATCAGAGTGAAGCTCTGTGTTTTTCACTCTACTGCAATGATTTGACAACAGTTATTTTGAAAAATAATGTAATCCTCTGAACACAAAATGTTAAAGTTGTCAGTGAGTGAAATCCTGTCTCAATGTTAATGCATGGACAACAATATGATGATATGAAATACAGCTGCATAATAGTCACAGGACATTTCAGTACACTACCATTGCAGTACCACCAACCCGTATGGTAGCATCCCAAACTATCTGAGACATGTAAGAGATGTATCCACCCAGATGGACATGCGGGAAACACCTCCCCAGGGAGTCCAGGAGGGATCCTGGTCACATACCTGAACCACCTCAGCTGGCTCCTCTCAATGCAGAGGAGCAGCAGCTCTACTTTGAGACTGAAGAGCCTGTAACAATAAACCTTGCACGCCATACCCCACAAGTCCTCATGAGAGTACAGAGCTTGGGGTTTGGATAACGCCTGGACTCTCTTCTCTAGTACCCAGGTGTAGACTTTCCCAGGGGGGCTGAGCAGTATGATCCCCTTAGAGTTGTAACACACAATCTGGTCCCCCTTATATGAAATGCGGACCACCATCTCAGGCCTGACACACTCTGTAGGCCTCATTCTTCAGCCCGATGGCATCCCTCACCTTCTGTACTTGATTAAAGCAGAAAATAATTTAAAATGCACATTTGTGATAAAGTGCTGAGAAATAGACAAATATTTTTGGCTGTTTTCAATCAGGTGACATAATGTAACTGTTGGCAGTTTGGCGACTGTGAAAGTCCTGAATCACATCATCTCACACAGTGTAAAGAAGCATCTGCATCCGTTATGCTACTCCAGATTTCCCCCCTCAGCCCTCAGCATCATTTATTCATCACCTGTGATGATAGCGATGATATTAACGGCATGCTGTGTGCTGTGTCGACAGGAATGGAGGTGGCTGCAGCACTAACAGACAAGGCGCACTCGGTCTCCGTCATCGGGATCGAGTCGGTCCCCTTCAAAAAAGCTCTCGGGGAGAAAGTAGGGAAAGCCATAATGAAGGTAGGGACGTGGTCTGGGAGATCACCAAACACCTCCTGAATACAATCATCACTTCCCCATGGGGAGAAAAGCCTGAGTGCAGATGTTTCACTGTGTTTCACCGTATCTGTGGTGTGTGTTGTGTTTGCAGCTGTTTGAGGCAAACAGGGTGAAGTTCTACATGCTGAATGAGGTGTCAGAGATGATTGGCCATCATGGACAGGTATTCAGAAAGTGAGAGAAACAGCAAGACATGATGCTCAGCAGCACTATCTTTATGAAGTTGTGTCAGCTTTAAAGATATGCAAATGATGAAATTAGCAGTAGGACTCCTGATCTAGTATGTACTAAGAGTTTAATGGTCTGCCTCTGCATGAGTGTGGGGGTGTTTTGCGTGATCGGATTTGACAGACTGATTCAAATGAAATTCACAGTTGGTGTCTGAAATCGCCTCCTGTCATTATGTTTCCCACTCCGTCTCCCACCGAAACAGCTCAAAAACTTTGGGAGAAAATTGTGCGCTTAATGCACCTTTTATGTTTGTTTTTACTGCAGCGATCAGGCAGTAGACTGAATGAACTGAGGAGGAAAGCTGTTGATGACTCCATGTGCCTCTCTAGTGACTGAGCATTTTTGTTTTTCCTGTCACGCAGCTGAAGGAGGTGGTGCTGAAGAGCGGGAAGGTCCTGCGGGCGGATGTGTGCGTCATCGGAGCAGGTGATGTCAAAACCACCTTCCCTCATCCTCTTCAGTGGCATTTAGTCACCGCGGGTGACTGCAGCTTTGTTGAAACCTCTCCCACATCTTCCGCAGGAAGCATCCCGGCGACCGGCTTCCTGAAGCAGAGCGGCATCCACATGGACTCCAAGGGCTTCGTCGCCGTCAACAAGGTAATCCAGCAGGGCCCGCAGCCCCGATTGGGAGAGCCGTGTCCCAGTTTTCCGAGCTGATCCGCTCTGAACTGTCTCCCAGATGATGCAGACCAATGCTGACGGGGTCTTTGCAGGAGGAGACGTAGTGAGCTTTCCTTTCCCAGCTCGCAACAACAAGAAAGTGAACATCCCTCACTGGCAAATGGCTCATGTGCACGGTGAGTTACTCGGATCCTCTTCTGCACCTCATGTTCCTCCGTCCTCTTCTGGAGGATGGGCGAACATCCCTGGGACGAGGGACTGACTGTCTGTTCTGTGACAGGAAGGGTAGCCGCTCTCAGCATGATGGGCAGAGCGACCGAGATCAAAACGGTGCCTTACTTCTGGTCGGCCATGTTTGGGAAGACCATACGCTATGCAGGTATGTGTGTGTGTGTGTGTGTGTGTGTGTGTGTGGGGCTTCTGGCTGCAGTGGGTCTGAGCCTGGCTGGTGGAGCTGCTGCACTGCCCTCTAGCTGTAAACAGGAGAAAATGAAGAGTATACACTGAAGGCATGAACATGACATACAATGCATTTTGCTTATGAAAAATATTCACACGGTCTTCTGTTTTTTTGTGGAGGTTACGGTGACGGATTCGATGATGTCATCATACAAGGGGATCTGGACGAACTGAGATTCGTGGCGTTTTACACCAGGTTTTGTTCTGACGTTTTCATAACGGTTTTCACGTGAAGTCGATGCATGTTTAGTTCAAACTCGTGTGAACTCTTATTCCCCGATGGAAAAACATGTTGTTCATTGTTTTGTCCTGTGGTCCATCTATAGGAGTGAGGAGGTGGTTGCTGTTGCCAGCATGAACTATGATCCCATTGTATCCCGAGTGGCAGAGGTCTTGGGATCGGGAAAGACGATTAAGAAACGAGATGTGGAGTAAGTCTCCCTCCCAGACATAAATCTGGTCACGGTTTACAATAGCAGTTATGTTCTTCAGTTTTCTCAGGTTTTACTGTGAGGGAAAACATGACAAGCGTTATTATCATTTGAAAAACATGGAGTGGTGGGCCTTGTGACTTCAGTCACATGGAAAGTATTACACAAGGCAAACTTGTTGGCTTATTGAAGCTACACCTCAGTGTACGGGAGAAAAATAACACTTCCTGTTGTTCCATTTGCTGGATTAACACAGCGACAATTCATTTCACAGACATTACAGATTATAGTGTGGACAATTCTGTGGGAGCTCATCAGAAAACGTAAATAACTATTCATGATAATTATTCGGAAACAAGCAGCAAATAGACCAAGTTTATACACAGTGTTATCTATGAATGACAACAACAAACAGGAAAGTTTTGAGTTGATAATCAGGCATTGCTTTCAAGGGAGATTGAGCTTTACTTTAACCCAGAGGTCAAGAATTACAATGACATTAAGAAAATGAATAATAATATCTGATGAGACTGGAAAAAGAAAACGCAGGGCGCTGTTAGTATGTTACTCGGTTTCATAGGCACAGTTGAAGAGAAGGTTCTTTATTAATACAATCTGGAAAGACTATGTATGAATAAAACTCAGACTGAAGTTAATTTTATAGTAAATAGTGCAGCATGTTCTTATATTTGCTCACAAGTGCTCTATAGCTTGTTTTAGTCTGTTTTGAGTTATTTATCAGTTGTTTATAGGCTGCACATGAAATTGGGGTTTGAGATAAGGGGAAACTGACCTCCAGAATAACACTCAAAATAATCCTCTCCAAATAACCAACCTGTCTGCTCCGTCATGATTGAATCAGCCAGTCGCTGTGTCTGCGCCAACATTTCTGTCTGCTTCGGTCTCGATGTGTCTGTCTTGTTGCTCATTCCTCTCATCTCTTTCATTTCTGACACTGCAAACTGAAAATATGAAGGATGCTAACACGGCTTGGCAAGTACGGACAAACACGAGCTTTTTCTTATTCTCCATTTCACTCTTCCTGCCAGTGTGCAGGGAGCCATCAGCTGTTCTCCTGATAAACACGACTGCGTGGCCGTGTCTCGTGACTGCGTCTCACTCTTGTTTCTCGTGGGGATTTCACAGGACCGGAGACATTTCCTGGTTGATCGACAAAGGCTCTCAATGAGGTCCTGTCTGAGGGTCGGCAAAGGAACAACTCAAAGGCCACCTCACCTCACACACGTGGTGCTGAGACACTGAGCAGCTATTCTGGTCTGGACACACGCACACACACACACACACACACACGAACAATGGGGAGAGGACTGCTGGAGACATGCCTCCCCGAGGACAACTCTGAAAGCTGCTGGCTCGGTGTGTCCTGAGAGACGCTTTGACGTGACGGACGGAGCCACTCGCAGTGTAAACCCGGCGTACGCACCGTCCCCGGCGGCCGTCCCGCTCTGTCGTCCTGTTCCACAGCAAAGCAGCGCTGGATCGAGCCTCTGCACGGCTACAAGATGTATCTACCTGTAAACTTTGTTTATAAGAAGCCAGGGATGAGCATTGGCTGTTCCCCCCCCCCTTTTTTGTACAAATAACATTGTATATAGCTATAATCCTGAATGCACTGTAACAGAACGTGAACATGCAATTTGAACTGGATTTTTTTTCTATGTTTTAAATAACAGATTTGGATGTATGCTCACATACAGGCCATAGATCTGCATGGTGTAATTTACTACTGTAGGAGTTTAAAACATACAATAAGCCCCTAAACTACGTTTTGTTTTGTTTGTTTCCTATTTAAACACAACAGCAAACAAAGCTCAGATCTGTTAAAAATAAACTGCATAATCACTTGCAGCTTGGACCCTGAATGCAGCTTTAACACACACACACATACACACAGCTTTAATACGTAATAAAAGACAGTTTCTAGCATTACAACATACCTCTTTGTATCGCTGCCTTGCTAGTAGATTGCACAAGTTAAATTCTAATCAGACTTTGATCAACACACTAGTGCTTGCACAGTAGATTCATGTATTTTCTAAGTAATAGATTCCACCATCCTAGACAAGCCTGTAGTAGCTTGAGGTCTGTGATAGCAGCCACCTCCATTGGGATATTCTTCATTACTAACTCAGGGAACTGAGGTTTGTGGCCTGGTCATACTACTGGGGTTACTGGTCCTTTTTCAAGCAGAAATGAAATTGTTGCTTTAATGTCGTCTCCTCCCAGTTCTGTTAATGGCGGCGGTTCATTTATTTTCACTCTGAACTGCTTGCAGTGAGTGGACGGGGGGCGGGTGTGGAGCAGATGCTTGACTACGTCCTCACAGCATTGTTGCTCCTCCAGAAGGGGCCTGAATGGCATTTTTATAACTAAACTTTGAAATAAAAGTCTTCCAACAATAACTTCACCCACATGTCCCTCTCCGTGTTTCTCACATGCTTGTGCACTGTTTACAATCCAGGTGCCAGGAAAGAGACGAAGCTGGTAGGAAATGTTTAATTGTTTTCTAGGAAAAGACAGAGCATAGTTTGTAGCATCATCACAACGCTCACCTTTGAGTTGAGTTGAGTCTCAGATGTTTTACACCATAAAAACACTGGACAAATTACATAGAATAGATAAATTTATACACAATTAATATATGAAATCTCCCAAAACAAACAAAAAAAGATTTTCCCTAATAAGAACGACGTCACCTATCAGGCATCTAACACACACGCACACACACACACAATACAAACTGATAGTGTTCACAATAATATTGCAAACAGCCCATAGGTTTCTTGCCACAGTATTAGGGCGAAAAGCACCAGGAAGACTAAAACGCAGGTCTACGCATAACCGGAGTGAAGGCAGTACATGGTGTTATAGTCATAAAACTAGGAGAACATGAAGGGTTCAGTGCTTATAAATAACCAGGAGCCGATCGCCAGATTCAATAAGGTTCATGAGTCGCAGGCCTACGCTGTAGCTTGAATACAATCACACGTCAGCGATGTGTACAGGAACACATCTGATGCGGGTAGAAACTGCACCATGACAGACATGTAGGAGGAGGACAGGGACTCTTTGGAGGCAGGAGAAGAGCCCGCAGCTCTTAACGGCGTACAAATATTGCAGAAAATGGTTTGACTGTAATGCCCCAGTCCTGTCACAGCATCGGTCACTGTAATATTGAAACGCTATTACAGGCAGAGTACAAACACTAATGCGGGTGGGTCTGGCATCTCGTACAGACAACTGGCCACACTTTGTGAGCACAGATTTTCGAGAGGAAATCGTAAAAAAAAGAAAAAGAGAAGAAATCACGAATGAAACAATTGAGGAAAAAGTCCATTTGTAAATACTTCTAACTGGCGATTCACGTGATAACGTTTGCTTATTTATCAAACGACTACAATCACAGCTTCTCTTGCACAGGCTCATAAAGGCACTTGTTAAATAGGTCAGCTTTCAAAAAAGCTCTTGAGATGAAAAATGCTGGCAGTGGCCTCTGTTACACACGCCCGACTGAGAGGAGGAAAAACCTGAAGATTTGGAGGACAATCATCCGTTGGAAAAGACCTTCCAGCTCCACCGTCGAAAAGAAGGAAGCTTGGCAATACTGCAGCCATACGCCCGCACAGACGCGTCAGAGCCTTTGGCTGGACTGGGGTCAGAGGTCGTACTCTGCCGCACATTGCTGGAGGTACCACTCATACAGCTTCCCCTGTGGAGCAGAGCAAACGGTGCGAGACTCAAACTTCTGGCGTTCAATTAGATTCACCTAAAACAGCGTCGACATTACAACCAGGAGATCCAATCTGTCCCAAACTCAAATCCCCTCCCCACGAACACACAAAGCAGAGTTCTTACCTTCTTCGTTTTGACAATGTCCTGCACATAATCGCTGTACTCAGCCATCACCCTCTTCTCCTTCTTTGTCAGAGTCTTATTCCCCTGGCTGAGAACAGAGAGCAGCAAGAAGTGCATCGTTAATAGTATTATGGGCATAAATGCAGTTACACTGCAAAGATGTGCCTAAAATGTAACGTGTTAAAATGCATAACAGGTGTGTGTGTATGTGTGTGTGAATGTGTGTGCATGTGCTGGATGTGAAAAAACACTCGATTGAGATTTTTCTCTGAGCTTTAGGGTGCTCCTTCATGTTAAAGCTTTCATAATATAAATAAATAAATACATAAAAGCTGCTTCCCATACGCCCAGAGTGACGTCTTTACACGAGTCATTGTGTGTGATCCACGGTGCAGACCCAGCCACAGCTCACATGCAGGACATTTCCCAGGGAACGGCAATCAGCCATCACACCCAGCGCGCTCCCTTCATCTCAGACGATGACATCACTGATCGGTCGATCGTTTCAGCTTTATCTCCGTTTGCGGCGCTTACCCTGCGAAATACTTGGCTAGGAAGAGGAGGAGATAGCAGAAAGCCCCGAAGACGATCACAAACACGACCTGTCCGTCTTCGGGTATCCAGTCCCACATGAACATCACGATTCCCTGCGGGACACACGTCAGACACGCACTCTCTCACGGGAGCGGAACAACATCACGTTGCGCGGCTGTGTTACGAGCAAAGAGAGGCCGGGACGTACGGTGAGGACGGAGACGAAGCGGGACGGCCCCTCGCCCAGCAGCTCGTCCAGCTGCTCTGTGGAGAACGTGTGGACGATGAAGCTGAGGATGAAGAGGGCGGGGAGGATGAAGCCCAGCGCTCCGCACAGGAAGGAGTGGAGACGGACGCTTTTGTTGTAGCTCACGTCGGCCCTGGAAAGCAGGTGGAGGGAACCGGGTTTTAATATCAGGCTCCCTGCAGCAGGTAATATCCCTTATCTCCTCTCTATGCACGCAGTGTTGTTTATCTGCCATGCTGCATCGAGGGGGAGGGGAGGGGGTGGGGACTTTAATAAACACAGCGTCTCGTGCTAACCTGTCCTTCTGCAGCTTGTCGCTGATGGTGGAGCAAATGAGGTCGCAGTCTTTCTCCAGCTGGTCCAGGGTCTTCTGAACGGCCTGGTTGATGGTCTTCTCGATGGTCTGGCACACGCCGTCGATCTGGTTCACGCAGCGGCTCGGCTGGGTGGGACACGGGCACGTGAGAGCGCATCGAACGTGAAGGAAGCAGGGCGCGTCTCGAGCGGGGGCTGGCTGAGACACGGACAGGTCCTCGGGGTGCCGTGACTGACAGCCGGGGGCACTTAGCAGCGGGCCGAGCTGCAACTCGCTCAGCAGAAATACACCGGAGGACGGGAGTGACGCATGGATTCATTGAGAGTGCAGAGCCCCGGGGGTTATAGATCACAAGATGGTGCAGCGATAAGTCAGGGCCGGGGCCGCCATTGTCAGGAGAGGCTGATCACAGGCCATGGTTTACAACCAGAGTCGTCTCCGAGCCAGAGATAAATCTCTCAGTCATCGTATTGTAAATCAAATGAAATCGTCCTGTCCTGGATGTCAGGAGTCACCCGGAAACCTGAGGCAGAAAATTTACATTCCCGGATAATCAATGGCTGCTTGACTGCAAAGGGGGAGGGGGGCTTTAAATCCAGACTAACGATCAGACCGGGATCCGTTAAAGGAAAACACTTAGGAAACGGCTCCAGGACAGTAGGAGGGTGGGGCGGGGCGGGGTGGGGTGGGACACTGCATAGTTTGGGGCGAATATCAGGTAATTGCTGATAGAGTTGAAACTGACCTTCTGGGGGTTGGGGATGTAGATCGTCGGCATCTCAAAACCACATTTGTTGAGACCTGGACGACGACACAGCTCCTGCACAATCTGCATCATCACCCTCTGCAGAGGCCAACAGAAATGAGCGCTTTAGTTCAGGTGGAGCTGAATTATTGAACACGTCTGAAGTGAGGCAGTGGGGGGGGGGGGGGTGGGGGGGGGACGACTCACCTGTCTGTCCGTTTCGTTGCCAGCTTCGTCTGCCTTGCTGAGGTAGAAAAACAGCTTGTCCCCGCACTTCTCGGTCAGCTTCTCCACGATGTTGAGCGTGCGCTTGCAGAGCGCCTGGCCCATCGGGTCGAAGAACACAAACACCAGGTCGGCCTGCTCTCCTGCACGAGACAAGAGGGACGTCCTTCAGAGGGACACGCCTGCCTGAGGGGGAGGTGGGGGGGGGGGGTTGACTGGAGGCACGCACGTACCCAGCCAGGTGATGGCGGCGTTGACGTCGAAAGGGTAAACCATGTCCCCGTCCACCAGACCCGGCGTGTCCACAAACGTCACCAGGCTGAACTTCTTCTGCTTGGAGGTGGAGATCTCAGCAGACACGTAGTCCATGACGCCTGCAAGACACAGAGGCAGCGTGCACTTCCTAGGCAACAGGGGTCCCCGCAGGAGGCTGTCACCTCCAATCACAACACTGTCGGGAGAGAGCGGACGCCGCAGTGCGGTCACTGAGGGGGGCCCCAGGGATCCAGGGCCGCTGTCCACTCGTACTGTGACTATCTGACGGGAGAGGAACGGGGCGGGTCGGGCTCCGGCGGCAGCCACGCCCTCCGAGGAGGGACACTTCCCGTTCCTCCATCCGGAGGAGGCGGCAAACGCTTGCCGGGCGTCCCAAGCCTTTCAGGCCCGTCGCCTCTGCGGAGCGGTCTGGTTGTCATGGTTACACACAACAGCTCTTCAACTGGCAGCTTTAAGATGAGGCGTGGGACATAAAGCTAGCCAGTGAAGAACGACTGTGAGGCAACGCACTGCACGCCGACACACACGCACACACACACGCACACGAGAACAGGATCACTATTTAGACAACCCCCACCCCCACTATTGACCAAATAAACCACACCCACCAGCCCATCCTCCCTTTACACACACATGCATGCACACACGCACGCACACACACGCACACACAGGCCTGGGATGACAGTGAGGCTGTTTCATCGGAAGCGGCAGGTGTTAACAGGCAGCACAAATCACATCCTTGTGCTGCGGCGAGCCCGGCCACTGCTGCTGTGGCACATTAGCATTCCCTTATGTTTCTCTTACATCAGCACGACCACGTTATCGACGCATCTGCCTCCCACCACCACCACCACGGCCCGCTACGTACATGCAGATCTGATCAGGCGGCTTCACGCCATTTCCCCGGGAGGCTGCGCATGCCTCTCCGCAAGACTGTTTGATGATAAGGGAATAACATGGCCTTGTGGTAGACACGTCTAGCGGCTCTGTTTGCAGAGAATCTCTTGATTTTCCTGAGAGGCGAAAAAGGAAGCGAGAGCACTACTCGCCCGTGGGTGCTAAGTTCCTCAAGTGACTGTAAGTGAGAAGGCTACACCGGAGATCCCGTGCACGAGGAAAAGGGCAAAGGCTGCGATAGCGCTGCATCGACAAAAAGACGGAAAAAGAACTTGTTGTACTGAACAAGCCGGAACGGATAGTGCACATAAAGAAGACGAGCAAACAATAGAAAAGACAAAGTTTTAAGCTCCAAAAAGCCAGAAGTTGTCAAATTCCCATGCAGCACCTAGTCAAGAACTCCTAACAACAGGTAGATGAGATAAAGAGAAACAGAGTTACACATCCTGTCTGTCCTCCAAGTCTACAGCAACATTACAGAGTGTCTGACAGAACACCTAAACTGCACAATCAGCTGCTGCTGCACATAAGGATATATGGTGCTTTTTTTTTTCTGATGAGTCATCCTCGGTCGCTGTGACAGGTAAACAAACGGCTGCTGGAGTGCATTTCCAGAGGCGGCGAAGGAGTTGAGATAAAGAGCCGGTTTGTATTCTGTATTCTGCTGCTGCTTGCTTCTTGCTGCTTGCTGCGGCTGCGGCGGCTGGAGTCGGGGCTGCGCCGTCTCTAATGGCTGTGACATTTCTCAGCAGCTCCTCCTGACTCCACTGCACTGCTGTCGATGGGGCGTGTGACTCACACGCCGCGCCGTGAGCGCTCCGGTCCGCACCCAGTGAACCCTCGCTCTCCACTCTCACTGTCTCACTGTCTCACACACACACACACACATCCCCACCCCCCTCTCCTCTCCTCTCCTCTCCCCTCCCCTTCTCCACTCCACGCTGATGCTCCAGTTCAGACAGCAGGCACACCCAGACCCCCCCCCCCCCCCTCCCCCCTCCAAAAACCATCCAGCCGCCTCAGACCTCTGCCGACGCACACGGGAGCTGGGGGCCATTGTCTCAGAGCGGCGCGTGGCTGACTGCAGCTCCGTGCAGGGACGCACAGGCGACCAGAGACGACCGGGCGTCCGGTCCTGATTTATGAAAGGCGACTGTAGACGTCAAAGCCGTGACTCAGCATTGAGTCACCAAGGTGAGGCGGCTGAACTCAGATGATTAAAGATAAGCCGGCCCGCGCCAGGCGGAGACGGGCGAGGCGACACGCAGGATCAAAAAAACGTCACCGTCACATACTGACGTGCCACAGTGGTCGATCGCAGCCCTGCAGCCTACATGTCCAAGTCCTTGGGTAGCATGCTGAACCCCGAGCTGCACCCGATGCTGTGTCAGCACAGTATGAATATTTAAGAAGCTCCTAGTTGAGCAGATGGACCTTCTATAGCAGCATCTGCGACCTGTGTGTGAATGGGAGCAAATGGGTCGATGTTGTGCAGGGTAAGAACCAGTATATTTTGCATTTACTGAAAGGGGAAAGAATCCAGCGCTTCATGGAGCATTGAGCAAACAGTTTGATCAACTTCAACAGCTTCCAAAGGGAAATTTTCATTTACATTTTTTAATACTCAAAGGGAGACACAGTGAAACGACGCCACACTGACCTGCAGAGGAACTGACACTGATCTACTGCTCTCCCTCCCTCTCTCTCTCTCTGTGTCTCTGCCTCGCTTCTCTCAGCTGTTTCAGCAACATCTGACACATAATCCACAATAATTTCATGCTTTTCAGCCCGAAGCCAACGCAATCCAAGAAACACACAACTGACTTTTCCATTTCGTGACACATCAATGCTACCATGACGATCATCTGAATTTTCAGCCTCCACAGTCGGCATGAACGAGTCTCGTGCACCGAGACAGTGAACATTTGGGTCTAAGTTCAAGAAGATGCAAAGTCACTCAGTGACTCGCCACACACACGCACACTGTGATATCATGAGATGCCTCTGTTACGTATTGCATCACAGAAGAAAAGACCTCCCACGTCTGCGTGTTTATATCGGAGCACAGAACTGGATTTCAGTCCAGGATCAGCATGTGAAGATGTTCATAGATCACTACATGCCGACAGTGTACCTTTCTGGAAGCCATTGTGAGTGAATGCTACTCAAACAGGAAGCTGAGGCTTACCTTTGAACTCGAGGATCGGTCGAAAATGAGGGTAGAGGTGTAACGTTGCATTCCCCTGTGAAAGAGTTAAACAAGAACGACAAAGTGAGAAATGAGACCAACAGAAAAGTGCAGTTTGCCATTAGGGAGCCCTCGCTCCTCTCTGCCCTTTGAGAAGAAGCCTAAGCTGCACACACCTCACGAAGCTTTGCATGTTCACTCTGCAGTCCTGCGCCACAAATATATAATTCATCTCTTCATCGCCATCACCACAGCAGGATATGAACAGAGAGGCAGAGAATGAGAGGAGATGGAGAGACAGGTGTCCCCTGAGTCTGTTTGTATGCAGCAAAGATTCCTGTGTGTGCGTGTGCGTGTGCTTGTGTGTGTGTGTGTGTGTGTGTGTGTGTGTGTGTGTGTGTGTGTGTGTGTGTGTGTGTACATATCAAAGCCTCTCATCGGAGCAACACACAGTATGTGAAATCACCACTGAATGAGGGACTGTCTCCTGTACGAGCTGGGGCTTGTGTTCTCATCTGAGCTCTGAGACAAGTCCTTCTGCCTCATCGCTGGACAAGCTGCTGCTCTCACCGTCAGCGATTCTCTTTTACGGCCGCTTGTGATGAAGGTGAATCCCTGTGTTTCAATGGCGACTCCAGTCTTCTGAATGTGCTCTTCAGCGTACCTGAAACGCAAACGCGGCTCATTCACAACGTTGTTTTTGATTGCCACGAACATAGTGACAAAGCGTATTAAGTGGTTCTTATAAAAACAAAGGTGAACGGTGAAGGCGTCTCCTGGCGATGGAGGTGTCTTACCACTCTCTGACATGGCCTACATAATGGGATTTAATGAGGGAGAAAATTGTTGGCACACTGCAGCGATGTCGCTGTCAACTCTTAACTAATGAGACTCCAGGATGGATTCACGGGCCATTCAGATACAAGTGTCTCAATATTCTTCATTTAATTAACTGTCTGAGCCAAGAGACACTATCAGCAGGTCGTCATACCGACTGATGCATCTACAGACTGTTGAATTAAATCACTTACCACGTCACACTGAGTTGCAGCTCAATGCAAACTGCTCCCCCTTTTACTGTATGTGGCTCAGAGTTAAACATGTGTCTTTCCCATGACTGCTGAATCCTGCTCAAAGCCCCTTGTCAAAGTGACGATGTTCGAGTCACTCACTGCCACAGCCTCATCTTAGCATGGAGCACGGCACGTTTTGCTCAGACGCAGCCAGGTGCAGCCGTTTATATGAGTCTTACCAGTTAATGAAGGAGCTCTTCCCTGCAGAGTGGTTACCCATTATCATCACAATTATCTTCTTTCTGGGAGGCAGGAGCCGCACCCCGAGGCCGCTGGCAATCTTCACCAGACCTGAAACACACACACACGCACACATGCAAATAAGACTCACATAGGAGAAGAAACAACATGCAGTCCAAACAGAAACCCCAGGAGTCAAACACGGGTCCTTTCTTTGCTGTGACATCATCTCAGGTACGGCGTCTGGGAACAATCATAGGGAAGCTATTAACGATAGCTGGACAAGGACAGAGAGGACAGTTAAACTAACACTGTGAAGCCTTTAGGCAAAACTGTGTGTCTCTGTAAAACATTCACACGAAAATCGGAAACAGGTCTCAACTTGTCAAATAATTCTTATCGACTCCTAGTTTAGTTTAACTGCTGAGATGCCTGAATGATATATTGATTAGTTGATCGATTAATAACTGTCAGTTTTAACTGAGTAACTAATTTTAATAATTCTTTGTGCACACGTCAACATTAACTAAATGTGAGTCTTTAAGTTGACACACAATGACAATATATATATATATATATATATATATATATATATATATATATATATATATATATATATATATATATATATATATATATATATATATATATATATATATATATATATATATATATATATATATATATATATAGTTAATGACCCACAATAGTCAAAGAGGACTAACTGATGATCTACAAGACCTAGCAGACCATTATTTATCAGATATTTAATTACTCACTCTGGGACTTCAACAGCACTATTCATCTTCACTTATTCATACAACTGCTGCAATCTTTTTTGCACACTGTAGTTTGACCGCTCTACACTAGCAAATGATGCTTCCTTTCACAATGTATGGAACTTCTTTTTTTGCAACAATACATGTTGCAGTACTTCTGCAATAAATATCTGGCATCCATCCTTGATAACCAACTTATGTTGTTGTAACCTAGAACCTGAATTACCAGATGGGAACCTCCCCAAGGGATAAACAATAAAGTTTCTCTATATCTACACTCTGGAAGCTGGGTACTACTTTTCATGAAAAAAGAGGGGAGGAATAAGTGCAAAACTTGAGTTCACATCAGTCTTCCTCTATGTTTGCATGTGATGTGGAGCAGGGACAGCGCAGAGGGAGTGTCCTCCTCCGATACGGGTGCAAAGTCTGCACCAGGACTGCAACGCTGTGCGAGGGAGGACGGGACAGTGTGACAGCCGCAGTGAGCCCGGCTGACAGCTGCACAGCAGCTCTGGACCAGGCTCCTGGTCAACTCTCCGCGGCTCTACCTCTAACTTATGTAAACCAGCAGCAGCTGCAGAGCTGCAGCCAGCCGAGCAGCAGCTCTGCAGCTGACCGGATCGCTGCGTGGTCCGGGCTCGGGCTGTGGCTCGGGTTCGTGGGTAGATTACCGTGATCGCTGTCCACGTACAGACTGTGACATTCCTTCAGGATCCTCTCGCCGGGGGTGGTGATGGCTGACTCCAGGGGGTTCGCCACGGACCGGGGCTTCCTGCCCGACATGGTGGACTGGCTGCACACACAGCCCGTCTGCTGTTTCCTCCGCACCGGGGGAACGCTTTCAGTGTGGCACACACGCAACTTCCGCTCCCGAGGAGCAGGAGGAGGGAGGGGGCGCCCCCCAGTGGCTGAAGCTAGCGTGAAGTTAGTAGGAATTATAGCAGCTATGGTCTGGGCCAGGCAACATTAAAGTCCCAAAGCTGTAACAAATTTGTTATGAATTTATTAAAGTTTAGAAGTTTTAGAGGCTTGCCGTATCGTCGCAAGCTGAGGCGCAAAGTCACGATTTTCTACACCAAGAGCCGTCCTCCACCACCTCACTGAGCTCATTGTCAGGTTAAAGATGTCACATGTAGCTTCACAAATTGGCCGAGGCAGTCAGTCATCCTACAGACTGCGGCTCTTAGTGTGTAAAGGCAGATTTAAAACGGATGTTAAACAAAAAAATAAATCAGTCATTCAGACAAAAATAATACTCAAATTGCATCTAATTGTTTTGAAAATGATTCATTGGTTCCCTATTGGGGCTACATTGTGGTGGAAGTTCGCAAATCTGTTGCATATGAGGTTGATTTGTGGTGAATTTCCAAAAAATGAATTTTAAGCGCAGTCTATTATCAGACAGGACCTTTGAGCAAAGCTTTGGTCATTTCATTGAAAGAGGAAGATGGATGAAAGAAAGAAAGAAAGAAAGAAAGAAAGAAAGAAAGAAAGAAAGAAAGAAAGAAAGAAAGAAAGAAAGAAAGAAAGAAAGAAAGAAAGAAAGAAAGAAAGAAAGAAGAGGATGTAGCAAAACAAGGGGTTCAACCAATTAAGTCACAACATATTTAGCTGGCTTTTCGAGAAGTTGAGGTTAAAACAACAATTGATAAATGATTGTTACAAGTATGCATAAAATGTGTTAACCAAGATGCTAAAATAAAATCTAAATCTAGTGGAAAACTTAAGTTAATCAATAAAACTTTATCCAAAATGGACAAAATATGTTGCTGCTAAATTTGCCTTTCTGTGGCTCCCAGCAACTCATTACTTGCTCGCTATGTTGCTCACTAAGTCACATGATCAAACAATTTTATCTCGATCAAAGGATGAAACCTTCTGCATCTAGATAAATGTGTTTGATTTTCTGTATCAATGCTTGGCCATATTAGCTGTAGCTCATCTCATGTTTTGTGTTGTCACGTCAGCCCTGCTGTTCAGAGACAAGCAGCCAATTGTATTCATCTGAACAACAAATATTATTTGTTTGGGTCAGCACCTAGGGCCAAACCTGAGCACCATGCAGGAATGTGCTGTAAGGAGTTAATGACCCCCCCACCGCCCCCCCACCCCCTCTGTACTCAGATCATATGCTGAACTTTTCAATAAAGCTGCCATTATGTAAGAGGTCCGACTGAAGCGTATGATCCATTATTAATGGAGCACTCAGACGTTACGGTTTGTAGCTCCCAAAATGAATTCACATCGAGATACTCCGGAGTCTGTGCAATCGAGGAAAAAGGCAAGTTCCAATTAATTCTCTGACCTGTATCTTTCTAAACCTATTGCTTTCCTTGGTCTCCCACAGTGTTATCCTGTGATCGCATTACCCATTTTACAGTGAATATGTATGTGTTATGTATCCAAATTATTAAGTTTGGCTGAGTGTCTGGTGGACATTTACTTTTCATAATTTGATATTTATTTAGGATTTATTCATTGTTATCTGTTGGACTCTAAGATATGAGTCTAAATTTGTTTTTGACATCAAATAATGATGAGGTATGATGACAAGTTTAGAATGTTATTACTGCTTAATAATCAATTTCATTTAATGAATGACGAACCAATTGTTAAATGCTTTATAGATTGAGTACAAGTTGTTGTCATGAGACAGACCGATGTAACGTATCAAGATCAATAAGCTGCTGATTAATTACCCAGGTGTTAAAAGATCCCAGCGGGGATGTCAGAGGAGTTTTAACAACATTAACCCAAAATCTCTCATTCATTAGAACGCAATGCAGTTTTCATGGATAAATCTGTGAGCAGCTCCTAAATGTAAACACCACAATTAAGATTTCAAATGTCAACATTTTACCATCCCTCAGAAGTAAGGAATGTGTAAATAACACACCAGTTTTGTTTTGATGCCCTGTACAACCTTGGATGTGCAGACCAGTATAGTATAGGTACTTTTGAATACCCACACCGTCCAACACCATATAGGTTTACCTTACCATAGATTATGATAGCTTGAAATACAGATTTCTAGATGTTTTGTTGTGCTGAGCAGGTCAGAAAACACCGCCTTACAGTGTGCGGCTTATCAGCCTACAACCGGTCAGCCTCATTCCCCTCCTCCCCTACAGCTGCTTGGGAAGTTCTGCCGCTTTGACACACACACACACACACATACATGCCGCAGTAAACATCGAGCTGATCGATGCTGCTCTAGAGCTGTGAAATCCAGATGTAGACGGGCCTCTTCACCCCCATGGTTTGCTTTAGAACAACAGATCAATTGTGTCATCCAGGGTATAAATTCAACCTCCCGTCGGACGTGCGTCTCCTTTTGTACAATCTCCTGAGAGCAGACTCAGAAGCACATGAAGATCACTCCACCAGCCTGCTTTGACTCTAATAGCCGACAAGATGCGAAAAGAATTTCAGGATGAATATCAGCCTCTGCTTAAGAAAGCCAGTGAAGACACTAAGCAGGCAATGGTAGGTGGATTTCAGTGAAATGTGTGGCGTTGGACTGAGCTGGAGGAGTACGAGGCAGCGCTCTGCTCACTAAGCCTCTGAGTCTCTGCTTTTCTGTTTCGTTACAGCTTCCAAATGGGTCTCTGCTTCTGGCTGGATGTGCTGCCTGCATAGGAGGAACCTTTCAGTATGGATATAATGTGTCTGTGATCAATGTACCCACACTGGTGAGAAAGACTAAATTTACTGCACAGTGGTACAGTAAAAATGTCAGCATGAATGGTGAATGGTGAAACATGGGGGAAAAGTTCTGTTTTTTTTAGTCTGAAAATGTTCAATATCAGAGTTTCAGTAAAACTCTATGAATACGTTCTAACTCAAGTAAAGCTATAGATCTTCACATTTCAAGATAAAAAAGTGTTCAAACAATGAATCTGCTAAACTAATATAACTTTAAAATTAAATTATTGATTCATTGACAAATGACTCTCCCTTTTGAATGGATGTTTATGAATTCACAGCCTGTAATGCTTTAACGTCCTCTATAATCTTTTAATCTCTAAAGTTACTAGTAGTTAAAGCTCCAAGACAGAAGTTTAAAGTATGTTGTGCAGTTTGAGATCTGTGAGCAGAAAGTAGCACGAGAAGTACTTCCAATGTTTTCTTGGGTAAATAACTGGAGAGCGAATGACTGAGTAACATTACACAGAAAACAACTTCTCAAACAAGTAATGATAACTATCTTTAAAGGTTTTTTTATTGTTATTTTCATCTCCAGTATGTGCAAAATTTCATCAACCAAACATGGATGGAGCGTTACCAGACACAAATATCTGAAGATGCCCTCACCCTGCTCTGGTCCTGCATCGTGTCCGTGCTCACTGTGGGAGGATTTATCGGAGCACTGATTGGCGGGACATTATCTGTGAAGCTGGGAAGGTATGGGAAACAAGAAGTACACACCATTTGCACGGGATATTTCAATGACTTCATGCTGTTTTTCCAGGAAAGGGACACTGCTGACCAACAATGTGTTTGCATTATTGGCTGCTCTGCTGCAGGGTCTGAGTTACCCCACAGGATTATTTGAGTTACTCATCATCGGACGCCTGTTGATTGGAATAAATTCAGGTAAATGAATCTGAAATACATTTAGAGACATTCAAGTTTGTGTTATGTGTGAACTTATAGTCATGATTTCTTTTTTTTTTTCAAAGGTATCGGCCTCTGTGTTCAGCCTCTGTATCTGGGGGAGATTTCTCCCACAAAATTTCGTGGTGTCATGGGAACAGGAACTTCCATTTTCATCACTGGTGGCATCTTGGCCGGACAAGTGATAGGCCTCAAGTAAACTACATGTGGAATTTTTGATTTTACAAATGCAAAACATGAACTTTTTCCTCAGTATCTGTGTTGCTGAGACTGAGCTTTGATGTCTGCGTGGTTTCACAGAGAGCTCCTGGGCAAAGAGGAGTACTGGCCTATCCTGCTCTCCACCACGTGCGTCCCAGCATTCCTGCAGCTTCTCATCCTGCCCTGGTTCCCAGAGAGTCCCCGCTACCTGCTCATTGACAGAGGGGATGATGAAGGATGTCAGAAAGGTAAAACTGACTGCTGCGCTCCAGGCCCATTTTTAAACATGCTGTGATTTTAACCTTCATTCATTTGCAAAGATCAATTTCATGCACATGACAGCACAGTTGGAAAGGATAAGGTCTCCCCTTGTTTGTAATCACAAGACAAAGTGACATCTATCTTCCAGGCAGTGAGCCATCATGTGATTGAACTTAAAATGAGACACTGATCAGATGGGAGTATATCTGATGGGGTGTACAATCATTACCCCATGTGCTGTATGCTTTCCTGTCTGTAGCCCTGAAGCAGCTACATGGCTCTAACAGCAATCAGGAACAGGAGGGCATCGAAGTTGAGAAGAGGAACTTAGAGGGTTTCCGGGCCAAGAAACCATGGGAACTCTTGGCTGATCGCAGCATCCGCTGGCAGCTTCTCACCATATGTCTGCTCAACATCGCACAACAGCTCAATGGCATCAATGCTGTACGTCCAGTCTAAAATGTCTTCTTTTCAAGCAAAAAGATGTTTTCCCGTTTGTAATCAGGTTTTCATGTCTATGTTTTTTGTAGATTTACTTCTACGCAAACTATTTGTTCAAACAATCAGCTATTCCCGACGAAAAAATACCGTATGTGACCATTGGCACCGGTGCCTGCGAGTGTTTCACAGCTTTAACCTGTGTAAGTATGAGCTTTACTCTTGATTCTCTCCATCTTAATCTTTCCTTATACTGTGCTATGGAAAATAGATCAAGCAAAATATCAGCTTAAAAAAACTCTTCAAACAAGTCGCTTGAAGTGGAGAGGAGTTCTCATTAGGCTTATATGTGATAAAACAACTGAAAGTGGATGCTGTTAAACGACGTTGAGGAGCAGGATTGGGCTGAGCAAAACTAATGATATATCCTGGAGACTCAGACAAAGGTTCAGGGAATATGCTCAGAAAGCATTGTGTGTTTGTCTGGTCTTGTGACTCGCTGTGTGCCTCACAGGGTTTGGCCATTGAGCGTCTCGGCAGAAAAGTGCTCATCGCAGGAGGATACGCGTTGATGAGTATCTGCTGTATCTTCTTTACGCTGACGCTCACTTTCCAAGTAATTAGCCCCTGGCAACACAGACAGAGAGTTAAACCATTCTTTCATATTGTTACGGCCACATGACGGTGGATAATACGTCTGCGTGACCTCTTCTTGTTCTTCTCAGAGTGAAAGTCCAGTGATTCCATACCTCAGTATGGCCTGTGTGTTCGCCTTTATCCTGAGTTTCGGCCTGGGACCAGGTAACCGATCAAACAACTTCACAGTCGACCCAGGACGGTCGAGCGGACCGTTCAACCTTGTTCTTGGCTGTGAATGTAGAAGCTAAGGTTTCATCAAAAGTCCTTCAGAGGCTGTTGTACGAGCCTTTAACACTTCTTGTTTTTAGAAGTGGGAAAATTACAATGCATTTCTCCCCAGATCTGTTTCATGCACATCTGGCAACCACGTGTCAGGCTTTACACCAGTTGGCTGTCTGACTTGCCACTAATCTGAATGATCATGACATTATATAATTTGTATACAACATAGTTTAAGGGACTTTTCCCCCCAAATTAAGCGGTTAGTGGATCAAAGCAATCTGAACCTAACCCTTTTTTTGAAGTCTTTGACCAGCGGTTACTGTTGCGCCTCGGTTACAGAGATTTCCTTTGTTCTTCCCTAACTCATGAAGGTGGTGTGACCAACATCCTGACCGCTGAGCTGTTCATACAGACCAACCGCCCTGCAGCATATGTCATCGCAAGCTCTGTGAACTGGCTCAGCTTCCTCCTTATCAGCCTCGTCTTCCCATTCATTGTGGTAGGTGTAACAAACAGTGAACACCAGTGACGGAAGTCAAGATTTCCAACAACCTCTCATTTTTCAATAAAGATGCGCTCACAAAATATGCTGAACCAATGGGAGTCTCAATGCCTGACTGAATAAGTGATTTGTGAAATGTCCATAGAGAATTTTAACTTAAAATTTAACAAAATAATATGTTGCATCACTGCTTTTTTATGGATTATTGTGAAAAAGGGATGTTGTTGCTGGAGGTATTATTCCATATTTCATCTAAATTTGACTAAAGATCAGTCTATTTATCATTGTATTCACTTATTTATCTGCAAACATTTGGGAAATTATAAATCACATGACCCAGATTCCAAAATTATGCTTTGTCCAAACCTGAAGGCTGCTTAAGTTTTAAAGCAATTAAAACAATGAAATGACTGCAGGTGCTTGATGATTTTATGTCATTTCTGTTGCCTTGTCTTGGGTTTGTAAACAAGCCCATAAAGGCTGAAGGTCGAAAAAGCAGTATGAGGATTTTACCTTGTATTTGGAAAATGAAACTCACCTGTGCCATGTGTTGTTTTCACAGCTCAAGCTGCAGCAGTACTGTTTCCTGGTGTTCTTGGCCATCTGCTGTTTCACTGCGGCTTACATTTTCCTCGTCATTCCCGAAACCAAGAACAAAACCTTCCTTGAGATCCAGAATGAATTCCAGTCCTCCAAAAACAGGAAGACCCACTTTGCCAATGGAGCAGAGACAACACTGTTATCAACTTCCTCTATGTGAGAAGTGACTTATGTTGCAGAGGTTGGGACTGTAACGCTTTCTAATATTCACATTATGTTAAAATGCTGACACTGTAAACTTCAGAGATGTCTTGATTTTTGTTGTTGTTTTTTTTTTATCATAATATGTGGTAATTTTGATTGTTTGACTAACATGGATGTTTTAAGTTGTGGAAATTGTTGTGAATTGAGTATCTCATGATTATCATGATTAAAAATGACATTATTTGACTTGACATACTGGAGAAAGTGTTTTTTTTTTAGTATTATATTAAAAGTGCTCATTATGCAGAAAGGCCCATACATTGCATTATAGTTCATGTGCAGGTTAGACTTAATTGACTGTACCATGATGTGTGGATAACTGCCTTGGAGAGAATTTGAAAGTACAACCAAGCTCAAGGGGCCTCAGTTACCCTGTTGGTAGCTGGTCTAAAGTATTTGGCTCAAATTCTCAGCTCATATAATCAGATTATTTCCAAAACAAAGCCCAAAAGATTTGGGGAAGTGGGACCGGGATAAAGGTCTGTCTTTTGCTGAAATTTCTGTCTTTGCCGAAGAACAAGACCATTTTACGTAACTCATGCTATATGATAAGTTAGTTATCAGCATTCAACTGAAACAGGCCATTATTATCATTTACATATTTGCAATGCATGTGTCCATTCAACTAATGATACCCGTGATATGTATAAGTGCTTGGCCAGGGCAGGTTTTCAAAACATGTTGAATCTATACTTAATTGTTGGCTATGTCAAATATCTTTGAATGCAATGAGGTCAACGGGGGTAGAGTGCATTGTGGTTTATGTCTATTATAGTTGAGAGTCTATGCATAAAGTTGTCACGATATGACGGATATGACCCCATTATATAGTTATTGTTCAACAAAGCGAAGGTTCAAGCGATTTTCTCATCCCCTTTAATAGATCACATACACTGCACCCCTTAGTCCAGCAGGTGGAGCTAATGACTCTCCAGCGACTACGAAACGCCTCTTTAAGGAACCAGAAGAAGTCTCCTCCCACTAAACATGGCGACCTAGAAGCGAACCCATGCTCGTTTGTTGACACATATTTAGGAAGCAAGCTTCGTTTTAACAAGCGGATTCACAACTTTCACAACAATGTCGCGACTCATCGTCAAAAACCTCCCAAATGGGGTAAGTAACTCCGCTCAGCATCAGTGGCCCTGCTCCGGTCCAGCAGCTGGGAGTGTGACTGTATCTAACTGCGAGTGTGTGTGGGGCTTGGTTTGCAGATGAAGGAGGAGAGGTTCAAGTCGATGTTTGCTGCCTTTGGCACGGTGACAGACTGCTCCCTGAAGTTCACCAAGGACGGAAAGTTCCGCAAGTTCGGTTTTGTGGGATTCAAAGCGGAGGAAGACGCGACCGAGGCCCTGAAACATTTCAACAAGAGCTTCGTGGACACGTCCAGAGTGACGGTGCGACTGCAGCCGTGCCGTGCACATGCGTGCGTGTTGTCGGCTTCCTAGTCGTGGCTGTCAGTGTGTGAATCCACGCCTGTCCTCTGTTGCAGGTGGAGATGTGTAAGGCCTTTGGAGACCCCACCAAAGAAAAGGCATGGAGCAAACACACCCAGAGCAAGAGTCAGGAGAAGCCCTCGGCTCCTGCGGAGAGCGAGGACAAGAAGGTACCTGCATGTGCAGCATAGCAGGCAGGGGAGCGGTGCTACCATGTACGTCTGTAGTCCAAGTACTGAGGTCCACAGGCAAAGTACTTGCACCTGAGCAGTTCTGTCATCTGAGCTTCTTTTGCCCTACATCACAGGGGGCAACATGCCATTTGCACTCCAGGACATTTGGAGCTTAAGCTGTAGTTTGATATTGGTTTTCAGATAACATATTGTCTCCAACATATTGTCCTCTATAATTCCCTTCAAATGAAGGAGAGGCCTGTCAGTTTATTTCTGATGGGGCTGAAGTGATCCTTGACATATTTTACATATTTTTTGTCTTCAGAATAAGAAGAAAAAGAAACAAGAAAAGCAAACCACCAGTGCACTTGACAATGTGAGTAAATTTTAAGCACTTTTTCAATTTGAGTGTTCAACTATCAACGTGATGTCATTTCTTTTTATTCTTCTTTACAAGTGTATGCTCTGCATCTGCCAAGATTTGAAGAAACATTGTTGTTTTTCGTCGCGTCTTCTCCTTTGACCTTTTTTCCCGCTGTGTGTTGTTGCTGTGTGCACCAGCTGGAAGAGGACCAGGCATTCAAGGAGTTTCTGTCAGTGCATCAGAACCGCAGCCAGGCGCCCACGTGGGCCAACGACACGACTCAGCAAAAAGCTGTTCCCGACGGTGGACGAACAAAGACTCAAAGCAAGAAGAAACCAGCTTCAGATGATTACCTCAACTTTGATTCAGAGGAGGAGGAGGAGGACCTGGAGGAGGAACATGATGAGGAAGATGGTGATGGTGATGATGAAGGTTTGTAGTTGTGATGCATTCTTAGTGTTGACAAGGAGCAATTCAAGGGGATCACACTGTAATGTTGTTTCTTTCAGGCACCATAAAGGAGGCCCTGAAGTCTGGCTTATCAGACATGGACTACCTGCGCTCAAAGGTTACAAAGACAGAGGAGGGGAGTGAAGAGATGGACGATGGTGACGGAGCTGATGAGGAACGTGGTCCTGCCCAGCACACAGACAGCGCCTACGAGAGCAGTGAGAGGGAGAAGGCCAAAGCCTCCGTTTCCCCTGAGGAAAAGAAGAAGAAGAGTAAAGCAAAGAAAACGGCCACTCAGGAGGTGACTGACACACACTGTTAATGAGCATGAGGCACTGTATCTTCAGATGACAGTAGTTGACACCCTCGTCTCTCTGTCGCAGATGGAGCCGGTGACAGACTTCACAGTGAAGCTCAGAGGAGCTCCGTTCAACGTGAAGGAGGTGAGTGGAGACGAGCCTCACAAGCTGCTCTGAACGTGTTCCAGCTCAAAACATTCTGCTTTCATTTCACCCCGCCACGTTTTATGTGACCTCGGTAGCAACAAATCAAAGAGTTCATGACCCCGCTGAAGCCCGCAGCGATCAGGATCGGGAGGAACGAAAAAGGAGACAGGACAGGTGTGTTTATCAAAGCTTTCCAACGTGACTCAAATGTTGTTTTTTTCCTCTCCATCTTGTGGCTGATAATATTTCATAGCGTCAGTATACTAGGTTCCACATATCTACTTTTTGTGCGTCTCAGGTTATGTCTATGTCGACTTGCACTCTGAAGACCAGATCGAGAAGGCCTTGAAGAAGAATAAAGACTACATAGGTGAGGAATGTGATATCCTGGTTGTGCTGCTGACATTGTGTGTACTGGTATAACATATCATTCATGGTCGAATTCTGGTAATGATGGTCAGGTTGCCATTGTTTCAGGTGGTCGTTATATCGAGGTGTTCCGTGTGGACGGTTCGGGGTATAAGGGCAAAAAAGACAGAAAGGACAAAGAAATTGACAGAAACTTCACAAGGAAACTCAAGGAGGATGAGGAGGAGGAAGACATCGCAGAGTCGGGTCGACTCTTCATCAGAAACCTTCCTTACACCTGCACAGAGGAGGAAATCAAGGAACTCTTCTCTAAACACGGTGAGTCTTAATCTCCTCCATCAACGAAAACTTCACTCACTGTTGTCCTTGTTTGTAATAACTGTTCCATTTTTTCCTCCCAGGTCCTTTATCTGATGTTCACTTCCCTATTGACAGTCTAACCAAGAAGCCCAAAGGCTTCGCCTTCATAACCTACATGTTCCCAGAGAATGCTGTGACGGCTCTGGCCCAGCTGGACGGACATATATTCCAGGTATTTGACCTTCATAGCTCCACAGAGGCGCGAATCCTAATCTCTCTAACTTGACCGAGTTGAGGCTGACCAGAAACGCTCTCTTGTCTCCTGTGTGTGTTTTCAGGGTAGGATGCTTCACCTGCTTCCCTCCACACTGAAGAAAGAGAAGGCAGAGTCTGCAGATGCCGGTGCTGCCGGCTCTTCGTCTTACAAACGGCAAAAAGACGCAAAGACTAAAGCTTCAAGTTCCAGGTAATGTTCTAATCTCATCCTGTGAATGAATTCATGAGTAAATCGACTTCTGTGTTCACATGTCCATCCTTTGTCCTTATTTTTCACTTTTTTTTTAATCTAGCTCCCACAACTGGAACACTCTGTTTCTGGGCACAAGTGCAGTGGCAGATGCCATTGCTGAGAAATACAACACCACTAAAAGCCAAGTGCTGGACCATGTGAGTAACTCTGTATCCTGGTCTCCTACAACAGCACTAATACTTCCCAAACTCCAGCTTTTGTGAGTTTCAGCTGGGCTATAACCTGCCATAGATGTTTTGGCCGACAGGGCCTCAATCATTTCCATCATCTGGGGATGATTACCCCAAGTTCTTTTTGTTTACAAATACAATGCTTACATGCATTGTATTTGACTGACCAAAGCAGCACTTGCAGGATAACGTCATGTTGCATGTGGCAAAAGTTGAAGGTTTCACTGGTTTGCAGGAGTCAAAGGGAAGCATCGCAGTGAGGATGGCTCTGGGAGAGACGCAGATCGTTCAGGAGACCCGGCAGTTTCTCATTGACAATGGCGTCAGTCTGGACTCCTTCAGTCAGGTATGATCGGCCGTTGCGTCGTCCGCGCTAACTTGTCTGTTGACGGTCCCCCTGGCTAAGCTGCGTCTCACCCTCTCGGTGTGCAGGCCGCCGGGGCGAGGAGCACCACCGTGATCCTGGTGAAAAACCTTCCGGCTGGAGTGACCGTGCCAGAGCTGGAGGAGCTCTTCTCGCCTCACGGCTCGCTGGGCCGCGTGCTGCTCCCGCCCTCGGGGCTCACAGCCATCATCGAGTTCCTGGAGCCCACGGAAGCAAAACGAGCCTTCACTCGGCTGGCGTACAGCAAGGTGCGTTATCGCGTTATTTAAGCAGAGAAATCCGCATGTGCAGTGCATGTCTGAGGGGTTCCTTGTAAAGCCTTTAACTCTCCACTCTACCAATCACTCTAGTTTCAACACGTCCCACTGTATCTGGAGTGGGCTCCCATGGAGGTGTTTGTAGCAGCCAGAGCAGCGCCAGGTACAGTATTACACACTTGAAGACTTGCTCAAAGGTAAGCAGGTACTTGAAATAACCAGAATGTCATTTCAGAAAAAGAAGCAGCTGTGAAAGAGAAGGAGAAAAAAGTAGAAGAGCAGGAGGAGGAAGAGGAGGATGAGGAAGAGGAGGAGGAGGCTGCACCTGGTTCGACACTCTTCATCAAGAATCTTAATTTCAGCACAACCGAAGAGAAACTACAGGAGGTAGCTCATTTCGTTAATGCACCCTTGGTGAGCTGTTAAGCTTGATTAAATGGTAAATCGGAGCACAACGTTTGACCCGGTTTTCTCCATGTGTTGCAGACGTTCTCTAAATGTGGGAAGGTGAAGTCCTGCTCCATCTCCAAGAAGAAGGACAAAACAGGTACTCAATGATGAGTTGAGGCACTTTCACATTCAGAAATATGAAGCATCTGCCAGATGTGAAGTGTCTGGTTGGTGTATATTTCAGAGTCAGAAACATTTAATTGTAGATACAGGTCATCAGTGTGAAGGGGTATTCAAAATTTTAGTGAGGTTTTATAGATATTGATAATGTTCGGGTATCGTGGTCACCATGGCAACCTTGTTTGCAGATTGCCACACAGGTGATGGTTGTTGGTCATTAACACTCTTCGATTTTGGTGGTGTTTGCCAACACAGCAACAGTACAGTGTTAGATTGGCACAGTGGACTTGCATGATCTTACAGTGCTACCTTGACTTCCAGGCCAGCTGTTGTCCATGGGCTATGGTTTTGTGCAGTATCAGACGGCAGAGGCGGCACAGAAAGCCCTCAGGCAGCTCCAGGTACCTCCTCGTTCCCTCTGAGAAGCTCTCCCGGCTTTTCTTTCGACTTCTTTACTGATCAGTGTTGCTTGTCTCAACCCTCTACCAGCACTGTAAGGTGGACGATCACCAGTTGGAGCTAAAGATTTCAGAGAGAGCCACAAGGTAATATATATAACAAGATCTCTGTTATATAAAGTATAAAAGGTTCATATAGATAAATCAGAATAGTGGATATTTGCCTGAGGTGCCTGAATGACCATCAAATATGAGTTATATTTTGGAGGCTCTTGCAATTGAGTAAGCATGAAAATACCGCTTCTTACTTATTGTTTGGTCTCTTTTTCCATCCTGTGTACAGAACAACTGAGGTTACACGAAAGAAGAAACAAGGTGAGAAGAAACAGACGGGATCGAAAATCCTTGTGCGCAACATCCCGTTCCAAGCCTCTAATAGGGAAATTAGGGAACTCTTCTGGTAAGCTATCCCACACACAGACAACCCTGATTTACACCTTGAAAGACAGTGGCTGATTGAGTAATGCTCTGATTTCACCTCTCTGTCCTTTTCAGCACCTTTGGAGAGCTGAAGACCGTTCGTCTTCCGAAGAAAGCTGCCGGGACAGGGAAACACAGAGGCTTCGGCTTCATTGACTTCCTCACCAAACAGGATGCCAAGGTTTGTGCATCAAGCAAGCTTTTAGCCACGCTTTTATGCAATCAATGTGCCGTCTCCTAAAACAATCCTTGTGTTGTCTGTATAGAAAGCCTTTGCGGCACTGTGCCACAGCACCCATCTGTACGGCAGACGCCTCGTGCTGGAGTGGGCTGAGGCCGAGGAGACGGTAGAGACACTGAGGCGGAAAACGGCAGAACACTTTCATGGTAATCTGCAGTTTATACGCAGAGAGCGTAGAAACAATAACTGCGCTGTTTACACATTTATTTCTTATTATTTATGTTCCTTATCCTTGTGTTCCTTACCTTAGTGGCCGCCAAGAAGCAGCGAAAGTCAGAAGTGTTGGAGGGAATTCTGGAAACGATGGAAACAGACGGGGCTGCAGAGGACTGAGCTCTTCAAATGCTGCAGTTTCTGTCAAAGATACGATACGGTTGTGATTGAATGGAGAAGAAGTGGAGGACCTGATTGCTCTGTGAAGATGCAGCAGCTTCGAAAAAACCTTTCGATTTCTTATATTTTACGTTTTGTATAGAAATGTTCTTCAAAGAAAGATGAACAGATGTTTTATATAAAATTTTACTTCATGCTTTAAAATACAAGCATTTCGTGACTGTTATTTCTGAGTGACTGATGTGCGTTTAAAAAAAATGCGTAAGTGCGTCTTTTATTTCGAAAGCTGTCACGTGACAAGGCACCCAGGTGGTCATGTGACTCCATTTAAACATGGCGTCCAACAGAAACCAGACGTCTGCAGGGCAGAGGGATTCAGTGATGTTATCCCTAAACGTCTTGGCAGTGTTGCTCGGTTGTTGTTTTATCAATGAGTGTGTTGGAGCGGAGATACGAACAGCTGTTCTGGACAAACAGACCGGGAAGCTGTCGGTGCTGGAGGGATATCGAAAGGATTTTGTAGCCTGGGCAATCTTCACTGATGACATTAAAACGACAGGGTGAGTTGATCCTGTATGTGGTGCCTCGCTAACACCTCCAAAGCAATAATACCTGGTTACTCTGTCAGACATCAAGTCGGTCAAAATGTGGCTCCAGTTACTAAAAGGCGATCACTGCACTGGTTTCTGCTCTTACGCCATAACAAAAAGCCCTTACCTACGCACTTATGACTGAGCCGAGCAAATATGAGGATGAAGGAAAGGAAGAAACAAAGAAGTCTCGTAATGTGTATCCATAAAGTCTATATCTGTTTATCTAGAAAATGACTTGAGCTCCGAGTGGGGCGAACACAAAAACGAGAAAAGGAAAAAAAAAAAAAGGAAAACTGCGGTGAAGGCACAGGGAAGTAAAGAAAGTGCTGATCACATCAATTTACAGAGAAGAGGCGAAAAAAGAAGACTGCAGCCATTTTAAGATCACAGACAACATTTATGTCTGAAGGTTTGTTGGAGCAAAAATGTCTCCTGTCTGCCCTCTTTTCACTTATAATAAAGAATCAGTATCACATTTGTTGCCAAGAAGTTATATAACAAAGTAATGCAGCTACAATTAATGTTAATATGTATTAAAATAATTGACAACTATTTTGATCACCATTTTAATGGCTCAAAGAATTTGAGAAGGATTTCAAAAAATTAAGTTAATGTCCTCTGACCGTTTTCTTCAGCCGTCAATGACTTTTTTTGTATCATTTTATGACCCGACAACTAATTAATCGACAATAATTGATAGATTAATGCACTACAAAAATAATCATTTATTGCATAGTTAGTCCACAAAACATCCATATGCTACTATTATGTGTGTACAGGTAATCCTACTTCACGTCCACTTGTGCTGTGTTTTCAGCTGGTCTTTCTTGGAGGTCACCACCAGCAGCCAGTACAATGACAGTCTCCAGGCTTATGCTGCTGGTGCAGTGGAGGCCGCACTCACATCTGAGGTTGGCTCCGTTCCACACGCCTGTGTCTGAGTGATGCGTGCCGTGACTTTACTCTGAGTCCCATCTGACAGAGCGGCGTATGTGTGCGTTACAGCTCATCTATAAGCACTGGATGAATACTTTAATGAATTACTGCGGACCCTTCGAAGCTCAGTCTGGTTACTGCGAGCGCCTGAAGAGCTTCATCGCGGCTAACCTGCAGTGGGTTCAGGAGCAGATTCAGGAGCAGCCAAATTCACCCTACTGGTACCAGGTGCATGTGCAGGATGAATAAAAGTCTCAACGTTGATGCCAGAAAATGCCGACATCCCTTCAACAGTATGTTTCACTGTCCGTGTGTGGCAGGTGCGTCTGGCGCTGCTGCAGCTGAAAGGCCTGGAGGACAGCTACAATGACGAGCTGGCATTTCCTTTAGGGTCCTTCTCATTTAATCCTTTTGGCTTCCTGTAAGTATCTGTCTCTGTTTTGTCCGTGAGATCATAAAATATGCTCCCGTATCTCACTCTTTGCCCTGCTACACTCAGACTGTTCCAGTTGGGAGGCGATCTGGAGGACTTGGAGTCGGCGCTGAACAAATCGAGCGACACTCGGCCTCTGGGATCGGGCTCGTGCTCTGCTCTCATTAAGCTGCTGCCGAACAACGCGGACCTGCTGGTGTCACATGACACCTGGAACACCTACCAGTCCATGCTGCGCATCATGAAGAAGTACATCTTTGCCTTCAACGTATCACCCTCAGGTACTTTATTGCTCTGGTGTGCGTCATGATTTACATCTGCACAAACAGTTTCCAGCAGCTACATACACACGCACATCCAGCAGCAACATAGCTTAGCATTAGCATTAGTACTGGCTTGTTCACAAAGGTACCAAAATCTTTTTTGAGCCCTAAGCCTGTTGCGTAATACATTTGTTGTGATTACAAGTGAATAATCTGTCACGTGAAGCAAAAATCCACTGTGTGACAGACCGGTAACGTTGTTGTTTTGTGTATAGCTTTCACCATGTGATTTATCATGTTGTTTTCTATTGCAGACAAGAAGCAGCTTCCTGGAGGAACACAGGCGTTCTCGTCTTACCCTGGATCGATCTTCTCTGGAGATGACTTCTATATTCTGAGTAGTGGCTTGGTAATAATGCAGCTGACATAGCAGATCAGTATTAAGAGTAAACCAATTGGTAAGAAATTGTTCAATCCTGGTGGCAGCTTCTCACTCTTGTATGTGCAGGTTACCTTGGAAACAACCATCGGCAACAGTAACCCTGCTCTGTGGGTGTTTGTTAAGCCCAGAGGAACTGTCCTGGAATGGCTGAGGAACATCGTGGCTAATCGACTGGCCTCTACCGGGATAGAGTGGGGTGAAATATTCATGAAGTACAATAGCGGAACGTGAGTTTGACACACCAGAACAAAACCCAGCCTGTGTTAAATATTTACTGACATATTCACAGTTTTGCCCTGACGTCTCCTGTGAGGGGCTCGCTGTTCTTATCAGTGACAAGATTAACTGGCAATGACAAGATTTTGTGTGTGCAGCAGATTGATAGTGCAAAGGGCAAGTAACTGTGTAATCGCGAGTCAGATTGACACAGTAATGAGTTCTCCAGTATTCAACATCATTTACATCGATTTACAGGAAAGAAAGACATCCATGCTAGTGTTTAAAGGTGATATAATCAGTTCAGTGTGTGTGTGTGTTTGTTCTTTGTAGTTATAACAACCAGTGGATGATTGTTGACTACAACTACTTCACTCCAGGGAAGACTGATATTAAGGAAAACCTTTTCATTGTGCTGGAGCAAATTCCGTAAGACTTCCATCCACCCTCTAAAGAAAAGATGATTTCAACCTGTGTGTTATTTCTCTTTCTATGACTCTGACTTTCTCTGACCAATCTTTTCCTATTTTTATATATGCAGTGGATTTATTCTTTTCATGGATAAAACTCAGGAACTGCTGGAGAAAGGGTACTGGGCAAGTTACAACATACCGTAAGTGTGGAATCAGCTGTTGAACATGCAAAAAGTAGTGTGTTTAGAATTGCACTCTATACGCAACTGTCTTTTGTTCGTCTGTGATCATATGTAGGTACTATGAGGAGATATTTAATGCCAGTGGCTGCAACGAGCTGGTTGAGAAGTATGGCTCTTGGTTCTCTCTGGATCAAAATCCTCGTGCTCAAATATTCAGGAGAAACCAGACTCTTGTCACAGATGTGGACTCCATGATCCGCCTCATGCGGTAAGATTTTACATTTTTATAAATTCATTGTATGGTTGTACATAATGCAAACCCACATAAGTTTACTCAACTAATTGTAACATTAGTGATGAGATTGTGTGACTCTGCCCAGGTACAATAACTTTAACAACGATCCACTGTCAAAGTGCGAAGGGTGCGATCCACCTTTCAATGGAGAGAATGCCATCTCAGCCCGATCAGACCTAAACCCAGCTAACGGGACATATCCATTCGGTGCCTTAAGGCAGCGGCCACATGGAGGAACTGACATGAAGGTTGTTTTTATTTCTCGCATTGAATTTCTCAGTGCTGTCTCTGCTTAAGCCTTTACCTGATGTGCGGCTATTACCATCTTCTCCTTGACTACGCAACATTATCATGATGTTCTGATTACTTGTGTTTTCCTGTGCAGATGACCTCATATTGGATGTATCGTCGCTATGGGATGATTGCAGTTAGTGGGCCAACATGGGACCAAGTGCCACCCTTCCAGTGGAGCACCTCCCCTTACAAAGACCTTCTGCACATGGGTCACCCAGACAAGTGGACATTCAAGCCTGTAAAAGTCACATGGAATTCTTAGTTTTAATCTTCCTGTCAAAACAAAGGCATGTTTGAATTTAACTGATGCCACCTGAGCTGCTTCAAAGTCTTCACAAAGGGAAATGATTCTATAAGTCAGTGGCATGACTTTTATGCACTCAATTGTCATGTTATTTAGGCTCTGAAATGCAATATTTTAATGGCTGTATTACAATACATTTGCATACTGAAAGCACAAGTCAAAAAGGGCTTTAGTTGTGACCCAGTATGGTTAAGACAATTCACCAGTGTGCTCTTCTAAGGTTTCGACTCCCACATTAGGTTGTACCTAATGTTTTTTTTTCATGATTTTTGTTATGCTGTGTTCTTATTAATGTGGATGTTTATTTTAGCCTTCGGAGTTGTAAATGTTTCCACACCAAGTATGATTATGGATCTTTCTTTTTATTAAGACATGATGCACTGAATTGACTTTTTGTTAAAAATAAAAAATCTGAATAAACTATCATCATTAGTCAGTAGTCTGTCCACTGAAGGGACTGGTCGATCCCTATTTCATTGTTCCCTCAGAGAAAGTTTTGCATGCAACACCATAAGCTTGGAAAAAAAGCACCATTCAGACAGATTAAAAAAAAATCCATGAGAGCAAATTATTAATGCAAGAAGTTAATGTTACAAATTTTGATGGTTTTGATTAGGAATTTGTACAAATGTATTTATTTTAAAACTTGTAATAATGAATTACTGTAACCCTAAAGTCATTCTAACACGTGTTTTAATTATTCTGTCAGATAAATTTGACGTAGGGCAAGTTGCGCCTACGATGCAACAAGTGAAACACTTGGCTGTTGAGACTAGCACATATAATGTTTTTAAGAGACAAGAATTATGAATGGGCCACCAAAATAAAAACAGACCCTGTGAGTGTGTCAAAGTATAATATAAGGCATACTGGACGGTTTCAGTTTCTGCCAGTCAGTGAAGGAAGGCCTGCCGTGGTCACGTGACTCATGACACGGGCCGTCGTCATAGCAGCCACGGGACGTAAAGGGGCGCCGCGGTCGTGCTCTTACCTTCGTGCTGCTCCCACTCTCCTGTCAGCTTTTTCCATGTCAAACTCACCTTTGCCCACCTTCGAGAAACTAAGATATTGCTGTTTCTCACGAGAACTGGCGACGTGGTTGAAGAAGCTTGTTAAAGTCCCAGGTATGAAGCGATCTTTTAGCCGTTTCGCTAGTTAGCTGCAGCGTGTTGACAGTGGAACTGGTCGACTGATGACAAGTCTCGCTTGTCTTGTTTCCCCGGGCTCTCCAGTAACATACGTTTAATGGACTGAATATATATGATGCATGTCGTACCATTTCACCATTACGAGCATTTATAGCAAGCAATTGTAGTGCATTGTTAGTATATTATCTGCAACGCGTGAACTAACTTTGCTCCAACTGCAACAGCTGTTTTATTGTTTACCCAATGCTGAAGGTGACATCATGCACCTATAGACGTGTCTACAGCATAAGAGCTTTATGAAATCACCCAAACACTCTGAATTACAAATATCAGATCTTGGATCTCTCTCTTATTGCTGTCCCTTTCCAGTTCGTCACCTCCAGGTTGAACGTGGAGTCTGACGATGGGTGTCTGGCAACCAGTGACCAACCTCAGAGATTACATATCTCAGAATCCTCCAGCTGTGACTTTCTTCCTCTGCCTGTTGACTCTGGCTTTCTCCTTCATCTGCCTCAGTTCCTACAGCTACACTCACACACTTCCCAACCCTGACACAACCATGGTAAGGGTTCATGCATGTAAAGATTTCCCTATTACCCCGGATGCAAAGTTGTGCGTTGTTTGCATCTGAGAAAATGTGTCCATGCCTTATTTTTTTCTTTTTTTGAGGTGTTACTTTTTTGTGTAATTTAAAAAGCAGTTGAACTTATTGTGAATATTACGTCATGGAAAACATCCAGCTTGTAACCTATTGATAACATGTATGTATAGGCTGTGTACTTGTGTTTCTGCACGTTCTGAGCTGATGTCTATGTGTTAATAAAACCCTCTATTCTTTTCTTAGGACTGGAACCATGTCCTGTCCTCCTTATCACAGTTCCAGCTGTGTGTGAAAGCCAACACAAACTCATTACCTCCCGTCTCACCCGTTCCATCTTCTTTGGCGGCTGGAGATAATGCAGTTAACTCTACAAAGACTCCTGTCACCACTTTGTCCCTCAAAGTTCCAGTAACTGTGACGGATGTCTCAAGCGGTGACTCCCTGAATGACCTTCATCTCCACACATCCCTGGAAGCCAAGCAACTAAATCTTGGAGGTGTGTCTTGCAGATAAATGTTTTTGTGATCAAAGTAAAATGCATAGATAATGGTTATAATTTTGAGGTGTCATTTGCTTGTGAATTATATATAAACAATAATTCTTATTCCTCAGGCGACCAGATTATTAATGTGACTCTTGAGGTTTTGTCTGGAAATGAGTCCCACACCTGCCTCACCATAAATGCCCCATCGCACCTCCTGCCTTTGAGGCTGTAAGTATATTCACACTTTTAAGTGTATTTCATAACGTTTTTGATTTAAGACAACTGCTCAGGTACTTTTACCGGAGTCTTTATACATATACTGTATCCTGTAATGAAGACTGCCACCAGGGTGCCCCACAACTGAGAAAAACGTTGATCCCATCTATGTGGAACTGAGGGACAAGCCAGGCACAGCATCGGAAACCTGCTACAGCCTCGATCCCAAGAATGACCCCACACTCACAGTCATGTTGACACAGGTACAGATATGCCACAGACAAATAGCAGCGCTTCCTAAGACCTAATAAAGTATAACCCAGTCAATCACTCCCTTCTCTTCTTCTGTAGGAGGAGCAGGGCGTGGCAGTGAGACATCTGATTGAAGTCAGCGTGCTACTGCTGACTGTTTGTCTGATCCTCTGTTTTATCTCAAGTGTGACACATTCACTCATACGCCGCTACCACTGGAATGGATTGGATCTACAAAATGTAATTGACTTCTTATATGATTGTCATTTTGTCTTAAACTCTGGGAATCTTATCATTGAGGCACTGTATGTGTAAACTGTGGGATTATAAAAGTCTAAAGTAGCTTTAAAAATGTTTCTACTAATTGTAGAAATATTTCAATGGTATTCATGAGCTTTGTTTAGTTTGTAGCCTGTTGTCTGCCATGTCTGCAGAGACTCTTTTTATATCTGCAACATTTTATGTGTGGACAGGAGCCCTTGATGGACAGCTGAACAGTTCATCTCTCTGCGTCCAGGGCTTGTGATTGAGGGAGAACTGAAATTTTCATCAACGCCATTTAAAGGGACATCGTGAAGATACTGAATAAGGAGCCAGGTAACACATCATGGAAAGGACTAGTCAAGCTGTGAAGGCAGAGCTTGTGGTACATCCTCTGTAGCTCTGTGGTGGGTTCCTTGAAGCCTGAGCAAAAAACCCTGATGACGGCATCAGGATTTTTTAATCTTAACATTGAAAGCTACATATTTATGTAGAATCCAAAAATTAAGGTCAATTTCATGATACACTAAAAGTTAAGGTATTTTCTTATATATAGATTTTCACCATTTTAAACCTTATACTTGAATGTGCAATGACAGTGGCGCATCTCTGTTATAGGAGATTGATACAATAACCAAATAACTGAGTTGAAGTTGAAGCAGATAAAAAGAAAACAGCCAATTATATTGATACACTTATTTGTATAATTTATTTCTCCTCCCTTTCTTTCTCTCGTTTATGAATGTAAATGAAGAGTCTCTGAGTTTGAATTGTTGTTGGGCTAAAGCAGCAGTATTGTTGCTGATGACTGTGGACCACATTTTTAATGTATCTTGCGGTGTTATTGTCTTCTTATCTGATCTTATTGTCCAGGTCATTGTTCCAAGGATTTGTAGAGTTGTGGCAACTGGACTTGAAGACAGCAATGTAGAGATATTAGGCAGGGAAGACATATGGTTTGAAAGAGGAGGAAAGCAAGCCATCTATATGCCAAGATAGAGGAACCATCTCTGTACATGGAGAGGTCTGTGCCACAACCTGCCTTTAGCATACAGTGTTATCTAATCAGCTCTTCACATTGCTACAGGCCTGGTACTCACAGTGGCTATGCTAACAATTTCACTGATGTAAAATCTTGGGCTTCCCTATCTGCCGGTCAGAACCAAAGGAGTGGGTCTGCAATATCCAGTTGTCACAACTTACAACTCGTCATTTCTGACAGAAAAATAAATGTTGATGCCACATTCCAGGAGTGAAACATCAGACCGATATGTTTGGTACATTCTTGTTTGTTTCATGACCCCCATCCTCCCCAGTTCAGTTAATTTCCAGCATTAGCACAGGAAATGACACTCTTGCCTCAAAGCAAAAAGGTTGTTGGTTTACATTCTGGCCCGACTTAAGGCCTGAAGTTTGCCTGTCCTCCCATTATGGTTTTGTTTTCTCAGAGCACTCTGGTTCCCTCCCACTGTCCAAAAACATGGATTTTTAGGTCTATTGAAGACTATAAATTGCCCCAGGTTGCATTCCCTGCCTTAGGTCTAGGGGAGCTGGAGATAGGTACCAGCAAGACCCCTACGCCACCACTGGTGTCAAAGCTGGTACGACAAGGGATGGATGGATGGATGGATGGATGGATGGATGGATGGAGGGAGGGATGAATGGAGGGATGGATCTCATATTAAACTGACTGAGTAGAATGCATCGGGAGTAAAGGATTTTTGTAATTTTCAAACTGTGGTAGTGGTGTTATACACTGTAATGCTTTCAACAAATGTTTCTATTCTTTTTAACTGGGTCCAAGATGTTTACAAAGCTGTTTTTACTGCTTTCATAAACATGTCTTATGCACTCAATGAATAAACTAAATAAATATTTCTGATTCCTAAATCTCATTTCACTTTGTCGTCGCAAAAACAGCGTTGAAGGTGAGATTCATATAGGATACTGCAATGATTTTACACAACTTGGACGTCTTTTCCATTGTCTGCGTCTCAATCGTCTGAAGACGCGTCGTCCAATCAGCGTCGAGAACACTCACAGGAAGCGTTTCTATTGGCTGGGCGCGGACACCAGCGATGTGCTCCATGAAGACCAGAGGAAAGTAAGCAGCAGTGGAAGTGGGCTGATTCTGCGCGGCCTGGTGGGGTTGTTTAATGCCAGGGGCCGGGAGACCGACTCACACCACCCGGACCTGACCCATCACACGGGCACTAAAACCCCCCCGCGAGGCGGGCGTCGTATGAAACGTCTTCAAAGACGGTGAGAGGCACTTGAAATGACGTTCCCAGCCCGGAGCTAGCTAGCAGGCTAGCTGCCGTCAATGCTACATTATAAACAGAGCTTAAAGACGTTAAAACCCTCGTCCGACCGGCCTTACCACGTTACAGAGCGATACCCTCTGTTTAACGCGTTGCATGATTAGACCTCAACTTGACAGACACCCAGCCCCACCATTAACCCACTTGTGCATGGATATGTAATTGCTTTTCCTTTTGAGAACACCTCGTCTCAAGGCTGTGCTTGCAACCATAAACAGGCCTTCCACGTGTTGGATCTGATGGATGCGTTCTGAGTATAAAATCCTAACGTGAGATCCAGGTGGTCTGTGTTGTCAGTCCTCGGAGAAGTGCTCTTTGCAGGAGATATGAGATGGTTGCCTTGTCCTCCTCAGGATGAAAGCTCGGCACGGCTCCACCGGACGGGAGGTAAACAAACAGGAAGAAACCCGGGAAAGAGTGTGGCGATGGCGTTCAGCAGCTACAGCAACCTAAGCAGGGCTCAGCTCACCTTCGAGTACCTGCACACTAACTCGTGAGTAATGATTTGCTCAACCAGAGCCACGTTTGTAGCCACGCAGTTATACAACTTAGTTTTACATGGTGATGTTTACACAAGTGAACAAGGTGGATTAGCTAAGCTTCAGGCATAAGATAAAGGCGATATAAAGGGTAACACACTGGATGTATAAAGGTATGAAGCACAGGTTAGATTATAGGATTTAGGCGGTGAAAGGAGTCGCTAAATTGTAGAAAACCATGCAATCAGATTGATTGCCGAGTAGTTATACACTTTTAATTTCACAATTGGTACACAAAACAGGCACAGTGGATGACATGAGCAACCAGCACGAGACAGTAGTATGCAGAACAAAGTATACAAACATGCATTATGTTCACATCATTTCTTATGTGCTTTAGGTCACTTAGCAGTCTATAAGTAGGATTAGGCCATCATTTTGAGAGTAAGATGGTTTCAGTGGTTAACCTTAGTATTATGTGTATTTATGCCTGTGCTGTGACTGAGCAAAGGTGTATTTGATTTCACGGTTTCTTGCAAATGGTCATTACAGCATGTGCACTGTGCACACCATGGACAGTGAGACTAGCGCCATGTTGCCTGACTTCCTGCCGTCAGAGCTAACTTTATACTCCCCCCTCCAGATCTCCTTTTTGATCTGTGAAGCCGCATTGAAACTTTGATGTTATCAAAGCTGCCAACGTATGACATGCCTCTGCCTTTACTCATCCAAACAGTGCGACCGTGGCAAACTGCCCTGTCTGCACAGCACATCTTATACTTGAAGCTGATTCAGAGTGCTTTAATTGATAGAAAATCCAAGAATTGATACAGGTTAATTGGCATACATGTACATATGTGCAATGTGTTTTATATGTTTAAGTCTGCTACTTTGACACCTTAATTTCCTTCGTGATCAATCTATCTATCTATCATAAATGAATGAAATTACAGAATAATATTAACTGCTGTTTTCATTCATCTGTGCATTAATGGCATCTGTGATCTCCATTCAGGACAACCCATGAGTTCCTTTTTGGAGCCCTGGCAGAGCTTGTGGACAATTCAAGGTACCCAGGACGAGTGTCATCAGCGTGAATCATCTCTTACAAACCATGGCAGCTTGGGAAGTCTGATAGCTCTGTTTGTCGCTAATATTACTGTGTTGGTTTCTATTTCCTTTCACAGAGATGCTAATGCCACAAGAATTGACATATACACTGGTACTCCTCCGAATTACTCGCACATTGAATAGATTTCTGCATGTACTTCTCGCTCCTAACGTGTCTTTCACTTTGCCCCTGCCAGAGAAAAGGCCCGAGCTGCGGGGCGGCTACATGCTCTGTTTTTTGGACGATGGCATCGGAATGGACCCTAGTACGTGTTACTATAGATATTCAGCATATAATCACACGCTGGTGAAGGTGCTTTTCGTGGGTGTGTAGTGGAGTGTCTGGGCGGCGGATTCATTATGAGACACATGATGCAGAACTCTTCTCCTGTGTCAGATGAGGCAACCCATGTGATCCAGTTCGGAAAGTCCAGCAAGCGCTCCCCGGAGTCCACTCAGATCGGACAGTACGGAAACGGGCTGAAATCGTAAGTCCACGACACACTTCCTGTGCTCGCGATATCGTCTGTTTGGCACGTTTAGCTGACATAATGCATTCAAATAATTTCACCTGCGACGATGTGATTTGACAGGGGCTCCATGCGTATTGGCAAAGACTTCATCCTGTTCACAAAGAAAGAGAACACGCTGACATGCCTTTTCTTGTCCCGGACGTTTCATGAGGAGGAGGGCCTAGACGAGGTCAGAGTCTAGTGTCGGCACTCATTATCAGTGATCGGTATCGGTCATTCGTGGGCTACTTGTGCACAATTCAGTCAGCCTTACTGTTGGCCAAAATAAAACACCCGATCTGTAACTCATGTGATTGAATCTACTGCTGCTGCTGCTGTATTGTACACTTTGTTGTCGACCCTCCCTCTCCAGGTGATAGTCCCCCTCCCCTCCTGGAATCTGACCACTCAGGAGCCGCTGGCCTCAGACCCGGAGAAGTACGCCATAGAGACGGAGCTGATCTTCAAATACTCACCTTTCAAAGACAAGCAGCAGCTGATGGAGCAGTTCAACAAAATACAGAGTAGCAGCGGTGAGCTGAGCAAGCGCTGTCCTGTCTTAAAGCACGTCACTTTGAAATGATCTCAATGTGGAAGTCTCCGGTTGTCTCCTCTTTTGGCAGGGAAATGATATGCTTGTCGATTATGATGTTGGTTTCTTGTGGCACTTTGTCGAAAGGTACTCTCGTCATAGTCTATAACCTGAAGCTGATGGACAACAGAGAACCAGAGCTGGATGTGGAGACGGATCACCAGGACATACTCATGGCTGGAGTAAATCCCGAGGGAGTGTAAGTGACGTAGAAACATGAGTTATGAGTTATGATGTGTGAATTTCCTTCATCTGAATAAAATAGAAAAGTTAGATATTTGAGAGGCCACACAGCTGAGTGAATGCTGATCATATGGATGTCCACATCCAGATATTGATCAGTGTGACCTGGCTGTTTTTTATAGCAAGCCAGAGCGGAGATCCTTCAGAGCGTACGCTGCGGTTTTGTACATTGACCCACGCATGAGGATCTTCATCCAGGGGCATAAAGTCAGGACCAAGAGACTGTCCTGCTGCCTGTATAAACCAAGGTAACGTGCCAACATAAGCACAATGCGTGCGCAGGGCCTGGTTCCAGTGACGTGTCACTGGGTAACTGGGATTCTCTCTCTCCGTGAACAGGGTTTATAAGTACTCGTCCACTCGCTTCAAAACCCGCGCCGAGCAAGAAGTGAAGAAGGCAGACCACCTTGCTAAGATCGGTGAGCTGATAGCGAAACGTTTGCCTCTCTGTCGAGACTCCCCCGGTATTCATCACAAGTTGCGTCGCATCTCGTTTCAGCGGAAGAAAAGGCCAGAGAGGCAGAGAGCAAGCGCCTCGCCCTGGAGGCCAGACTAGGGGACGACATGTCTAAAGACTCTCGGGTAAGATCGGCCGTAAAGCTTCCACCTGCCTCGGTTAATCAGCAGCATTCAGCAGAGTGTGTGTCCACCTCAGCGTTTTCAGCGTCTCATCTGATGCGTGTGTCCGTCCTCTCCTCCTCAAGGCCATCCTCAGAAAGGTTCAAGATACAGCCATGATGCTCCAGCGCGAGGCCGAGATGAAGAAAAGGGCCCTCGAGTCCAAACAGAAGTACGACTGTTTCCCTAAATGGTTCAACAATAAGTCCCCCCCCCCCCCCCCCCCCCCCCCCACCCCCCCCGAGAACGACATCCCAGAAGTATTCCTCCGGAGAACACCTTGAAACACCCGGCTTAATGTGTGACTTTGTTCATTCGCCAGAGCCTTGAAGGACCCCAAGGAGTTGCATTTTATATTTGGCTTGAACATTGAGCAGAGAGACCTGGACGGGATGTTCGTGTACAACTGCTCCCGTCTCATCAAGATGTATGAGAAGACGGGGCCCCAGCTGGAGGGAGGCATGTGAGTAACATCCACGGTGGCATCTGGAAGTCCCAGGGCTGCAGTGAAGCAGAAAGCGGCCTCATGCAGCTGTGCTCTGTGTGTTGTAGGGCCTGTGGAGGCGTCGTCGGAGTCGTGGACGTCCCGTATTTAGTGCTGGAACCCACTCACAACAAACAGGACTTTGCAGACGCTAAGGAGTACCGACACCTGCTCAAGTCCATGGGGGAGCATTTGGCTCAGTACTGGAAAGACACTAATATTGGTAACTGATGTATGATGCTGGCAGCTCGTCCTCGGATGTCAGCGTGGAGAGATGCGACGTTGACGGGTGTGTGTCTGTGTGCCGTGCAGCTCAGAAAGGGATAGCGAAGTTCTGGGATGAGTTCGGATATCTCTCTGCCAACTGGTCTGCAACTCCGTCGTCAGAGCCCAGATACAAGAGACGCCGTGCTATGGAGATACCGCTCACCATCCAGTGTGGTAGGTTACACACACACACACACACACACACATACACAAAAAGCTCATTCTCCCAAGTGCTGGATCAGAACGTTTTGTCTTCCAGATAAGTGTTTGAAGTGGAGAACGCTTCCGTTCGAGATGGATGCTGTGGACAAGCGCTACCCGGACAGCTGGGTTTGTCTCATGAACCCTGACAGCAGGCAGGACAGGTACTCGCACACTGGTAGCAGCTCCTGTACGAGCTGAACCGTTCCCGTGTGCTCTCATGATGGGTGAGTCTGTGTCAGAGTGGTGTACTGCGATCAGAGCGGCGGCGGTGCGCGTGTGCGCTTTCAGGTGCGATGCTCCGGAGCAGAAACAGAATTTGCCGTGCGGCGTCCTGAAGAAGGAGAAGCAGTCTGTGGAGGACAAACAGAAAGAGCTGGCTGACAAGATCAAACAGCAGCGGGAGAAGCTTGAGGCCTTGCAGGTAGCTCGCCCTGTCATCCTCAGTCTCCTCACACCTTTCACTCCCTGGTTTTCGTACAAGGGGGCATAACAAAACCTTCTGTTTCTCACGTCCTTTAGAAAACCAGCACCATCAAATCTGCGGCTGATATTAAGAAGCTCCCGCTGGAGGTCAGCATGAAGCCAGAGAGCTCCTCCCAGGCGAGTAAAGCCTTCTTCCAGCAGCGTGAACTTGAAGCCGGGCTTTGTCCTCATTTATCTCTATTCCCCCGCTCCTTCGCACGTTGCCTTTGCAGGCAACCAAGTCTTCTGAGAGGGCCACCACGCGGCCCCGCTCCCCGCCTCTTCCCGCTCACCTCAAGAACGCCCAAAGTGCTCCGCCGGCACGCGCCGCCTCCCAGCGCGCCACCCGCGCCCCGGCCCCCCCGCCGCCCAAGGTGGAGCCGCCCCGGTCCAGGGCGGTGGCGAAGCCCGCACCCAAACCCGCTGCGAAAGCCGCCCCGGCCGGCCGCAGCGCCCGGGTACGTAGCAGCTCTGAGGACGGGACAGCGGGACAGGTCAGCGGCGTCTGAGGGTGTGTAACCGAGCTCTGCCTCCTCACAGACGCCCGCCAAAGCATCCTCGTCCAAATCACCCGCCCCTGTCCAACGCAAGAGGATTGTAGAGCAGGACACCAGCGAGGAGGACGAGGAGGAGGAGGAGGAACAGGAGGAAGAAGAAGAAGAGGAGGAAGAGGAGGAGGAGGAAGAGGAGAAGGAGAAAAAGCAGACAAAGAAGTCCAAGATGGCCGCAGTGGTCGCCAGCCGTGGAAAAGTGCAGGAGAAGGCCACGCCTGCCAAACGGACCAAGATAGATGAGGTAAGTACACAACCTGGTTGACCAGGGTCAACTGTCCCCTGCCTCATGTCAGAAACACACTAGGAACATATCCACACGTGAAACGAGACGGCACCACTATTAATGCTACATGCTCTATTCTATACAAGTGGTCTCATGAATTTTGGGATTCAGCCGCTGCTTGTTTATAGCAGAAGTGACTCAGTGAAACGCTGCAAGCAAACCTCCCCTGAGACCAATGGTGCTGTGTGTCAAAGGTCGCCATCATTGTGTCTCGATCAGGAATGCAAGCTATTTATACTAATCATTTGAGTAAACAGGGTTTCTCTTCTGTCTCTCTAGGCTCCTGAGAAGTCTGAGAAGCCCCAGAAGCCCCAGCCAGAGCCAGAGAAAGACACTAAAAATGCCCAGAAAGGTGAGACGCCTCGCACACGCCTGGGAAGAACAAAGCCCTCAAACGAAGGAACCTCTTAACCCCTGCTCCACTTTCCTCAGACAAGGGCCTGCTGGTGGAAGTCCGCGTCAACAAGGAGTGGTTCACTGGCAAAGTGATCGCCGTGGAGACCAACAAGCAGAGCATTCGCTGGAAGGTCAAGTTCGACTACGTGCCCAGAGCCACCCCTAAAGACAGATGGTGAGAGCCCGAGTCTGTCCCTGCGCTCAGTCTGACTGCGTGGACGAGCTCCAGGATGAGGACTCTGTGTGTCTGTGTGTCTGTGTGTGTGTGTGTGTGTGTCTCTGAAGGGTGTTTAAGGGGAGTGATGAGGTCCGGTTGATGCGGCCGCCGTCTCCAATCTCCCAGACGCCCGACACCCAGCAGGAGACGGAGAAGGGTCCGGCACCCATGGAGCCGGACACCACTCAACCGGGCACTAGTCGAGAGGTGACCGAGAGTCTGGTCACCATGTTGAGGTGGGCACCATCCATCCATCCATCCATCCATCCATCCACACACACACACACACACACACACACACACACACACACACACACACACACACACACACACACACACACACACACACACACACACACACACACACCATCCCCTCTCACACTCACACCGAGGCACAATCGAAAGTCTCCGATCAACCTGAACGTGGACAATTGTTGGGCTGTGAATTCGTGCTGCTTCTGCACATTTAGTGCTTTTTTAAAGTATTTATTTTGGACTTCTCACTGCCTTTTATTGTTAGAACAGCTGGAGAATGACAGAGAGAGAGCGGGGGGGGGGGGGGGGGGGGGGGGGGGTTGACATGCAGCACAGGGGAGCAAAGTGGGATTGCAGTGGGGACTGTGGTGTGTTCACTGTACCGTTTGTGTCTCCAGGACGATGCTGCGCTATTTCTTCCCGCCTGCGTTTCGGATTTCGAAGGACGACGTGAACAGCATGACGGCCGAGGAGCTGGTGGCCTTTCCTTTGGTGAGCTGGACGGTGTCATAGGCTCTAATCGTGGACTGTCTTCTTTTTGCGTCTCCTCGTCCAGAGTGTTGATTGTAAATGCGGCTTTGTCGTCCTGTCCGTTTAGAAAGAGTATTTCCAGCAGTATGAAACGGGTCTGCAGTCCCTGTGCAACTCGTACCAGAACAGAGCGGACGCCAAGGCCAAAGCCGTGGAGGAGAGGAGCAACAACACCGAGGTCAAGCTGAAGGAAGCGGACGAGAAGCTGCAGAAACTCCGAACCAACATCGTGGCGCTTCTGCAGAAAGTGCAGGAGGTGAGAGCGCCGGCTGCGCCTTTGACGTGTTGGCAACGCTGCTCGCTGAACAAAACGACTTATTGTTTTACTTTCAGGACATCGACATCAACACGGATGATGAGCTCGACGCCTACATCGAGGACCTTCTGACCAAAGGCGACTGAAAGAGAGAAGAGGACGTTCCCCTCTCGGCCTCTTTGTTTGTTTCTTGGTTTTCTTTGCGTCTTCTCTCGTCTTATGTCACCTCTCTCTGCTCTCTCCTCTGACCGGGTCTCTGTATCTTTCCAGCCATGAAGATAAACCATAAACCATTGAAATCAATAGTTTTGATCAGAGGAGCATCTCCCCTTCAGATATTGTTGGAATGAGTAGAGGCCTTCCTGCGTTCAAGCTCTAGGTTGATTCAACGGTTGCAGTTGTCCTTATACACAACCTCACTGTTTGGCCTGCTCAAGGTCGCTCTTCCTCTGTGCGATTCTGTGAAACTGTATCCTACTGTTTGCAGGGGTAAGGAAGACGGAACCATGTAGCGTTAGTTAAACTTCTACCCAGATTACTGAGAAAGCAGACTTCTGTGTTGGGCCCTCCCGCACACTCCAGTTTGGAGGCTGTGGCGCTAACAGCACAGTCCACAGAAAGACTGAGATGTTCCTCTTGACATGCTGTTTGTCTGGACATGCTGGTACTGTCTCCTGAGTTGATGTGTCCTGTGAAGTTTTACGTCTCCAGGACTTAGTTTTAAGTTTTAAGAGTGTCATGCACAGATCTGACCCAACAGCTCAGCTCTGGCGTTATCCTTTCGTAGCTTTCTTTTAATCCAATTCAGTTTCGTGCAGTATTCAGACATGTTAATGTTAACATATTCATAAGAAGTTTAGCATGCAGACTCTTGAACATGTAAGAATAATTTCCCAGTTTTAGTTTGGTGGTGATGGTCAGACTCGGCCTCAGTGAAGTGGCATGAAAGTGAGCTGTATCGAGCCAGACGCGCCCGGCTCAGGATTTTATTTGTGAGCGTCTTCCAAATAAACAATTCTGTTAGGGACAGACTCCAGGATGCTCTTTGTTCTCGACTTGGTGGCAATCAGCACTTCATCCTGTACTTAAACATCAACATTTATTTTTCTATACTCGCCCATAACCTTCTCTCACCCTGGTCTGCGTGTTAACCAGGTCAATACCTAAAGCTTCGATGGGCGTCATGCCCACAAACTAGAACTATTTACTGGGTTTTATCAGTATGTTTATTCCATTCGTCCGTCTTGGATTTGAACTGTTAACTCGATCTGTGTTCATTTTTTAATGGAAAAAAAAAAACTAAACTAAGTGCGAACAGTTATGTGTTTGGATTATTCAGTTTGTTCTGATTATTCACTACCTTTGTTCTTTCATTTAAAAAGATTTTTAAGATGTCCTGCAAAGGTTTTATTAAACGGTGCATGTTTTCTGTCTTTTTGTTCTGTATTTTTGACAAATCTTACAAAACAATAAAAATGTTCACCAACACTTTCAATAAATGCTGGCTTGCCGTCTTTATATTCTACATATGCTAAATAACAAAACAACATTATTTACTTTATTTGCGTATTTGTGTCAGCTGGCCCTTTAAGCAGGCTTTTATTTTGAAGGCGCCTCAGAGTGGTTAATATTGTCGCTGCAGGATAAAATCGGGTAAGATTTTTTTCTCGTACGCGCTCATTCCGGGGGTTTCTACGTTCGACATGCAGAGATTGAAAAGTTCTTAAAAGTTTTTCCAGTGTGAGCTGCACGCAGCTGATCTAAGATTAAAAATATGCAAGCCGTGTAGCTTTTAGCTGCCTGTTAGCTGTTGTTATTATTGACAGACGGTAAACAATGGTCCAAACCGAGTGAGGAAGAGGAGGCAGACTGACAGCCAGGCTGGGAACCTACTGCTGGCTCTTTTAACCATGAGATTTTATTACATAAACTAGTTATTGGTTGAAATGGAAACAAGGCAGAGGGTGGAACGAGATGAACTTTGGCCCACTTGGGTCAGCTCTTGTTGGGATGTTGATTTAACTTTAACTTCACATTACTGGTGTAGGGCAATTTAAAGTCACACATGTAATTAATGTAATGCTCTGTCGTTATTCACAAATGTTGATGCCTCCAGTTTGAATGTAATGCTGATATAATACTACTTCTGTAACTGCTTTGCAAGCCACAAACCTTTACATTTAATTTAATCATCAAAATCACACATTTACCTGAGAAACCTGATTTGTACACATAGATTTGCTTATGTTTTGCACAATGTGTGAATAAGTTGTTCCCTTTTATCTAAAGAGTGATAATAGACATTGCTCAACATTATTCATACTATAATAGCAACCTGGGAGTGAGTTATGCAAGAAACAACCCACTGATTCTAAGCAACAACATCTGTTGTAGATGATCCTGTGAATTGCTGAATTGCTCATCCTGTTTCCTGGTCCCAGGCTGCAGGTCCTGGGTCATGTCGGTGTGTTCAGCCCTGATGAACGTCCGTGTGGCCCGAGGATGTCGCAAGACGCTGTGTGGTGTTCACCGACAGCTCCTCCATGTCAGATCAGCCTCCGTAGCCGAGCCGGGCACGAGCAGATCTGATGAAGAACAGCTGTGGGAGGGAGAGGGTCACCTGCCTTTCTCCAGAGCCAAGATTGGGTCTTTCTTCCAGGAGAGGCCAGTGCTGAAGAACCCATTTCTAGAAGATGCTCTGCTCAAAGGATACCTGAGGAGACACCTGCCTCAGGAGGTGAGGAGGGAGGAGTGTACATGCATATTTTTCCTTTAGTTCCACTGAGAAAAACAACTAAATGGGATCTATGGTATCTAAGTTGATTGTCCCTGTTGTAAACCCTTTTACAGGCTGTTTTCACAGACTTGCGTGCATTTGGTGAGCGTGTGGCCAATGAGGTGGACGGGTGGGGCAGGGAATGTGAGGTTACTCCTCCACGGTTGGAGCACTTTGACCCCTGGGGTCGCAGAGTGGACCACATCAAGACTTCGCCGGCCTGGAAACGCATGAAGGACCTGTCTGCACAGGAGGGACTGGTGGCCATTGGCTATGAGAGACCATGTGGGGAGTGGAGGTGAGGAGGCCGCAGCACTTCCTGATTTATTTTCTATTTCCGATAGTTACTTACTGGACACATTTGTTTTAATGAGACTAAGTGGAAGTTGCTAATTTGCGTGCATGTGTGTTTCAGTCGCATTTACCAAATGAGCAAGTTGTACATCTTCTCTCCCTCCTCCGGTCTTTACACCTGTCCTCTTGCAATGACTGATGGAGCAGCAAAAGTCATCCAGGTTTGTCAGGGTCATTATTACACATTATTGGACTGAGATGATAAACTTTGTCTTTTGGTGGCAAATCAAACTTTTACCACTTTACCAAATATAGCCAACCAAAGCTCTAAGAGATGATGCAAACCAGAAGTCTGTTTGTTGTTTCTGGCACAACTCCTCTGGCTGTATGTATGTTTGTTTGTTTATACACAACGATGCTGTATGCCATATGGTACCACCCTGCGGAAGAAATGGGCAGTCAAGTAGTAGCTTATTTAACCTAGTAAACAAAGCAATTGACTTGTCCCGCTCTGCCCCTGAAGTCTCTAGGTGTATCGTGGCCAGTAGATGAGGCCTACAGCCGTTTGACCACACGTCGGCCTGAGCGTTTCTGGACATCTGGACAATGGATGACAGAGAGACAGGGAGGGTCTGACGTCGGTGAGTAGAAACATTCCCCATTGTTTAATGCTGCCAAGTCTCCAGTGAAATCTCAGCAGTATTTAGCTGCTTTTTTTACCTTCACATTGTCAAGTAAAAGTGCAAATATTCAGCCTCCGTGTTCCACAGGCACTGGGACAGAGACGGTGGCCGTTCCCCAGTCAGACGGCTCCTACAACCTGCACGGCTTCAAGTGGTTCACCTCGGCCACAGATGCCGACATGACTCTGACTCTCGCCAGAGTCCAGGACAGAGCCGGAGCCACTGTACCGGTACGGCCGACGAGCCGGTCTGCCATCAGCCGCAGCGCGTCTTTAAACTGAGCTAACTGCTCCACCTGTGTGCTGCTGTGTCCTGCAGGGCAGCAGGGGTTTGTCCTTGTTCTACGCCGAGGTGAGCCGAGGTGAAGATGGGCGCCTGAAGGGGATAGAGGTTCAGAGGCTGAAGGACAAACTGGGCACAAGACAGATGCCGACTGCTGAGCTGCTGCTGGACGGCCTGCCGGCACACAGGGTCATTTATGGCTCATTAATCCATGGAAACTATGAACCTGATCCTTTGATTGATTTTGTCCTAATTTCCCCGGACATTATGTAACTGATTTTCTATTCTGTCATCGCTCTCCAGCTCTCAGAGGAAGGGAGAGGTGTGGCCTCCATAGCCAATATGTTGACTATCACCCGGATCCATAACAGTGTGTCTGCAGTAGCTGCAATGAGAAGGCAGGATACTCCTCATACTCCTACATCACACCCTGCAGTCCTTTGTGATAATACACAATAAATAAGCTGCTTAATAATGTGTGTGTGTGTGTGTGTGTGTGTGTGTGTGTGTGTGTGTGTGTGTGTGTGTGTGTGTGCAGGGTGGTCCAGTTAGCTCGTGACTATGCCACGCGTCGCACTGCTTTTGGAAAGCTTCTGAAAGACCACCCGCTGCACCTACAGACTCTGGCTAGGATGGAGGTAAGCTGGCAGCAAACTAGCCAAACTCCGTGCCCTGGTTTCCCATCATGTCTCACTCAGGGTCCCTCTCCTCCTGTGGGCAGGTGGAGACCCGGGCGGCGCTCCTTCTGGTGATGGATGTGTGCCGTCTGCTGGGCCGAGAGGAGTGCGGCGTGGCGACCCAGCTCGATGCCAGCCTCCTGCGTCTGCTGACGCCCGTGGCCAAGCTGTACACTGGGAAGCAGGTGTGCAGCGTGTGTGAACATGAAGGTGACGCCTGCCCGTCTCAATCGCACCAACATCTTACCACCCCGGTTTGGTTTTTGCCTCAGGCGGTGGCTGTGGTGTCGGAGGGTTTGGAGAGCTTCGGTGGACAGGGCTACATCGAGGATACTGGGTTGCCTGGGCTGCTACGTGATGCACAGGTCAACTCACCACCTAAACTGGCTGTTTTACAATCTTACAACCTTCATGCTTATAGATTTTTGTCTTCCAGGTGTTGAGTATTTGGGAAGGCACTACGAACGTCCTATCCCTGGACGTGCTGCGCTGTGTGGCCCGGAGCTCAGGAATGGTTCTCCATGCTTACTTTAACCACGTGAAGGTCAGAGTTCAGCAAGTACTTCCAGCAAACATGTTGATTCACTAAACCAGGACAGTTTTGGACAGGGATGTGATGTGTGCACTCTTCTCCTTGTCTTCACAGTCCCTCCTCTCAGGTGCATCAGGTGTTTCCTCATTGGCCCCAGCAGTGAAAGCTCTGGACCTCAGCCTCTCTGAACTGGAAAACTTTGTCCAGGTGGCAGCTGCCAAAGCCCCTGGCTACCTGGAGCTAGCAGCCAGAGACCTAGCATACAGCCTGGCTCGCATTTATATGGGTGGGAACCACAGTCACATACGCTCCTGCCTGTTTGATCATTCATGCATTAACACACACTAATGGGAGTAAAGAAATCTTGGAAGCTTAGCGTCACAATCTAAATATAGGCTGACTTGTTTTACAGTAAGATAAGAAACTTTATCTTGACCCACAATGACATATCTGTAACATGACACCAGACAGTTATAACCAAGCATAACCAAAGCATAAGAATAAGTAGGAACAGTTGTATTTTGTATCAAGATGGCTTGGTTCCATCTAGGGAATGATCGTAGATGGGCTTAAAATCGTCAGAGCTGTGTGTTTTATGTGAACAGCAGCTCTCTGGCAGAGCTTTTTTCTCCTATGTTTCAAAACAGGAAGAGGTGTCATCACTTCAGCCAGGTTTTGTACTGCACTTTTTGCAGCAACAAAACAATGTTTTTAACTATTTTGCCCCAGTATACATGAGTATATTAGACTTTTCATGTGTAAATATCTGTATTTACAGGCGCTCTTCTCGTCGATCACGCGTGCTGGAAAGAAGCCTCCCCCTCTGATGCCTATGCAGCTCTCAGGTTAAAAGTGTTCTCCTGCTTTCGGTTAAAAAAAGAATATGCCAAACCTTGCATCCCTTCACGCTGTTTATTTTTTTTCTCTCAGATGGTGTGAACAAGACTTGTGTCTCGTGGCGAGGAACCAGGCGAGAGGCTGCTACGACCGCAGCACGCCGCCACTCGATGCTGCGCTGGTGTATGACCGGCCGAGCCAAGACTGAAGAGTGTACACTGACTCAATAAAGCTGCTGTCTGCTGCCGTAGTCCTACTTTAAATACATAGCAGCTCCTTTCACATTTTTTTATGACTTTATAGATGATTAAAATGCTTTTGTATGAAATTTAAAACCCACTGTCATGAAACTGCAGAAAAGAAACCAATGTTGCCTATCCTGTACAGTGGCTGTGTATGAGCAGCATTAAATGCTATTTGATATTTACATGTATGTACTGTTGTTTATGTTAAATGTGGAACTGCAGAGTCACAGTCATAACTATTGCTGCCAGAGCTTTTTATGGTTGAGAGATACCAGGAAGCAGAGGTCAACAAAGCACTGGTCAGACTGTACTTACATGCTGCCTTCTGGGACTGTTCGGAAATATGAACGTGCTGGCGCCAGAAATGTGTGAAATTGTAGTTTGGTATTAATGCATTTGCCAATTTAAGATTATACGTGAATGTTTTTGACATCTTAAAAAAAACCGAGACGCTGTGATGATGTGCAGTATCTTCATGGTATAACAAACGGGTTTGTATTAACAAACAAGTTTGTACAAAAATGTGTTATACAGTTTGTATATCAAACTAGTAGTTGTATTTTTTGTCGGTAAATAAAGACTGCACAACATAAACTCGATGAAGGTTTGTTTTGCCTCATGTAGTGTTTATTAATCCAGTTTCAATATCCCTAAGTGTTTTTTCATTTCCCCTTTATTTTGTTTCCATAAGACGTTTGAGTTCTCAAGATTACGGGAGGTCCGTGAAGGGGGCTCGCTTCTCACGGCCAAACAGAGGGAGGAGTCTGAGACGAAGCTGAACACGGTGTTCACCACTGGATCTGTCAGCACACCACCGAGGTTTACAGAAACAATCTGACAACACCGAGGCTCCGACCACGCCAGGACGTCATCCTGTTTTTATTTATGACATTATTTATTTCAGCGTAGTTGGAACCGCAACGGGGCTGAATCAGACCTCTCCGGGTCCCATGAACGCACCACATCAGAATGGACGCAGCTCCGGGGTAAAGTGCTTACGTTTTGAGGTGTTTATCTGTCACTCCTGCTGCTGTTGCCGGGTCTGCAGCTCGCCCATGCCCGCCGGGAAGTCGGACTGCTGAAGGGACTAGCCTGGTCCCTGAACGCCTCACGGGCCATGGCTCTGCTGGGCAGCAACGACGAGGTGGGTGATATGATGAAGCAACACCAAGCTGTACCTGTCAGGCTCGCCTCTAGAGGAGGGCGAGCAGCAGGTTTTTCTAGCTGTCATAAGACCCAGCAGATTCCTAGCCAGTCTGCTGGAATCAGAAACGATACCAGAGTGCAACCTGTCAAGGTCCACGCACAGCTGGATAGACAGGAGTGCATTGAATTAGGATCATCAAAGCTCAAATTTTGTCAAGAGAATTGAATAAAAGCATGTGAATTTATGTAGAATGCGTTGTAGACAGAATGTAGACATAGAGGGTGTACATGTTACCAGAATATTTATAATGCTTAATGCATATTGTAGTAAGTAATTTGAGTTCAGGCAAAATACGTGCCAAATGACACCTACAAATAAGCTAAGCTCTACCAAGACAAACTCATGTTGTACATACAACGAAGATATACTCATTGAATACATCTCATACCACATTTTACTATCTAATTTTGTGAGTGAAATTACTGAGGTCGAGACCTCCGTGACCTCAACGTTTATAAAGCCATGATGCAGGTAAAGAATAGAGGAAGTGAGATAGATTAAACTGACAGCAAAATGTAATGATGAGTGTGATATCGTATGCGATGGATGTGTGATGCACATCCATCGCATGTGATGAAACCAACAATATAAATGATATTGCTCACACTGGAAGGACATGATAGGATTGTACATGATATCTGAGTATAAATTGTCTGTGTCTATGTGGTTTAGAAAGTGAGTTGTCACTTTCTGAGGTTTGTAAAGGATAAAAAAGAAATGTGTTTGAAATAGTTTGTTTGAAATAGTTCCATAGATTACAGTTGAAGTGAAGACAACTTGTACACTATCTGTATAAGAAGGTCATATGCAATGTTGCAATGTGTACGGGTGAGCAATAAAACAGCCATATAGCTAGATCTGATAGTGACTTCTTCAGCAATGCAGTGCAGTTCCCTTTTTCTTTAATCAGATACTAAATGTGCTTTTTTCTCTTCTTCCCCCCCTAGTGTCACCTTGTGATGAACCTCAGCGTTGCAGACCGCTGTGCTTTCGTGAAGAGCACACCGGACTGTAGCATGGAAGATGGCTTCATCAACTACCTTCGTGTTGCCTTCTGTCTGCTTCCCCCCAACCTCACGCCCCTCACCATCACTCTCTGTGTAAGAATGTGTGTGTGTGTGTGTGTGTGTGTGTGATGCAGCCCAGGCTGATGTTTTGAGGAAGTTGACCTTGCTTTGGCAGACCATCGGGTTTTTCTAAACCTCTGCGCTGTAAATTTCGGTCTTTGCTAAATAACAGATTTCTGTGTGAATATGTGAACTTCAGGAATTGCGACATAACGAATCAAACGGTCACACTTAAAGTGGCTTGAATGTGTGTGTAGAAACGCAGCCAGTCTGTGGAACAACAGGAACAGTGTAGCCACGCTAGCCTGTGTGTAATCAGCTTGTTTCCTGCTCCTCCACAGATTGTTTGGTTGTTCTTTTTGTTCATCATCCTCGGACTGGCTGCATCCAAGTTGTGAGTGTCTCTCATGTTGCCAGTGACAACAAGTGTGTCTATCAAGTTCTGCTCTATGTGTCAGGGCAGGATGAATCACATACTGCATGTCATATGCAGACCACCTAGACACACACACACACACACACACACACACACACACACACACACACACACACACACACACACACAGAGTTATTCCATCAACTGTGTTGTCTCACCACTCACATGACTGGAAAGAGTTTTTTTTTCACTTTAAGATCTTTTCAAAGGAAGTACAGTTAGTTCTGCTTTGAATCTCACACACACTCTCACTTCACACACTGACTACTGTAGATGAATGACAGTACAGTAAGTAAAGTTACTGTCTGGTTAATAACATGTTTTTGACTGTTTTTCTGAGGACTTGGAATATTACTGTATATGTATATGTAAGTCAATCTTTGTCTCAAGCCTACACTCACTTTTTCTCCTCAGCTTCTGCCCCAACCTGTCGGCCATCTCGACCAACCTGCACCTGACCCACAACGTGGCCGTATCCTTTATCTGCACCCAGCGTGCATCTCCTCCCTGATTCGTGGTTCCTCTCTCAGTCTGAGTTTTACTGTTTCCCTTCCTACTCTCTCTCGATGTTGCTAGATCTTTCTTCTCCTGGACGGTATTTTCCTTGACGTGTTTGCGTCGAGGGTGTGACATTTCTGGCTCTTGGTAACGGAGCGCCAGACATCTTCAGTGCCATCGCAGCCTTCTCCAACCCGCACACTGCTGGGCTGGCTGTCGGAGCTCTGTTTGGTAGGCACAGTCTCACGCTAATACACACACACACACACACACACACACACACACACACACACACACACACACACACACAGGTGAGCTCATAGCTACACACTCCTGGAAGAAGCCTGGAGATCCTAGACAGAGTGAGGGGTGCAGTATCACAGTTGTAAAGCTGCTGAGATTTGAGTTTCTGTTGAATGCCAGTGAACAGTAAAGGAGACCAACTAAAAGCTGAAACCACAGGAAAGTGGTAGTGTAAGCACAAGCTCGTCTGTAGAGAAAGTACCGTGTCGAGATGCTCAAACAAGTGGTTGGGGGGGGGCCTTGAAAAAATAAGCTCCACGGTTGAGACGATGTTAAAAAGAGGCCGTTGCTAAGGCAACGGCACAAACCCAACCGGCTTCCAATCTGCTGAATAATAACCAGACGAAACCCCAAAAACTCCCCAAAACTGGAAGAAGTGAATCAGACAGATGACGAGAACATGATGCGTGCTGTCCCTCCTCTTCCTCCCTCCTCTTCCTCCCTCCTCCACAGGAGCTGGCATCTTTGTCACCACCGTGGTCGCGGGCAGCGTGGCGCTGGTCAAGCCGTTCTCCGTGGCCTCCCGTCCCTTCCTGCGCGACGTCACCTTCTACATGGCGGCCGTTTTTTGGACCTTTGTCATGTTGTTCAAAGGGACCACGACATTGAAAGAAACATTTGGTAAAAAACAAAAAAAGAAGAGAAAGAACACCACCCACATACACAGACAGTTTGACAGTTTTCTCCCATCTGTCTAAGTTTATTTTTGCAGTCAAGATTGAGCTGTTGATTCTCTTTGTGTTAGTTAGCAGTCAGCAGCGGCTTTTAATGAGGTCAGCTCACAGATAGACCATGAGCCAAGTATCCCGTGATACGCTGTGACTCCTGGCGGAACAATTTCGTTTTATATGCTAATAAATATGGAGCATGTTGCAGTGCGGGAGTTTCACTCTGAGCGCTCTCTGGCTCTGGTGCCAAAACCTACAGCCTCACCTAACAGCCTCGCTGATCTCTGGCTGAAAACAAATCCCAGAATGCATTTCAAAGTGTCAATCAGCTATTAAGATTTAGTGGATTAGCCACTCTCTGTACATGGTTGAGTTGTTCCCCTTTTGTTTTTGAAGATTTGTCCACATAAACAGGGCAGTGTGCTTCATCTTAAGACTTGCTGCCTCTAGCTTTGTCCTCATCTTGTTTTTCCAGGTTACCTGAGCCTCTATGTGGTGTACGTGTTGACTGTTATCATCAGTGCCTACATCTACAACCGGCAGAAACACTCAGTCAATTCAAGTGTGCAGACCATTGCACATACCCCAGGTTAGATGCTCAGTAATTCATAAGCAGGCAGGCAGATAAAGAGCATGTTTCTCCATGTGGCAGTGACACCTCTTCTTGTCTCTGCAGAGGGCGAGTTTCACTCCTCTGACTCGTCTGATGACGACGACGTTCCCTGCCTGCTCGACGGAGACATCCAGCAGGATTATGGTGGGAATGGAGCTCCTTTTTTTTTTTTTTTTTTTTACAGATCCCAGCCTCAAGTTAATATTCACCAGGACCAATGTGCGTGTTTACGTGTTTCAGAGCCAGAGTACAGGCCACTCCTACCTCACTCTCTGACCACGGGTCAGATCCTGCTGAGCTCTCTGAACCCGGTGGACAACAGGAAGTGGAGGAGGAAACCATGGAGCTGGAGAGTCCTCAAAGTGCTGAAGGTGTGTTTGGTGCCGCAAATACAAAAGCTGCAACGCACCATTATTGTCATAGAAGATTCATCTGTTACTTTCTAGATGAATCGATCAGTTGTTTGGTTGTTTGTAAAACAGGCGTTAACCATTCCTGAAATTTTTGTGTTGTTTCAAAGTCCAAGATAAGGTTTTAATAAATGCCTTGTTTTGTCCTCTGCTCAATAACACTGAATTTTCTGACGTAGAGGTGAATAAAACATATTCAAAGCAGAGAGATCAGAGAATTTTGACTTCATTTCTTAAAATCGTCCTGAATTCTTGTCAAGCTTTTGTCAGTCATCTTGTTCCCGTGTCCTGCACCCATCAGACACCTCTGGAGGTCCTGCTGCTGCTCTGCATCCCGGTGGTCGACCCCGATAAAGAAGACAGGAACTGGAGACGGCCATTGAACTGCCTGCATCTGATCACCGCTCCCTTAGTGTGCGTGTTCGCCTTCCAGTCTGGGATATGTAAGTGTGTCGCCTTTCACGGTAGAGGCAGCATGGAGAATGTCATCAGCTTTAATCTATTTTTTCCCCCCTCTTCCACTCTGTGTCTAGATGGAGATTATATGATCCAGGGGCAGTTCCCCCTCTGGCTGCTGACTCTCCTGCTGGGTCTTTTTCTGTCTTCCATCGTCTTCTTCACCACCACAGACGACCGTCCTCCCAGATATCACCCAGTAAGTGTTTGTGCAGATAAACAAGAGAAACGTCACAGCTCAGAATTCACAGGGCGTCTCCACACCAAGCGGCCTGTTTTTGGAACTGCCTTTGTTGCCTTTAGGATTGTTAATTCTTAATGATATCTTCACCTTTGAGTGTGTGTCTTCCTCACTGTTGTCTGCAGCTGTTTGCTCTCCTGGGCTTTGTGGTGAGTGCCGTGCTGATCAGCGCCGCGGCCTCGGAGGTGGTCAGTCTCCTGCACATGCTCGGTGTGGTGCTGAGCCTCAGCAACACCGTGCTGGGCCTCACTCTGCTGGCCTGGGGCAACAGCATAGGAGGTGAGCTCAATTCTCTCACTCTCTCGACTAAACATCCGAAGACACGTTCCTGTCACTGAAATCTCCTCGTTTTGTTTTTTCCCCCAGACTGCTTCTCTGACATCACCATCGCCCGGCAGGGTTACCCCCGCATGGCCATATCTGCCTGCTTTGGAGGCATCATTTTCAGTATCCTTGTATCTGTGTGACTGCATGTGTGATTGGACATGTACTGCAGTGGCTGTAAACGGTTCCCTCCTTGACTTCTCAATCAGACATGCTGATTGGAGTGGGGTTGGGATGTCTGGTGCAGATGCTTAGAATGCAGTCAGACCTTGTGCAGGTAATCTCCTCACACATGCACACACACACACACACAGTGCAGTAAAACACAGAGGAGGCCGTGAACGTGAAGCATCTGTCTCCTCTCTCCTCAGTTTGAACAGGAGGGCTTGTTGACCTGGGTTCTGGCAGGATCTCTGGGTCTGTCTCTGGTCCTGTCCTTCGTCATCGTTCCACTGTGCCAGTTCCACCTGGGTCGGGCCTACGGGATCTTCCTCCTTGTCTTCTACGCCGTCTTCCTCCTCATTGCGCTGCTCACAGAGTTTGGAAAGATCCATGGTGCATGATCTGACTCAGGCCAGTCTAAAATGAGGGAAGTCCTATCACTGTACAGAAGGACACTCTGGAACAGAGGCCGCAGGCCTTTGAAGACCTCCTCTTCACAAAGTACTGATGCACTATTCATCTCACAGTCAACACTTGCTGCCCTGAGCCATCCTCGAGCTGGTAAGGGTTTTGAAACACAGCAGCCGTTTTAATGACAAACTACTTTGCTCAGGGAGAGCTGACACCAATCATCATCACTGTGCCTTTATTCAACCTCTTGTTTGTTTCTTATTTGAGCCACGATGGCACTTTGTGAATCCAGAGGGAAAACACAGCTTGTTGAAACTTGTTTGTTCAGCATGAATTAAGGCCTTGGCCGCACTCTTCTGAGTTTGGGCCTCTGGCTCACAGGCAGGCTTCGTAGTTTTTTCCAACACTTTTTAATGTTTCTTAGATGTCTTGTTGATGTTGCAGAGTTTTCAAAACTCAGCTTTAATGGAATCAGAGTGTAAATGTTAAACAGAGCATTAGGGGATAAATTTTATTTATGGACGCCTGTTGTTGCTTTGAGTGTATGTAAAACAAGAAGGTCGACTACTTGTTTGCACAGCGAGAAGTAATTCACAGTTCTCTTTACTCAAGGAAAACAGACTCTTACAGGTTATCCTGTTTTATCTTGTCCCGTATTCAGTATATAAGTGTCAATCGCTTGTTTCAGGTTTGTATGAATGGGAATTGTTTTACATTCAGAGCGCCGAGACTTTTGTAAAACACATTTTTATGATTTTCTTGACCTCAAGCAGAGGGAGAAAATGCCAGTTTTAAAAAGTATTTTGTGTGGTCCAGGCCTGTCTGCACTGTAAATCGAAATGTGGAAATGACCCTGTGCAAACTACGTTTGGGGCATTAAACAATTTTGGTTTGGTCTTTGCTCTTACGAGTGGCACAGTTTTTCCCTTCAGTCGTCCAGTTAAATTACTGTAAGTAAAAGCAGTTTGATACAGCAAAAATACATAAATGACAATTTGAACAGTTTAATAAAATCCCTCATTAACTATACATTACAGGATAAGAAGTTATATAAAAGTAAAATACTTTGAGACATTAGTTTGAGAGATACGCTGGAATCGTTTTGTTGGGTTGAGCTATAAGGAGCATGATCGTTTATACTTTTGGTCTTAACAGAGCTTAGTAGTAATAGTGTCTGTGTTAATACTGATCATTGGGCCACTGAACTAAGGCATTGGGTTTAAGTACTACACCATTTACAAGAGGTCACGGAAGGCCTACAGCAGTACACATACAGTACACAACATACTGCAGTAGTACACGCTCCCCTGCCATGTTGGCTGCAGTCTGTGAACAGGCCAGAAGGGGGCGTCAGTCCCGCTTCAGCGGTCCAGCAGCAGCCGTCTCATCACGTCTCGTCTCACTCTCGCTTCGGTCCAAAAGGCCCCCGGGCTGGTGTCCCACTCCGGGGAGTGGAGGAGTAGGGGAAGAGGAAGAACTGGAAAAGACCTGGAGTGATGGGTTTTCTTTTTTTTTTTCCCCTCAGCGTTTTCCCACGCCGAGGTCGGTGGGGAGTGGAGTTAGTACAGCTTGCGCAATCGTGTCTCAGTTGATGCCATGAGGTCCAGTCTGTGAGTTGAGCTGAGGCTGCGGGAGGGAAGGCCCGTCAGGGACGGGACTGTCCGGATCCCGCTCCAGGCTTTGGTCTGGCTCGGGCAGGTTTTCCCTGGAATACTCTGCATACCACTCCTGCACAGACGAGGTTCAGGAGGTCAAGACTGGCCCGGTGGTGTGCTGGGTCGTTCGTGTGTGTGTGTGTGTGTGTGTGTGTGTGGTTCCTCACCTGTATCTCCTCCTCGTACATTTTCATGCTGAGGTCACTCTTCGTTCTAGACCTGCGACCGAGGTACACCAGAGACGAGTGCTGCACGCAAAAAGGAGGTGGGAATCCAGTTAGAGGGACCACATGTAAGAGTATCTGCATCTTTATGTATCTGCGTGTGTGTGTGTGTGTGTGTGAGAATGGTTCTTACCCCACCCCGGTCCATGGCTTGTAGGACTCCCTGTAGGGAGCTGAGGGAGGACAGACCTGGGCAGTTCTGTTTGTACAGCTCCAGAGTGGACAGAGCCTCATCACGACTCACCTCTACTTCAAACACTATCCCGTTCTCATCTAGAGCACCGACAGACACATAGAAACACGCCCACAGCACCTCATAAATATAAAGCGTTTGATCTGAGAATCTGTGTAAAAAGTATTGCAAATATTATATACTAGAGATACACACACTAGAGACTAGAGAGAAAACTGAATACCAATACTGCGTGTTTCCAGTCTTCACCCTGAGCACATCATGTCCAGGTACGTTATCCTTACAACAGAGACAAACAGATGCGAGCTCCTACCCTCTGGGTTCTCCACCGGTTCCCGGTTCTTGCGGCTGTAGTTCATGCGGAAGACAAACGCATCCAGGATGAAGGCCACAATGATGGTCATCACCACCTGCAGAGGAGACACACTCAGTATTCAAGTCCAGGTAAAGGCAGGAATGCAGACTCCTACGGGTATACCAGTCATACATACAGACACGCTTTAGCACGTACAATATCACAGGCCTCACCATGGTCACTATGTAAAAGGTCATGAAGTAGAGCCTGCTCCAGTGAGACGTCATGGACGTGACTCCTTCCTGAGAGAGAGAAAACATCACAGCTGTCGATCATCAGCGCCACCTACTGCTCAACGATGGGACTGCAGAGTGGCGACAGATCAAAGTCCGGACAGAAAGCTCACCATGGTGATGTACCAGTTATTAACCACAGTCAGCTCAAACAGAGTCACTGCAGAGAAGCAATAAAGATTACAACAGTTAATTCGTCACATAGACACTACGCTGTTGCTCTATACGCTCAGCACTGTGTGAGACTTTGTTTATGAAGCTCTTTTTGCTTCCTTGTTATTTGGGTCCAGTGATAACCATAATGGACACCGTCTGCCTCACCAAAGCTGCTGAGGATGTTGTTGAAGTTGTTGAGATAATAATAGCCTTCCTCCAACACGGTTTTGTTGCCATGGGTGATGTTTTGTAGCCTGTAGGAGTCGGCCACCGTGCTGGTGCTGCGAGGAGAAACAAGCCCGACAGGGCGATGAGCGGCAGGAAACGGAACCTGTGAGTGTTAGTTACTGCGAGAGACGTTAGCGCCACTCACTTGCAGCAGTTGGGGTAAATAGCATCTGCGAAGAACTCCATGCCTACTATGGCAAAGGAGTAGTAGAAGATGATCAAGGTCAACCCCAGGCTGGCCATTCGGGGGAAGAGCTCAAACATGGTGTCCAGCACGTTACGATACCTTTGCTTGATCTTAAACAACCTGGGGGGAAAGCGAGAGTTAAAAGGCAGGAGGAGGCATGACGAGGCAGCAGGAGGAAAGGAGGAAGACCAGAGCGCACCGGAGTAGCTGAAGCGGCCGAAGGACTACGATGAAATAGAAGGGCTCCATGTTGAAGGCGAGAGCAATCAGGCCCAGGAAGGCGAACACTGTCACTGAGAAGTCAAACCTGGACCACACCGAGAGGCCACAGGACAGGATTCAGAGCCAACATCATGGGTTGAAACACAGCAAAATGTCACCACTGAGAGCTTTCAGTTAACATGACTGACATTTGAGATTCACTGCTCATTTAATACATACATCAACCAGTAGACCAACTAGGAGTTATTACTCACAGATTCCACCCAGAGCTGAAATAAGCCATTGGCCCCAAGCCTGTAATTTTCAACAACACCTCTACACCATAAACTGCGAGAGACAGAACAAGCATTAGTAGAAGTGCACGTTAACAACTTTCATACACTGCTTACACCTTCTCGGATCCCTTTACTCACTGGTCAGAAATACGATGTAGCTCCAGGGGACAACTGTGGCCCAAGAAAATCCACCTGAGAAAAGACAGAGAAGGTGAGGGTCGTACAGCTCACAAAACCTTTATTACCCACTCATATGTGTTTACGCGAGGGCCTCTGATCTTACTGCTCCGCGTGTACGTCTCCACGAGGATCCACACACCATTGATGGCCACCACCACATCTGCAGTCATACGAAAAAGGTCAAGGAAAGCTGTGGGTGATGGGAGTATCTCTGAGGAGGGCTGGGAGGTGGACACACTTACACATAGCGTATTGAAAGGCCTTGGACTTCACCAGCAGGTTGATGCCTGTCAGAGTGGAGGAGGAGGCGGTGAGAATGGAGGAGGAACTGAGAGGCTCATCGCTTCGGTTTAAATAAAGAAAACAGGAGACGAGAAACAGAGAACTTGCCTTTGAAAATGAGGAAGGTCGTGTGTGGAAGGTCGTCGAACCAGTGTTCACCGCTGCGTCGGGCCTTGACACACACACACACGCAGACACACGCACGCACACTGAAAACAACCAAACCGACGCCATAAAGTGCAAACTAAATGAAGCGGAGGACGCCGCTTACCTTCCATTTAAGGCCAGTGACCTCATAGAACTTGTAAAAGTCCTGTAAACTAGAGCAGAGCAGACTGCTGTTAGATGGCATGCGGGGACGGTAAAGGGCCAGAGGGATCTGAACCGCGCGTCCGGCGGTTACCTCAGCATGGGAGCCCCGGACGTGTTCAGGGCTTTATACGTGAGGAAGCGGTCTCTTGCGGACAGCCGCGGGCTGTAAAACCGCATCAGGCCGTCAAACTGCTTCAGCGACACCCCCGTCGGCCTCTGTGAGAGAAGCAGATCAACACGGCAGCTGTGAGTCCGTCAGAGGGCGCATCGCGCCGGGCGTGGTACGGGGCCTCCAGCGAGGTGCTACAGTACCTGCCGGCTGACCAACAGCTGGAAGGCGTGGTCGATGGCCGAGCGCTTGTGCAGCAACAGAGACTTGAACTTCATCTTCTCCACGTCGTTGAACGTATCGAACACCACCGCCAGGAGCTGGAGGCAGAGAGGATCAGGGAACGGTCACGTAAAAGTGCTGCACATCAGGGTAGATGTCGAAGAAGGCTGTTTGTACCAGGTTCATGATGAAGTAGAGCTCTATGGAGAGGTAAACAATGAAGAAAACACAGGACCAGCGGTTCTTGGAGTAGGCTGGCATCATCACATCAGGGAAACTGCAAGGACGGGAGGAGGCGCCGTGAGGTGCTGAATCAAAGCTGTGCCCACAGCCTTGAACAGGCAGAGGGTTTCACCATGTCCTCCAAGAAAGAGGAAGAAGCGCCGCTCACATGCCACGTGTGCGTGGCTCGAGATAAGTGAACAGTGTCCTTACTTTGCTGTGGTCAGCAGCACAAACAGACTGACGAGGCTGTTCTCCAGAGTGTTGAAGTACTGCGGCGAGAGGAGAGGCTTTGTGTCAGGAAATGGTACAAGGAGAGCAACCACCAGAGCTCCAAAACAGACAGAACTCGTGGAAACCATAGGCCCGGCAGAATCAAGACTTAACATACCGGGTCAGAGGTGTTTGGAGAGAAGAGGCAGAAACCTGGAGGAGACAAACACAGGGGAATGAAACACAGTGGAGCAAAAAAAACACTTTGGAGACTGTTTGGTATTTCACAGCACAGATTTAGAAGTATTAGTAACAGAGTGAAGCACAGAGTTAGGAGCATTTTAATACATGTTATGAGAATGTTTTCTTACCCAAAATAGCAAAAATAACCATGAAGAAGAGTAGCAGCAGGAGGATGTCAATAAAAGGAGGGAGGGACTGGAAGATCTGACGCAAGTTTCTGATTGGATGAAAGACATTTTGTCAGATACGGCTGCATCTACAGGGTAAATCAGCTTTGTTCAATGGAGAAAATCATGGAAAAGGGGATGTCAAACTGTGTAGTAACCAAACAGGAAGAGTCTCCACACTGAGACCGAAGGTGTGTGTGTGTGTGTGTGTGTGTGTGTGTGTGTGTGTGTGTGTGTACCTGCGCACAGCACCACAGTATCTACAGTCCACCAGGAAAATTGGCCTGAGAGCTCTGGTCACTCGTGCGTGAGACGTCTGTCGGATCAGAACCACGATGGCCTCCACAAACTGGACCAGCAACACGCACGTCTGGGCAGGGAGAGACACACACACAGTGACATATGCTTCATCCCAAACTATGAGGTGCTATGTGGTGCAGAAGAGAGGAGGCCTCCAGCAGTACGTCTCCACCACCCTCGTACCCAAGTCACTCACCTTCACCATTGTCCTCTTGTGTCGTATGAAGGTGTGGAAGCCCAACCAGCGCAGTTTCATGCACAGCTCAAATGCCACCATGACCAAAGCAAGCAGCTCCAGAGTGGCATGGACCTGCAGAGGCGAGGCAGGGGCAGGCCTGTGTTTGTGTTACTTTCTCTTTATGTGTGTGTGTGTGTGTGTGTGTGCGTGCGTGTGTGTGTGCGTGCGTGCCCCCTCACGTAGACATCCAGACGCAGCGAGGGCACAGCCGGGGCTTCGCACAGCGACAGCATCATCAGCAGCAGCCCCGTCAGCAGCTCCATCATGTAGAACAGGTGGTTGTGGGCGAACAGGTACGCCGCCAGGGCCTTCGGGTTCCGAGGATGAGTGAAGAACTTATCGTTGTTCTCTCCCTCCTGGGGGAGCGGGCGGGTGACAGGATACGCGCAACATTAACAAAAGACAGAAAATGACCCTATTGCAGACGAGGCAGAGGTTCAGTAGCACTGCTCCATCTCAGAAGCGATCAAATACGGATTGCATCAATGTATAGTCAACTTAATCTTGATAAGTGTTCTCTATAGAGCTAGGGCTACAAGTTTGTGACAAGCAGGTTCCTCTTTCACAAGTGGAGAGTTCACACCTTTTTATGGATTCAGACCATGGAAGATTACAGAAGAGCACAATGACATCACTGCTGATGACAGAGCACAATCAAGCACCAGAGGCAGATTCCAGAGAAAACCTCTGGCCACATCTAAACCTGTTTTTTCTGCTCTCTGCGCCTCCTGAAAGACACTGAGCTCTTCTCTGCTCACCTTTACTAGCGCAGCAAATTCAGTGGAGTCACTTTGCTATTTTCAGTATGCAACGTCAATCTTGAATTACACCGTAATCATATCAACTCATCTTCTAGAGTAGAGAGAGCTGCGGTTGCCGTTTCACACTGTCTAGCACAAACACATCAACTGTACCCAAAGGGATTTATTTTTACTTTTCGTGTCGAGTGGTAATTATCGACTCCGCTGGATTAATTCAGTAATCATTGTGAGAGTGTATTTACAGCGTTCGGCCTACAGCAGCCTGTTCTCTTTCCATTTGGCACATACATGAGGGCGCAAACAGCTGTGCAGAGGCATGCAAACCATGCAAACACACAACTGTCAGCCGGTAGCCCGGAGGTGCTAAGATGCACAAATACGTGCCAAAACAGACTAATAAACAGGACAATAAGCATGCAAATGAAATGGATTTAAAACCTTTAAACACACATTTTACAGTACCGGTTAAAGAGTTTTTTGTTTTGTATCGACAATGTTGGTTGTCATCCACTAGTGTGCCACTACTTCCTTCTGCAAATCCTTGTATCTTATCTACGCTTTATGACTTGCAGCAGCTGGCCACTGGTGCTCAACACGTAACAGTATTTAACCTTTGACGGGTAATAAAGTGTGGGGGGGAGTAACCACGGCCGGCTGACCATGTGAGCTCCATGGGACCATGGACACTTAGTAACTAACCAACGTACAGTACCTGCAGATAGATGGCTGCCTCCTGGTAGTTCATCTCCCAGCTCTGCCGTAAGGACACATTCTGGGCCCTGTGGTTTGGTGGCCCAGGTGTTGACACCACAGCGTTGTTCACTATGTCATAATTGCCTCCACCTCCATCTGAAAGGAAATAGTGTCACAGTCACACAAACAAGCTGTGTAAGAAGAGAAGCGGTCTTAATGTTCCCCTATTTGCCTTTACTTTAACAGAGAGTACAGCTCACCCACACACACGCAAACATGAAAACATGCAGTAGATGGAAGGGCATCGCGTACCAACGCAGTCTCGCTCTAATGGTGAGGCGTAGGAGGAGATCACTACTGGACTTTCATTATGGGTCTGATCCAAATGGAAACCAGCTTCCTGCCCACATAAGCACTCCATTGATCGGTCTGGATCTGTCTGTGTGCCTCAGCTGTGTGAACGTATCAAGGCTCCTGGAGTCCGATGCACAAGTGCGAGCGTGTGTATGTGTGTCATTCACGCTGGTCTCATTCCAGCCTTCGCACACATCTGGAGATACAGAGGGCCAAACATTCCACTCAGGCCTGATGCAAACCCCAGAAACACAGTCACAACGGGCGTCTGCGTGCAAGTCCTCCGCACAAATCCAGCTATCCGGGTCAAGCTCAAGGACCCTGGAGATAGAAAAGTGCCAGACACAATGCTCGAGAAACTTCTTTGACAACACGTCGCTTCTTTCAGAAAAAAAGTCTCTCTTTAAGTGGCCCGAGTGAGGGATTCTTTCATCTGCGACACTGAAATGTGACTTGTACAACTCCAATTACCCTCCTGTCCTAACCACAGAGTTGGATCTTTGGACCCAGAGCTGCCAGTCGGTGAGAAAGTGCCGTGTTTGCACCGATGTCACATTGTGCGTTACATCTCCTTCCTGCCACGCACAGGAAAAAGACAAGAGAGCGATAAACCACACGGAGACTTAATCCCGAGCTGCCAGAGGAACTGCAACCAACCTCAAAAGACTGGGGAGACATTAGCGATGTGATAGCAGACAAAGTTGAAGCCTTGGGACATAACACAGAATTACCGCGTGATCATCTTCTAAATGCCACGCGTCTCTTAAACCGGCAGCGTCTGCACAATGACTTTAAAAGTACAACTGGGAAAGATAAAAACCCACATTAACTCCAGTAGTAATTAAATTAAATACCTATAAATCACAGACTTTTTCTTTTTGTCTGAACAAGCAGGCCTTTCATGTGTCTGCATGCAGCTGCACATTTTAAGTCTATCTGGGTGCTCATCCCACACACTGTACATCACATGTCTCTGTCTCAGGCCAGACTCCTTGGAACAAAAGTAGCGGAGACCATATGAGTCTCTGAAACGCAGTCAGAGACATTTCCTTTCCAACATGAAAGCAGCAGATTGGGCTGAAGTGTGAAGATCAGATTCCAGTGCGGCGGGCCGCCCGGCTGTTATCCTGACAGGAGTACACCCTGTGTTGCGTGCTATTCCAGACCCTCATTTGTCGGAGAACAATAACGTGTTTGGACCTCCCGACCAAAAACACAGTGGGGTCATGCTCGCAGAAAGGCAAACAGGATCGGCAGTCGCGACCATTCCTCCCAGGACAAACAAAAGTATGGTTTAGCGGCGGTCTGAAGGCTCCCAGCCACCGGCAGGAAAAGTAAACTCCAAACTCCTATCCAAGCATGTGATCTGCCACTGAGGTAACGGAGCGCAGCCTCCGCTCTCGCTGTCCAGGTTCAAACTCCCTCTCTTTCCAGAAAGCTCCAGCTGCAGTCACACGGAACACTGTGATGTGTTCCTCTTGTCAACCACTCCCAGATATCCTGAGGAGGAGAAAAAAGAAAAAAAACTCCTCTTCCTGTTCACCTCCAGAGCCAGAAAAAATGATCTGGTAGGCTCATACACACAGACACACTTAACACACAGCCTGCAGACACTCACACACACAACACACACACATGCTTGCCCATGAGCACCAGGGAGGGGCTGAGGGGTGCATGGTCTGCTGAGGCAGCAGTTTCTCAGATGGGTCATTTTGTAGCTTATACGTGAGGACCACAAAGGCAGCAGGATTACTATGTTGAGTGGATGCATGGATACCCATACATACTGCACCTCTCTCTCTGTCTCTCTCTCTCTCTTTCACACACACACACACACACACACACACACACACACACACACACACAGACAAACACACACACATGTGACCTCAGGGCCCGGTGAGCAATCTGCATAAAAGCAGAGAGGCCTGCTGGACCTGCTCCATATGAGCAGCTCACTGTCAACAACATGAAATGGCTCCAGACTCTCCGCACATCTGGTGAGTAGACACTGGATACTTCAGAATAATTTGTATATTTTGTGCACTCATGTTGTTTATACTTAAACCTTAAGCGAGCTTAATAGCTTCTTCAACCAATTTCAGAGGTTTGACTTGGCCCAGGTGTTTCTGCTGAAGACCTGTGCCACTGAAGTTGAGGAGCTGCTGTTGCATGTCTTCAACTACAGAGAGTGCAGAGTCTGTGGAGGACATTGCGCATTTGCTCCGGTTCCCAGTGAGATGAACGACTACATACTGGTCACACCTTATGAAGACACTGGAGAGACCATAAAACAGTCTCCTCCATCCACAGGTGCTGCTTGCCCAGGATCCTCTACAGTTCGTATACCAGACAGAGGTTGGTGTAGAGGCTGATGTTCTCAGGCTGAAGGACACCACATTTGTGACCGTGGCCAGCAGCCAACAAGACCATGATGGGATGTATCAAGGAGGACCAGGAGAAAGACTACAGGAGTATGGTGAGGGACACCATCTGGGTTCACTCCAACCCTCATATTGTTTTCTTTGCTTGATTGAGTGTGTGCTTAGAGCGTGTACTGCTTCACTCCCAACAATTGGTGCTGGAACTGAAACCTGAATATCGCAGAGGGAATCTCACAGACTCTGAGGGATCGATAAAGTTTGTATCATCTATCTATCAAAGCAAATTCCTCCTGAGCCGTACATCTAAATGGCAACAAATGTCATTCTGATGAAACAATATGGGGCAATATGGGGATGGGTGAGTAACAGAGAAACAGAAAATAAGAGTATCAGCAGACATTCTTCTTCCAGACACTCTCACTTCCTCATACAGTCTTGAAAAAATGCATGCTGGTTGAATGGAGACGCCAATGACATCATTAGGGTACGCAGTAGGTAAGATGGTGAATGGATGGATGAGAAAAGTGTAATGATAGGCACTCTGGTGAGGAGAAAAACACTAATGCAAGCTGATATACAGTCTCATAAAAATGTATTGTCTGTAATTCTGTATACCAAGTCCAGATGCAAAACAAATATCTTGGCTAAGGTTGGATACCGATGTTGGGAAAGTATTAATGAATAGATTCTGCAGATTTTGTTGATTGTAACATGTTGTTTACTCCATTAACACGGGCTAGATAAATACATTAAAAACTGTGTCCTACAGAGCAGGCGTTGGAGCCACTCACTGCGACCAGCCTGCAGACGTGAGCCAGCAACAGGAGTGCATGTCCTCAGGGATTGTTTGCATACCTCCGCTCAGGCTGCGGCTGGGGCTGAGGATGTGCATGTAGAACACTTACTTTCGTCTCCTCGCTCAGTCTCGTCGCTGAGCAGCCCGCTGTTAGCCTCGTCCCAGGTCAGGATGAGAGGCACGTCGTCGTCGGACTCCATCCCGGAAGACAAACACGCAGCAGGCGGATTCAACACACTGACATTCACTCGGAGAAGAGACTAACGCTGAACGATCCTCTGCCTACATCAGTGCATGGTTTGACCCGCAGGCTGCAGATCGGCTGCGCACGCCGCAGTTTGCTCCGTGCTAGGAGTTGTTAGCCGACAAACGCAGCACTTTGGGACGGATAAGTCAGATAACAATTAGCGGCAGATTTAACCGTCTCTGGGAAAGACGTAGGATAGCGGTTTTGGAGCAGGGCGAAGAGGGCCAGGCCAGGATTTGTTCCCCGAAGCATCTGTCACCAAGTCCGGTTCACTGTTAGTCCGGCTAACAGCCCCAGACGGTCCGTCCCGGTCCATCATGCAGCATCACGGCACCACAGGCTTTCTGCGCGATAACTTACGTTTATTTCGCTAGTTACAACATCAAACATCTATCTTCTAACAAGCAGCCACTCTCTGACCCCGCAGGGGCTGCCCAGACACGGCAGTTCACTAGCACGCGACAGCTGGAGCAGTTTGACGGCAGGCCAAATTTCAGAATAAAAGTCAGTAGGTTCGTGACAGTGCTGTAAACAATACCTAAAGAATTAAGATAAATAAATAAACATTGCTGTTCGGTGGTTCATTTTCCAATCTGTACTGTTAAAATACATTGCACTACAGATTACTATGTCCTAAAATCTAAAATGTAATGTATTCCCTTGGATTACCCAAATATTTCCCCAAATATTCAAAATACTTTTGAATACTTTGGGATTACTTTTAGATTTAGATTTCTGCCATCTGCTTCATTCATTCCACTCCAATGTATCCAGTAAAATTGTCAGTACAAGTAATTGTTTTTTAAAGAAAGTAACTGTTTTCAGAATTCAACAAAACTGTAACTAACGGAATGCAGTCACCCGTATATGTAATTTTAAATGCGTAATGCCGTTACATGTCCGCACCGTTACTCCGCACCATGTGACGTCACTGCTCAAAGTGTGGTATCCTAGCAACAGAAGGAAACAATGTCGGCTCAACAGTGTGGAGACAGGGCGACCATGGATGCCGACAGGTAACTGCTGCTAACTTCAGTTCACACTTCGACCACCACACTTAATGTGTGTAACACAAGTAAGGGCTAAAGCCTGACGAGGTTTCTATTATCAGAAATAAATGTAGGAGGCGCGGAGGCCTGAACCGTTATATGTATGTATGTTTTAAGACGTGCCCACAGAATGGAACCATGTTAGCTCGGCTGTAGATCAGTGGAGTGCCAATCTGTGAATATCTTTACTTTTTATAACTTTACTGCACTGATTAGTGGTGGGAAGTGAGACGATGGCTTAACGTTACGTGACGTGATATACGTGATATATAAGTATGATTTCAGAAGGCTGGTGCACTTCTTATCGCCTGTGTTTGGCCAGAGGGTGATGCAAACTTTTGTTTCAAATAATCAAAGTCCACAGATAGATTCCTAAGTTGTTTCTATTACAAGAATTGTCTCGCAACTCCTTTGATCCATCCATCCATCCATCCATCCATCCATCCATCCATCCATCCATCCATCCATCCATCCATCCATCCACCTATCTATCTATCTATCTGCAGTTGGCAAAGATGTGTTCAGATTTTGTATTTACACTATAACATAATGACTTTTTCAATCCTCAATGTTTCCCTGCCACTCAGCGCCACTATCCCTTCAAATGTGACAGCAGTGGCAGATATAAAGGACGAGACTGAGTTGGAAGACGAGCTGTGCAGCCATGAGCTATCACAGGGGAAACCACTCTCCCTCGAGGCTCTTTGCATCTTCAATGCATTGGAAAACTGCATCCGTCAACTGAGGGCTGCAGCGAATATCCCTGCTCTCCTCCAGTTGAACAGGGAGTCCGGTGTTGTAGATGAGGAGTTGAGCAGGGCACTGCAAAAACATCAAGCATTAGTTGATTGTCTGGATGTGCAAGAGGACCTCAAGGATGAGCCAGAGGAGGAACAGGACGAGGAATCGAGGAGGAGAGAAAGGGCTCAGCTGAAGAAAGACGCCAAGAACTCTGGCAGGGATCTTCTCAGGCTTATCAAGGCTCGTCCCAATGCTTTGCATGGATTGAGGGAGGATCTATGTATGGATGCAGGGGGGGTGGAGAGCATGCTCATTAAGTGGCTTGAGAACTTTCAAACTTTGCTGCCCATTGCTGATGATCCTTTGGCTCCAGAAGAGCAGGAATTATCGTTCTATATCCACGAAGTGGAGCTCATGACTGCAGAGAAAAACAAAGTTATTACAGTCATGGCAAAAGTTGATGCAGAGGTGAGATATACTGACCTGGACGTTGAGAAAGAAACTAACGCTTATAAGAGTCCAGTCTATCAACTATCAAGATTTTTCCATAAAGCCAGAATCTCTCTCTCTCTCCCTCTCTCTCATTATCTTCTCTTCTTTTGGTCGACTTCACAGATCTCTGAGTTAAGTCAGGAAATCATAAATTTGAAACTTTCTTTGGAGGAGAAAGACAAGCATGGACTGGATTTTTCAGATGAAAAACAGTACCGGTTACTCATGGAGGCATCAAAAGGGAAGCAGAGCAAAACCCAGCAAGAAATCGATCAAATGAAAACTAAGGTCTACAATGCGATCAAGGGATTCAAACAGGTGGAGACGGAGTTCAGAGAGGTACGTTCAGTGGCATTTTACAATAATTCTCATGTATTTTAATTCAATTTTGTTAAAAATAATGTCAGCTGTGACTGTTTTCCCCTTCGGCAGAAAAATCTAAGGGTGGAGGAAGAAATCCAGCATTTGATCAAAGCGTTTGATGATGAAATGACGGAATTACAGGTACAGATTAAACAAATGTAAAGTTGTACTCAAGATTTTACTTCATATGCTCCACGTCTTTGCTAACGTGACAGTTGAACTTCTAAAACTTCTAAAAGTTGTGAGGATATTCAGTATATTGTGTAGACGTCTCAGCTAAGCAGAACTTAATTATTAGTCAATTTCTTCATCTTCTGTGTTTTTTTTTACTGCCCACCACCATCTCTTCATTGTCCCACAACACCTCAACGACTGGCGCCATCCCTTGTCTAAGGCCGACATCGAGTTGAATGAGAAGCATTGTGAAGATTTGGAGGACGAGCTGAAGAAGATGGAGAAACCTTTCTCCATCCTTCAGCAGGAGTTTAACCAGATCCTGGAGAGGCGGCGATTGGCAGAGGAGAGGAGAAAGGAGGAGATGAGGGAGCTGGAGCTCAAGACCAGAGCTGCTATTTTTGCCCAGGCCTGGTGGAGGGGCTACAGCACCCGCAAGGCCTTAAAGAACAAGGGCAAAGGGAAGAAGGCAAAAAAAGGCAAAGGAAAGAAGTGAACAAGTAAACCACTGTTTAGTGTCATTACTGGTGGTGTAAGGCAAATCTGTGTTTGAATGTTTTAGAGAAAAAAGGCCTCTGATTGTATTTCCTTAATACAGTTTGACATGTCTTGTCAAGCATTTAGTCAATTTTCATGTTCACGAATTTCAACTGGTACTGACCATTCTTGCGAGCTGTCCAGAAACTAAAGAATTGGCTTCCACATCCTACCAGTGAATTCTGACTGGCGATCTCAAACTACTACAGGAATGGCATCGTGTCCCATTTGTGTGAAAGTCTTCAGCTCAAGCATTCAACTACAGGAAGATGTATGTGTGTGTGTGTGTGTGTGTGTATGTGCGAGTGTGAAGAATTGCACTAATCATGAAGGATGAGAGAAGGTAGTAAAATACTTCATTATTCAAAACCAGCATCCAGGCATCCTCACAGATGTTTTGTTAGCAGTTTATAGACCACATGAAACCCTCAGAATAGTTTCACTTAACTACAAACAGCTTGCTTGAGGAGCCTCGAGAAGTTTGGACGGAAGCTCCACCAGGCTGTGTCGTTCAGTGGCCACGGGGTGGCAGTACAGGACCTTATGTTCCAGAACAATCGATTACAAGATTTTACAACCCTCTACTATTGGATTTGTTACTACATGGAGCTGGGAGTTGACGATCCACGGTGTGCTATTTCTATTAGATACAAAACTATTTATCCAGTCAACACAAGTACAATTAATGTTCATTTATTTTTATTTATTAATAATCACTGTGACAATTATTAGCAGATCTTCCAGCATGGACTATGCTCAGTATTATAAAAAATAAAATAGAACTATGCAGAAACCTTTTCTCTACTTTCAGCAGCATTACAGCACATTTACATTTGGAGATATGCAAGCATCTGAGGTTAGAGAAAAGGCGTTTTCATGAATATAAAAATCAAAATTGTATTAAATATTTAATCAAAAGCACCCTGTGCCAGAACAAGCTGTGACTTCCATTTGGTGTTAAGTTAATTAAATGTCTTTTTCCTTCCAATCTCTGCAAACAAATATCTGGACATGAATCCACCCTTTATATCCACACGTTTTGTTTTAAATAAACTGTAATGTAAATTCATCAGTCAGTGGTGACTATTGCTTTATTCAAACCATTGGGCCTTTGGCCTTGTCTCCTTTCTTCTCTCTTCTTTTTTGTCCTCCGCCATGTTTGCGATTGGGATCTTTATGGGGTCTCATGGAGTTATGGTCATGGATCCAGATCTTGATCTAAGGAGACACACAGGACATGGTAAATTGATAATTTTCTGTCACTCTGGTTGTTTGTCTCCATCGCAGATCTATCAGCATACGCACCTCATCCAGCTGTTTCTCTGTGTCGCTCATATCATCAACTTCCACAGCCTCCTCCACACCCTGTGTTTTTTCATAGAGGTTGATTATCGCCATCTTAATCTTTCCCAGCAGGAGAGTTTTTTTTGCTGCCACCTCATTGATTTGGTTACACTGTTTTTCCTGTGAGTAAACAGAGACAAAAGAAACTGAGACGCCGATACTTAAGTCTTTAAGCAACATTTGAAGCGGTGCTCTGATGCCAGAGTTTGACTCATTGAGCTTGCGTGTGGTACCCATGTCAGAGTTTCAGAGTAGGTCGTCTGCAGCTCGTTCTGAAGCTGGGTCAGCTTGCACGTCTTTTGCAGCTGCAGCAAGTTCGAGCGGTCGTCCAGCAGCCGCAGTGTGTTTCTGCACTGGTCTGCCTGCTCCTCCACCTTGGTATACGTCCGAGTGAGCTTGTCTCTGAAATGGAGCTGAGTCTGTAACTGAAGTGTCAGTTTCTCTATGTCTTCAAGCTGTAACACAGACGCACACATGCACACATACAGACACACATGAAAAGGTGTAGCTCCGAAGTTAAACATCACCATGTGCTTAAAAATGTCAGGTATTGTTTATGCAGAGGTGTACCATCACACCAGTCAATACAAAGCAGGATAAAACAACGGTATAATAACATTTGGAAAATGTTTCTGTTCCAAAATATATGCATTTTGGTTGAAGATGTGTGTTGGTGATATCATGATGTTAGGACAGCAAAACAGTTGAGCTATGTGTAACAACTGGGGACCAATGTGTGCGTATCAGATGGACCTTAATGCATATTTTTGGACTATAAAGAAAACAAGAGAACCGCAAAAGACATGTAAACTTCACACAGAAAGGCCCTCGGTCAAGGGACCTACTTGCTATGAGGTAGCAGGAATATTCACGAAGCTTTCATGTCATTTCATATCACCTAAGTCAAGGGATGAACATCCATCCATAGTACATAAAGCATGAACACATTTTCATTTAGGTGCTGGCTGCTCCACTGTACAAAGATCCAGTACCTCAGTCATTTCGGCCACCTGCTCCAAATAGTCCTGATACTTCTTGTGACTCTTCACTCGATGCTGTCGCTGCTGATTCTTCTCCATCAGTTCAGCACACTCCTCCTTCAGCCGCTCCACCTCCCTCTGAAGGTCCTCCATCTGCTTCCTTTTTCTCTCAGCAGCTAAACAAACTTTGGCCTTCTTATTCTGTGATACAGAGTTTTAGTTTGTATACTGTTTATGTAAAGCGCATCACAGGAGTGTGTGTGTGTGTGTGTACCTGCTGTACCTCAAAAAACACATAATATTTAGAACGTAACTCGTCCTGTTCCTTTTTCCTCTTGGTCAACTCCTCTCTACGTTGTTGCATTTGTGCCAACGCCTGCATTGAAAACACAGAAAGAAAACAAAAACTTGTTCATGAATTAAAAAAGTGAAATATGTGCAAACTGTATCACTGTAACAATAACTGAAATTTCCCAATTGTAACAAATTATTCAAGAAAAAAAGCCCTTCTGAGACTGCTGCAAATATTATCCAGGAACTGATTTATTATTTATTAGACATGTAATAACAAGGATATTCATCCATCCAGCCATCCATCCATCCATCCCTCCATCCACCCACCCAGCCACCCATATCAGTGTATGTAAATGCGGTCACCACAGTTGACCCCTGGAGTTGGTTTTGGCTCCCCCACCTCTCTCTTCCTCAGCAGACAGTCATCCAGCTCCGCCAAACGCTCAGTCATGTCCTCTGCGGAGTCGGTGCACATAGGTCCGACGTCACCGCGACGCTCGAGCCCCGCAGGCTCACTCCTGTTCACACACAAGCATCGGGACCAAGTCATTAGCATCGATCTCCCGCATTGACCGTGACACACACACACACACACACACACACACACACACACACACACACACACACACACACACGCACACACACACTCAGAAACACTGACTGTGGGTCCAGCTCCTCTCGGGCGCTCCCAGGCTCCATAGCTTGTGTTTTTTCGATGAAATCATTCAGTTGACTGTCTTTCGGTTGCTGCTGTGGTCGCTTTTTAATCTTCTCCGTGACCGTTTGTATCCAGCCCGTCCACGCTCTCTGTTGTTTTCATGGCGTTGTCATGGAAACCGCGGAAACAGTCCGTGCGCTTTTTTTCCCTGTCTCAAAACTTAAGCGCCATCTATCTACTGATGGTTTATTTGATATTTCCGGAAATGCAGTCCTACCGTTTAGTTTAAAAAAAGGAGTATTCTTCCTAACTAAAGGCTTAAAGTGGAATCTGATTCTGTATGTCACCATTAACAGACCCCACCAACCATAGGCCTGGGCTGGGATTGTTTTGGTGCTTTGGGTCCATTTATATGAAAGCTCTGGATAACAAAATAAGAAAAAAAATCTGGTGTAATACAGTGTCAGAATTAAGTTAGACAGGGTAAGTAGACTGGTCATCTCATAGTGCTATCTAGTATTCATGACCACTCAAAGCACATTTACACATTTATTATCCAGTCCCATTTCTACATTGGAGGCAGAAGCTACAGCATACAAATGGGAGTCCGTCTTTTTGACCAGCAGCTTCAACTGTTCACACACATTAATCAGGGGCAGTTTGGAGTTCAGCATCTCCCTGAAGATACTTTGCCGTATAGGCGGCAGTCCTAAGCCCTAAGCCAAAGTCGGATCTTAGTGTGTGTCCTTTTCAGACACAGTTAAAATCTGTAAACACACATGAAAAATCTTCCATACTTCCAATATCTTAGTAACCAATTCTCACAATAGTCTCTCATTCACACCTAAGAGCAATTAAGAGACTCCAATCAGCCCAAACATGCATGTTTCTGGACTGTGGGAAGATACCAATGTCTACACAGAAATGGCTAGGATCAGGACATGAGAGAACGGCACTAGCCAAAATGACTGACCGCAGCTATGAATGATATGGCTTTTCTTGCAATTAAACACATGACTCTCCCATAACCTGCCAGATGTCTCTCCCTTTCATGATGAAGCATCAGTTGGAGGTCTGTGTACATGTGTTGTCAGCACAGACCTCAGTGATGTGACCCCTGAAATATTTTCAGTTTCAGACTGACAGGTGTTAGCACAGCGAGATGTGTGATTTTTTCACTTTAAGCACAAAAATCACACTTAATATCACACCTTTCCACTGCAGAGCCTCTGAATGACACCAGACTGTGCATGCAACGAACAACGTGGCTAGACACCACACAGACACAGGCAGGATGACAGACGTGATGACACTTGGCTGTAAAACATGTCAGGACCAAGACTAGTTGTGTGGAATTGTTAAGGCTCCTCTGGAAGAAAATATGTATAATTCATGACCAGATTAATTCTGAGTTGCTCACATACTGAAATGTAGGGATAAAATACGTCTGACCTGTCACTGGGTCATTACAACCTCAAGCTATGCAGTGAAACATTGACCTCTCTGCTTTTCTATGGTGATGAAAATCTGGAACAACATCCTCAGTATGCATCATGAAGCACACATGGCTGCTGCAACAGAAGTGAAAATGTTGTATAAGTTATATCTTCTGAGAAATGAGAATACAATTGTGGAATAAAGCTGAAGTTAGGCATCCTAAGTAAAGTGTTTGGCGAACGAGTTTGCAATAATTTTTTTTCTCAATTTTCAAATGGTGAGTAACAACAAGAGGACCTTGGTGTTGTGGAGTAATACCTTGTACAGTCTCTGTGCAGTTATTCTCAGCCTTCTCAATGGTCCCTATTGTGCCTCTTGGAGTAGATTTGGTTTTGCCATGAATGTAAAATCCTATAAAATATTTTACTTGAATCAGAATATGCAGACACTTTGAAATATAAGCCCAGACAGCAAGATGTGGTCACTGCAGCATTTTCTAAGTTCAGAAGAAGAAAAACCCAAATGCAAATGCAAATGCTTGAGGCGAGATTGGAGTAGTCCAATGAGTTCTATGTACAGAATATGAAAGAACAAAAGCTTAGGAACTAGCACATATATCTGATGTGCAGCGGGAGTTTGACACTGGTAAAAGAGTCAACAAAAAAATCATCATCAGCATCATTGTGACAGCTAAAATGCTAAAAAGTCATAAGATACAAAAATACGTGAAGATCGAGCATAATACACAGACCTGAGTACTTAGAGCAGACAGATGAAAATAATTAACTGACAAAGGACAGAAAGTAACTCAAACCTGCCACATCAATGGTAACTGTTGCTCAGGGGCAATGCAATTGTCCACAGATTGGAAGCTCGGCGGTTCGATCCTAGCCCCCTGCAGCCAACATGTCGAAATATCCTTGTTTCCTTAACAGACCCCAATCTGCCCTGGTGTGTGAACGGATGGAAATTCTGGCTGAGCAGGCACAATGTGTTGAGTGTGTTTGATTGGTCATATAAACTAGAAGAGTGCTATATAATAACAAGTTAATTTACATTAGATTCTGTGAAAAGAGAGGCTCAATGTGCGGACCTCATAGATATTGAAAACCTGATCCTTTAAACTGATTTGGTCGATGTTGCCTTTATTCTATGAATAAGCGTATATGAACTGATCAAAGGTTTGAAAGATGTTTTTTGGGTTTTTTTTTCCATCTCTTCCAGTGTCGTTATTCACTCAGTGGTAATGTTCATGACTTAGTTTAGCTGGAAATATCTTCAGAGACTTGTTAGCACCTTAAAGTGAGAGCCGTGCGGGGTTAACCAAGTTGATGCCAGTTTGACATTATATGTTCAGCACAGTGTTCTGTTGTGACAGAGGAAGGTGACAGTAGCAGGCTTAATGGAAATCCTGTGTGCTTTTATTTTTGCATAATAATTACCAGGTGTGACAAAAATAGTGGTGCTGACAGCCAAAGCAGCACAACCAGAAAAATGCATCTGATGTGGCTGTATGTCATGCATTCACACGTACACAGTCTCGCACAGTCTCTTTCTCTCCCTCTCACACACACACACACACACACACACACACACACACACAAAATGAGCAGAGAAATTGAGAGAAGAGGGAAGTGAAAAGGCATGACCAAAAGGCAGTGGAGGGGAAAAACAACAACACAGATAGCTGCGGGCAGAGATGCGGCTGTATCCATTTTTGATGAATGGATGGCTTTCTGCACACACAGAGTACTTTATTAATACTAATGGAAGGATGCTATTATAATAAAAGCCTGTTGTGTCAAGTGACGGGCACAGTGTGAGGCTGAGGAGATGGAGACATCACACCCATGTAAACACCAGCAGACCTTTTAATGGCAGAGGGGGACAAAGATGAGCGGCTCTGAATGTGTAATGGCGGCAACACAAAGCTCCTGAGGACAATGAAGTTAAGGTTTTATAACCTTCAGACCGTAACGTAGCACATTTTTAACCTGAAGCACTATTGCATCAAATATATCTATATCATTTAGAGCATTACATTTTCTGTTTCAGTATCTGGGATTTTTGAATCCTGATAGCGTGGTTTTAATCAAAGTGCTATGTGCCTGTTTAACTGGACAGTGGTGGCAGACAGGACCTCGGATGTGATCCTGGTAGAGAGGGAGGTGAATCCTAGCCTTCGTCGTGAGAGGATGGAAATAAGAGCCAAATTATAATCTAGGTAAAAAAAGTGATTTTTTATCTGTTTCAAGGAATACTGAACCAAGCTTCAGCTCCTCTTCAACATGTTCACAAACAGCGCCTGAATGTGTCACAGCCTGAGCTTTGTTAGAGAGGGAAGCAGCACGACAGGGTTAATCAGCTCCTCTCTCATTCCTGTGGAGTCACAGTGTGTGCCTGCACACCCGAATCTTTGTCAAGCCACTGCGGTGTTACTCCTCCTTCTCTTTTAAATGTTAGATCACAGTAAAATGGAACTAGAGATTCACACGGTCACACAAGTGGATCAAAATTATATATAATGTCTTAAAAAACACCTTAAATCCTTGTTTTCAAAAAAACACGTAAACCTCATATAGACCAAAAGAGATCTTACAAAAACAATGTCTTTAATGTCTTTCCAGTTGTATTGGAATTGCATCCGCAGTGGCTTGAAGCAGCAGCTATTATGAGAATGAAGGATGACACCCAGTTAATGAGACAGCAGGTGTATACTGTATGCAGTACAATGCTTATGCATTGACTACAGCATTGAGTGACCTCATTCGGTAATATATAAGGATTTAATAGACATTTGACTCAATAAGAAATCTCGGAGATCTTAACTTTAATTAGATTTGTTGTGTCTTGGGCGATGCAGTCGATAAGTGTCACCTCACAGCAGTAAGGTCCCTTGAAATCCATGTCAATCATACTGTGTTGGGTTTGTGTGTTCTCCCAGTGTCTGCTTGAGTTTTCTCCTAGCACTCAATCCAAAAACATACATGTTCATTCGAGACTCTAAGTTGCCCCTAGATGTGAAAATGAATGGCGTGTGTGAGTGTCTCTTGCTTTCTCCCTATGTGTGTTGAGATACACTCCAGCAGACCTCTGCAAGACCATTACAGTACATATAAAGCTGGTAAGATGATACACGGTGGGTGGATGAATGTGTCTCGTAAACTTTTCATACGCTGATTGGTTGGACCTTGGCACCTATGAGTTGACTTATGACTTGTTTTTTGGCTTTATTCAATGCTTTTCCTCCTGTACAGTCTTTCTATTGCTCTATTTTTAAGTTTCCACTTAAAACTGATATTTCGGGAGACAAAGTTTATTCTGCTTCCGTCATGATATTTCAAATATCCAAAATTGAGTATCAAGTAAAAAGCCTTGGCAGTCACTCCAGCCAGCACACACACACACACACACACACACACACACACACACACACACACACACACACACACACACACAAACTCATACATAAATGCGCTCATAGAGCCAGACTCGCACACTTGAGTGGACAGGTAACAAACATTTAGACATCCATAATTAAAGGTCAACAGTGTGGTGCAAACAGATATTGAGAGGAAGTCTGTGTTTATGCTAATGCCTTGTCAGACAGAGAGGGCAGCGACTCTCTGACACCATCTATTAATAATGAGACAAGATTGCAGAAATGCACTGGGCATGAACCAAACAATGCTGCTGCTGGCAGGCAGTGCTCTGAGTGAGTGCTCTGAAATTAGGCCGCGTGTGCGCGCAGTGTTTAAAGGCAGCGCGGTGCATGAACGGATTTGTTTGTTTATTGATGTTTGTGTTTTGTGTTTGTCTCACAGCAGTGGTCTTGTCGGGCCTGTTTGCAAACATGCTGGTACACGAGTGGCGACAAGCCTGCAGGGATGCACTGGCAGCTGAAAAGCAGGAGGAGGAGAGGAGGAGGAGGAGGAGGAGGAAGCCTGAGAGAGGTCGCTGATGCACAGAAAACATGAAATAATTTACAATCTTCAAAACAACAGGTCAAATATTATATGTCCTGGACACATTTTACAGATTTCGTTTTTTTCAATCGTTCTAGCTGGGAAATATAACATGATTAAATAGGACAGGAGTTCCGGGCCCAAGGCTGACACTGCTGTGGGGATCCCAACAATTTAGCAAATAGGTCTGTCACACAAAATAATATAACATTTTCGGACTCGATCCATTTTTCACTATGAAATACTAAATGCTAAAATAAAAAAAGAGGGGAGAATACTCCCTGCTCATACCTTGCAGTACACCCACACTTAAATGCCACAGCACGTAACGAGGCATTCCTGATAACAGGACACATGTTGTACCAGAGCAGTAATTAAAGGCAGCGCAGGTCATGGCCTCAGCTTTTAGCCTGCATCGCAGCTCTGGGGGTGACAGCGTGGGTCTGCTGGGCAGTCCACCACTTTGCTTCAGATTGAGCTACTGGATGACTTGTCATAACATTAAGCGCACACATTCATGCCATCCCTCAGGATGAATTATCATAATGTGCGTGATCTCCTGACGGCTCATCTAGCACAGGACTGTGAACAAGTCTGTTGATAGTTTGCCTGTTTTGTTTTTTTCTGATGATTGTAACACTCGTATGCATATAATTTGGGATTATTTAGATATGTTTGAACATTTAAGGCTGGCAAAACATTGAAATGACACACTTTGCAGACAACAAAACCTTTGTGTCATGTTTCTTGTCACCTGGTTTCACCTTGGTTTTTGGGAAGCAACTCCTTTAAATCTGTCCCAATTCCAAATTCTGTCACATTGTTAATGGAAAAGAGTTGACTTTTAAAATCCACATTATACTACATTATGCACACTTGACTGGTTCAAAATGAGCATGCAAATTGTTGTATTGACTAAAGTGCTTTAAACGTGCTAAATATTACTGACGTTTAAAGTAACCTTTCATTCATTCATTCATTCAGTTAGTCAGTGATTCATCCATTCATGCCCTCCCGCCTCCTCCATATCCTGGTTATGGCTGTGGACACAGACACAATTATGACCTGAAAACGTTCCTCTATTCAAAGCTGGGGGACTGCGAGGGGCCCCAGCCGCTCTGTACAGTGAGCTAACAGACAGAGCAGCAAAGTGAAGTCCTGCTGGTAGTGATATCATTATGCTATGTGCCCCGACTGAACAAGGGGACTGGAGTGAGGTCAGGGGCTATGGGGTGTAATCGTTTGATTGAATAGTTTTGTGTGTGTCCCTATGTGTGTGTGTGTAAACGTCTCTGCCTTACTGGTTGTGTGTCTTTGTCTAACGGAGATTGTTTTGTGTGTCTTTTCTGTGTGTGTGTGTATGTGTGTGTGTGTGTGTGTGGAGGATTAGCGTGCTTCTCCAGTCCTCTGGCTGTAATCAGACGGGACATTGGCTCCATGACGTCCCACAGCCCCCTCCACCACCCACTGCGGGAGCGCCTCTATCCCTTTCACCCTGTCATGTGTGTTTGGCTGGCGGTCTTGGGACCTTGGCGGTATGTTAGGAGTTAAAACAATTATTCTTGCTCACATCACAGTGTCCTTTTTCAAAAATGTTTGCTTCCACTGCAGAGGGTGACTGGGAAAAGCATGGAGAGAAAGAAAGTTCTTCTTACAAACGCAATGGTGGGATGTGTATGCCTGCACTCACACTGTCCATCTGCTTTCTCGTGATGTCTGTGTGTTTGGTTCTCTAGTTTTGTTGAGAACTGTCCCTGAGTGGTTCAAGTGGTCTAAAAGTGAGAGTCCAGCAGGAGAGGGGGCGATAGGGCCGCTCCATCAGGGTGACAGTTCGAGGGTCGTCAGATAAACAACCGTCACTGATCAGGTTAGTCTGAGCCCTCTGACCCCGGACTGGCCTGTCTGCTGTTAGTTTGACCTCTGACCTCTCTCTTTGTCTTTCAGACCAACGCACAGGATACTTCGAGCACACCCCTTCCCCAACCCCCAACATATACACATACACACACACATACACGCTGCTACTTGGCCTCTTATCCTTGACAGCTCTTATGCTCATATTAAGATCTACTCCAACGATTTCAGGGCTGTTTCAGCCATAAACTCTCATTTAGGGGGAAATTAGCTTTGGTCTCAGTCCTGTAACTACACCGAGCTTAACAGCATTAGACTCTTCTTGTGGCTTTTAAATAACAACAAGGATGGATAGTATCATGTAAATAAACCTCCACAGCCTCCTCGGTTGCACCGCAAGTAATGGCCAAACATTCATTGTTTTGCGTTATTGCACGTCCATTGTTCTGTCCTCTTAGTGTCATACAGTGGTTACTGATTTGAATTACAGATACTTATTGTTCGGTGTATAAGTAAATAACACGCTCTGGGAAAAATTGGTTTGCAGCATCCATCAGCCCAACAATTCCCTCTCAACTTTAATATCTTTAACATCCCCTACTGTTCTGATGAGGCCCCAACCCTCTCACTGATATGAACAAAGAAATCCAACCCAATTAAACATGCACGGATATGATATTTATCTCTGGACCTCAGAATACATCAGAGCTTTATTTTTAGCGACATTCCAGTGTAACAGCTGTTTTGCTCGTGCCATGCTGTCGCCCTTTACTGCCTCAGAGACGGAGCACCAGCAGACCCGGAGAGACCGACCATAATCAGCTTTACCAATTACACTCCATCTCAGACCACTTATTCCCCGCAAAATGACCTCACTAATGCTGGGCATGGCACAAATGCCTCTCAGTCTCCTGCGGGAGACTCCAAACGCACATTTATATATTCCAACCAATGGGTCAGGCTGTAATGAAAAGAGCTTTAAATAAGTCTTTGATGCCTTTTAAAGAGGCTCCCTTTCAAAGAGGAATTGCGCAGCATGGCTGAGATGCAGCTAGCACATACAATACGGCCGAACTGTACACCGTCCTCAGCCGGTGCCACAGTTTAGCTATAGAAAAACTTAGGTCTGCAGGCCAAATGAATGACATTTTAAAATGTCAGTCTTTTTATAACATGCTGTGAACTGTCTGTGCACATGGCAAAAAAAAAGTGTGCATGTGGTTATCTGTGCTTATGTCTGCTATAAACCTCTTATTAGATGTAAAGGGAATGTGAAAAGGAGAATATGTAGAATCCAAACAGGGTCTAGGAGTGTGTGTGCGTGCATGTGAGTGAGCGTGCACGTGTGTGTGTGTTGGGGGGCTGCAGGGAGGCGTTGGGCAGATAACGATAAGCACCACTTAGACTCTTTGATCACAAAGGTTCATCAATCTACTGTCCAACCAGTGTGTCTGAGAAAGTTCTGCACAGATGGATTAAGGGCTTTTAAACACACAGGCACTCACACACACACATACACACACTAGAACACACACACACAGAAACACAAACACGCACTCTCTGTGTTTAATATTACTTTACCACTTCAGCCAGGGCTTTATTCCCAGCTATTTTCCAGCCACACTGAGGTCATCATAGCGCTCTGTTACTGTACAAGCAAGCATGACGCGCTCCAATCCATCTTCAGAGCCGGAGGCCCCTGCATGGGACCTCACTCTTTCTGCCCCCCCCATCTCACCCCCCACCCCCCACCCCATCCTGGCCTGAGTTTGTCTGGAGACGAGGGGTTAAGGAGGAACAGACCCTCTGAAGAGCTGCCTGCTTAACCTCTGACCTTATGGTGTATGAGAGAAAGGAAGAAAGAGGAAAAGACAAGGAGAGAGGGAGGTCTGACAGCTGACATATATCCATGCAATTAAATGTAAATACACCGCGTTAGAAGTTTAACGATTTAACATCTTTTCTAAATAAATCTCTGCACCTGAGTTCATTCTTTCAAAATAAGTCTGTTGTAAAGTCCGAGCAGGTGCAAGGAGGTTAACTTTGCTGTGAGAGACACAGAAACATAACACGTCAGGGGAGAGCAATGTACATACGGCCGTTTGGGGTCTTTGAGAACGGAGGAGCGGGGGCATCTACACACCCCCACCTTCTTTTCCCTGCATCCCGGCAGACCCCACCCCTCTCTGTGTAGCAGGTTGTCAGTGAGGGGGTCCAGCTGGTGCAGACTAGAGATGCCAAACAACCTGTCAGAGATAAGAGGAGGCGGACAAGGTATGTAGAGCTCCCCAGCACCCACGGCACTCTGAGAGCTGGAGAGGCTGGAGTCCCTCACGCTGGATAACACCGCCGAGTACACACTGTTACTCTCTAAACAATACTTTCTACATTGTTGAACAGGATTCTTGGACACTTTTGGAACATAGGTTTGGGAAAAAGATGCAGGCTACTGTCGTTATCAGGTCCTTCATATTGATACATGCATTGTATTGATAAAGTGCAAAGCACTTAAAAGAGTTTCCACTCTGGTGTTGAACGTCCTTTAAATAACCCTGCGGGAATGTTAATAGCTCGCCTCTGCTCCGTCAGCTCTCTGAATCACAAAAAAAAAGAACACCGCAACCACTTGACTTACGCAAAAATTCTCTAAAATTTATTCTCCTTTTTGTGTATAAATCTGTCTTTATTTCCGTAGAACAGAAAATATCGTTTGTTTATCACAACTATTTGTCACCACTTGGAGATGGAGGGTGAAGCCAGAAACAAACTTTCAAAGAGAAACAAATATCTCTGAACAATACCATCTTGTTTCACAAGTTAACAACAAACTAATCTTTACAAATCTAGAGTAATAAATATTGGAAGGGACAAAGCTATAAAAAAAATCTCATTGTAACACACACACGTACATACTCATTCACACGAGCAAATGCACACAAAAATCAAATACATCAAGGAACGATGAGGATCTGCTCTCCATATATTGATGGTTTGTAATGTTTAAGCACCTTCTCACATGTTACTGCATGGATAAAAAAACCTGCTCCATTACACAGAAATAAAGAAAAACCTCAGCATTTCTTTTTTACATAGTCAGTGCCAGCAATGTTGCCTTTACATTAAATTCGACAGAGGGAAGTTATACGAGCCAAATCTGCAGGGAAATGTGTTTAACCCGATCTTATCAGAGAGCTTAACAGGGAAGTAATGTATGGAAGTGACGGGGGGAGTTTGGATTCATAATGAAAGGACAAAAGAGCATTTTTTAACGAGCTGGTGCATTAACATCATCGCACTTTAAGCACTGTGATTCTGTGTGTTTGCTGAGCAATCCTCGCATGTCAAGGATCGAAATTGGACTCATGAATAATTCAGAAACAAACAAAAATGGGACAACACACGCACACATTAAACATGCTGCACTCCAGCTCTAGCTGGTCAGCCCAAGACAAAAGAGAGCCGCGCGCTCACTGGCTGCCTCGCAGTGAGCCGGCGAAGCTGATTGGTCAGCTGGGGGTGACCAAGAGGACAGCAGTGACAGCTGCATGACGCTGAGTGGTGCATTTACCCAGAATGCATCGGAAACAGTGTTTACAGGTCCTTCAGCCTGTAGCGTGGTCTAAACAAACTGTTTATCTCTATGGTGCAGCGCCTGCAGCCACAACCGCCTGTCTCATTGGAAATTAACTCATGGCATCCTTGAGTCGAGCTGACATAGGCTTTACATACAAACACGCACCCACAGACAACTCATGCCTTTTCTCCTTTCACTGAGACTGAGCATGGAGCCGTGCTTAGCTCCACTACGGATATATATATATATATATATATATATATAAAAGAAGCCTCCCTCAGGCTGCGCTGTGAGAGCTGAGATTATTTTGGTCAGTAAATGTTACTGCCTGTCTGCCAGTGGGTCACAATTTACATCCTTCACAATGTAGAGTGTGGGAGTCATTGAGAGGGGAGCAGCCTAGTGCTGTTCACGGCCTGGACTTGACAGGACTCACAGTGCAAACATGTGGATGACACTAGTCTTTGGGTTCTCTGATCTGCCTGAGCAGCACATCTCTGATTGTGCTGCTCAGGCTCCTTTTCTTTCTGTTGTTTTTTTTCTCCTTTTTTTAGATGACACATCATTATGTACGACCAAGTCCGACCTCTTACAATCAGCTCCTCCATCCAGCACAGGGAATAAACAGGACTAACAGATGACACCTCTTCGCACAGCACAAAAATCACACTTTTCACAATTATTTTACAAAGGTAATATCACATTAAGTCTGTGTACGGTGCAGCATCTGTCAGAAGAGCAGAAAGGAGGGTCGCTGAATTTTGAGAGGAGGGGTCTCCGTCCGGCGTTCAGTCTGATTCTGGCTCAGTTAGGAGGCTGCGCTCCACTCTGGGACTCCACATCGGATGTGCGTGTGTGTCTCTAGTGTGTGGTAGAGAGGGGGAGACAGGTTGGGCGTGTAGCGGGGGTACTCTCTGAGAGGCGGGCTGAGCTGCCTGCTGTGAATGTTTTGGGAGCTCTGAGCTGGAGGTCCGGAGCTCTGGCTCTGGTATGGGTCGTGGGCGATGTGTTCTCCCAGCGGCGGGGAGCTCTGGTGGGCTATGGTGCTGAGTCGAGAGCCCTGCGGGCTGGAGCTGTAGGGGGGGTGGGGGGTGTAAGGTGGGTAGGGGTCCATGGGGGTCATGGCGGAGGGGAGCGGGCAGGAATATGACCAGGATGGACAACTGAGGTCGTCCATTCTGGGCTCCGAGCCGGCAAACATGCACGCCTGACGCTGTCCCATGTCTGAGCTGTAGGGGGAGTCAGTAAGGCCCAGGGTGGGGGTGTTGGACAGGCCAGGTGGAGGAGGAGGAGGGTAGGAGGAAGGGTGGAAGTAAGACTCGCCCTCACTTGGGGAGCTACCAGTGAAGGGCTTTTTGTATGGGTGCTGGCGGTTTCCTGAAGAACACGTGTCGTCGGCTGCAGAGGGAGACACAGAAAGGGGTGGGTTGACTTTAACATTCAAGACAAAGACAGAATGAAAGCAAAATGTATCGATGAAGAAAGGTTTGGCTCGTTTCAGCATACGCATCGCATTAACTTACAAAGAGTACAAATTCCAGGCTTCAAGTGCAGTTAATTTGTCACGTTTGCCAAAGTTTACCCAGGCTCTTATCATGATGAACATATATTTAATATCTAAAAGCCTGGTCTCTTCTGTTAAATGAAAAAATATGCTTCAGTGTAATGGGATGAGAATATATTCTTTTGGTCTGGTTCGTCAAACAAACATGCCCATGTAATTGGTGCTGCTAATCTACCTTTCAGTTAATATCTTATTGATAGCAAAGTAGTCAGGTTTTGAGCCTTGTTGCTAAATCTAAACGCTATCCATGCTTTTTTGTAATCTGCTATGCCTGCCTGGACTTAATTTTCATCTATTAACATTTTGCCAATCTGTTGGGCATCTGCTGGATAAATTGGTGACCTTAGAAAAGGTTCCAGAAATAATTTATTCAATATTTTCAACCTCACTAGTAGATCAAAAATGGCTGACTTGTCTCCTCTAGCGCAGAAGAAGCTGCATGGTTTCAAACTTTCTCTTAGATGTTTGATAAATCTGTGCAAGCATGTGCAAATGAGCATGCATGGAAATCAATGATTTATTCATTCATTCAGCTCTACAGTCAGTAAATCTGACACTGATTACACACAGTTTGCAAACACAAACTGAATCCCAGTCACAGCACAGTTTGGGAAGTTGCTTTTATTTCCTGCCTCACTTAATGGTTCCTTTTAATTTTAATGGCACACACATGAAAATACCCCCAAAGAATTTTAACTTCCTTCACAGCATAATAAATATGGAATACATTTTTCATTTCATGTTACATGCTACATAGTGCAGCGACATTAGCATCAACATCTATCTCATGAATGCAAATCTTGGTGGTCCCCATATCTGAACTGGAGCGTAACTGACTGCACAGCCCAAAGAAACTAGTTTATAGTTGGCTGTGACACCTGCGCTAGCAAGATGACTGGGAGATTTATCTGCACCTTCACACTAGAACAAATATAACGCCTTAGAAAGTCAAGGGATGGCACTGCAGTCCTGCAGTGACCCTGGTCAGAGTCCAAGTGCTCCATGAGAAAAATGAAGGCCAGAAAAGCTACAAAAAACATACAAAAACAACTCCACTGTGCAAAAATGTAGCACATGCCTTGTGACATTGAGCCACTGTTGCTTAATATCTGTTCCCCATTAATGTTTTTGAACAAATTTTTAAGGAATCAAGAAATCAGCTATTCTGTAAAAATGCCTTTAACATCATATAAGGAGGAATATTAAGAATTATCAGAATTAATTCTATGAAAATTGCTTAGCATGGCTCTTAATCATCCTTCTCCTAGCCATTCTCCTACTCCTACCTTTCACTTTCTTTTCTTTTCTTTGTCTGGGCCATAATTGCAATTAATTATGTGCAATACAGTCTCATTTCAATACTTGACACTCAAACCGGGAATGGACTGTCTGCTACATGTTGGCTTCATTTTAGCCATATGAACCACAGATGATTTTTTTTCATTGTGTATTAATAACATTAGCAATAAAGATACTATTCTATTCTATTCTCTATTCAATGCTTCATCTCATGCCAGTACTGACTGACTCTCATCCCTTGGTAGTATGAATAATGTGGAGCAGTATTTACTGCCATACTATGGTCTCTTTTGTGACATAGCTTGAAGGTGTTTTTGTTTTCCTATGCTTTGGATAAAGGCATCTGCTGAATGACTGAGTGTAAATGTAAATGACTCAGTGCTGTCTAGTGACAGAGCCCAGGCCACTGGCTCTCCTTGCAGTCTCCTGGTGCAGTGCGGCGCCTCCTCCTACCTTTCCTCTTGCTGCAGTGGTACACCTGCGGCTGTGGGCCGGGCTGCAGCTGAGGGTGGGGCAGAACGTAGTGTGGCGGGGCTGTGCCCAGCAGCTCCTGGGGGCTTCCACCGCTCAGGCCTGTGTCACAGCTGTAGGGGGAACCAACGGCGTCCGGGGAGCCCCGCAGACCCCGACCCTCCCCGCTGAACGGACTCCCGGCTGAGCAGGCCCTCTGCCTCACCGTGCTGCGGGGCACCACGGGGAAGTCTTTCCTGGAGGAGCCAAAGAGAGGAGAGAGATGGAGGGTGGGTCACACATCCACATGCTCTCTAGACTCTGTGCAGGTGCCCCTTATTGCATTATACTCTGCCTTGTTGTAATGTTTGCGTTCCCTTTCTTCCCCTTTTCCTCTTTTTCCTTTTTTTCCCCTTTTTCTTTCAAGTCGACTTAGCTGTTCTCAATCCCTTCAGCTCTGATGTCTCTGTGTGCACACTGCCCTCCTGGTGAACTCTGTGGTATGTAGGGGACAGCGGGCCACATCTCCCTGACTCTCGCTGAGATAGTGACACACACACATGCACACACACCGCACACACCACACGCAGACACACACAGAGTCAGTGCTGAGTTAATTCGCTGCTCTAAAAATAAACACCCATCCGTGTGTCACTTCAGATCGACTCTCCAGACTCTCTCTCTCCTCTGGCCTCCTCTGCTCCCCTCTCCACCAACCACAGCAGCACAATAAACACAGGGGCTGCTGCATTTAATGCGACACCCCCTCCCTCCCTCCTCTTCCTCCTCCTCTTCTTCCCCCATCCTCACCCCTCCCTCTCTCATTGGCTCATTAAAATCTCTAAACGTCCTGCCACAACGGCAGAGATAAGTTCAACACGCAAACAGACACCGTGTCAGCTGATTGCCACGGACAGACACATCGACCAGCAGCAACATCACATTGTCTGTCTATGCTGGGGGACGTTTGAGGCTAAGATCAACCTTCAGGTGACAATGGCTCCCATCACACACACACACACACACACACACACACACACACACACACACATATGACCATATGCACTCCATCATAACAGCCCTCAAAGAGCAGGAGACATGTTTTCAGTCAATGCTGTTTCTGGGGAGTAATTAAATAAATGTAACAGCATTAGATGTATGTAATGTAATGTAATACAACATAATACATACACAAATAATGATACAAAAACATTTGATAGGCCTTCATTCGATTGAAGTACTTTGATAACCCCTATGTTTGTTAAAACAATTGACGCTTGGAGTGTTATTATTGTGAGCACATTGTTTGAAAATCTGTTTTTGTCTTTTTGGTAACACTGATGCAAGATCTGGGCCTGGTGTAGAAATGCATGCATTTTCTTGATCCATAATGCACGTGTGGCAATGTCAACCCAGCTGTGAGTGACTGCCCATCTCCTGCTGGCAGCGTGTATAGGGAAGTTATCAATTGGGAATACTAAATATGAGGAGGTGTTATTTGAAGGTATTTACTGTTCAAAACTACATTTCTGGGCCTATATTTTGTAATATGTAGTCGATGACATCTCAAATGTTACTCTCCCAACAATGCCTATTCACAGAGACAGTAAGCTGGACTCACCCCTGCAGCTTGGCCATGCGGTGCAGCTCATTGTCATCGCTGCCTCTGAAGCCCTTGGCAAAGGGATTATTCTCTATCTTCAGCTGCGTAATCTGAGCAGAAAACACAAAACACGTCAGCACAGTCACACACTCCTACGTCGGTCCGCACACAGAGACATCCTGTGTGGAGGCTCATTTGGCCCTGCCGTCCAGGGCCCTGCAGATGTTGGACCCGGCCCTGCTGTCTCATTCCTGCGTGGTGTGAGTGGGGCGCAGCAGCCGGCGCCCCGCCAGCTGACACAGAGTAAACTGTTTACCCAAACAGTCCCCAGCTTCCAGGAGAGCCGGGCCAAAGCTTTCAGAGGTCCACAGCTCCGAGCTCTGCAGTTTCCAAACCTCTGCTAGTGACGTCATGGAGGGAAACCTCCGTCAGCAGCAGAGCGTGGTCCAGCCAGCCGATAACACTGATATAACACTGATAACGCCGCGAACACTTGTAACTCTGCACCGCAGATAGCTGTGCACTGCCTCTCATGAACACACAGGTGTCGTTGGATTATATGTGAAATTGCAATGACCATAATATCTGCAATGGCTTGAGAAATTGAAAAAATATATGTAATAACAGCTGAAACTAATTTCAACAGCCACTTAGCTGCCTCTAATAGTCATGTTAGTTTGTACATGAGGTATTTGTTGGGCTCAGTTTGTTTCTATGTTTATTATTATTTGTTTAATTAGGAGATTAGTTAAGAGTTTTGGTGGACATCAGATCTAATGTAAACTATTTTGAGATAATGTTGTGATGAAATGGCACTTTAAATAAAGCAGAGTTTCACTGAAACAGAAGTACAATCACATTTGTAGTCGGCTACGAGGAATTAGCTTTGGTGATTAATACACAAACCAGGCGAGATGGATGCCACTGAATAATTAGATCAATTCATATGTTTAAAAAATGTTTGCATTTCATTTAATTGCTGAAATATATCATTTCAGTACTTAAAAGTGCTATCTATAATTATCATTATCTTTTCAGCATAAATAAAACAATATTAGCCGAGATGGATGTACTTTTAACAATAAACTGATCAATCTTGATTTATTAAATGAATGCTACAGATCTATTTTCTGAGCCTCTGTACTTTGTAATTAGGGGTCTTTTACAATACAAGATCATTAAAAAAAATATATGTATGTGTACAAGCTGTAAATTAAGGTGTTCAAGTGATGTTTGATTCCCATATGCAGCAGCTTAATACATGGAGCCTGAAAAAAGAGGAGGTTTTGCAACTGAAAAACCTGGACTGTAGAGGTGAGGCAGATGACCATTATTAACTGCTGCTGTGAACGACTTGTTATGAAACGAGATCATGTGTGAGCAACAAAGGCCAAGATCAAGAGACAGAAACAGGCCATTAGAGACCAACACTCACACACATACACACACGCACGCACACACACATAGACGGGCATCATTCATTTTTGGACATGTTTACAAATACCGAGTAAGGACTCATAAACGAGAAAGATCCAAATTGACTTTTTGGATACAAAGGGATAGTAATACTAACAAAGACAAAACCGTCTGTCTTCCTGCATGTGTGTGTGAACTTGTGTGTGTGTGTGTGTGAGTGTGAGAAAGAGAGAGAGAAGGGCAGAAGTTGCCTCCCCACCAAAGGCAAATCTTCATACATTTATCTAAGAGCTTATAAATGTGGCAGCTGATGTGAATGCACAGGACTCTGAGAGACATTTCCATAATTGTTAGAATTAACATGAAGCGCAGACAAATCAAATTCAAATTGTTTCCTGCTCCGTTTTCTATTTTTAACACGATACTCCAATCACAGTGAAAGCATCTTTTGCCTCCTACTGTTCTGCGTCTGTGTGCCTCTAGGACCTGGTCCCCCCCCTCCCTCTGTACCTTGTGGTTCTGGTAGGAGGTCACAGCGATGAAGGCCGTCTCTGAGAAGACATGGGTGCAGAAGGCTGTGTTCTTGGAGCCGAAGCCGTTGTTCTCGTCCGCCTTGACGATGTGGAGCCGGGGCTGGTACTTGTGCATGGAGTTGAGTATGATCTGCAGGACATGGGGAGATGGAGGAGGTGAGACTTGACAGAGCTGTCAGGTCTGCAGAAACGTTAAGGAGGGTGCTGGGAGAGTTTACAGTTTACAGATTGCAACATGCATGCCTTAAATTGACATTTGTAATGAATTCTAGTTAATGAACATGTGACATTGATAAATCATTGCATGTAATTCAATTAATTTTGCCCGTATAACTTAACCATTGGAAATAATACCTCATATTTTGCATTCTAAGTATGTAACTAAAGTCACATGGATTCCTGGTGGAGGGTAAATCCTAACCCTCACCCCAGGCTGTTTTTGGATGACATGAATCTCCCCAGACAGAGATTTGCCTCGTGGTGGGATAAAAATGATGTGATCCAGGGGGAGAAACAAATCAATGTTTTCTTTTTATCCAAATCCAGGATTTTAAAAAAATATCATATGTTCTGCATTTTGATTTTAAAAACAATTTATCTGTCTGTACACTTATACCGTCTGACTTTCTGTCAGTGTTACCAAAAAAACTTAAGATGGCCGCCACAATAACACCAACTGAGACATATTACAGTACATACAGGTCATTAAATTTCTTTAATCAAATATGACATCTGTGAGCGTTTTCTTTCAGCCACAACTAACACGGTTATGCAGACCGCAGGCTCCACATTTATTAGAGATAGAAATGTCAAAATGTTGCCAAATCACTGTTCATGAACCCGGCAGACTGATTCTGTAAAAATATAATATATATATATGTCAGTGAAGAAGAGAAATAGAGAGCTTTCCTGTTGCCTGTGGCCAGTGGGTGGGGCACAATTCTGTTGTTACAGCTGCTTCTGTCATTTCATTTTATGACAGAATAAAAAAAGAGAGAATTGTAAAAGGGTTTGAGTGAAAGGCAAACTTATTAAAAGCAGTGCGAGGTTTTCTGTGCAGTGGCTGTGTTTGCCTTGGAGAGACGAGTCATGTCAAACTGTGTGCGTTCAGCAGCCATTTCCCACGACACAAGTGTTTCTTAATTGGATCATTGCCCTCTGCGCGTGCACTGGAGAGAGAGCGCGCGCGCCAGGGGTCGCGTGCACGTGTGTTTCCTCTGCGGAGCGGGGTGGAGCCGACGACCCGACCTCCGGTTAAGAGAGCTAATGGACTGCAACACATCTCTTGCAACAGAGGTGCTGTTTCTGGGTCTGCGCACACCTGGAGCACAGCTCTGCGCCAAAAAAACACCAAAAAGTGCTAACGTGCGTGTGTGCGTGCGTGCGTGTGTGTGTGTGTATGTGTGCCGGACATGTGCTGAGGCCCTCCCGGTGATTTGTGCTGTGTTGTGAAGTCTGCAGAGTTATTTTCAGGAGAATGAGCTGCATGTGCCGCCTGCAGCTGAGACCGAGCTGCTGCTGCGCCCGCACTGTGTTTAATCCCTCCTCCTAAATGGAAAACACCACTCAGGGTTAATTATCTTAGATGCATATTATGTCTATTTGATGTGGGCAATAAAACACGTTCACTGGACAGTGCGGGATGTTTGCCCCCATAGAGGATGTATTGTCGTATTGTACTTTTAAAGGGGACCAAAGAGCGAAAAAAAACACTTATACCTTTGTTGAACAACGAGTCTGTTAAAATGAGTCCAGTTAAAAATATACAGAAGGCCTTCAAACATCATCATGTACTCAGTCATATAAAGATTTCTGAGATTTTCTGGAAAAAATAAAATAAAATCTGAAATGGCAGCTAAAAAACGAGCCAGTGTGTACAGAAACAAAATGTGTAAATCTATGAAGTAGCAGTTTAGTGACGTTTCAATTGAAATGTTAGTATTTGTGCTTCTGGTTCCTCTTCAATATCTTATTCCTCCTCTCATTGTGGCTCTGAGGCTAGATGTGTATATGTTCCATATTGCTCCAGTTACCAGTAAGTTCTGGTTCATGTGGGGAGTTCATGTAGTCCATGTGAGTGGTACGTGAAACAGCATGTGGTTGCCAGATAAACATGAAAAGGATCTCTGCAGAAACTTACTGCATTCCCACACCCAAAACCGATTTTAAAGCTTGTAAAAGAGCGTCTGAAGCTCCCATAGCTTCAATGTTAGCACCAGAGAACATGGATAAACAGTCCATTCAACCATCCTAGGTCCCATTTAAAGGTCAAGGCGTTGTTGATTAATATGAAGACGTAGACTCACGTGTCCGAACGGGTCCAGGTGGTTGTTGGTGAGCTTGAGCTTCTGGAAGGAGACCAGCTGGCGGCTCCAGTGCGCCCCGGTGGCTGGAGAGTCCGGGTGGACGTACAGCCTGCCGGGCATGGCGGGCTCTGCCTTCCCCGTGATGGACCTGCACACGGTGAGGGACATGCACAGGGTCACAGACAGACAGTCACAGGCCCCCGAGTCTCCGCTCACACGCCACACACACACACACACACTGTAAAAACTTGAACATAATCACTGTGCTGTGCTTTTAAAGTGAACATCATAAAAAGTTTTAAATTAGTTTATCAAAGCAGTTGCTCCAGATGACTAACTAACTAATTAACTCTTTTGTCCTTTGAATAGAGAAACACACTGGTCCAGATCTAGAACTTTTCTGCAGGACTGTCAGTGTTTTTCTGCATTTTCTTGCAGCAGCATTCACTAGTTGCTTTTGCCCGTTGTGTAATTTTGTAAACAAAGTCCTGTGCCGCAGTACTTTTTTGCATCATCAATCAATTATATTTGATCAATTTTAGTTTCCACTGTTTGCAGTTTTACAGTTTTTTTGTCTGAAACGAATATGCTCGTTGAACCATTTTTTTCTTTTTTTTCTTTCTTTACAAAAAAAATAATTCTGGCTATAACAATTTGGGGGAGTGAGAAAATGTTCTAAGCTTTTTATTTTTACAGTGTATACACACAAGCAAGCACACGCACATACACATACACACACAGGAATATCTAGATCTGAACCAGGAGTTTATCTAAAAAAATGCAACAAATAAAAGCACATTTTCTGTAGAGAAACGTGTGTCTCACAACACATGCATCACCATCAAACCAAAACTAGGACAACAAAGGTCCTGCAAATGCGCAGCGTCAACGATCTGATCAGTGTTACCAAAAATAAAGTCGCAGTGTGTAACCCAAGATAGCCTCCACAGTAACACACACGTATTGCAGTACGTTGCATTTCTGTCACCAAACATGACATCTAGGCATTTTACTTCAGTCACAACTATCACAGCTACACAGAAATGTTCAAAATGACTGCTCCTTGAAGCCTCAAAAGTCACAAATCGCCACCAAACCAAGCAAACCACCAAACAAGCAGCGCCGAGGTCCTGGAGATGCACGGTTAAAACGAATCTGATTTGAGGGCTGTGAGACAGGCAGCATGTTTCAGTAGGGTCCATTCATTTTTAATCAGGGCATAACAGCCTGGAGCTACAGGTGTGTTTCTCTTCGGGTTTTACACCGGAGGTCACTGATTAAACTAAAATAGTCAACGAGGCCTTCGATTGTAATAACAACAAAATATTACCAGCTATGAAATAAGAATAAATCCGTTGTGTTTGGGAAAATGCATCTTGTCTGGCCTGTGCTCGTTGGGGCTGCAGAGTGAAATAACTAAATATAGATATCCATTATCTTAACCGCGTTATACACCTCGGTATCGGGGGGATATATAAATGTGTAGAAATTAATTAAAACGAAATAATAAATAAAGTGAAGTAAGGTATACTCCTCTGTTGGCAACAGGTTAAAGTTGATCGGTCTCATGTTGAACTTTATCTCCGGAAACTCGAACCGGGCAGCGGCTCCACCGTGCGTCTTTGCGCACGGAGGCGCGCCTTCGAGACCTTTCAGACCTGCGGCAATCTCCAGCCCGAGTCTCCCTAACAGCGGCCTGTCTGAGGCGCTGATCGACGCCGCCGTGTGTAGGCGGACTGTTCGGATTTTCACCCTGCAGCTCCTCCGCACACAGAGACTGAATGGGAGGCTTTAATCCCGGGCCGTGCCGTCTGTCCGCCCGGTGAACCCTTCCTCTGATTTACCCGGCGGGCACGCACGGGCTGGGGGGGAGGGGAGGGGAGCGGGGAGGGGAGGGCAGGGAGGGGGGTAAACACGGGGAACTAGGCCATCCCAGTCTGCAAGAAGGACCCGACCTTTACACAGCGCGCAGGCGGGAGAGCAAAAGGAGGAGAAACCCGCAAATATTCGCGCCTCGGCTGTATTTGGGATTCAGGCACGATTCAGGTTGAGATTAATGTAATAAAACAACACCATCATGTCCTAAGGGGGGTTCAAAAATATTGATATAATTGGGATTATATTTATTTTTACGCATCCCACTCACCAGCGCACTGCGGATGCCATAGTATTGTGCAATTGAGTAACATTAGCAATTCAATATACTCAACATCTACATGTATAATATTTTTCAATTGCCTACATGTTTCAGAAATATCTTATTTTTGCTTTATTTTTGTACTGTGTTTAATGTATGTGCATGTTATCTATTGTCTAGTCCTTGATGCTCCTCCTCTTCTTTTGTCTTGGTACTGCAATAATGCAAATTTCCCCATTCGTGGAATGCAATGCTTTGTTGTGCTATTTCATTTTATCTTAAAATCACTATAATTTAAGAAGAGGCAGCTGCATTGCTGTTTGTATTATTTTACACGGCTACATACCTGAATACATCACACAGATCTGTATACAGATGCACCGTCGTTTGTATATTTTGCAAAATATTTGTATTATACTGTTTTTATTTATGCTCTTCTCCTAACACCAAAACAAATCCCAATCAAAGCTCCAATGTCTGAAGTGCTATTTCCTCATAGAACAACAAGGCCTATTCTGGCATAGCTTTGCACACACATTTGCAGCTCTCACGCTCACACATCCAAACACTATCTGGAGATTAATGTGTGTGTGTGTGTGTGTGTGTGCGTGGGTGGGTGAGCGTTGTGATGCACCGACCATTTGTTGTCTGCAAACTTGTAGCGGTGGTCGTCTCCAGGCACTATGTCCATCAGCAGGATGTACTTGGTTTTGGGGTTTAGTCCGGTGACCTTCACTTTGTAGCTGGGGAACATCCTCCTGTCAGGGAGCGCAGCCAGGAAAATAATAATAATATTTCATTTTTCGCTCTGTAAGACTGTCAGGTGTGGATAATCAAATACCTGGAGTTATGTCATAAAATAAACAACTTTCAGCTCCACAGAGACAGGGAATTATTCATCTCCTTCCTGTAGCGTTTTACAAAAGCCACGGTTTTTAGTTTGAATCCACAGACCACAACTGTACTTGTCTCCATCTCTCACCTTCCAGCTTTGGTGATGATCATCTCTGTCCCCACTTCGTCAAACTTGGTCCACAGTTCTCTGTCATGGAGGAAAACCTTGATTCCCTCCATCCCCTGCAGCAAAACACAAAGAGGTCAGCACATGCAAACCTTCATTTTCTGCAGTTAGATTTACATAAAGCTGCACAGCGATTTTGAACACTAATAAAAGTATCATATTAAGCATTTGTGCTATAAAAAACAAAACTCTAACATAAGATACATTCAAATATTTCTAGCAGCACATTTTGAATCTTAACCTCATTATAGTTTCTTTTTTGTCAGTATCATTTTCCATCATTCTTTCTTACTTTTGTGCGTTGAAGTAACAAATAAAGCTCTTTAGAAAGTAATTAACAAAAAATAAAAAAATAAAAATAAAAAAACTCAATCAAATGCAGGACTAAGTTTCTATAAATGTCTAATCGATGAAAAATGCAGGATATTTACATTGTGTTCGGCTGTGCAGGCCGCAGCCTGCTGCCTGGCCGCTGCCTGCGGGGACGCCGGGGAGTTTAAGGTGTAACTCTGCGTTTCGGTCTTGGACTCTTTAGGAGGATCCAGGTCCATGCAGTCCGAGTCCGGACGCTCCGCCAGGCCGAACTGGTCCCCTCCGTTTGCCATGTCCCACTGAGACACACACACACACACACATAGACACACACAAGATGTTCACAAGATGAATATCAGGCTCCCACCGGATGCCTCATATTTTATTTAATTAAGATAATATTCAAGAATTGTCTCTTGTTTCTGCAAATTAAGGCCAGGCTGTAACTCACGTCGAAACAAACATTAAATATTAACACAACAATGATGTCTGCCTCTGTGGCCAGAAGCAGAAAACTATCCTGATAAGAAACTTAGGGAGCGACAAACGATTGGAACTGGCCTTGCAGTCGATACTTTCAGGGGATTTCACAGATTTATCGTCGGGCTGATTTTGTGGGTGAAAACCACAAATGAAGGCTAATGACTTACATTACCATCATTGCATCACGTCGCCCCTGATCCAATAACCTAATTATAGACTTCTAGCAGAAAGGAGCTTAAACGTGCATGAACTTGAACTTGAACTTTGTTTTTGAAGGAGGGGATTTGAGGACCATGTGTTGTAAACACGGCATACTTAAGACTCTATTGCGGCCAGCAGCAGGAATGTCCTTTTTCAGCCTCTTTGTATGATGTATATCACATGCATGGCGGTAACCGCTTATGAGGTCACTTAGGTCTGGGCCTCTCTGATTTTCCCTCCAAAATATGGCAATAAAAACGTAAATGAGATGTGTGCAGGAGCATATACTTATTATATAGGATAAAATACTTTAGTGCTTTATTTGGGGAAATTAATCTGTCTGTGCCAAAGTCACACAAAAGAGCATCACACTCACATCACACAATAGTCTACTAATAGTAAGTAAATATAAAAGTATATATCAGTTAAAGCATGTGCTGCTGGACACTATACTTTAAAATGCCAAAAAAATAAATAAAAAGGAAAACCACAGTTGTGGACCGGACTAATTTTTGAGTTTTTGAACCCTGCTTCACAGACACAGCGTGTGTCCTGCATGTCTGTGAATATAAACGTGTGTGTGTGTGTGTATATAGAGAGGTTTTGGCAGCCGTCCCTGCGGCCTTTACCTCACGCGCTCCGCTCCGCTGCAGACCCGCTCATGCCGCCACCGCGCTGCTATTCCCGCGGCTCTGCTTTGATTCTCCACTAAATTATTACTTGAGAAAATCCAGCTCTGCAGATGTTGCGGTGTCGCTCCTCTCAAACATCCGACATGTCTCCTCCCGCTCCGTGCCGCTCCGCAGGACGGATCTCCTCTGCACTCCTCGCTCACCACCTCCTCACGCACCTCCCCTCTCTCTCTCGCTCTCTCTCTCCCTCTCTCTCGCTCTCCTTTTTCTCTCTCTCTGGATCGCCCCTCGGTGGAGTCTGCCCCGGTCTGCAGCCCGATCCTTAGCTCCTTCATTACAAATGGAGTCCGCCTCAGACTCCCACCCCCTCCACCCCCTCCACCTCCCCACCCCCCCACTTGCCCTCCCCGCGCTCCCATAGGTCTGCGCATCAGTGTCTGCAGCCCAAACCACGGCTGTGTGACACTGGCCAATCACACACACACACACACACACACACACACACACACACACACACACACACACACACACACGCACGCCCGTATTCACATCCGCGCGCGCACGCACTCGCGAGGCGGCGCTCAATCGGTGGAGGTTGATTTATATTTCGAAGGCGCCTTAATTATTTCTCCGCGCCTCTTTCTCACTGTGAGAATTTGATTTCTATTTGGTTTTACATCGCATTCACACAGATAAACGCTCCCAAAACAACTGCAGACGCTTTTTCCACCTTGCACCATCCATTTAAGCACCCCCATCGATCCGATCCATTTGATTTGTATTGAATTGATTTCGCGCACTGGCATGTGATTGCGCATTTCTGCTGTATAAAAAGAGCAACATAAATTGTATACATGTAGTGTATTATTACTGATTGATTGGTTCATTGATTAGTATGGGGTGTGAAACAGAAATATGTCATTTTTTACGCAAATTGCGAGATAATCGGTTTCCTCTTCACCGCACCAAAATGCGACGATTAATGACAATTAATTGACTGAATCGATCATATAGATTATACAGAATGAAATCATTCTGGTGTCCGAATACAAGAACAAATACAACCTGTTAACACCTGCCTGCGCACAAAAGCGATGAGCCTTTGGATTTCTTATTTTTTGGGACACACATTATTGTTGTTGTTGCTCAATTATTTATCATTTTCATGGTGTGACGTGGTGCCTGTGCCTGTGCCAGCCGCAGCGGCAGATTCCCGCAGATCCCGCGGATCAACCGGAGCCATCCAGAGTGTAAAGTTGAAGGGTCACCGGGAGGTCACCATGTCGGAGCGGTTTCTACCGAGCTCTGAGATCTCTCTATGATCTCTCTCTCTTTCACTCTCGTGCTCGCGCTCCCTCTCTCCCTCTCTCTTTCTCTCTCTCTTTCGCTCTGCGTCTTCCTCCTCTCCATCCTCTCTCAACCACCAAGTCCCCGAGCGTCAGCGCACAGACTCAAGGCACCAGCGGCCACTTTCCGCCTCCATTCCTGCACTGCCCCATCTCCATGAACGTGTGGGAAATCAGAGAGCAAGTATCGCGTCAAACACCGCCTTCTGCACGAGCCGAATCCAACACCGAAATAACCGCGAATAAACCGTATGAAACACAGAAGCAGACGTGAAACATTTCGGAGCTGCGAGGAAAGTGCGTGCGTAATCTCGCCAGATATTCGCGCACGGAGCGGTGAGCCCGTGCCACACATTAGAGCGGGGATAAAGACTCTTACCGTGACAGCGAATCAGCCTCCACGCGGCGACAGATCTGCGGTTACCGGCAGCTCGGTCGGCGCAGCCGCTTCTGCGGAGACAAGCGGCGGCTACAGGGACTGGGGGGGACTGGATGTGTGTGTGTGCGTCTGTGTGTGGATGTGTGTGTATGCGTCTGTGTGCGCGCGCGCCTCCGTTCGTGCGCGTCTATGTGCGCGCGCGTTTGTGCTGTTGTTGTCTGCGTGTGCGTGTGTGTGTGTGTGTGTGTGTGGTTGTGAGTAAATGCAGAGCCATCGAGTTTCCGATCTGCTCTGATACTCCGCCAATAAGCTTATCAATTTATACGCAGACAATCAGACACACGCTGTGTGTGCTCCGTCTGCCGTCTGTCTTCTAAGTGCTCCCTGTCACACACACACACACACGCGCACACGAACGCAAAGACACACACACACACACGCCTACGCAATCATACACATTCTGTGCGTGTAAGGTGGATCATGGAATTTATTTGCTGAACCTTTCGTAGTAGTTAGACAATAGTTAAATATAGGCGCTGCACAGATGGGCGCGAGCGATGAGGGAAAAAAAACGAGGAAATTCAACTTCAGTTATTTAATAAACATTTAGGAAAACTAATTTAGATAAAATACAGGTATATATAGTTATATAGTTACCACCTGTCGATTTCGGACATAAAGAGAATATGATTTATATGCTTTTCACAGTAGTAAATTGTTAGTGATATTAGAGTACTTTCTGGAGGCCCTTTGTGTTTCCACGTGAGTTGAATAAAAAAAAAATAACGGACCATGATTTTTTTACGTGGCCAGAGGCAATTCAGCATTTTAATAAAAAAATAACCAATAATCACATATTTCTCATTAGACTAATTCTTAGATGCGACCCAAATAATGTGAAATGTTGTTTATCATTATCCTCTTCATGCAGACTACAGGCCAATTAAACTTCACTCCCCCAGACGGCAATTTCAATTTATTAAATGTGAATTGCTATCTAAATCTTAAAAATATATAATAATAAAATATATTAGAGCCCCTAATAAATGGTATACCCTTAAATATATCTACAGTGGACCGAATGTTTGAATAGAAAAGTCAAGTTTGCAGAAATCAGGTGAAACTTTCTGCAGAAGTTCTCTGTGCTCCGTTCACTCAGTTCACACACGGTTTTATCAGACGCTATTCACGCTAACTATTCAGCAAAGTGGAAAAAAGTTGCCTAAGAAAATGTCATAGATATATATAGACATATATAATCTCTATATACATAAATAATAAAAAATAATAAAATGTAATGAAATATAACTTTTTTTGTTTGCTCAAACGCATTTTTTTGAAGAGTTCTACTTTTTTGTAGTAATGAAAAACAAACACTACAGAACTTTTAGAGTCACCATTGTTATCTGTTTTAAAATTTCTAATTATCTCTAATTTCCTGTATCTAATACCAAAATACATTGTCAAGAGCAACTTGAGTTTTGATAAGCTTCAGCTTGGAGAATATTTCATAACTGAGGGAATGTGAATAAATCATTGAAAACCATAATTCAACTTGAAACATTTCTCTATAAAACTTTTGAAATTAGTTTTTGACAGACTGGCAGAGGCGTTTTATTACCTGATATCTGACTGCATGTCCTTCAACTCTATAATTTATATTTCCAAAATGAAAAATTCCCAAAATGTACTATTTGATAAGTCCAACACTATCAGATTACTCACGCCATGATAAGTGTTCACTGACTTAACAGTATTTACCAGACTGCTTTTATTTAGCACCATTATTTTGTCTTTTAAACTATTTAAACCCTATAGAGTTACTATAGGGTAATTGATCTTTTTTGAAACTGTATTCTTCTCTCTGGACCATAACTCTAGTTGCAGTGTGTCTGGTGTTTGCAGAGGAGGAGAAGGGAGAGGTGGAGGTTTCAATAATACCTGGAATGAGGTGGCGGTGGCGGCTGGACGGCTCATTATTGTCCCATCCTGGCTGCAGCTGACTGCGTCCTCTGTTCTCCGTCTGCAGGAAGTGCTGACGGGGTCCCAGACCCCCTGCACTCAGCAGCTCCGTCTCACACACCTCCAGCCCGGACACAGCCTCTGTGTGTGTGTGTGTGTGTGCGTATGTGTGTGTGTCAATCTGTGTGTGTGCATGTGTGTGTGGCATCAGAGGGCAAGGTCAATCCATTTCTCTGCAAACAATCACATCACACAGGGCAAAATACATTCCAACCCCCTCCACACACACACACACACACACACACACACACACACACACACACACACACACACACACACACACACACACCCACACACACCCAACCTCCAGTTTGTAAGGTGGTCTGCGGTGGGAACAGAGGAGGGTGGGGGTCTGGCAGGACTCCAGACAGGGGCCTCCGAGGCCAGATGAAGGAAAAACCTGTTCCACATTAATATGGCTTCATATTATACATGTTAGGAAGACTCCGCTCTCTCTGCACAGACTCACTTACATCCATTTCCAAAGTGCCTGAGATGGAATCAGTGGGCCGCAATTGTTTGCAGAGTTTTTTGCATACATTGCTCTATTAGATGCATGAGATGTCATATTTTCTCTTTTGCTTTGTATCTGTTAACATTATTTGTTTGAACTTTCATCCTGTTGCTCATGTTAAAAGACTGGAACCTGTAACAAAGCAAACATCACGCTCCTCTGCATGTAATCTCACCTAAGGTAAATATACCTTCACATCAGATCACCATGTTGTTTAGCTGCAACTGAAGAAGTTTACATAAAGGTGCAACAACAACAGTTTATGCATAATTTCTTTTTCAACTATCTATTATTGTTGCTCCTTCTGAGATAAAGTACTGTGGGTCTGTCTATCTGCCCACAGGTAATAGAGCTGAAAAAATAACTTCCAGTCTACATCGCATAACACAAATCTAAATGGATAATTAGAGGGTAAGAACTCAACTGTGGTGACTTTGAATTGTGAGCTGCACCCTAAAACCCCCGACACACTGATTACATCTCATAGTTAACTCTTTAAAACCCTTTGCCAGTGAAATGGTTTATTCCTTATTCAAACAAACCTAAGTCCGTCAGTCATTCATTTATCTTCTTCACCCACTGTTTTTAACCACACGTGTCAGGGTGGTCTAGATTGCTTACGCACACACAGGGCAAGATGCAGGAAAATTGATACAAGTAATTTGTCTTTTCTTTAATCATAAATGGATAGGGAAAAGCCTCTTGAGATGAAAACATGAAATTCATCCCCTCTCCTATATTTCACGCCTAGTCTTTTAGTGTCCATCTGTAGCCTCCGTGACACTCTGTTGTTAATCTCCCAAAAGCTTTCTGATAATTTCACAGCCAGAATTGCAGAGATGATAAGACTGGATTCAGTTTCATTCATTTAGTTTCAGAATGACTTGGTTGATACATCTGATCTTCTTGTTTGCACGCTTTTTGGTCTGAGAGTTAGTGGTACTACAACAAAGATACGAGATGAATTACTGCTGTTGCAGCTGCTGCTTTTCTTACTATGCTACTGGAGCCCCATAGGCTGATTAATACTAAAACGTCTAAATTGAAGTCATGTTAGCGCAGAAGGCCTGAATGCGCACAAACGTCTACATTTTCTCACAATTTATCATCTATACTGTATGTTTATAATTCCTTCCGCGCCTTTACTTATACATTTACCTCCCGTGTCTCCGTAAGTGGTTTAAAGTCCCTTTGGCATGGAGCAGCTCTGCTGGAGGAGCTTTAAGAGCCGATCGTCCCCAGAGTCCAGACTCAAGAGTCTAGCGGAGTGTTGTAGCTCCCCCTAGTGGCATCAACCTGCAAACATAGGAAGCTCAGCAAACAGCACGGGCATCACTGGTGACCGAGTCCACAGGAGACAAAGCACGTATGGTTAGCTAATACAAGGCGTCTGCCCGAGCTCCAGCCTCGCACCAAGGCCAGCACGTCGTCCCCATCCAGCCACAGTCACAGCCTCTATATTTAGGCGCCACATCTAAAATCATCAGAGTGTAATGACATCAGAGGCGGGCACAGGGCAGTCTGCTGCAGAGTCATCCATGTGGGAACATTAACATTTAGAGGAGCAGTGTGTCTGTGGGCCCCCGGGGGTCCCTGTCACTCACAGGCGTCAAACTGAAGTGCTGCGTGACCTTTTACATTATGTTTGTGCGGAAACTCGAGCTCGGAGGCTTGTGGCGTGTCGACGTGTGCTCGGACCTTTATCTCTTTATTGCCTCGATTCACACTTGCCTGGCTCCGGTGCAGCTTTGAACACAGAGAGCAGAAGCCGAGCAGGGAATTCATGATGTAAGCGGTGAGGGGGTTGTAATCGATGAGAATTGATTTACGTAATCATTTTCCCCGTCGTTTGCTTAATTTCCTGGAAGTCCCTCAATTTTTCCCAGCTTGATTTCTCTCGAGGAGCTCCGTCTTTAACAGGCTGAAAAGTCATTTTAACACAGCTGACATTTCACAGGCTCTCGGGGCCTTTTTTACCCACTGGCACAATTTAAACTGTTCAGTGGAGACACTTTACTCTCGATGCTCCTGCAGCCACACAGCTGGACTGACGGGCGGAGAGGGGACTGGTTGGAGGTCAGCACTGAGTTCTAGGCATTTTACCTAATGGACCTTTGCACTGGACCCGTGAAACACTTCACTTAACACGGCCTCTGGGCACTGTGTTGTGGCGTGTGCATGCGTGTGCGCCCTTGCGTTTGTGTCTATATGGCGCGCATGCCTTTGAGGTGACAGTGTTAAAGGTCAAAGACGTTGGCTGTAATTCTCTGCATCTCTGGCAGACTTTTGTACTTAGAAAGAAAACAAAGATAAAACTTTTAAAAAGGTCTTAATGTCAGTTAATTCCCATCAGTAGACACTATAGAGAGCTCCTACAAGTGACAGTGTCCAATCGGTTCATTATCTCACCTGCTTTGTACCTTAACAGTGTCAAAGGGGTCTACTGGTACCTATCTCCAGCCCATACTGGACAAAGGTGGACAATATATGCTTAATTAGGTTACCAGTAGGGCACACACACACACAGTGTTCACTCTTAGATGTCTATCTAGGAGCAATTTAGAGTGTCCATTCAACCTAAACCTACATGTTTTTGAACTGTGGGGAGGACACTTGGAAAAAAGTAAGCAGAAGGGACCTGCTGTGTAATAGTTACACTGCAACATTGGCCACTAGGTGGCAGCACGTGAAAAGTGAAACTGAACGACGCGATGAAGTTCAAGCATCGATCAAAAACAACCCCAAAAACGGCACAAATAAAAAGCATCATTTAATGTACCAGAAGGAAAATTATGCGCAGGCAGGCGAGTGCACACGGCTCCAGAAAACGGAAGTGACAAGTACAAGGTACCACATCAATGAAGTGTTGAGGTGAACCCGGGGAGGGCTGAGACTACTGCTGGAACAGCATGAACTATCTGAGGCAGCAGAGGAAGCTAAAATACCTGCTGTCAAAGCTATGACAAGAGAGAGAGAGAGAGAAAAAATAACATGTAAAAAAAACAAAAAAAATAAAAGCAAAGTGCGGAATTACAATTAAATTACCAGAAGTAGTGGCACATTTTCCCCGCATAATGCTGCAACACGATAATCACATTTACAAAGCCGTCAAGCAGCCGATCAGCTGGCAGTACATTCTACTAACAAGTACCATCCGTACACTGCTGTGCTATCGCGGTACCCTGTTCACAGGAGTCACAGTTTACTGACAACTGATCTAGTATTAAGCCTAGTATAGTAGCCTAGTATTAAAAACCTCCTGTTTAAAAGCTAGCGTGGACACGTTAAAAACCGCTGCAGGCTCAACTTTCTCTTTCTGTACCAAGCAGGCCACCTCAGTCAGTTACTGTGTGAGAGCTACACGACACTTTCCGCCCACTCACCTGATTAGTAATAAAATGCTTGTTAATTATTAATGAAGTTAAGTCACTGTGCGGCTGCATCTTAGGAAGGAAAAGAGCGGGAAAACACTGCTGGGCTCAAAGGAAACTATTATGTTAAAGTATTTAGTGAACGTAAGCTTGGATATAAAAACGGTGGATATTTATGTGTTGAAATTGCCACGAAACACTTCTTTGTGAACACTTCTAGTAGGCGTGAGAAGACGTTCGCCTTGATGTCAACTCGGGTGGGAGCCAAGTGCAACTGTTAGAAAGCATGTGCCGTCATTTGTCTGCAAGAGCAATTAATAACAAGATTATTCAAGTTTTTCAGAGGAAGTCGCACTAAAAACCACTCCGTCACACTCCCACACACTCCTTCACAGTCCTGCGAACCAGCTGGGTGCATCCTTCGCCTGCAGTACAGCTTCACAACCAGCAGGGGGCCTCTCGTCGTGGCATGGAGGCAGAGGTCACAGTGTCACTTCATTAGCAGGGAATACTATTATTATCCAGTCACATTCATTTGTAAAAGCGGGTACCAGCGCGTGGGGCCTGGACGCAGGTGGCGGAGCTACACGTCTGTGGTGCGGATGCCGTCGTCGTCCAGGCTGAAGGTGTAGGTGTGAGGCTGAGGCTGCGAGCGGTGCCTCCGGCGCTCGCTGGCCGCGTCCCCGGACGCCGTCAGGAGCCCCAGGCCGCCGCCGGGGGCCGGCGGGGCCACGCCGGGGCACGGGGCCGGGGCGGTGAGGGAGTTGGAGGAGGAGGAGGTGGAGGAGGAGGAGGAGGAGAGGCAGGGCATGTTGGGCAGGGAGCTGAAGGTACTATCCTCGTCCTCGGCGTCCAGGATGGAGGGCTCGCAGGACGACGTCGTGATGGGCATCCAGGGCTGCCAGCCCGGCGCCACCGAGCAGGATTTAACCAGGGCGGGTCGGCGGTCGTCCACGCGGGACGCAGAGGCGTTTTGACTCCGGTATAGAGAGGAGGAACGTTTGAAGGAAAGCTGAGGCGAGAGGGACGATACATGATTAGCACCATCGTCTGAGAAGACACTGGAGAGGATTTCTGAAAGACAATACGAGGAGATCACCTTAGTGGGACCTCTGAAGTCCTGGATCTTCATCTCAATGTCCCTGATCCAGCCGTGCATCTCTTCTGGAGAGTCTGTCTGCAGGGCAGAAGATAAAACCATCATTGTTAGTGTGGCTCCAGCTCTGCTTTGTGCTGCATCACATTTTAATGCTGACCTACAACGGTTAAATGTTATCCTTCTTCTCTGGCACTGACATAGAATTCCTTCTTGGTATGCACAATTTTTTTTGCGGTTGGAGGGGCAATGTGGTTTACATCACATTCGTGACAAGTTTTTGAACTGCTTATTTAGCTTATCTGAAATATATGAAAGAGGACGTGATGTTGCTGTACATCTTTTGTACATAATTTGAAACAGTTTTTCATCCTAGCTCCTCTTAAGGAGCTAGAAGACATCCGTCTTAGCCAACAAACCTCACTGCACCGGCAAAATTTGATCCATCTGACAAGTTTGTTTGTGCAGCTAATCCTCTGCACTTCACTGGCCTGAGTCAGAAAAACTTGTCTGACAACTACAAGAAAAAAAAAACGCATGAACGAGTCAATTCCACACAGGCACGCACAGAAGTGTACAAACCAGTTTACCATTAAGTCTGATATCCGCATTGTACAGTCGATAAGTGACTATATCTACAGATATAACATAGATAGAGGCATTTGAAATTGTTTGGAAAAACATAACATGGTAGATAAACTGAAGCTAAAATAATGCTGATCTTGGAGGACCTAAAAGAGTGGTGCTTCCACGTCTTCATGTAAAAATCTTCAGTTTTTCATTTCTCCTTTTTTGAACACTGCTGGCTTCTTTCACTCGGATAGGTCACACCGAGGTGTCAGTATTAAGCCGAGTGTGTTCAAGGTATACTTAAAAACTCCTCCTAGTACACAAAACTGGTTTCTTAGGTGTGAACCTCAGTCACAACATGAAACATAATAGTGACAAGGTGGAGTGGTGCACAGCACTGTTCCCTCACGGACAGAAGATCCCCGGAACAAATCCTGGACGGACTATGGACCTTTATGTGTGGACTATGTGCACATGTTCTCCCTGTGTGTGTGTGTGTGTGTGTGTGTGTGTGTGTGTGAGATAAAGATATATAGAGCGTTTAATATATGTATTTTTTTCCTCTCCGATAAAGCCCAAAGTTTCTTGCAGCTCTTCTCATCTGATCCGAAGCTGCCATCTTAGTCAGCTGTTCTCCCAGGGGAGGAGCGGCTGGCAGGAAGTTATTGTTGTTATGGTAACGGCTGGCTGACCCCGCTTCACAAAAACAAGCTGGTTACGCGCTGAAAAAAGAAGCACTGGTGCCACACACCAGCAGCAGTGCATTGAAAGAAAACAACTCAGGACTGGTGCAACAGAGAATACAGAGGCAAAACAACTTGAATCAAATCACATGGACAAGCTCAAACCTCTGTATGGAAAGAAAAAAAAAACCCAATCACCCACCTGAATGTAGAAGGTTCTAGAGCCTGTGATGATCTCGAACAGGTTGTCTCTCTGCAGGAGCTCTCTGACGGACACACAGAGGAAAAACGATCGTGTTAATATTACAAACTGCGCAGAATTTCAGAATCTGTGTGGATAATAGATATCTGTATTCAGATAGACCACACACTGTTGTCTACTGTAAAATATATGTATGAGACATCTGATCTGTGTGTTGTTCTCACTGACAGGCTTAGTGTAGACCACAGATCGTCACTGATAAAAAAATATATATCGAACACTCCTATCGAGCTTGTTCACGCACTGAGGAGCACATCTGGAGGAATCTGATGAAATTATAAATATAACACTTCCTGAATGGCTGGGAGTCTTGAGCAACATGGGGGTTTTTCTAGTCTGTTCTTATCTGAAGCGTCGCTTCAGATCTCGACTCACCCAGATTTGACCAGACACTCGTGGACCTTCTGAATGTCTCTGAGTGGAATAGATCGGAGCGGCTCCTTCTCCTGGGAGACACACACACACACACACACACACACACACACACACACACACACACACACAGGTCCGACACGGTCACACAGGAGTCATGGACACGTGAGAGGAAATTACAAAAAGGTCGGGCTGCTCACCGTCTCAGACTTGTAGTAACTGACTGCATTGTTGTCCAGGGTGAAGAACCTCCTCTTCCAGCTCTTCCTCTGAAACACAAACATGTGGTACAGTCACCACAGACTGCTTTTTTTTCCTTTTATTCCAACACTGAGTTAATAAGTTATTAGCAGGTGGTTACTCACCACATTCCCCTGTTTGACACAGTAACCGCATCTCAGCACGTCTGGCCTGTTGCCCTTCTTCTCTCTCCCTTCTGTCTCCTCGCTCTCATTCTGAAATATTTCATCACAAATGACTTCAGCATCTCCGCAGCAATCACCTAACCACCATCTTCGAGACAAATCAGATTACGCACAGAGTGGTTACGATGACGGGGACAGGCTTGGTGACAGAAAAAAAGCAGTGTTCATCACTCTGTCCCCCTCAGTAAACTCAGAGGAAATGTTTCTCTCTTGAAATCCTTGAAATACGTAGTTGCTGTTATAGTTTATACAAATAGAGGATAAATCTTTTTTTTTTTTGGTTCACATTATGTTGAACATCCTGCAGTTTTGGTGTGGTGGGTATTGCTATTTGTGCTCTGATTATTAGCTGGCAACCACGTGTAAATTTTATGCTGATTGGCTGTTTTGCGTATGAGTAATCACATGACTTTACGTTCCTCGCTCTACAGGCAGATTCTGTTCAGATTCTCTCATTTGTAAAACTTCCACTTCAATTTTAAACCACAATTTTAACAAATCTGATTATGCCTATGGGACATAGTCCACAAACATCCAGAAATGCAAGTCCTCTTTAAGGCAAATCCAGCCTGCTTGTGCCATCTCTGTCTCCTTTAGCATCACAGTAGTGACCACATCTTCCTCCATGTCACCTGGATGGGAGTCTGCACCACCACGCCACCGATGATGGCCGTCGTGTACGCCTGCTGTCTCTTCCCTCCTCCCTGCACGTCGCTGATCACCGCGGTCACATCGGACCTCGGAGGAGCAGGGCCAGGTTTAGGGACCTGTCGGGGCATATGAACAAACGTGATGTAAACGAGAGGAGTTGGAGTTTGCTACCAGCTGCCGGGCGTCGGTGCTCTCGGGGAGTCTCCATGCTGCAGACAGTGCAAACATAATGTGTTCTGCATGAAAACATCCAACACGGTCTTGGAGGAGGGAGGGGGGGGGGGGTCGGTTGTTTAAGCGGTTTAATTGTATCATGCTTTACCAGGCACCGGACACAACCCGGTGAGCAGATCTCGCATGGCTGAAAATCAAAGCCACATTATTGGGGTAATCTATGAACCAGCTGGGAAAAGCAGAGGTCAAAGAAACCACTACGGAGGTTTTACTCAACAAGGACGAATAAGTACTGGAAGATTTCTCTGAAAATTCCTCTCATTTTACAATCAATTCTTAGATTTCGCTTCCTACTGTACAGTACCAGTTTGATTTTGCCGTATAATTAATGCCAACAGCTACAATTAAAACCCCCGTGGTGGTTTTATTTACTCTGCAAGGTGCAAACGTCGGTTGCTTATATTCAACGCTGGGGGAGGCGTGGTTGTTGCCACTGGAACGACTGGTGTGGATCCTGCGGGGCAGTGAAGCGTGAGCTGCAGTTAACTGAAAAACAGCCGCCGAGCGCAGCGTCTGTGTCAACAGTCAAACTGAGATAAAGGCCCAGCGATGCACCTCAACCGCAAACGACCCGCCAATGCACAGGTTTCTGCGTGTGCCCTGGTTGTTTATTGAACCTGTGGCCATCACACATCATAGAACTTTCTCCTCTCTGTCACGACCACAGAGGCTGAAAAGTAATAAAGGAATAAAGCAAATGAATACCAGGCCTCAGCCGTAACTGGGACCTTGTGTTGTTTGTTTGTTTGTTTTAATTAGATTTACATTATACTTTGCATGACAAATTACACACATCCCTTTGGAACAACGAACAGGCCAGAAACTTGGGGTCGGCTGGGGGTGATAACTTCTTTATGCATCTAAATGCAAACTCAACTGCTTCTTCTCACTTCTTACTTTCTCTATTCACTCTTCTATTCACGTTTTATTAATGTTTCATGCCATGTCACGCTCATGTTGTACCTCAGATAAGACATGCGCGACACAACCTCAATGACTCCTATCAGGAGAGGTCCTCTCTGCTCCAGGAAGCATTTTCTTGCACAAGCTCCCTAATCGAGGCCGCGGCAGCTGAGACAGCGGGCCGGAGCAGCCGTTCTGACGAAGAGGAAGTGAAAGAGAGAGAGAGCGGTGCTGCTTCCTGTGTCGCTGCGCAGGTGAGAGGAGAAGAGAGACAACGCTCGTCTGTCGTGACGGGACGTTAGCTCGACGCCGGCTGGCGAGGTCAGCTCGACACACGCACACACACACGCACGCACACGCACAGCATGCAAATGGGCAAACTGAGCGTACACAGCATGTTCATTCACACACTCACAATGGTGTTTTGACAGCTCCGACACAGTTAGTGTTATCTCTCACATTGATGCACATTTACTATTTCCTCAGTTGGACAGTACATGAGATATTTGTGGGCAACCACGCCACTTTTCCAGTCCTTATACATATCTGCTAACTTGGCGTTTTTCTGGATGTCGATATTGTCCTTGCTTGTGTGTGTGTGTGTGTGTGTGTGTGTGGGTGCACTCACAGTGATCTTGCTGGCCCTGTTGAGAGCAGCCACCCAGTCCCTCATATCAGTCACATCGTTGGCTTGGAGGAAGTAGCGCCGGGAAACTGCGTTGATGACTGCAAAAATAAGCCGAGAACTCTCTGAATATTAACAATAACCGCATTATCTCATTTCATCACATGCGTGAATGAAATTAATGGTGCTGTCTGCAGCTGGATGTGAATGACTCCATGGAAGAAAAAACAGACTCACCAAAGCAGAACTCTGTCTTGGGCTTTTGCTTTGCTGTTGCTTCGCTCACCTGAGAACAGGAGGGGCGAGAACACAAACGAGTGAGATGAGAAGGGACAGAAAGAGGAAAGAAGAGCGGAAAGAAGGAGAGGAGTCAGATGGATGAGGAGACAAAACCAAAAGGAGACCTAAGGAAGAGACTGGAGACGAGAGAAAAAAGTTAATGGGGAAGAAGACTGGAAGAAGGGATGAAACTATAGAAAAAAAGCAGAACAGCGAAGAGGAGGCAAAATGACAAAGGAGAGCAGAGACACATTTCTTGACGTCTCTTTGACTCAGTGTGTCCAGGGAGGAGCTGTCAGCGCCGCAGCTCAGTGAAGCCAGATGTCATTATCTCTGGTAAGCCCAGCGAGCGCGCCGACATCTGGAAAACTTCACAAAGCCTGCCTCTGCGTGTGACTCGAGCAGATAGCTCCGCTCTGCTCTATCTGCGCACGTTTCTGTCTGTGCGCTCTGGGAACCCCTGGGTCCGCGCCGCTCAGACACGCGTTTGGTTCGCGGGGCCGTTATGTAACCGCGACCCGCGGCGTGGCGTGGTGACAGCCAGCGGTTTACCTTGGAGATGTAGGTTAGTTTCAGGCTTCCAACAAAACTGGCTCCACTGGGCAGGTTCTGCATGCAGAAACACAAACACACAGACCCGTCATTGGCTCAGAGTCCAAGGTTACGCGGCCGCTATTGGTCAATTTCGACTTCCTCTAGCTGTTTGTGCAAGTTAGTGTCATGCATGTGTGTGTGTGTGTGTGGAGCACCTGAGGGTTGTCCATGTACCACAGCAGAGCATTGCTCTGTGTGTCCAGGATGAAGTATCGCCTCTGGAAGCGGCAGCTATTCTCCTTCTCCTCGATGTCCAGGAAGCCACATACACGGTTCAGCCGGTCCACGTACGGCATGCTGCTGCTATCACATACCACTGGACACACACACACACACACACACACACACACACACACACACACACACACACACACACACACACACAGACACACACACGCAGAGACACACACACGCAGAGACACACACGTCAGACAGGCATTGAGAGTCAAAATGTTCAGGGAGCAACAGAAGGAGACAGACTCATAGGAGAGACAGATGTGGAGGATAAACCATCTTTCAGGGACTGTACTAATGCATGCGTGTGCGCGGGCGTACACGGGCGCACACACACACACACACACACACACATACACACACACACACACAGGAAGACAGAGACCCACTCGCTCTCAGCAGTTTTTCATGTGACGTGATTGAGGCTGAGCAGCAAACCCTGGAGCCCGGGGCTGAGCTGAGGCCTCCACCACAGCCAAAAATTACAGACTGCACTCAAGATCTGCACACACGCACATTTCCACTGGCCAGAGAGGAGAGCAGGAGGGAGGGAGGGAGGGAGGGAGGGGAAAAAGGAGGAGGGGAGGGGGAAGAGAGATGCATTCATGAAGATGATGCCATGCATGTGAATCACCACGCTGCGGACTGACTGAATGACTGAGTGACGGATTCCTCGACCACATCGGCGCTCATTCAGCTCAGACACTCAGGCACGCAGATGAGACTTCGATAGCGATGGAGGAGCTTATCCACGGCAGACATCTGTACATGAAAGCACTTCTCATTGTTTGTTGAGGAGGAGGTGATGATGGTGGAGGGGAGAGGGAGGTTTCAGAGCACTTCTTGAAGGGCGAGAGCTCCGTTTGAGAGTCGCCGGTGCCACCTGCTCCTGTTGCATCTCTGCAAACTACGCACCACAGTTCGACACTCTGGGCGCAGGTTTGCTCCATTCTCCTGTTCACAAGTCCTGACTTTCACCACATCTTGAGTGCAATGCGGCCACAAAGGTAACACATTGGCTAACTAGGCCACATCTGTGAATGATTTCTTTTTTTTTTCTTTAAGAACAAAAATTATAACCTAAGTGACAGCGGTATAAAATATATAATAAGGACTGAGTGGCTCTACAGAGCTGTCTTGGCTTTAAAACCTCTCAAGAGATGGAACTGATCTAACTTTCCATGAAAGCACACACACACACACACATACACACACACAGGTCGCACAACAAAGGCCAGACAGAGTCATAACAACAGATGCACATCTTCACCGTGTCGCTGGAACTCCTGTGAAGCTATTTTCGAGACGACGGTGAGGAAAACGCTTCATTTTGAAACCGCTTGAGAGGAGTGGTGGGCTGTTTCGAAAACATCATCGAGCGGCACGTTGTTATTTGAAATAGGTCAAAGATTCAAAGAAGCCTCCTGCAGAAACTTTACCCTGGGTGTAATGGAACAGCCAAAGCCACAGAGGTCAAACTAATACCAATGCATAGACTGGCACAACCCACACACACAAGTAAACCATTTCGGGCATCAGAAAACATCTGCTGTAGCCATTAGAGGGAGAGGCAGTGGTGAGGCTGTGGCATCTTTGGCAAAACTTTGCCAATAAATATAATTCGGTAATTTCTATGAGCTTTAGAGCGCTGCAGCCTTAAAAAGGAAAGCAGGATAACGCAGACACACATACAGTATTTGGAGTTTGTGCGTGTGCGGACAGAACACGCTGTACAGATCACAGCAGTGATATCACTGCCATTGTCTTTTTTACCACTTCCAGGCCGGTGAAGTGAAACCCACCTACGTTCAGTATACACATCTGCTTTATTTGTGTAACTGCGTTAACCACTTACATCAACCCTGACACGACTGATCTCACTCTGTGAACATGTGCTATAAGGGTCTGAGATTGACAGAGACTGAGACTGAGACTGACAGAACGCAGACAGTCCGCTCCTCACCCCCACCCCCCTCCCCTCCCCCGGCCTTGAACGCAACTCAGCGGTGGCAGGTTTCAATAAAAAAAAACCTCCGTCCTCTGTCGATTCAAACTCATAGCTGCGGCGAAAAGCTCGGAGCGAGGCACCACGTGGCTAATTTTCTCCGATTTCCGGGCTCCTAAAAACGTTACGCAGCAGGCTCAATGGAATTACCCCGGCTTGGACCCATAACATATCAGTAACAGGCTGACTATAGTCCATAAAAACATCAAATGAATCATTTGAAACTGTCAACGCGCTCTTGCTCTTCTCCAATGGGAGGATGCGCCAGCTGAGGTGGGACGTTACTGATACTCCACATACACTGACATTACATTCAGTATTTCAGATGTACTGATATAACAGAGATAGTGTAAGAGGGTTATTGGTTGTGTGAGGCAGTCAAAAAAAAAGGTGTGTGGTTTGATTTGAATTCTCTACCGAGCAGCAGCTGGCGCGTGAAATCTAGCTGCTGATAAAGGTTAGAGGATGAAATTGTTAGAGGGTGGGGTTGTTGTCAAAGGGAAATACAGGGCCAATGTACAGTTCTGTTTAATGTTACCATGAATGAATTAGCATCTCAAAGCAAACCTTGATGTGAAAAGTGTATTAAGAAGCTGAATTTGGTTCCATTGTGTAGGGGTTATCACATCTGCTTTACAGGCAGAAGGTCCTCGGTTTGACTCCCACAGGATCCAGACTCTGTACTCACGCACCCACACCCCCGAAACACACAACAATGTTAATGGATATTACACAACCACGCTGCTACACTTGTCATCCGATCTGCCTCGCAACCGAATGTGCAAATGTGTGGAAAAGCTATGCAGCACGTGTTGCTTCTTCAACATTTTCATAGACAATTCTACTGTATGTACTTCTGAGTATTATGTGTATTTTATTCAAATACTTTGTTGACATACAACTGCTCAGTGCGCCTTGAGTTGCCCCTCAGGAACATATCATTATTTTAGTAAGTATTTAAACTGAACCGGACTGGATTAGACTATGGTGACCTCAGTTTGAGAAATACCAATGTTGGTTAACAGGAAAAAGGACCCCGGTCTCAAATCCTGATTGGACGGATTCTCTCAATAAGGAGTTTCTATGGTCTCCCTGTGTCTGCGTAGGTTTTCCTCACACAGTTTCGGCGAATTGGAGGCCCTGCCCCTAGGTGTGACTTTGAGATTGAATACTGTGTTGGTGCTCTGTGATGGACTGGAGCCCTGCCCAGGGTGCACTCCCTAATCTGGAGATGGAGACTGGGAACTAAACTTGGTGAGTTAATGAATGGATGGGTGAGGTAGAGCAGAAAGTACACGGTTTCATTTTAAATACATAAAACAGCAGGGAGCAAAGTCTAGCTTGGGTGAAACGTGGACACATGTAATAATCCTAAAGTTATCCAGCCTTTTCTCATCTTTATAGTTCTCCACCAGGGCCGGTACGTCCCTCTGCATCTCCAAGAAGCTCTTGAAAACCCAACTCCTCCCAGATCATATCCTCTCTTAACTTTCTACACTTGTTCTCGTACTTATCACCACTGCACTCATGACCCGGATACTCTGAGTGAAGAACGCAGGGCACCATTTCTTGTCACCATAAACATATGTGGATGTGCACACACGCACACACACACACACACCGTGATGAGGAGTTACTCAGCGACACCTGACAGACGGTGCAGCGGCTGAGCTCAGATGACCTGCCCTGAGTCACCAGACACTGCCACACCTACCGTGCTGCGGCCCCATCACACACACACTCATGGTGACACAGACAGACACAGACAGACAGAGAGGCAGAGAGGGAGAGAGAGAGACAGAGAGAGAGAGACAGAGCCTGGGCCCAGTCCTTACCAGTGTGCGTGCAGAGTCAGTGGGCGCAGCGGGTTGCGCCCCGCACGGCTCCGACGCGCTGAGGAGACACTCCGGACAGATCGCTCCTCCGCCGCATGCTTCGCGATCAACTCTCAACAACTTTTCACAACTTTTATCTGTGCGTGTGCGAGCCCGGCGCGCCGCCCCGCTCCAACACTCCCGTCTGTTTGTTTGTGTGATCGGATTACAGAAGACTTGTCTCCTTTTTTCCGGGTTGGACGTTTCGTTATTAGAATAAACCAGCCCCGGATGTGATCTATGCGTCCTCGAAGCTCCGGCCGGGTCTCCTCCTCCTCCTCCTCCTCCTCCTCCTCCTCCTCCTCCTCCTCCTACTCTCTACCGCTGCTGCAAACTCTCAACATGTACTAATCAGAGCGCGGTTTTCTTTCTGATTATTAAAACTTTTCATAATGGAGGAGGCGTAGCGTTGGTTTCTTCCTCTTTCAGTTTTACTTTTTGTTTTTTGGAGGAAATACATAAAACGTAGTAGAACTGCAGTTCTTCCTGAGACACGCAATGCTCCGAGGAGTGTGAAACACACATACAGAAAGTTTCTATCTATCTAGCTATCTATCTATCTGTCTATCTATCTATCTATCTTTCTATCTATCTATCTATCTATCTATCTATCTATCTATCTATCTATCTATCTATCTATCTATCTATCTATCTATCTATCTATCTATCTATCTATCTATCTATCTATCTATCTATCTATTCTAGTCTCTTCTCTAGACTCTTCTAATCTGTCTATTAGAGAGATATATGCAGCTGAAAAGATAAAATGCTTTACACATTTATCTGGTTGTTGAAGACATACTAAATATCTTTCATTTCGATGGGTTCAACTCTAGAATTTGTGACAAGTGACCTCAACAACGAGCGACGTAAACCACAAATGTCTGTCAGTTTCAGTTTACGCCCGAGAGGGAAAAAAAAAACATGCTAGGCATGTTAGCTGGAGCCAAGGAGGAGGCCAAGGTTTGTCCCCAAAGCTGTAGTGTCCAAATTAGATAGCGGTTTATATAGGCATTTAATTCTCTTTAGTGTAGTTTTTATGTCAGATCTCAAAATGCAAAGCAACACCTGCAACATCAGACAAAAGTTGCAGCCTAAAACATGTTTGACCTTCCACGTGTGAGTTGACAGGCCGCTCAGACTGTATCTTGCATAAATACAGTGCTCCATTGTTGCTTCATTTCTTTCCCACCTTCAAACAAAGGTAACCACAGTTTAAGTCCAGTGATGAAACTCCAGGGAGATAGAGAGAAAGAGAGAGAGAGAGAGAGAGAGAGAGGCCAGGGAGGATGAACTGACCTGACCCCTTGGTTTCAACACAAGGGTCACGTCAGGAGTCTGTCTTTAGTTTGCACACACCCACGCTCTTCCTCGGAGCAGAGCCCAACACCTTTATAAGTGCTGAAATAAGGAAATTTGCATTTTTTTTTCCTTTGCCTTCTTTTGGTAAAAGTCATGGCCTGGTAAGAGGAAGTGGTTGCACATCATATGACCTGCCTAAGGAGGGAGACTTACCTCGCTGATTTCATATCCTGTGGCGACTGCACAGGATTCATGTTACGCAGCTGCAAAAGGAAGTCCTGAAGTTTCCACAAGTCACCTCACAAACATACGCACACACATGCAGATGCAAATGCGCTCCCCTAAAAAAAAAAAAAAAAACGCTCACACCCTAATTCTGCCTTCCTAATTTTCACACTTCTTTACCTTCACTTTTGCAATCAGGGGCGTCAACAAAAGCACTAAATTGTTTCCTCTTGCCTTTTAAAGGTCGAGTGTGGGGTGTCAAATGTCGCTGCAAGGTTAACATACCCACACACATACTGAATACACACACACACACATAGGGGTGCGATTGTATCTTTATTCAGACAAGCTTGCATGCACAAAAAAAAGAAAAGAAAAGAACAAATCGAGCGCTAAACACATTACCACAACTTTTTGCAAATAGTTTCCACCCCGGTTGCCTTGACGACAGCACAGGTGAGTAATGTGGTTCTCTGGAGTCATGCGAACGTTGCGCTACACTAACCCACGGAGGCGCCCAAGCCCCGACCAAAACCACACCTAAGTCAGGGGTAAGTGTACTTGACTTTGTACACACAGATTCCCCACCATGCTCACGGTGGCTTCACAGCTTTGAATCACTTGACAGTGAATGCGCCGCTACGGACAACGAAGGTCGCTATTCAAGTTTAAGAACAAAGGACAGAAAAAATGACACAGTTCAAGGCCCTGGATTCAAGCTTGAATACGTGGATTTGATTTCACCATCACGGTCGTGATCAGAAACAGACTTTTATAGTCTCGAACCCCTAATTAAACCCTTCTTCACCCAAATCCTTTTTTTTATTGTAAACCTGGATTAAAGATGTCTGAGGGGGCACAGTGAAGGAGAAGGAGGGGGGGCGGATGTAGGGACGACACAGGAGACACAGATCGGGAGGAGGTGATGGATCTGTGGAGATAGAGAGGAGGGGGAGGGGGTTCACAGCTGAGTGAAGGCCAGCCGCAGCAGCAGGGTGGAGGCCAGCAGGATGGGGCTGGAGGCCAGGGCCCCGGCACCGTTGTGGTGCCCGTGGCTGTGGCTCTTGTGGGGGCCGTTGCAGTCGTCTCCGGAGCAGCACTCCATCTTGGCCCCGGCTGTGGTGCCGTAGGCCTTCTCACAGAAGCCCTTGTACGTGCATGACTTCATCACCGTGTCTGGAGGGAGAGAAAGAGAGAGAGAGAGAGAGAGAGAGAGAGAGAGAGAGAGAACGAGACAACGGGGGCAGAAGTTCACAGTCAGATTCGCTTTGAGGCGACTTGAAATCGTCGGAGCCGTAATGACGCCGTGCACCCGGTGAACTCCCTCCCACACTCTCGCTTCTCTCTCCTCACACTCTCCTCACAGTCGAGCATGCAGAGCTCTGTGGTTATCATAAACGGCCGGGATAACATCCAGCAACCATCGATGGTAACACGCACATAAACAAACAGCACAAGACAGATGTTTCATATCTCCGACATGAGCAGGCGTTTGCTGACCCCTAGTGAAGCTTTTTTCCACCGGCTTCAAAGACATCGAGCTACTGTTGCACATTTCGACAGAGGTGTGTGTGTGTGTGTGTGTGTGTGTCTATACTCACTGGGGCCTTTGATGGTGGAGCAGGCGTCGGCGTACTGTGGGCAGGCCTGGGAGCCCTGCTGGTTGCATTCGTCCTCATTGGACGCCACGCACGTGTAACATTTGAGGGCGTGGTCTTTGCAGACAGAACAAGAGAGGACACCTGACTGAGACTCAGCACCAATGTTCGTCTATGTACATGCTTTAACACGCTTAAAGGTGCATGGAGTACAGCTCCAACCAATCAAATTTTCACACTTTTGCACATAATTTGCAAGACCAAAAATGATTAAAATGGAGTATCCTTAATATCTGGTTCTAATAGTGAAGCTATGGAACATTGGTTCCATCAGAAATGCCCCCAGATGGTGTTTTACAATCCCTTTAACAATCCCATTTTTGATGTGGGAGTGTAACAGTTTGCTTCTGCACAGATCCTCCTTTTTTGCACATATCTGTTTCATTCTTATCTGGTAATCGCACGTCACGACTTTGTGCTGATTGGCCGTCTTGCCTGACCTGCCTGACACTCACATGAATGATCATGTGACTTCATGTTTCTTGCTTCACTTCAGAGCTTAGCAACCAGTCTTCTACATTTGAGCCAGAATCAGAGCGAGGATATTGAGGGAAAAAAACACTGACATTTAACTGTAAACTTCACCAAACTTCCTCACAGTCCCATTTACTTGCATACCTGAACATAGGTGGGTACATACACACAGTTTTAGAGGCAGGGGGCGGTATCATTTATCACTATTGTATTTTAGGTCACATTCTGTTTCTATTCAAAATCGCTTGTTTTGTTTCAAAGCCGAGGTAAAAGTGTTTTTCCATCATAGGGCCCCTTTAAATGCTCTAGAAGGACAATATCCACAACTGACACCATTTTGTATGCCAGCATCCTGAATCATCTGTAGCATCTAACTCTTTTCTAACCTCTGCCAGCTTATCAACCAGCCAAATGAAACCCCAAATCCAGTGTCGCAGGGTAACTTACTGTGGCAGGCCAGAGAGAGGAGCAGCAGCAGGCCGAGAGCGGTCTTCATGGCAGGAGTGTGTCACCGTGTCTTCAGGAGTCCAGAGAGAGAGCGAGAAAGATGGGATGAGCGGAGAGAGGAGGCTCTGATGGAGGGGACACCAGGAGCTGAGGTGTGAGAGGAGGGGAGGTTTAGCCATGGGAAGGTGTCTGAGGGCATTAAGGTCTTATCTCTGTAATCTGCATCCATGCTGCACAGCCAGCACCCTGTGGTAATGGACTTAACCAGGCGAGCTTTAACAGGGAGGCAGTTACAGGGTGATGAACGCCGAGGTCACTCATTAGTGATGATATCTCAACACCACAGCACTGTTTTGGGAACTGGGGACGGTTTTTCAGAGGGCGGATGCCAGAGCGATGCTGAAGCTGCCAAAAAAGCTCAAGGTCATTAAACCCCTCTCGTCACTTAGCTCGGCTGGGACGTCTGATGTATGTAAACAGAGCGTGTCATTAACTGCACTAAGGCTGACACACACACACACACACACACACACACACACACACACACACACACACACACACACACCCACACACAGGTAGTGCAGAACAACCAGAGGAAAAACAAGACAGACTTAGTGAAGAACAAAGTATATCCATGTTTATTCAGGCAAAAATACAATTAGTCGTCGATGTGCTGACATAAATCTGCGTCTCTAATTTACAAATACAAAACAAATAACTGGAAGAAGAGGCTAAAGCAGCAACACAACATTAGAGGCGACAAATTCATTAGAGTGGAACAAACAAAAATGGTGAATTTACATAGTGGTAAAGAGGCTGAGCAACCCGCATTCAAACTTAGTGACACACGTCATAGAGACCAAACGATTAGCCTGTTTACTTTTAGTGTCAAGTTTCTTTGACTAATATGGATTAAAATCGCCCACAATTACTACTAAAGTGTAATTTTGTGTTTAGCCATCAGAACATGATGTTGCAACACATTTGGCTTATTTCATTTAAATAGAAATAAAAGAAAAAAACATCCGTAGAAAAAGGCATCGGAAAGGGGGACTTTTTGATTCCAGAGCGAGCCACCATTGGAGAAAAAAAACACTGTGCCACACACAAAACTACTTTCAGTGTGTGTGTGAAGAAAAACAATCTGCATTCTGAGAAACATGCCGCTAGTGAGACGATCGTGCAAAGGATCAGATTCGTCTAGTGCAGGGGCATAAATACTCACACCTCCATGGCACAGAGGCAGACTCTGCTTCCTCTGTGCAGAGAGGCTGATGTGAGGACAGGAAACTCAGCGTGACACAGTGGCGGTTTTACATGACGATCGTTAACTTACTGCTGCTCACGTTTCGGCACGTGATGAACAGTTTTGAATATATTCCAGGCAAGATATAAAGTCGTTTTGTTTTCATTTTATTCCAGGTACAAACACGAGGATGCTGGCCGCACCTCTCTCCCACCGAGGGAAGAAGCATCTTTGATAACGGGACGGGACGATGGCACAGTTGGTGCGTCCGCTCTGAAAGGGCCGTGATTGTCGGGTTGTTATGCTAACGTGTGGCTGACTCTCTAGTGTAAACCGGATAAAGCAATGCTGTGAATTCATGGCAGCTTTAGTTTCACTGGCCAACAGGACCAGAGTCCCTGCTGACTCCCGTGTTACTGTGTGAACACTGTACTTCCTCTGACAATCCTAAATCCTTTCCTCCTGTTCTTGTGCAGCTTGTCTTTAACCCTGACCTCATTCCTCACCACAACAATACCCCTGAGCTTTTTTGCTCTTTCAGAGTTAAATCCTTTTTTTTTTTATACTTTATAGAAAAATACATTTTTACGGATTGCTCGCTTTAATATAAAACAATCCTTGTGGGAGGCCCGTTGATATATGGTGCAGGCCTGGATGTAACTCTAAAACAATCCCAGCCCGCATGATGTCATCCTGTTGGAGGAGCTGCTGGGAATCTAGCCGTTAAGCCGCTGGGAATTTAAGTTGAGTCACAAGCAGGTTGTTGTTCACTGGCACGACGGGCGAGAGAGAGCACGAGAGGTCCAGATGGCCTCAAAAAATGCAAACAAAACGCAGCGACCACATACGAAGGACAGAGTCCCGACTCGGACGACAGATAGGATGTTCAGACCCTTCTCGGGTCTGGTCACGACTAGTGCAACTGTAGTGTGCAGGAAGTAACTTTTACACATCTGTACATGAGCAGTCTCCGTGGAGCAGGGCTGACACAGAGCTGGGAGCTGCTTGCTGGCTGGGGGCATGCACAGGGTGTGACCCTTAGACAGGGCCGGAGGAGGGACGGTTGAGGCTGATCCACAGGGACTCTCTCTCTCTCTTTCTCTCTCTCTTTCAGTCGGTCTTTCCCATCTTAGCAATCAGCTCATCACAGATCTTTGTGAGTTCCTCGATCTCTTGATTCTGTGAGAAAACAACAAATGTGTCACACGAGTATATCTTGTACACTTGCATAAAAGACACATCAGTGGAAGGATGGGGATTGCGTGATCATTGGGAGCCCCATCAGCAAATTCCAGACCAAATGGGATGATGTGTAAAAATGAATTAAAGGGCGATTGCTTGTTGATCCTTTTCATTCTCAATTGAAAACACATTTTTATAGGTCTATATTAATTCTTTGATGCCAGCAGGGGCGCAAAAGTACTTTGTTGTTTCATTTTTTTAAATCATCTGCTACCTTCTGCTGCAGAGCTTGTTCCAGGGAGTCGTTCTTCATCTGCTCCTTCCTCAGACTGGCAGTCAGCGCCACGCTCTCTGAGCTCGCCTTCGCCCGCACCTGAGCGATCTCCTCGTTGGCCCTGAGAGAAAACGCGCAACGCGTGAGAATGGATGTCTCACAGCGGTTGGGGAAGCTCATTTGTCCCGATGCATACTTGTCAAGTTTCTCCTCAGCGTGGAGCTTGAGCGTCTGGTATCTCTGCTCCTCCTGCTTGACTCGGGCCAGGTAGTCCTGAGCGCACTTCTTGAGCACCTCCTCATTCTGCGGAAACAAAGCTCACGCTCACACCGTGCTGAGGAGTCCCGAGTCCGATGATGCACTTTTAACCTTTTGTTTTTCACGGGTAGTTAACGTTAACATTGGAGGCTCTTCTTCCTCTAATCTTTCTGGATTCCTGAAGCTGCACACATCCACTCCTGGAAGCCGCCCAATTAAAACCAGCGCGGCTTCCTGTTCGCCCACGAGCAGCTGCTCCACAGCAGCTGTGGGTGAGCGGGGGGTCAAGATTTTGGGGGCAAACTGCTTTAATCTATTGGCTTTTTTTCCACCAGTTGCTGGGAATGAGAACTATGTGTTATTCATTGCGAGCCTCCATGTAAACCCCCCCCTCTTCCCACTTGTCTTACCTCTGGGCGACCACTGCCCTTAATCGCACGATACCTTATTGTGGTCTTAATCCTGTCAAAGCCCTCCAACGTGTGCTGCTAAACAGCTGACCATCACAGCCCCTGAAACTTTCACTGAGCCGTGAACTGGTCTGACTCCCGCTCACTTACTTTCCTTAAAGCCCTCCAGGGTGCTCTTCATATTTTCGTAACGGCGAAACACATCCGACAGCGAGCGCTCCACGGAGTTCAGGTCGGCCAGGGCGGCCTCCTTCTCCATCGACATGGTGTGCAAGGCCTTCTGGGAAGTCACTTTGTTGCGCTGCTCGTCCTCTGAGAAAAGAAAAGAAGTCGTTAATTGCGATTGTTAAAATCTTCCATGCCACGAAATTGATTGAAACAAGCCCAAGTGAGTTAAAACTGTCTGTTCTGTACCTATAAACACACAGTTGAAATGTACTAGTAGACGTTTCTAGAAACATGTCTACTCACCTATCATCTGGGCGATTGTCTTCTCGTACTCTGCAACAATCTTCCTGTAGCAGGACAAAATGTATGGCACGTCTTACTTAACCTGATAACAGACTGGCAACATTTGCGTCACTGAAATCTCTTGTTTACGAGATCCAGATCTGATAAATCAGTGATGTTTCTGCGTCGCAGCCGAGCAAAAGTTCTCTGACCTCATCTCCGCGACCTCTTGTCTGCTGGCCTCGAACTTCTTCTTCCAGTCGCTGGCTTCGACCTCTTTAGTGATGATCTAAACACAGACGACTTCTGTGAGTCCAACTCGAGGCAAAGCTTGCCTAAACATTTTCATGGTCCACTGGGGCTTAAACAAGCACACCGACGACGTATTTCACGTCGGATGAGCGTTAAAAGCGAGTGTGTACCTCCTCTTTAATGAGGGTGAGGACGGCTTGTTTTTCTGCCTCACTGATGCAGATAGAGTCCAGGACCTGACTTCCTGTTTTCTCCATTTCAGTTCCCCCTGACTTGTTCTTCAGCTTGCACGGGTCCTCGTACTGCTGCGGGCAGAAGGATATCAGTTAGGTCAGCTTTTGTCTTTATTGCACTTCCTGTAGCTAAACTGGCGGGTAAGACCACTTTTTTTTATGACCAAGACAGTCTCCATTTTGTCAAGCAGCATCCATTCATACGACCATAAAACCCTTTTACGAACATCTCTCCCCTCAAGCTCTCACGTTATTGGTTTATTATTTACAGCTGTGTACTCCCGCAATTTACTACTATTTTACTTCTTTTTCTAAGCATTAGGCAACTACTGGTCGTGCCGGTACAGAATGCATCATGTTCACTGTTTAATAAACAAGATGCCGTAGCTGCTCAGAAAAAGCTGACGGTTTGCTCACTCCTCAGTGACATGTGCTGGTTTTGGTTTACTCTGCGCCCTGGTTATTTCATACTGAACTTCTTTCCCATTTTGTTACCATTTTTCTGTTCCCTCTGATCATTTTTTCATCATCTCCTTCTCACTTTTCACCACATACCCATTTTGCCTTTCATCTACTATTCTTAGACATCTCAGGCCCCTCTTGTTCTTCTCCTCTCTCTCCTCTCTCATTTTGTCCTTCCCTGGATTATGACAGTCAAATTCTAATCTCCCGAATGCTAAATCTAAATCCATCTGTCACCTGAGTCCGTGAACACGGTGGCAGACGCTAAGCAGCTCATGCCGTCCTGTGGCACAGTGCCGTCATAGTATCAGACGGCCGATCACACCGACTGCAGATTTAGATAGGCGGCAAATGCAGGCGGGTCTGGACAGAGGCTCGTTCAGTCTTGCCTTTATAATGTGAGTATCATACCACTGTGGCGGTACAGAGAGAAGGGAAATGGAAATGTAGCACTGTTGGATGTATTTTTCTCTGTAAATTTTTCTGTAAATTTCTGGTCCAGTTTAGCCACTAACCATGTTTTGCTCCCACCTAGTGGTCACAGGCGGTACCATGTAGCTGTGGTGGTGCTGAGCAGAGTAGTGTGAACGTGCCACCGTGCTGAGGAATAAATGGGCTGCATATGGAGGGATTGAGGAGAGAAAGAGACCGTAAGTGACTTGTAACTCACCACAGAGCAGCAGTCTGTGTCCTCAGGCTTTGATGTCACATGGCAATCCGGACCTGAAGACATTACGAAGACATTCAGGGTTAACGATGGTCTGTGATGCTCTAATCAGGGATACAAATCTACTGCAGCCACATGTGATACTACTTAACACATTAAATCACTCAAAATTGAGGATCAAGCAGTGAAATTAAAAGTCCCATTGAGTAGGCCTAGTGAAGTATTCTGAAGCATGTTCTGAAACAACAATTTTCCATAGTTTTGAAAACAACAAACTGCTCGGTTTCTCTCTGGTTATGACCTGTTATGTTATGACTGCTGCTGCTTCTTTTAAGGAAAAAGGAATCAAGGAACCTCCTCGTACAATGTAAGTCATTTATTAGTTTAACACCATCATTCCTTGACAAGCGATGAAAACTCAGGCTCGTGATACAGTGATGCGCTGTTATATAACACGTGTAACAGTGAAGCCTCTACAGTAGGTCTCTAGAGCTGGTGAGGGAACCAGCGTGATCACATAATCTGAACTGCTTTTATAAAACAAAACAGCTCCTCTCAAACGACCAGAAACCGCACGGCTGCTCTGAATGCCTGTGCACAGTCACAGGTTTGAGTTTGCAGTGTGAGATGATGTGAAAGTTAATGATTAAAGTCGTGTCGGTAGGTAAAGATAAGCTCACTGTGCCGCATTGATCGAGGGAACCTAAACCCCTCTGTCTAAACTTTAACGCCCACTGAGCTGGGTAATAACAGAGCTATTGTGTCCCCACACAGCGTCTCTGTGAGGACCTGGGTGGCTCTCTACCCTGGACGTAGGAGTGCGACATAAAATCGATCTTCATCTCTGTACTCACTGCTTTTGTCCTTGTCCGGTTTGACCCCGACGCTGCTCGCCAGCTTCTCCTCGTCCGTGGCGAGGTCTCCATGGTGGTCGTCCTTTCAAAACAGCAGCAAAGGGCATCAGCCGCAGCCAGTTAATACCTCACACATGTCGACTCCTAATACTAGCGTGCGGGTCACATGGGCGGCGGACGCGTCGCAGGCTCTTACCTTCCTGCTGAAATCCTGCTGCGTGGGTTGGTTCTGCTTCACTTTGCAGGAGTTCCTGAGAACGAAGGTCAGCGGAGACATCAGTGTGGACACAAAGCAGAGCTGCGTCTATGATATGTGTGCACATGTGCACTGGTGTATTGATGAGAGGTGAATGCAGCCAGACCTCATTGCTCTGCTCTGTGTGTGTGTGTGTGTGTGTGTGCGTGCTGAGATCGCATGCTCGGCTAAAAGAGCTGAATAATGCGGAAGGAAAAAAAAAAGCAGATTAATGAGAGAGATTGTTTCCAAACTGAAAGGAGAGAAACAACGGTGGCTCAGAGCATTAGTGGGAATTACAGGGCTACCACTGAACTTCTCTCCTTTGCTTTCTCAATCTACTCCACACACTTTCACTGTGCGTAGGGAGGAAATGTTTAAGTCGGGCGGATGAAGACACAGCTGAGCCTGGACTCAACTCAACAGCAAGGACTCAAGTGACAAACACACACGCACACACACACACACACACACACACACACACACACACACACACACACACACACACACACACACACAGACGTCTGCACACAAAGTTGTACAGTACTTACAACAGAACACAGAGGAAATGGACTTGCTCTGCAGTCCTGATGCCACACAGAGAGGAGGGAAACAGAATGACGGGTTTGGAGGGAAAAGGAAGGACAGACACGGGAGAGGATGGGACAGGGGTGAGTGCAGGGTTATTATAGTTTAGTAAAGAAGAATGTAAAAACTTTAGGTCTAAGAATCAAAGCTTGATGGAAACAAAACATCGAAACTACAGTTGAACTAAAATATGCCAAAACGTTTAAATCATGCAGAGCAACGTGCTGGAATACATTTATACAAAACAAAAATATATAAAAATGTTTTATACAAAAAAAAAGTAAAAAATCAAATTGATGTTTGATTTTTCTCCTGGTTTGTTCATTGATATTTTCATCGAGGCAATACATTCCTGGAGAGATCATAAAATATTTTGACTAAATTTAAATTGCTCGGTTATTCGATTTTCAGTCTGGACACAATCCCAGACAAACATATGACTCAGTGGGAGAATCTGAGCAATTTATGACAGCGAAGCCAGGGACATAGAAATTAATGCATCCAATAACGTACCACTGGGCCACAACTGTTTACAAAATAAATAAATCAGGAATTTGACTTAATTCATATTACTGCAATATGGACAATATGTATAAAATGGGAAATGGAAGTATATTGGGCCAAGCACGTATTTAGACTAAAAATACTGTTAGAAGTCCTGTTTCTGCCTGTTATAAGAGTGTGGCTATGTCACTTGACTTGAATCTGATTATCTTTAATCAGACAGAGCTGAACTTGCGAGATCTTGCCAAACGAGCAACGCCCGTTCAAAGACGTAACAGTTAGAGGCTCAGAGCTGAGTGTATAGACCCCTAAAAGGCTGGAGGGCACAATAGACTGGTGCTTTTGTAAAACTTGATAATCAGGGTACGGGTCCCCTTCAGCTGGAGCCTCCATTCAAAATACCACAAGAGGGCGCAATTTGACAATGGCTTCTTCTAATCTGTCACCATCTCTGATGTTTGTGTGTTAGAAAGCTAGGACTGCTTTAGTTCGTGAAAGGTTACAGTTAAGCATATATAAATCAGCATCTTTGGGATAAGAAAAAGCAACTGAAGAACAAATCAGCCTGAAAACTGATAAAGTACCGGGCCTGCATCATGCGACGACACGCAAAACAATTAAGAAGCAAAATGTAACAGAAAGAAATCTTAAAACTATAATAACGCTGACAAGAAATGAATGGATTTGCAGGAGAGAGATAAAAAAAGCACACACACACACACACACACAATAGGTGCCCACAGTTGGTTAAAATTGGAACACTTTGATCACTTCAGGTTCATTGTGCAGACTGGCAAGCATTCACTAATGTTCCTAGCAGCCATAAAAGAGAGAGCAGCGTTTGTTCAGCTTGCAAATCCGTGAGTCATGTTAGCGGAGCCACTGACTGACGGATGAAGGACGCTGGCCTTTGTGTACGTTATGTTCCTCACGTTCTACTCACGTGATAATTGCGTTGTTGGTCTCACAGGCGAGCTTTGTGTTCGACAGCACAGCGTCACAGTTCCTGTTGCCGTTAAGCGTGTCGGGGTCCATGCAAATGTCCTGGCCGGGGGTCGGGTTCGAGTCTGGGCTGGAGTCAGACGTTGTTGGAGCCTGGTCGTCCACCTCCGATGGATCGGGCTTGTTTAGGGAGGAGAGGACGGACAGCGTCGGGGGCCGCAGGGCTTGATTCTGCAGGAGGGGCCCGGGGCTCGGTTTGTTGCTCAGAGTCAGGTTGAGGTTTTGGTCCAGACCAAAGCTGCTGTCACTGGGTGGAGAGCTGGTCAGGTTGTTCAGGGAATCAACCTCCTGAGGCGAAACTGGCCCGACATCCTGGTTGGAGTTCTTGTCCAGAAAGTGGTTTGTAACATCAGGGAGGACTGAAAAAAAGGGAAGAAAAGGATGCAATTTAAGCATGAGACTGAAATTATGTTGAACTTTCTGAGACATATAATCACAAAGTGCTTCACAATTTATGGTGCCTTAAGAATAGAAATAGTTACTCCAACATACATGGAATTACTTCACAATAAGACAATTTTTGGGAGATGGGTGTCTTCAAAGTAAACATTCAGATTTATTCAATCTTTATCATTATTAATTGGTCACTCTTAGCCTTTCATCATGAATAGCTGATAATGTGGACAAAGACTTTCATGTCATCATTTTTCGATTAAATATGGAGAACACGTTTGCACATCGTTCCCTCTTTACACAGCGCAGTGAGCCTATAGGTTATTTGATGATGAGCGGGCAGAGTTTAGTTTTTATAGCTGTCACAGCAGAAAGACAACATGGAGAAAGAGGTGACAGAAAAACAAAATGGTTAAGTTGAAGGCCGGCCCGCTAAACAACGAGCTAAAACCTTTTATATCATGGTTTTGCATCACAAATATTTGCAACTACAAGAAACTTAATTAAACATGCCTGTTCATAACAATGCAAAACATAAAAACAGATACCCAATAAACTGCACGATTGATCAAGATGTTGACAACACCAACAATTGCTAACACACAGGATGACCTGTTAAATGATCAATTCTGGGCCCTTTTCAGATAAAAGGAGGGTTATAAGTTGTATTATTGCATATGATCTGTAAAACGATGACACACGACACCTTTATAATTACTAATCTAATCAACACAGCAAACAGAGTAGGGGCCCAGGACAGAACTCTGAGGCACACCACGTGGGAGATCTTCTGATATGAGGGCGTGTATCCATTGTAACAACAACCGAGAGGCTGTATTTAGAAAGACAGAGCGTAGACCACAGTCCCGAGATAAAAAAATTAAAGCTTCCACTATCATCTGTCCAAGAACAGTTAACGCTAGCACCCACATCCTGTAACTGCTTAATGATTTTATCTGTCATTGCAGGATTAAAAAGAGAAGGGATGACTTCTCCTCCTCCTGCTAGAGCACTTAAAATGGCTGCTGGCTTCCTCTCAGAGCACTTCACATCCTGTGTCCTCACACATCCCGTGAACAGCGAGCTAACGACCACAGCAGCAGGCTGGTCTCTGTTGAGTCACACTGAAACACAGGACTCTCTGTTACTGCTAAGTACACCCACACGCACACACCCACGCACACACACATACACACACTGTAAAAACTCACACAGCTACACAGAATAATAAAACCAAAACAAGCTCTCCTGTATTTCTTCTCAACGTACACCCAACACGAATGAAGTCATTGTGGTTTCACTCTAGGTAGGCAACAGCTTCTCACATCATTTGTCATGACTGACAGCGAATATGTGACTTATTACATCACAAATCCAATTAATGTAGGTTTAAGAGAGCTCCTGCTCAAAATCTGGGTACTTTCAGACACACACACACACACACACACACACACCCTTTGGAGACAGGGAACAGATGTAGAGGAGCCACACCCAGTCATGCAGAGGACAGACACCACGTGGCCTAGCAACAAAAACAACAACAGGCTTTACAACAGTTTCACAACTGGCTGAAAAAGAGGAAAAGGAGTTGAAGAGGGAAGTCTGACAGAGAGCCGGTAAGAGAAACAGGGAGATGACACACAACATTCAGGTAAACAAAGAGCTGTCCGAGGTTTCAGCTACGCGCTGGTTCAGCAGCACATACAGTATAGTACAGTTGTGGCCTGCGGTCTATGCTATGAACGGAGCACTGTTACGCAGCCCTGCAAGTATAATTATAGCGAGATCATTGTAACAAGAACACCCATTTTTCCACACAGTTGATCATTTATTTATGAACCTGACATGAGATTTTGTGCAGCGTGCGCCTGTTTCAGCGTGAGGAGACTGTTATTGTCTGCAAAACCAGAACCAAAAATAAACACATTAATCTCTGTTATTGTCTACACGGCGTCCCATATGTCGTGATCAAAGCGTGTCCAATTTCGGCCGACCGAGCCAGCCTAAACATACAGACCGGTTCAGGCCTGATATATGAGGCGCATGTCAGAGTCAATTATTTTGATTAAAGCTGAAAGAATTCCCAAATTTCATTTGTTTCAGTGCCGGAGATGACCTCCAGATTATCCACTGTAGTAACAATGGATGGTAATATGTGGTACTCGTGTCTTTGTGGGTGAAAACAGGGTGGTGGGGGGGGGGGGATTAGATGGCAATGGCCTCTCAGGAAACATCAGACTCAGATTCATCTACTTCCCTTTTTTTTTTTTTTACACCGATTTACAATCCACGGCCTGACAGGGACATCATTGTGTTTGCCTTCTAACAGTGCTCGACAGAGTCAACACACATACTGCTATGTTTCATGACTATACAGCAAAAGCATCACTTAAACATAATAGAAAAAGGCCAAGACGTCTCAAACTGTAATCAAAACCGTAATTATCTCAAGAATCCAATATGACTTGAGTTGAAGGAGACAATGGAGTTTTCTTTTGCTTCTCTCCCAATAATCCCATTTGTTACAATGGTTTCCCTGGCGGATAATGTAGTGATCTAGAGTTACATCTTAATAGCTTTTTTTTGGCTGTGATGAATTTCACACACACTCCACTAAATATGTTGCAATGTTCTTGATTTTTGTCCACTTACAGATACACACCTGAGTTTAGGAATTTAGAAATTAAAACACATTGGTGTAGCAACATACAGGCGTATTACAGGACACTGTGACATCACGGATAGGTGGAAATAAATGCAACTCGCACTTGGAATTAAAGAGCATAAATTTCATTTGCTACCCTAACAATAGAGGTTTTATTTCCAGCTACACGCAGTGTCACTGTCCAGCTGGGACAGAGCGTGAGTGTCTCACCTGCGTGGCTGGAGTTGTCCAGCTGACTCAGTAGCTTCACAACACCTGGGGACTCTGCCTCCGGAGTCTCAAAGGTCCCCTCCGAGTCCGAACTGTGGGCGGAAAAAAAGAAAAGATGACCTTAAGTGAATGAAAAGCTTTCACAAACGAGGAGAAACAAGATGTAGATAGACACATAGCAAGAGTCAGCAACATAGAGGTCAGGGCTCAAGTGTTTGTCAATATAAGTGGAACTAAAGATGAAATCTTCCCTTTGAAAATGTGCTGAAACTGACAAATCTGATCCATAAAACACAATTATCTATTCTCATGGAGTGATTTAGAGCATGTGATAAAAACAAATCACATTGGCTGCTTAAAGCTGGAAGAATGCTCCTCAAACAACAGTCAAGTGTCTGCGGGAACAGCGAGGCATTGAGGCTGCTGATCAGCACAAATAACTAAATATAACTGCTAAACACAGGCGCTAAATGCAGGACATACAACCGGGGAGGTCCTGCTTGTTTTCTGATGTGTCATTCTAATAAATGACCACGGGCTTTCCAGTGTCCATCTTTTGTTTATTTCTCAAAATGACCCAAAAACAATGGATGTCAGAGTTCTAAGCAGCCCCGAGTAAACAAGCTGCTTTTATTTAAAAGGAAGTGACAGGAAGGAAGGAGAGGAAAAGAAATGCTTCAAGGCCACCTGCATCCTTTGCTCCTCAATAAGGACACACTGTGTCCCACCAGACTCTTTCGCACAACCACACACATGCACACACACACACACACACACACACACACACACACACGCACAACCACACACACACACACACACTCATAAACACACAGCGTCTTTTGGTCTGCTGTGTCAGCTGCCTAGACGCCCAGTCCAAATTTATTTCCAAACAGTGGAGACAAAAAGGAAGGGAGAGACGGGGAGAGTGAGAGTTTATGTGGTTGTGTGTGTGTGCATGTGTGTGTGTGTGTACCCGTTCCCAGCCACTTGAACACACATCAAAACGTCCACATGCTAATGAAAAACAGCACACGGACGAGCCAAGCTGACAGCGCCAATACCCAACCACACCACACTTCATCTCTGATACCAGTTCACACAAACACACACACACACACACACACACACACACACACACACACACACACACACACACACACACACACACACAGGGCTCTATGCAAACACCGCCATTCAGGGCTAATCCTCATATACATAACCCACCCCCTACCCTGCAGAGGCACATTCGCATTCACACTCACACTTACACTCTCTCTCTCACACACACACACACACACACACACACACACACACACACACACACACACACACACACACACACGTTGGATCACATCCCAGTGATGGCCCCAGTGGCTGCAATCTTGGGTGGTTACTTAGAAACTAGAAATGGACAGAAAAAGAATAAAAGAGCTCTGGAAACTGTGGCTTTTTACCCTTCCCCCAACTTTCATCAACTGTTCCACACACATGGGCAAACACACACACACACACACACATACACACACCACACACACATTAAAATAGGCCATAATCCCCAGTGTTTGGTATCTCATAAAGAAATAACAGTTTGTTATTTGCAGTACACAAACCAGGGACTCTCTCCATAGCATAGGAAAGAATCTGAGATTATACCACAGCACATCACTCACTCTGTGTGTGTGTGTGTGTGTGTGTCTCTGTGTGTGTGACTCTCCATGTGTGTTTATCCACCACCTGTCAGTATGACTCAGGGGAATTTGCAGCCATCACACAAACACCCACACATGAACAAAACCAATCTGATGCTGTTAATCACATTACAGCCGCCGAATCACTCTTTCCCTCCTGATATTCACTCTTTTTGTGCCTCATACAGAGCCACCTGTAGACCAGCTGCATCCCACTCTATATATAGTATGAACTCTCTCTCTCTCTCTCACTCGTGCACGTGCAGACACACACGCGCACACACACACACACACACACATGGCCCAGCCCTCTTACTTGTCTCCGTCATCCTGGCATCTGGGCTGCCCCTCGTCCCCAGCGCCCCCAGTCACTGCTGTCCACGTCCATTTGGCCCACTGGACCGGAGACAACCAGGACATCCCTGCACCACGTTGAATCCTAACAGTACACTTGCTCTGTCACAGCTGTCAATCAGGTTCAGTGATCTCCCCACCGCTCTCCTCTCGGCAGCTCTCTCAGACCCTGGGAAACGAAGCCGTCGGCCTGCGTCGTCGTCTGCCTCCTGCCTCCTCTCGCTTTCTATACAGCTCGCTGACTTCCTCCTCTCGCTCAGCCACGCAGCTTTGCCATCCTGCTATTCTGATTTGTTGACGCTTGTGAGAGAGAAGCGTGCCTCACACTGCTGCTGCTGCTCTCTCCAGCACTGACTCACACGGTGCAGATTACTGGAGCATCAGTAGTCACTCCTCTCTCCGCTCCCCTCCCCTCTCCCTCTCCCTCTCCGTCTGGGTGGACGATCAGCTGGTTAACAGACATCGGCTGGCTCCGCTCTCTACTCTCTCTCTCTCTGTGCTCTCTCTCTCTCTCTCTCTCCCCTCCCCTGCTCTTTCAGGGTTTGTCAATTGTAAAAGGGGGAAGGGGGAGGACAGCGGTGAGAGAAGTGAGGCTTCCTGTTTTAAGAGGCAGTCTGGCTTCTCTGTCAGACTATTTGGGTCTTCGTGAAAGAGGAGAAGAGCCGGGGAGGAAAGGGATACACCAGTTTGGATTGTTGTTATCCACTGAATTCTGGACTTGCATTTACAACTGTATCCTCCCGAATACCCTCTGTGTTTACACTATCAACATTTCATCAGCTGTCCAGAACCACAACATCCCCTAAGAGTGGCGTTGCTTTGAAACACACATTATCTCTTTTTATTTAAAGAACGAAGGAATTTGGGGGGTAAATTAAATGATTGCCTTGTGACTTGCTGACATGTTTGGGCAGCCCACAATGAGTTTGAAAGGTAATTTGAGTTGTTAATGGTTTGTTTACTTGGCAGCTCCCGGCAGAGGCAGTGGATTACTCCGGGCTCCTTTTTTTTTTCTTCTCCCCCAGACGAATGAAAGCAGACGAGCTACCAAGTTGCAGAGACATTTTCAACAAGAAGACAGCACCATGTGCGTGTAGTGAACCACATGAACATCCGAGCTGGGAATTCAGCCACTCGCTCCGTAACGTGTGACTGAAGCTACAGAGGATCTATTGTTGACTGAAAATATCCAGGCCAAGCCACAAATCAATACAGCAAACCTAGATTTAACAGTTAACAGTGGTGCTGTTTGGATGGAAGCTCTCATCACTGCTCACACATACATAATTCCACACACACTCACTCACCCACCCACACACACAGTCACCAACCCACCCACACACACACACACACACACACACAGACTCATGCCTCTGAACACATTCATGAACAGCTTATGTAACTTTAAGTCCAGGATTTCACATTTATACATCTCTTCCCCTCTCTCTCTCTCTCTCTCTCACACACACACACACACACACACACACACACGTGAATCTAGGCCAGATAAGAAGTGTTCTTTGAAAAAACATGGACCATGACTAATCTAATAAGGGCAGGATGGCTGAGCCACAGTCAAAAAGGTAACAGAAAAAAAAAAAGCGGAAACAGCAGAGGTGATATTTATATGCTTTGTTCCCGTTCCTGCTCGTTTACTGCTCACATGTGAAAACCCGGAGCCGATCACTCTGAGCCCGTCCTCGGGGAGATGAGCACACGCAGCGACGCACTCAAAAATAATGTCACACACTGGTGAACACGGAGAAAGAGTCTCTGTTCGGCCTGCGATGGCTAGGATGAAAAAATGGAGCAAATTAGAGGCACAGCAGATGGAAACGGCAGTAATTAAAAACAGGGTGTGAGAGACATCAGAGAGGGAGGCACAGAGATCTAAGGAAATGTAAAGAGAGCGAGTTTTGGGGCAGGGCTGGTATCAGTAATGCCCCTTTGTTTTACATTCCTTACTTTGTCTTCTTTTTTTATCAGTCAGCACCTCTGAGAGGACAAACCTGTCTCTCTTGCAAAGGACGTGATCTGCCTGAAGCAAACAAACACCCCCCCCCCACCCCTCAAGCTGCACACCCAGACGCTCAATAATGAACATGCTGTGTGTGTGTTCACCCTCCTTCACCTTGGTGTTGTAAACTCGCCTCTGGATATGCGATAACACACACTGCGAGAGGCGACATGAGGAAGCAGACAGAGTGGGATGATGCCCGAGACGTACAGTGCATGCAGGGAAGAAGGAGGAAAACAGAACGATGGAAAACAACCAAGTCTTATGTAATACCTTATAACCACAAATAGCACCCAGTGAAGCAGCAGCAAACGCACACATACAGTACGGCCACACGTGATCTGCAGCGTTGGCCCACAGACACAGACATCATCAATTGCATTTTGACTGATAGAAACATGTGCGGTTACGAGCTAAGAATAAATCAGCAATGATAAACACGTCTGAGAGCCACAACAGAGGAGATGTGATACTGGATGGAATAACTATGTGGTGTGTATGTGTGCGGGCAGAGAGGGAATTAGAGAGGCTTCTCAGCTATCACAGACTGTTTAACTCTCAATCCTCTGTGTGATGACAGAAGGTCACAAATCTGGAGTTTAGTGCAGCACCACCATCAGGTGAAACTGTGCAGCAACCAGCACTTTGATCCATAACATGGTATCTTCAAAATGAATTCAATTTGCTGCGGGCTCTAAAAATGGCACTGTTTATCTGTCCAGCACTGACCCAGTTTGTGATATCTCAACAGCTAGCAGATGGTAGGACATTTGTTGAAGACATTCATGATGCTGTTGACACAGTGGATAGGTGAATAGTGCTGTCGCCTCACAGCAGGATACTAGTTGGGAGGGTCTCTCTGTGTGGATATAACATGTTCTCCCCATGTCTGCTAAAGTACTCAGGTTTCCTCTTTAAGCCTGAAAGCATGCATGTTTAGGTCGTTTGAAGACTACTGGCGCTGTGTGTGTGTGTGTGTGTGTGTGTGTGTGTGTGTGTGTGTGTGTGTGTGTGTGTGTGTGTGTGTGTGTTGTGATAGACTGGACACCTGTCCAGGGTGTATTCCCTGTAAATGCTGTTCCAGTAGATCCAGTGGCATAAAGTGGGTGAATAATGAATGGTCGGATTAGACCCCTGGCTTTTTCTCTGGTGCCACCATCTGGTTGAAATCTTAGTACCCCCAATGCTAAAACAAAATAATAAAAAAAATCAAAATCAACACCAGTCATACTTTGTGTAAACTACTTCTAAACAAATCTAAGCCTACTACCCCCTTAGACTAAGAGTAGAGTAGATTGTGAGCATGTTGGCATTTAGCTCAAAGCACAATGTGCAATCTCACAGAGAAGCTAAATGACAGAGCTACAGCTACAATATCACAAAAGGCAAACCGCAAACTTAAGGTCTAATCGACATGTCAGTGTCAGTATTTACATTAAAGACATTAAATATGTGCTCAGGCTCACATGTCTAAACCCAGGGGCTATTGTGTTATAGTTAACATACTTATTCCAGTGATCTTTCATCAAACCCACAGGTTGTGTCACATTTTGTCCCTCTTTCAGGGCCACGTGGAGCAAATGGTTCGCATTGTTGCATCAGAGCAAGAATGTCCCTGGTTCAACTTCTGGTCATAATAAGCACTTGTCTGTGTAGAGTCTGCATGTTATCCAGATGTCTGGATTTTGTCTGGGTACTTTCGCAGTGCAAGTACATGAATGTTTAGTTTGACTGGAGACTCTTAAATTGCCACTAGGTGGAGAGTAAGAGTGAATGGTGTGCAGGTGAACTAATGGATCAATATGCTAAACCCAGGATAGTTAGCATAACTAGCTAAGTTTTGTCCACCAGCCCAACAGGTTTTGTTGTATTCTGTCAAAACACATCCAAACACATATCAAGTTTCAATCTGACATAAACAGTTATGAAGCATCTTTTTGAGTGTTTGAAAGCTTTACTCTATAAATTAGATTAGGATGTGAAATGAGCATACTTCACTCACAACAGGACAGCGGCACATAATATACTAAGTACAGGGGACAATGGAAAATGTTTATCAAGGGTTCCTGTTACACTGTATGTGTACATGTGCATTAAAGAATGCGAGGGGAAACGTGTGACAACTAAACTTCAGTAAGCTGTTCATCTGAGACATAAGCTTCAGAAAGGTATTACTTCAGTCCTGGGTTAGAGAGATGGATTGACTGTCTGGCTATCTATCCGTCTGTCCATGAAATGACTCATAGCACCTAATCTGCACAGAATAGAGTTGCTGGGTTATATTTGGTGGATTAGTCTGTGGCACAGGCTCCATCTAGTGGTCAATAGTGGACCATCACACCCAGACGCCACACATTAAAAGGCAGAAATTACAGCGAAACAGAAGCATTATTATTAAGCCACCCTGACAGTGATAGACAACAGATACAACCTCACCAATTTCATCTTAAATCAAGTTGACAGGATCTGGAGTTTCACCATGGCAACCATTTGGGGAGGGCACGGGTGTATTAAAGTATGGAAACACGCATATAGACACATCAGACAGGTTGCTTCAGTGCCATTCAGCACCACACTCAGTGATAAAATGCACAGGGAGAGGCAGATGTTGTTTGGAAGCACAGCTGTGTTTTCGTCCCTGATATTAATTCATCTTTCATAGAGGACGACCAATTACAATTGCAATTAACTGCAATCAGAGCAGAAAACCCGGTGCGGAGGGAACAGCGGTTGACTGAATGGAGCCAAAGAGCTCACCGTGCTACAGTGAACTGGAACTTCACTTAACTGATAGTGGCATGATAAAACAAAAAGAGAGAGAGCGGGGGAACGAGAGATAAAGAGAGGAGGGGTTCACCCTGGAGGAGTCATGTACAGACACCAGCTGAGCTATTGTTAACAGCTAAAACAGGGACACAGGAGCACACAAATCGCAGACAATGGTGCATGGGCATTGTCCACACATGCACGCACAGACCGGGGAGACAACACACCCTCTACTGTTCTACATGATGATGTTTCTATTCATTTTTATTTGCCTTTTAAATCCAGTTCATCTAGATTTTTGATCCCCATTCATAATATAATGCAGCCGTATTAAGCTCAAGACACTGCAATCCAAATATAGCCACCTATGACAATGCTGCACAGGTTAAGGCCTTCACTAAAGGCTGCAGCTTTGAACTTCAGCATGAATCAGCCGCAGGTTTCACTTTCATACTTGCAGTGGTGGGGTCGTGCATAATTTAAATGTACATCTTTGAGATTTCGCGTCGGGCTTCATGTATTCACAATGCGGTGAGCCGAGAAAAGTTTCTCAGCGCACAATGGCCTGATTCTGTACCGCCGCAGCAAGAAATGAGCTCCAAATGCAGGTCAGTCTCTTCCCAAACGAGGGACCGCGTAGATGTTCAGGGGTTTTTGGAGAACAGGAAGTCCACGGCACATCAAAGACTGCTCCAGTTAAGACTTAAAACAGATGATTAAGCCAACTAAATTTAGATCAGCCGCTGTAAAACTGCGATCCCACGGCATCGCTCGCCTTCCCAGTTTTCTCACTGGGAGGACCCCAACCCCCACCTGACCTAAAACAAACACAGATGCCGAAGCCTTCAGCATGCGATCAGTGGGATTTAAAGAGGGAGAGAGAGAGAGGGAATAAAAAAAAGAAGCAAACACCCACACAGCAGTTCACTATGACATGGTTTAGAGTCTCAGGGTCTGCAGCTTCATCTCTTTGTCACCATCCTCCTTCGAAACATCTGCTTCATCACACGGCAGCACTGCTTCACCTAACACCAACCACTCTCAGAGACTTGAATTGCACAGAGTGATATGAAACTAAAGGCTGGTTGCATATGGATTAGTCTGTTTGTTTCTGTGTGTGTTCAAAGTGTTCCCGCCACAAGGGGCTAACACCAGCTTTGAAAATGGAGATGTAAAGCATCACTGGGATCAGCTGGGAGGACAACGTGAAAGGACTCTCTCTCTCTCTCTCTCTCTCTCTCTCTCTCTCTCTCTCTCTAGTACAAAGGATTATAGAAAAAGAGAAGAGGGAGCCTACCAGTTAAGTGCTTTTAAGCCGTGATGAACATCTTCATTTAGACAAGACGGGGGGCTCCAGACAGCTTCGGTTAATACACCGCTCTGTCATTTTAAGGAGCATGAGACAGAAATAAACCGAACGGCGTGTATGAATAAAATACCGCTATAGAATAAGGGTCACGATTGCATAATTAATAAGTTGTGGCGGCGTATATTTCTTTTTCTGCCCTGACTACGAAAGCTGCTGCTAAAATGTCACACACCAATGAAAGGAATGCTTGGACCCAGGCTTAATTTCAGGAGCATGACCTGCTCGGCTCATGTTCATTACATTAGCCTCTCCACTAATGTCATCAGCTGTACAACTCGGCCGCTTGTCTCGTTCCTTGGATTTGAATACCTAAATATTATTCAAAACATCCCGAGAGGAACGGCTGCGTGTGGTGCAGCACTGATGGGCACATGAAACATCAAGGTCCTGCCTCTGTCCTCTAACTTCTTCCTCTGTCTTCTCCTCCCCCCCAGAAGCAGCGAGTTCACACAATCTCAAGTACAAAAGGGTGAAATTGATCTGCTGTCCTCGATCGATCGCATCGACTGGAGTGTCTCTGCCTCTGCTTGCTTCCCTTTCTCATCAGAACACACAAACAGTGAATCGTCTCATCTTACATGCTGCTCTTCTTCCGAGGAGAGCTTTTCCTGCTCTGGCTGAGGGAGCCCCCCATGGCAACAGCTGATGGGATGTGTTTGTCTCAGATTCAGCCCAGATGCTCCTTGTGTTCCCGCTTCACCTCCCGGAGGTTCACCTCTGCCTCTCCTCCAGACAGCCTGGCTCAGAGTCAGAGCCCCTCGCAGAGCTGCTTCTCATGACTGACTGGTTATCACAGTGCCAGGCAGCGTGTCCTCTCCGTGTCCTTTCCTCTGTTGATGCTGTACAGTCTAAACGCTCAGGAGAGCTAGTGATCACACATGAATAGCTCGGCTGACAGTCCCGCCTCCTCGCTCTAAATCTCTCTCTCTCTCACTCACTCACTCACTCACACACACATACACACACACACCAGAGGCAGATTACATTCACTTGCCAGGCATAGCCTTGAGGAGACAGACTAAGAGTGTGTGTGTGTGTGTGTGTGTGTGTGTGTGTGTGTGTGTGTGAGAGAGAGACAGAGAGAGATAGAGAGAGAGGGAGAGAGAGAGATACAGAGAGAGAGAGGAGGGGGGACATTAAAGACCCCTAAATCCGAGAGGAGCTGGAGGTGGGGGCAGATGGAGCGCCCTAGTGTCACTGTGTCATGGGGGTATCTGGCAGGGGTGTGAGTATTGTTCCAGCATGAAAGAATCTCTTCTTTTGTTAGTCAGCTGAATACCAGATCTGAGATGCAGGGAGGCGGGGGATGGAGGATGATGGAGGGAGAGTTGGCGGCTTTTAACACAGACCCACTTGTTGTGCCACGTTCCCTCCTACCTGCTGTGACCTGCAGAAAGCCCCCTGGCCACAGCCTCCAATTTGCATATTGTAGACATTCATTTTCTAAGCTCATCACTGTGTTTTCACTGCTTTACTCTGAAACTAATCCTTGGTCAAACGCATCAGTGTGAGACATCTAAGCCGAATAAGATGTAAAGAAAGTTTCTCTAACAAACAGCATCAGAGAAATTCTAACAGAAATGAGCCAAAATCAGTTCTGCGGTGATTACTGATTACTTATCGTGCAGATAATAATCAAGGGAAGGGGAATCATACCTCCTGAATCAAGCCAGTCTCATCCCATTAGTTTCTTCTGAGGAGATGGAGATGGATAAAAGCCCCTGGAGCTCCTCAAAGTCAGGACGGGACAGGCTCCTCTTTGACTACGACTGGAAAGCCTTTACTGCGGCTTCCTCCCACTGACATGAATCACGAGGCTCACTATGCACGTCCAGATTTCTGAATGACTCCACCACATTTTATTCAATGCGGGGGCACAGAGTCACCAACAAGGCACGAGAGACACAGAGGGGCCAGCAGCATGCGGCTGCTCCGCTCGGACCATCTGTTGCACATTCACTCGCAAAAGTCGCAAAACACGCACACAAACGAGAATGCAATTTATGAACAAGCCTGATACGAACAAGATATTCAGTGTTCAACTTGCCTCATACTTGTTGTCCGACCGCCTGGTGATGCTGAGTTCTGCCCAAGACTGCGCATGCTCACGTGTTTTGTCACAACAACTCAAGTTTACGTTCTTCCTGTTGACCCTGGTCTCAAAAACGTGGACCCCTGGGCTGAAATTACTATTTTTTACTGAATGTTCCTGAATGTCTATATTCTGAATTTGTACAAATCATTTTCTGATGTATAAATTAATTGAGTGTATTTGACTTTTGATCCCTTACATCGTGACTTTAATCGAGCAAAATCACGGTAAACAATGATTACAATCATTAAGAGGACCGCTAAAGAAAGTTTGCATTGTTTATTTATTGCGTTTGAGAAATTAGAGAACACATCCAGATACTTGCAAAGTTTTATTATGGCACACGGAACATGTCACCACATCCAAAGGTTATGTATTAGGAAAAGAGGAAAAAAAATCAACATTTTAATAAATGTTCAGTTTTCACAAGGTCCTGTTTTAATATTTAGACTCGAAACAAAACAGACAGAGACGAAAATGACGGTGAGGTTGTAGGTAAATGTCAACATAATAATTTATCTTTCAGTGCATTCCTAAAGGAGGAAGATTGAGATGGAGTCGGTCTGAACTTTGGTGGTGAGGGCACAGGTGCCCTGACAGTGCATAACATGAGTTATTACGTTGCATCACATAAAAACTCTCATTCTTGTAGCCTGGACCCCGTGTTGCTTTAAGCAAAGGTGCAAGTGTGTGATGTTACTAACTTTGATAGATCTATATCTATGACATATATTTCAATACAAAATAAATCAATTTGCTGTGAAAGTTAAATTTATATAATCTATTAATCATGCTCTTTAAATCAAAAATCATGATTTTAATGTGGCAATTTTGTCACTAATGGGACTGTGAAAGTCCATCATGATGAGACCTAAGAATTGGATCTTTAAAAGCGACATTGCCTTGCAACAACATAAACAATGCATGCAGTACAGACAGAAAAGAGGATATCATGCACTACAAAGGAACAGATGGGAGGAACATGTATCATTTGGCCCTTATAAGTGTTTTTTTGTCAGGTGCCAGTCTGTATTGGAATAAAGAAATCGCTGCAGGAATCACAGACGGATACATTCGGGATCGAGTGGAAACTTGCAGAAAGAGGAAAGTGGGAAATGAGGAATGGCACACACCTGAGGGCGAGAAAGTGGAACTGGCCTTTCTGTATAGTTTGCACACTACAGTAACACACATTGTGCTCACACACATACAGTACAAATGTACAAGCATTATGAAAAGATCTCAGGAGCACCTTCACTTCTCTTCTTCATTATCGGACACAAATCTTCATCTGGGTTACTTCTTCTATCAGATACACGTGCAGAGATGATAGAACTAAAAGTACATTAGACAAGTAAAACAAAAAATGAGAACGAGGCGAGATTAACTTCACTTTCATTAGCACGCAACTACAGGTGAGAAACGAAACAAAAAGGAGTGGGTCCAACATTATCGTTACATTGCACAAATGTAGGAGTAGCAGCTTTAGAGCCCCAAGTCACCTTCATGTCTCCAGGCAGCTGCCTGGAGGACTTGTAACAGACAACAGGTTATCCTTCATCTCTCTCCTCAGAGAGACAATTAATCATCAAGCGAGTGAAACCGCCTGACGCAGCTAAGGTGCAGCCTAATTTTAAAGGGTCGGGCTCTGGTTATCACACATTGCTATTAGAGTTCCAGATTAAAATGAAATCCAATGCGGTAAACATTCATTTTCGAACACAGCCAGATGTGTTAGTACATACTTTAGTAATTTAGTGTCATCTGGTCACCATGACAGTTTAAGTCTTACGTAGCTGCAGATGAGCCCGTGATATGTCAACAGCTGTTGGTGAGTCAAAGTGCGAGGTACAGTAAAGTAAAGAGACGGGGGTGGGGGGGGGTGACCAGGAGCATGACTGTGATGCCGGGGTGGATTCTTCAAACCACACTATCAGATGTCAAAAACCAGCCTGGATGCCCTGACATCATCTGATAGACGTGCTGGAACCAGGACTACCGACTGCAGCCAAACAGACAGCGTGTAGTGAACGGGAGGGGCAGTCGGGTAACAGCCAGACGTTAAGGCATTCTGGAGGAGGACCGTGAAGCCTCGGATTCTGTCAGCCGTCCTTTGTCTCATCTCCTTCGTTTGACTTTCGTGTTGAGAAGCGAGTCTACGATCGTCAGATGCGTTTATTGCTGCGGCTGATCAAAGCCCACACCCTGCTTGTCGTAGATCTCCTTCAGCAGCAGGAGCGCGGTGTCCTCTGACTCCCTGACACACACAGCCCAGGAAACGTGTTAGTTGGCATGAAAACGAAGAGAATCTTTCTGAAGCGCAGAATAAAAAAAAACACTGGAGGTGAGCACGACTAACCAGTAACACAGATGAGACTGGATGGCAAACAGGTATTCATTGAAGCTCTCGATGGGTTTTTCCTGAAGGACAAAGTCGATCCTTCGGCCTCCATTCAGCATCCCCACTTTGATTTCAGGCTGCTCGGGCTCGTCCACTGACACCGAGGGCTCCGGCTCCTCGCACTCGCCTGCAGGGACACAGGTGAGAGAGTTGAGGCTCTGCTGGCACACAGGCAACATTAATCACAGCGAGCATCTACTCTGTGATTTATGTCTTTCTGTAAAACAGGAACAGATCAGATTTCAGACAAGGAAAGCAGTGGAGCAGGATCTGTCACAATTGTCTCTCCCCGACATGAATACTTTGAGAGATTAGAGGTTAATAGTTTTGTGATATTCCACGAAAGGATCTGCACTGGCTGTAATTCTTTGGGACTTCGAGAGATGGGGCTGTGCGTATGTCACAATGCTGCTTCTTTTCAAGACATTTTCATTGCAAGGTCAAAGATAGGTCTGCTACTAAATACCTGCTACTGTATATCCATCAATCACGGACCAGAGAACTCTCTCTGGACTTGCCCTCAGATTGGACAGGCTTCTTACAAATGACTGTATTCTAGGAATGCAGTGACACTTTGACCTTTTGACTCATTTCATGAGCTGTCAGATTAAGTACTTGAGGTGTTTGGGAAAAGGGCAGGACGTGTGTCTGCATGCAGGTGACCTACTACTTATGAATGGCTCCGCGTCTTGGTTCAAGATCCAGTCAATGGCTATTGTCAGACCATTACTATTCACACTGTCCTATTCTTCCAGCAGGAACTACGGAGCGTCACAGGCCTGTTTCTCAAGTCGCCTCTTACGGGGAAAATCGGTGATGCAGTCGATGCATTGAACCAATCGGGGCTGAGAGCAAGAGAGGGAGGAGAGGGCCTGAAGGAGTTTTTAGGAGAGAAACCGTTGAGGTGGAGATTGGATGTACAGCAGTGGTAACGCAATTCAGGGAGGAGGAGGGCATGGGAGTAGGGAGAGAGAGCCTAGGGCCATACTGACATACATTACATAACGCTTGCTTTGAGAGGGAGCTGACATGCCAAAGTAAACCAAAGTGATTCAGCGTCCACATTCTTACACTCTCTAGTTGGAGCAGCGTCGTTATCAATCATCAAAGAAGTAGCATGACAGTATTTCATTACACTTTCTCTGAGAGTGCTTCCTAAAAAACACTCAAGCCAGGGAGATACTATATAACACACAGAGGAGTGTTTATATTGGCTCATATCCTGGCTTACCTTGGAAGTAATGCTTATAAAAGGCCCTGGGCCACTCCAGTATTTTAGTCCAAAAATCAGCACTTTTCTCTTCCCTCTTTTCAGAAGCAGCGACTGCCGCTGAGGCTGAGGGTCAGTGTAAAGCGGTGAGGGGTAAGGGGAGCGGGGTCATGAGCATATAAAGCAGAAAAGGGGGGAGGGGGAGGGTGGTAGCATGCAGAGAGAGGTGAGAGGAGTGTTAAGACACGCTCTTGTGCATGCTCACACATACACACGTTGGCACACAAACTATCTCTCACACACACACACACACACACACACACACACACACACACACACACACACACACACACACACACACACACACACACACACACACACACACACACACACACACACACACACACACACACACACACACACACACACACACACACACACACACACACAAAACATCTGCAAATACTCAAAAGTGAATAAGGGTGCCTTTTCTACCCTGTGTCTCTTGCAGGTTTTTCTCGATGGTGGACTCTCCTTCCTCAACAGGGGGCAGTGCAGCCACTGGCAGTCTGGCAAAGGACTGCCACGCGGTCCGCAACGATCCCAGCACATTGTTCTTCAAATCCATGCTCATACGGGTCAGGCTGTCCTTCAGTTCTATTGGAAAGACATGCACGCATTATCACAAAGTGAAGTGAAGAAAAAGCAATATCTCAAGAAGACGGGGAGATGGAGCTGTACCCAGGTGCATCCTCTTGCGGCCTTTGTGGTGAGGGATCAGCATGGGCTCAAGATCATCCTCCGACACAATCATGGGCTCTATCCGATAGGCCACAGGGTCGTACTGTGGAGCAATAAAGAAGGATAGACTGCTACATGTGCCTTTTTTACTTTCCCTACAAGTTTTCTCTTGCATGCAAGAGAAAAAATAGATTATGCTGCAACATGATTGTCATTCATTCAATGACTGACACTAATATTCTTGTCATTATATAAAGTTTGTCTTTTTGTTATAACTGTCTTGAGTGCAAGTCCACAGTGCAAACCAATTTTGGAAACGTTGTGAACTGCTCTATTAACGCCTCTTTGAGTGAAAATGGGAAAGAAGACAATCTCTGACTGTGGCAAATTAAAAAACAATGTTATCCTTTTTTGGGGGCAGAGCGCTGGATATATGCACAGTAAACCTGACATTGCTCACCGGGTGGTAGATGTTGTAAAAGCTCTTGCAGGTCGGGAACGTGTAGTTGGGATCGATGCGTTTGAGCCCACGAACGGTCAGGAACATTCCGATGGGAGAGCCAAACGCAAAAAAGGTCTGAGGGTGGAAAGCCAGCTGTGGGTAATCAATGGAAACCTGTGGAGAGGCAGAGGCAGAGTCAGAAACATGTGCTCTATTAAATGTGCTGAATTGTGCTTGTTCATTTGTTTTTTTGTTGTTTTTTTTTTAAAGAGAAGGGTGGTGAAACACAAGTTTTGCTCCAGGAAGATGCAGCTTTGCAGACTAATGGTGAAAACACGATTCTGTGTGCGATGGGAACAGACATCAACGGTCATGGGGTATGACAGCGGGCGAGGGGGCCGAGGAGCTATAAACCACTCATGCAGGACTGGATGACCACAGACAAGAGTGTGCAACTGGGTTGTACCACTGGATGAAGGTAAGACAACACGATAGTCGCCCCGATCACGGCGCAATGGAAGAAACTACGGCTGACAAAACAAGGCGCTGCGCCTCAGACGCCCTGAGCTTCCCACGGCCGCAGACTGTTTGCATGTGCAGAAAGACCCCAGGCACAGTGAGACCAGAGAGAGCTGCTAGGGCCAGAGCCAGAGTCCATGGGGACTCCGTCTCGCGTGAGACACACCTGTCCCTTGGCTATGCCTCCATTTGTCTGTCCAGGCGAGCAGGGGAGGGGAGGGAGGAAAGAAGCAGGAAGGTGATGCATCAAAGCTTAAATCTACTGACACTCCCAAGCATGACTTGGCGCGTGCGTGCCCGCGTGTGGTACCTGTCCGATGCCCATGTCGAAGTACTCGTAGTCCACGGCGCTGGTGACGGACTGCGCCCGGTGGAAGTGGGACTGCGGCGACTCGTTTCCACCGCCGACCTCGGGCGGGACTGGCAAGCCAGGCGCCAGGCATGCGGCGGCCGTCTTACCCGCCTCCTTTTCCAAATGGCAAACATCAAGAGGCTGCGCTCAGAAATCTACCGAATGAAACCTCACAACTCCACACTTAAAATATAGCTACAGTCAGCGTCCTGTGATAGCCGCAATGCCAAGAAGTAAATCCATTTAAGTAAATTTCATCCATGACAAAGTCCAGATCTGAGCAGAGGGATTGCAGTTGTCATATATTCGACAACGGAAAAGCCGGAGTAGTTTGGGGCTATGTCTGACCTCTGGAACCCATTTCCTCCTGACATAGTTCAGGATCTTCTTCCGAGGTCCGAGAGGAATCCCTACGTCTTTGAGATCACTGTCTTGGCAAAGAGCCTGAAAGAGCAAATTCACAAGGCTGTCATTTTGTGACTTGGTGTTTTTGTTGTGTTTAGGTCTTAATCACCGTGTTAGTGTGTTACCAGTGATTCCAGGTCCAGGTTTTCTGCCTGCAGTGTGTCCAGGTACTGCTGTAAACCCAGTCTGGTCAGCACCTCCTCCAAAGTGCCACAGTTCAGATGAAAGGGCTCATCAGAGGGCGCCTTAGGCATAGACACGGACATTGAGTTTTTCTTTAGAATTCATAAGGAGAGAACATTTTTTTCATCAGTATCCTGATGGTTTCCCATTAATGTGAATCTCACTGTACCCCTGTTCTGTTGTCTAACCCAGTCCTCTGATTGGTTAGCAGGTCAAAAAGGATCAGCGAACCTGAGACAAAAGAAAGGAGCAGAAATCAAGTAACTGGATGACTTGCAGCCTAGTTTCTGTCTTTGTGCCCTTCTTACCCAGACTGTGGCCCACAACGGACACGGCTCCGTTGAACTGTGGGTGTCTCTGCTTGAAGAGTGTGTGCAGCCTGTTGATCTCTGAGGCCACCGTGTCTACGATGGTCTGGCAGTAGGTGGGACTGTTATAGAAAAACAGGTCCAGGAGAGTGTCATTGGTGAAATGTCTCAGTCTGCTGATGCTGGGTAGTGTGATTCTCTGGATGTCCCTAGAAAGAGAGGAAACGAGGAGGAAAGGGGAGACAGAATTCAATCATTTTCTTCAACTTCCGAGTGATATGACGTATCGTACAACAGAGGAAGCGTCGTTCGTCCACCTCTCTCCTCACTTACTCGTCCACACCGGTGGCATCCCCGTGTAGTGCACTGTGCCAGTTGACTGGGAGGAACTCCACCCTCCCTATCTTGCCATCCTGCTGAGCACTCTTGTAATGTGAAGCCAGGAGGGACAAGGAGGCGCTCCTGAAATCATTCACTGCACAGAGAGAAACAGAAAAGAAAAGTCTTACATGCAAGTAAATCCATGCATATACACACATAGTGTGCACGTGCATAGCCTCACACTTACCACACTGAATGATGGACCTGAAGCGCAAGTCACATGCAGGACCAATGCCATGGACCATGAAGACCAGGTGGTCCACCATGTCTGGTTCACCTGTACACATAGTGCATACACACAAAAAAGCCCTTAAGTGTGCCCTTAACTGTGGATAATACTTAAAAAAGGGCTTGTTTTGTATAAGTGTCTTCTGGGCACACCCATATACATACCATCAGGAATTTCTACAGAAATGTTCTCCAGTCCTCTCTTGACAGTGCGAGGCCGGGTCTGCTCCGAGGGAGAGGACACCCACTCATCCTGCAGTCCTATTGGCTGATACTGCATTATCAGCTGCGAGGGGAGCAATGACATGGAAGAGAAGAGGCTGGGTAGGAGGAAACAATCTGCCTAATTAAAACATTATAGTCTCTGTGGGGCTCTGACTATTACTAAATTATAGAGTGTATAGTTTTGCAGGTTTTACTTTGGGATTGTGTAAGATGACAGTCTCTCCGGAGGGGAACTCCAGTTTCTTCTTCCATTCATCCAAGGTTACTGCAATCATGTAGGCCTCCTGAGGAATTGGAGGAGGGGATCGAGGACCAACAGATACCTCAAGTTAGGGAAAGGTTGGAGTGAGAACCGTAGGAACGGTGAATGCGTCGATCCAGACTACCTCCAGCCGTTTGCTGAAGTCCTCAGGGTAAGGCATGAACTTGGTGTCTTTGTCCCCCTTGTAGAACCAGGTGCAGCGGCGGACCTCGGTGGGAGCTTGCTCCCAGTACACGGCGTAGCGCACCCTCTCCCTGACGTGCACATCATACCGCTCTCCATCCACAGCGACCACCACCTCCTCGTCCTTTCCTCCTGCGGCACAGCAAACACACACACACACACACACGGGGCTTACAGGACAAGCTGCAAGCAGTCTCTGCAGACTGTAATATACAGTACTGCTGAACTCAGGAATTCAGCAGAAGGTGTCGGACGACTCTGCAAGATGAAAGCCACCGCTAAATTGATATTTATGCTTCCAGTGGATTACTTCCACTGAGGAACATGCGGCCTCCACTTAGAGACGTTTGTTGGAGACTGACAGAGAACTTTTGTCACATGGTGCAGTCACCTGAGGCTTAATAAACCAATGAACAAAACCAATGAGCTTGTGGATCTGCGATGCTTGTTCAAAATAAAGATTTACTTAATTAGTCAGTCAATCTCTTCTCTGAGAGACTTGGACATACAACGCACAAAGCCCGTTATAAAACCGTAAGCTTTTGTTTTTGAAGAGGCAAACTTAACCTTGGGATACTGCAGATGTCAGTGGTAAAAGCATAAAGAATACTGGTTCTCTGCATCAATCATAGCGTGGCTCACCCAAAGCCACCCTGAAACTCAACGAGCGCTTGCTGTGAAACTGCCTTTTAATAGTGAACAAGTCCTGTCAGAACAGGACCAGCGTCCTACTGGGCTCCGGGCCAGAGTCGGCATCGGCTCTGAAAAATCATCTTCTCACGCCTATTTATAGTTCCCACTTATCAAATGTGTAAATGAGGATCCATACGTGCGGGATCTTATTCGACATGTCGAGACTGGACACATCACATGCTTACCGGTGTTGCAGGCGTCCTCCAGTTTGTCGGAGTCCTCTCTGCTGAAGGGGAGCCACGAGGTGCTGTCCTCAGCCCGGCGACAGAAGAACCAGTGAGGCTGCACCTCTTGATAAGGAGCCCTAAACGACTCCATGTCAAGCATCTCGAAGGACGACGTGGAGGAAGGAGAGGCTTCATCCACCAAAGACTGCACCTGGGGAGAACGATGGCAGAATGTAGCATCTGTATCCCTTGTTTTTGTCTGAAGTGTCGCCCAGCAACTACCCGCTAAATGCTCTACACACGCATTTGTTTTCCCTCCTTTGCTCATTCCACTGCTGAAATCTGTGGCTTCCCGATAACTAAATTTAGAAGTCTGCGCCTTCTCTATAAGCTATCAAGAAACCTGAGACCATGAGACAAAGCGCAGGACAGTCGGATGGGAAGGATCGGGCCCGGCACTTTGTGCACGAAGCCACACAAAGTCCTTTTTTGATTCTTTGTCGCTCTACAAGCCGTCTCTTGTCTCTTCTTCTCGCCCCAGCTACAGATTGTAAACAACCTTTTTCCACTGAATTATTTGCATTCAGAAACAATGCCTCCAGTAACTCCTTTCAGCCCTCTCCTTCCTGCTCCTATTTCAGAGTGATGAAAGAACGCATCTGCCCCTGGTTGACACAGTGACAAACAGCTACTTTAAACACAGCTGCAAAATGACTGGTTTGATGCTCAGTGTAACATGCACACACAGCAGAACACTTAACATTTAAGAGAGGATGGAGGAGAATGAGCCGATGTCTGATTGAGGAACACTTCCGAAGAATCGTATCAGACTCCACGCAGCACCCAGTCCTGTTCTAATAAGCGATTAAAATCACGCAAAATGCAGACAGTCCAAGCTGGTTTCGAAATGAAATGGTTTGTTTTGAAACAAAGTATTCGTCCGGTCTATCATTGACAGGAAGACACAATGTGACCCTCCACCCAGAGCACAGGCACCATGTTGGTTTTACTGTCACCTCTGGACTCTGAGCTGCTTTACAATGTGTGCATACCTTAAACAGGGATCATATGCGACTCTCCCCTCACCACACACACACCACACCACTTACACTTGACCCGATTATCATTCAGCAAGGGAGAAAACAAGACAGCAGCTATTTCGGACTGAAAACACTGGACCACAAACAGTAAAACATCACGTTGAATGGATTTGGTGGATGCACTTCACACTATCGTATGACCAATAGATTTTGCTGCTACAGCAGAAATTCGAACTGCTTTCATAATCATTAAAAGAGGGGAGGAGACATCGTGAGACTGGTGAACAATACTCTAGCCTCACAGCAAGAAGGTCCCTGGGTCAAATTTTTTCTCAGGTTTCCTCCCACAGTCCAAACAACTGGACACTCACTCCGGCTTCAAGTTGCCCCTGAGTGTAACATGCTGTATGTGTGTCCTGAGCTAGACCAGACCCCTGCAACATATTTAAGGTATAACGCGCGCAAGATAATGAATAGATTTGAGAGGAGTGACTCCTATTTCGTGCAACCTTTCTCCATCGAGTATTTTGGTTCAGACATTGCTTTGAAATCATGCCAAGTGTGATGTTTTGCTGAGTGATGGTACAAGGAGATCAGTCTGCTCCAGCAAAATAAATCCCCTTGGAAAAAACACATTCAAAGGCTGTGTCCCAAATCAGTATTTTTTACTCAGTTCCAAGGAAATTCATTATGGCGGACTTTATAGTGAGCTCATGGATAAAATGAAGTATACATATGTATATACATTTTAGCCTGATACTCCTCCTTGCTATTAGTTATGTCCTTACTATAAACATGCCAAATCAAAAACATCCGTAGGTTTTCCACTGAAATATTTACTCGCATACATTTTAGAGATAAATCCAGACAATGATAATATCCAGTGATTTACCAAAATTAATACAAATAGCAAAGTAGTGAGTGTAAACATTCAGACTGGGGTACTACATAGTGTCATACCGAGTGATTTTGGACACAGTGTATACACGTTAAGTGTACTTTGATCCACGGTAAGAAGCCGTGCAGCTGATCAATGAGACCTGATAAAAGACTCTGTTCCAATCAATCATAGAGGACATTGCTCTCTCGCCAGTACACTTCAACACTAGCAGACACACAGTCTCACCTGATTCTCAGGTGTGCTCCCAGCTGTCCCACACTCGGGGGGCTTGTCAAACAGGTCTTGTGTGGGGTCGTCTGGGGCAGCCTGAGGTAGACTCCCCTCTTCACCAGGACTGTTTGACATTAGGTCCAGACCTCAAGACCCCAATCATCAGACCTGAGGAGGGCAGGGCAGGCTGGGCTGCGCACATAAAGCCTGGAGAGACCACACACCATCACCATCAGTCATCACACCGGTTAAACCGCGTGTTCCAGCCTGTCTTGACTTTACGAGGGACTCTCTGGTGATGATGCATGCACCAAAAGTATTCTGGGGAACAAAATTTCATCCGCGATGAGATGGACAGAAAGAAACAAGATAGATCACGTTGGTTCACACCCTGTTCAACGTTAACTAGTAATCCCTAACTACTAATCCCAGCTCACAGCTGTGTCATCACCGCATTACCTGGGATATTTGAGGCTACAGAAAATGAAAACAGTTAATAATAGTTCATAATAATAATTGAGTTGACAATGTCTACCACACGGTCTCTGGTTTGCGTTCAAAACATCTGCGACAAGATAACTCGTCGCGTTTATTTGTCGTGTTATTGGTGTTTTTATACGACAGTACACAAACACAGAGAGGTTAACAGCGTTGGTTTGTGTTCATGCTAGCTAAGTTACGATGGCTGGACGGGACACTGATGTTAAACTGTACAGTTTACACCCCACAGGTGCTTTGAGGGTCGGAGGACTTCAAACAGGCAGCAGTTTAACTTAACTCACCGACAAGTTCCCACTGAGTCGATGCAGATGATTTATTTTGTCGTTGTTTAGTTCGGTGAGGCTAGCGCTGCTAGCCAAGGGCAGCCCCCTGTCAAACGCCGAGAGTATTTCAATGCTCTCGGAAATATGACAATTACCGGCTATTGTTCACGAAGGACCAGAAAAACGGACAAAGCAAATTATCTAAAAAAAACAAGCATAATAATGTTATTGTTTCTACGATATTTCAGTTTTCAAAATATAATGAACAGAAGGTAAAGAACACGAATATAGCGTCTACAACGATAGGAGAAAGCATTTTTACAAAACTCAATAAATTATATTTATCGATAAGGCCATTATTTCACAATAACATAAATAGGTTATGATATGTTTCTGAAATACATGATTAGTCCCACAGAGATGCATTATTTATCGTAAAAGAACCAATATTCAAGTTGGATAATCAAATTTACGAGGAGAAGTGAAGGCAGCAGAAAGCATCACATCATCAACACGCCACCGCCCCCAAATGTGAAGCAGACGTCACAAAGTTGTGAGTTTGTTGTGAATCTGCAACCAAACCGAGCTCTAAAACGGCATTTCTTGTCCACAGACCAGAGGGTAAACACAGCTTTACCGTTCAAACATAAATTCAATCGTTTTGATTGTTTGATTGTGAATGCGATGTAATGTGTCTGTATACTTCTTTTTACAAATCCCCGATCCCCTATTTTATGTTAATGGTAGTCATGTACCCGACTATGTATCAGGTCCTTTCCTAAAATAAATATTAGGCACAGCTAGATCGAGTGAATTTTTTTGGCCAGCCCTGGCAGTCCTGACTTTCCTGCCTTACAACTGGGGCAACTGGGGGCAAAATCTCAACCCGTACAGCATGCTCAGCTTAATCTGGATATGTTTGGACTGTGTCCTGAAATCTGGCAAGGTCTGTGTAAAATTGTATTTGTAGCAGGTGTAGGCCTGTCAGCCATGAGGGAGAGCCTTGTTAAAAGACATACCTGTTGACACACCCTGCAGTGGCTGGTTAACTGTGTCCTGGTGTCATTTTCAGTAAACTGTCCTCCCTTTTATTAGTCAGCACCCGTTAGTCCACTCTTACGCCTGGTCAAGAGTAGTATGTGTGAGGTTAAACAGGAATGTCTACTTAATGACACCCCTCTGATTAGATAAACATATCCACTGAAGAAACCATAGCACCTGTAACGTAAAATGCTTCATGTCAATAGTACTATATTTGTGAGGGTCAAACCCCCCACAAAACACACACTGTGCTTAATTTCCATTTCTCCTCCAAGGTTTGTGGAGGGACGCAGGGAGGAGTGAAACCTGCCAGGGGTGGAAGCATGAGTAGAGTTAAAATGCAAAGACACACCCAGGACTGAAAAGCGTGTGAGACATACAGAGCAGAGAGGCTGTGTGGAGCAATAAGAGGGTGTGGCTTTTTAACTCAGGGAGAGCAGATAAGTTGGGTTTGCCTTGCAGAGAGGGGCAGGAGTCACAATCCTGAACAGACAGGCATTTTACTTTCACTCTGCTGGGTCCAGTCACCCCAGCTGCGCATTCTTACTCACTCTCCTCGGCTGATGTGCATTCTTCCAGCAGCTTGAAGCAAGACTCGGAGGCGCAGCAACTCCCACCACTGAGGAGTGAGAAAAAACAAACAAAAGAGAACAAAACGCAAGAAGCCAGCTTGAGAAAAACTCCCAACAGGCAGCCATGAAGGACAAAGTGAGGAGAGGCGGAGGAAGAAATCAGGCGAAGACTGGTGAGAAATCCCTGCCATGTGTTATGCTTTTCTGCTCTGCATCTGACTCCCTTTTTGCACTTTCCTCTTCCTCCTTTTTTGTCTGGTGCCTCCCTCGCTGGAGAATGCGAGGAGGGTGGGAGATTTAGCACTACACTGCTGCTCTAAACATGGCTGGTGCTGTTCTGTGCTTTCACCCAGTTTCAGGCCACTTGGGGAATCTGCTACGCACTTTTAACCTTTATGCTGAGTTTATTCACAGGGACACACACTGAAATGAAAAAGGACTCCCCGGAAAAAAGTTTGCTGTCTGTTGTGCTCAAAGAATGTCAAATGTCATCAAAATCAATAACTATAATTTTCAAGTCTTAGCCACCTTATCTCCCTGCCTAACTTTTGCCACATTCTTAAGTGGGCCTCTCAACCTTTTTTAACCCCTGGCACTCCCCTCTTTTAACACAGTGATTGAATTAAGTAGAAGAGAGAGTTGGCATGTCTTCAGATTTCACCTCCACACAACCGACATGAGACCCGTTGGCACAGTCTTTTGATTGACATGTCTTTTTGAGGATCTCAATTACATCTATGGTATTGATGGACCTATTTCATTAGATTGACATGATAAATCAGGATGGGTACCTGCCTGTCTGTGTAGTTTGTGGCATTGGTTTGGTGCCAAAATACACTGTTTGAGCTTCAGGGCAAAGAATAGTGCTGCTCTCTACAGTAGTAAAGAAGCAGATCCAACATTGAGGACACATAAGGCACCGAGCCTGCAGAGAGGAGGAACCTTTTTCCAACCAATTGTGAACCGAGAAGTTTTTTTTTTGGGTGCTCTCCAGTGGTAAAGTAGTCCCAGATTTGACAGCAAGAGGTGGATTTTACTCTAGAATGAACTACATTCTTCAAAGATGAGTGTGAAGTGACTTTTCTGCTTTGTTGGGTGCATATCAAAGATGCTGCATACAGTATGTAACACATGCTTTCACGCATGCATTCAGGCACGCTCTATTGCAAAGCTATAGGTCTGTTAGTTTATGTGTTTTAGCATTCTGCTGCCTGCACATGCCAGTGCTGGGTGTGGTTGTCCCTCAACCCTGAGATGACATGAAGGCCGATAGGCAAATTCAACAGGTTTAGTCACACTGCAGGCTGGGGAACACGCTGGGTCCTGCTCTCCCTGTGCCTCTGCATATGTACGCATGTGTGTGTATGTGCGTGTGTCAAAAAAGCAGACACACCTCACCTTCCCTTTCTTTGACATTTTTGTGCATAATTTCACAGTCCCCCTCAGGCACTCTCACGCAGACAAACTCTTCAGGCAAGCTGAAGAATCTTATACAAGAGATTAGTGGTCTTGTTTCACTGCAGGAGAAAGCAGACGAGAGAAACCTGACATAACAGTTCATGCATGTCTTTCAGACAGTTATTCATGGTATAACGGCAAAGCTCTTTTCAGGGCCATAGTGAGCAGGAAACGATCCTGGCATGTAATGAACGGATGAGAACTGAAGGGCTTTTTCTTGTCGATTGCGCCGCTCTGTGATTATCCTCATTTTGTTTTCTCTCTCTCTCTCCCTCTCTCTCTCTCGCTGGCTCTCTTGGATTTCCCCCTCTGACAGATGTAATAGGCCTGATCGGTGGGCTAGATGCTGTTAGCATGAAACAAGACGAGGACACATTCCCTGTGAAGATCCAGGGGGCAGGAGTGGAGCCTTTTGAGTTGCAAGTAAGACAAAAAATAGAATAGACTTTTAAATATCATTGTAACCTTGAGCAGTGTACTTGACACTATGTTCTAACGTCAGAGAATGTGTTTGTATACATATTACTGAGCGTAACAAAGATTTCTTTTCTATGATAGGAGGTTTGTAATCTAACTTTTTGCTTATTGTGTCTGTGAAGGTCCATGGATTTTGGATTGTTCAGGACGTGGTGATGAAACTACTTTCAAGAGATGAAGTTTGTCCACGTTCCAACTTGTCACTGTCGCTCGCTGGCACTCCCCTGGACCCCCTGGCAGAACTCCAAAGCCTCAAAGGGCTGAAACCTGGAGCAGTCATTCGGCTGGTGGAAGGTATTAGCATGATCCCCTCCCCCGTTTAGTAATGTGTTTTTAAAGAACTGTCTCTTCAATCTTATCTTTCTAAACTGCATTTCTGACTAACCCTAAAACAGTGTAAGGTGCAAACCATAGTAGGGACTTTAACAACCAATATTCTCAAATGTGAGTTTTTTTTCTTTTCTTTTTTTTCTCTCAATTTATTTTGCTTTTTACTACATAATTGCATACAGTCAGAAATGTCATAAAGGTCTATCCCTTCAGCTTCCACTCACATTACTAAGATGCCTGACATTTTAACAAGACAGTTTTACTGTTTCCCAAACCCATTTGTGCATCTAAAGCAGATAGCTTGGATCATTAATGGCATAATAATTGATTGACTGACTCATAAATGATCCTGTTCGTGGTTCCACCACACACATCACCCTTTCCCTTTCACACACACACACACACACACTTCAGTTTTTTCTCAGCTCAATGTAAGCTGCTGACTCACCTTTTCTGAGTCAGGGCAAGGTTTATAGTTTCAGAGATTACAGCTTAGTGCCAACCAATTAGTGTGCTTCTCACCAGTGAGCTGATGAAACACTGGAACGAGCTATGCTGCAGCCCATCTCTTACCTTCTGCGGAGTGATTAAATCAACAGGGTAGTTTACATTTGTTTCACGTGTCTCATGTGATTGTTCATAATTGATTAATTACACGCTGCTCAATGTGTTATTAGGACTACAAACTAACCTGAACTAAAAGCATCAAAACTATTATATTATTCGGTTTTTGCACAAATATGCAGGGATCACAGGTCAGAGAACACCTATCCCCAACTCTGCCTTCATTCAGGTCTCGGCTACACGCCTACATGTTTGTGAGTGTACTCGTTGAACTGACATAAACAGTCTGGCTGTCTAACCCAGTCCACAGACAAACACCTGATAAAGTTTCAAAGCTCGTCTCGCGTTAGTGCTCGTTACGACGGATGACTCAAAGACCACACGATGACTCACACCCGCCTACAGAGGTGGAAGGTGAAAACAATGCCAGCCATGCTGTCAGGGCAGCCAGTAAAACGCGAATCCATAAAACACTCACTTTAAGTGGGTCATGACATCCCGTGACTGCGAGCGTCGGTCGCGTGCAACGACACTTGTTTGTGGTGCGTTAGAGCAGCGTTCCCTCTGAAACAAATCTGTGTGTTTTCTCAGAGCCCTATACCAACCACGCAGCCCGGCTGCACCTGGCCCGTGTGCTGGAGCTGCTCAGAGCGTCTGGACCTCAGGACGCTCTGAGAGAAGGACGCTCGCCGAGTGTGCTGGACACGCTCACGCATACACAAGCATCAGGTAAACACGCACACACACACATTAAACTTTGGCAAACAGAGAACTAATGCAAAGACAAACTCATTCTGATATCTTTACTCCTGGTGCAGACTCCATCTTGCCCAATGGAAAGAGCCTGAAACGCTCTGCAAGTAACACAAAAACAGAAACAAGCAGCAACCAGGACGCAGCTCCTCCTGAGTACCTCCTCCCTGGCTCCTCGGACAGGCCGCTCATGGCTCTGCTACCACAGAGCTCCCAGACAGAGGTGTGTTCACGTCTGCCCCCATGTTCCAGAAGATACAATGCGCACAGGCTGACTGACTCTCTCTGTGACCCTATGATGTTTGTCTCAGCAGACCCCCAGCTACGTGAAAGACTTGTCTCTCAGCTGCTGGAACCCTCCCCCAGGTCAGAGGAAGCTGCAGGGAGACTTCATGTACATCACAGTGGTGACAGCGGAGGGCCGACGGTGTGATGTCACATCCTGTCCTAAAGGTTTCTTTCTCAATAGGTAAAGACATGATCTGTGTTCTGTTTATGGTTGCAGTATTATTATAGTAGAACTGACTAGACAAGCAACATGGTCCTCTATCTGAGTGAATGATTTTCACTTCTTTTGTCTCTCCACTTCTTCATCTCAGGTCAACTGAAGATGTGTTTGATCCACGCCCTGCCCAGTCTTCCCCAGTTTGTCACAGTTTCACAGACCTGCTCTGTCACATCAGCCCTGCCTTCAAACAGACTTTTACCACACTCAGAAACAGGTAACATTGTTACCCATGGTTAAATCATGGCTGCCACAATATCTATATAATAAAGAATGATTGTAAATGACTGGATTTCGGGGAATACATCTTGTCCTCTGTTTTGTTTTTTTTAGTTCTCAGTTGCCTCCAGTAGAGGTGATGCCCACTCCTTACCACACTCTGAGCTGGCTCGGACCCCCCTGTGCCTCACGCACCCACAAAAACGCCTTCAGCAGACTGGGAGTGGATGATCCACCAGCAGCACAGGTTATTTACAAGCCAGTGTGCTTTCACAAGCCGTTGTGGTTTTGTGTGATGCCGTTTGCCACTGGCTGTGATTGTAAATACAACTACTGGAATGGTGTGTTGTGTCTTGCGTGTGTAGGCTCCAGACTGGAATGAGGAAATACAAGCAGCCAGAGATCTCCCGATGGGCAGCCTGGAGGAGAGGCTGCAGAGAGACAGGGCTGTGCTCCAGGTAGCTCTGAAGAAAAGCTCTAATTAAGCTTGAATCAGCAGCAGCACAGTTCAAGATCACCTGCTCTTGTCACCTGATACTCATCCTCACTCACCTTCAACTCTTCTCTTTAATTCACGCTGGTTTCTACAGGTGAACAGTGCATTTGTTAGGGCTGTGATGCAGGGAGCAGAGACTGTCATTGATGGCTTTGTGGATCCAGTGAATGCAAACCCAGAGGACCCAGCTTTCCTGTGGGGCGGGCTGTTCATGAGCCAGGGGGCAGCAAGTGCAGTGTTTGGTGGGGAAAGAGGTCGCAGGTGAGAGCTCCACGCCTCGTGGCTGTAAAGCTGTTTAATAGTACAGTGAATACGTTGTCTCATTGAATTACGGCTGTAAATGATTGATGAAGGCCAATATGGCCACCCGCCACGTACACTCATAAACTAGTTTTTGATTCATGATGAGCAGAGCGCTGTTTCGGATGTAATTATTTATTTATTGTTCTTCCTCTTCTTCTCACAGGGCTGCTCAGAGGCTGGAGCTGAAAGGGGTTCAGGCCTACAATGGCGTAGAGGGCCTGCAGGCTCTGCACACTCTACCGACAGCTGTTGTGGACTACAGAGGAGTCCGCCTGTCTGCTCAGGGTCTGGCCCCTGGCTTGCAAGGCTCAGAACAGGACCAGGAAGCTGCTCCTGCTGCCAGGTACATACACTGGATCCATCATTGATCTACTTTGGATGTTGTGTTAAACCTGACAGGCCAACATTTTTCCCTCTCTCCGCCCTACAGAGGTTTGCTATATGGGGTGAACGCAGGACCCCAAGAGTCCCCCCAGCGCAGACGGCTTCTTGAGCTCTTGGCTCAAGCTGCCAAGAGTATGAGTCTGCAGAGGCATGGTGTTGTGACAGCAAACGGTCACCAGGTACCACTGTTCACCTCCGTGGACGCCCAGGGACTGCTGGGGGCTGACGGGAGGTTCTACATACTGGATGTGTTCAGGACCTTCCCCGCCGATGCCAACTTCTGTCTGGAGGGGGAGACAGACAGTCAGGCCCTCTCTACGGAGGAGGAGAGTAGTACAAGCTGTGAGGAGAACGAGGAGAAGAAGAGCTGTGAAAGAGAAGGGTGGCCAGAGAGCTATCACTCAGACTCCGGGCTGCCAAAGAACTTTGCTCATGGACTCTGTCGATTGAGGCCAGAGCTGGTGCAGGCATTCGTTCAACACAAGTGAGTTCTACATGACACTAAACTCTATATAAACTCTTATTTTGAAGTTAGCTCACAAAGCTTTTTGGCTTTCGGCTTCGTTCAGACATTGCCAGTTCACTCAGCGCGTCAGGGAGATCCTGGACCAAGACGGAGGCTTTGAAGAATGCGCATTAGCTGGTAAGAAGCTTCTCACAACCTCTGAGCAAAACTAACGTTGATACATACAGAAACTTGGCCATTTTAAACCCGACAAACGTTTGTATGCTCACAGCCGACTCTCGATCCACGAAAGCAGTCCGAACCGCCTGTAAAGACGTGGGCTCGGTCAGCGACATCATCTTTGAGATGCGCTTAAACGCCAGCGTCTTCTCTCCTGGTAACGTGACAGTCTAAACATCCACACACACACACACACACACAGTAAAATCTTTTGCTGGAGCTTAAACTGACAGACTTCCTGTGCTTTGTGTTCAGGAATATCTTTCCCTCCCGGTGACAGCAAGTCAATAAAGCTGCAGGAGAGGCTACTGAGAGAGGCTGCGTCGTTCATCATCACACACCAGATACCGGCCTTTGTGAGTGGAGCCACTGTTTACATACCATAATAGGTGCATCCGATGGGAACGCCAAAGACAACATACATATACATTGTGTGCGCGTTCACAGGTGGACTATTGCCTGCAAAGCAACGAGGCGCCGATGGATGGAGCGTCTCTAAAACAGGCGCTGCACCAGAGAGGCATCAACCTGCGCTATTTGGGATATGTGATGAAGAACATCGACCAGTCAGAACACAAGGAGCGCCTGAGGCATATAATGGTGTGATTCACTTGCACAACACTGTTGAACTTACGTCTCGATGAGGCAATTTCTGCCAGCTGTGACTAGCGTCCCTCTTTCTGTCCCCACCAGAGAGTGGTCATCGGTGAAATTTACACCCGCTCAGCAAGACGCGTGTTCAACACTTTCCTGAAGGTACCATATCCTGATATTATGTTTTATGTATATATGAAATATATTATATCATTGAAGTTGTGCAACTCAACTTAAGTGCTTCCCTGCTCGCTGGAGTTGCAGCAGGTGTTGCTCTGCAGGCTCCAGAAAAGAATGAGGTAGAGCCTGCGGTTATGTGTTCGCAGGGTGTGGACATGCCCAGTCTCTCCACAGCTGTCAGTCATTTCCTCTGCTGCCTATTGGTTCCTCACTTTACACCCACGTCCGTGGGGGAGGAGATGAAGAAGAAGTCGAGGCGGCGGGGCCGCGGGGCTGGCGTGTCTGAGAGCACACCCTTGGGCATGTTCACTGGAGCCGAGCTGTGGAACCTGGTCTGCCAGGACGCTGTTGAAACATACAACATCTCCGACAGCCTTGGGTGAGAGCACAGCCATTGTTTGTTCTCAGCTCGTGTTTGTTAGCCACGCAATGGATCCAGTCCAGTTTAGAGTAACTGTCGCTTTCTGTGTGACAGCTCGGGACCCAACCACCTGGTGGAGCATTACGGCCTCCAGAAGGTGTCTCTGCTCAGAGAGTTCTGTCTGAAGACTGGAGTGCAGGTAACACACCTGGAATACCTGTATTATTATGTAGAAAACACTGTGTTATTAGCCTGATAAAGCCTGCCAAGAGAAATGCATAAATTATCTTACAAACCTCTTACCTTGAAAGTGGAGCCTATTCCCGATCTCAAACTTAATAGCCACACTCTGATATACACCAAGTTGTTACTGCAAATTTGACTGCCAGTGAAAAACCTGAGAAATGTCTCAGAATAAATAGAAAAAGTAAGTCTGTCAATTCTCAACCCACACCAGCTGAGACTGAGAGATTACCTCCTCGACAACCAAAATAAAGCACCCATTGGTCCAGACGACATCCTCAACATCTTCCCCGTTGTCAAGCATGTGCAAATGCCAACTGTGGATGCTTCGAAAGCACAGCGTGCGGCGCTCACCTCCGTTCAGAAAGGTGGGCCAGTGAAGCAGTAGTCACGTGTTTCTTTAACAAAAGCTGAATGAAAACTAAACAGCTCTGCATCACCCGACTGCAGGTCTGCTGGATCAGGCCCACGAGCACCTGAAAGAAGCAGTTTACTTGTTTGGCAGAGTGTGTGATGACCTCCACCCCGAGGCCGGACATTGTCACAGCCAGCTGGCCAAGGTGGCCTTCCTGCAGGGGAAAGCAGCTGAGGTATGCCGACTGTGCAACAGCCATCTACAGCCACACTGAACAGTGTAAAGCTGAAGTGTCAATTTCAGTAGGTTTTATTTTACAATAAGTTGACTTATCATCACTTTGGCACACTCTGTTCCAAAGGCTCGCAGTGTCCAGCTGAAAGCAGTGGTCATCAGTGAGAGAGTGTTGGGCTTCGACCATCCTAACACTATCCAACAATATGTGAGTACAGCTACACAAGTGTGGCCACCTGAAACTGAAACTTTAATAAGGATTTTAGAGCATACCATGCATATTGTGTGTAGAGTGTAATTGTTATGATTTTGTTGTGATGTATAGGCCCTCTTGGGCTTGTACATGTTTGCTGGAGGGGAGACGGCCCTCGCCCAGAAATGTCTTCTCCGGGCTCGCCTGCTGACACTAACGGTCCACGGAGAGGACCATCCATTCATCGCTACGCTGGATGTAGGTCATAGCACCCTAGTTTTATCCCAACTATAAACAAGCCATCTCACAATATTATTGTGTACAACAGTACATTTTTGAAAACCTGTTTTCTGGCAGAGCTGCCTTGGCCTGGTGCTGACAGGAGATCAGACAGGGAAGTACTTGCAGAACGCCCTCAGACTCAACACTTCCTTCTTCGGCCCAACAAATCTGCACACTGCTCTCACGTAAGATGCCGTTTATAGTTTGCGCTTACATCCCGCAGGCTAAATTACTTTGCTCTGTTTTTCCCCTCCATCCATGGCCTATACCAATCATTTCTCCCCTGTTTTCCCTCTGGTGCAGCCACCACCTGTTGGCCCAGTGGATGTGCAGCAGAGGTGACTACCGAGGTGCGATGAGCCACGAGAAGGAGGCCCTCGCTGCTTTCACCTGCATGGTCAGTGCATCTGCTCGTCAGAGAGCAAGAGTGAGGCGTCAGTGCAGACGTTTCCCATGGCAGCATGTGGCTCTTTTCTCTTTCAGTTCGGAGAGGAACACTCCCAGACGCGCTGCAGCAAAGAGTTTCTGTCCACCATAACCAAGCAAGCGGTGAAGGTGGAGCGCACCCTCAGGCAGGCGGGAGCCGACTGCACGGAGCAAGCAGTGGAGGTACTGTGCACGCAGGGTCTCATGTGGTTTCTAGAAACGTCTCTGAATGTTAAAGAGAAAACGGAAAGGTGTGTTTCTTCATCACCCCGTCTCCTCTGTCCTCAGTGTATAACTGCATCGACTGAGACTGTACTGGAGCAGATGGTGCTGGTGTTGGGGATCAGGAGGATTACACAAAGGTAAATCTTCACTTAAATATGCATTTACAATACAGCATATCAGGAACTGAAGCCTGCGCATATTCATGATTATTCATCAATTAAATTGAAATGTTTTAAGAACTGTGACCAATATTGATTTCTTTTTTAAATCGTTCTTTATAGTGACAAGTTCCAGGAGTATAAGCAGAAACACAAGGAGCTGAAGGCAGCGGTGGCCAAGGAACTGGGATTGAAACTACCAGGCGAGCTCCTTGTCTCAGAGGCAGTGGACGGGGGGGAGAAAAGCCCAGATGAGGAAACAGGATGCGGGAAGGAAGCCGAGGACATGGGAAGCTCGGGAGTGGAGAGTGCAGCCGAGGCCCAACAGGAACAGCCAGTGGGAGAGAGCAAGGCAGATAGTGTGGCTGTGGTTTCAGCTACTAGTCCAGAACCAGATGAGCATAACCAGCAGGAGGAGAAATCATTGAGTGAGGACAGTGACAGGGCAGCTTCAGATGCTGAGCTGAAGGAGCCAGAGGTCAGGGCCACAGGAGAGGAAGCTGAGGCCACCACAGCCGATAAGGAGATTCAATCGGAGGCAACAGTGAAGGAGTCAGAGGAGGTTCAGAGCGCTGTGGTCATAGCCACCAGCCCAACAGCCCTCAAGAGTAAAGGCACCTGGGCGGATATCGTTTCCAAACCTGCTGTAGCCAATGGAAAGGCAGAGACAGCTGTCAATGGAGTGGTTAACGGAGACGCTGAGGAGTGAAAAGCTTTTTGCACAGGCAAACAGTGTTGTAGTCGAGTTTTTCTGAGTCACTGCTGTAAGATAAAAAATCTCCAGATCTAACATGCAATTTGCTGACGTGCACATGAAGCAGAGCACATGAGAACAGAGTCAGATGATGAGTATTATTTGTGTCGGAGATGTTGCTAATTCTGGGAGAGGGCTATACCTTTGAGTGCTGTTTTTTTTCCTTTTCTAAAAATAAACTTTTTACTCTGGTTTATTTCTGTAGTAGTGTGATTTTTCCACATAAATGGTCTTTATGATCATAAGGTACTGTGTGATTGTGTTAAATATTTCCTAATACCTGTACATATCAAAACAACTATTGGGAAAGACTTTACCAGTTACTCCAAATAGCAGAGCTTCGAGTTACTTAACTAAAATCAGCAAATGAGAAGCATTTGTGTTGGTCTTTCTTCATCTTCCAGTTGCTTATATGTTCCATATTATAGAATATTTGGAAGGAAATCAACAAAAACTTGCCCAACGCGTTTATGAAAACATTTTAATTTTTATAAAAAGTTTCAATAAAAAAATAAATCACACCAGGAAACAAAAAGAAAAAAAAAGGTAGTGTTTCAGCCTCTCAGTACAAAGGGTTTTGGTCTGTAGCTGACTCTTTACTCTCAAACAAGAGTAATAATATATACAACACAGTAGAGTAAATGTTTTCTGTAGTGGGTTATCTGCCATTAACATCCAAGTCTCATACACAGCAAATATTGCCTGTATTTCATTCATCATGTGGCTTCAATCTGGCATTTTGCCAAAACACTGGAGGTGAAGATTCAAACCTCAGTTTGAGGCATCACATTTAATTAAAAGCTGCTTTCAGAAAAGCTTCCGGTACTTTCCATATCCTGCCTCAACTCCGTGTTTGCCTCTGTATAATCTCCAAATCAGGACAGTGCTGGTACTGCGGCTCAGGCGGCTCTAGCCAGGTGGATTGTGGGAGTTTGCTAAGGCTGCTGGCAGGGAAGGTGATGACAGCTGTGTCGCTGAAGACGTCAATCAGCCGGGACGGACATGGCAGCTGTCTCTCCTCGCACACAGACACGGCCTGAGCGATGTAGCCGTAGTCCCGCCTGAACTCTCTCTCGATCGTCCTGTTCGGGCGACAGACAGTAAATGTCACCTCACCTCCGAGTTGATCAACATCATCGCCCTCGCTGATGCCCTGTACGGACCTGTCCCTCATGCCGCTGAAGCTGTTTCCAATGATCTTCATCAGAGGCAGACGCTGTGTGCTCCAGTTCCTCCACAGAAGGTTGTTGTACAGGGCTTTCCCACAATGCATCAGGTAGAAGAGTGTGGGCTTTGTCACCAGATACTTCCCCTCCTGAGAGAGACAGATGCCTGTTATTTTTGTTTTGCATTGATCTCCTATCTGTTGGCGTGTTAAAACTTCCTAGAGATAAGTCATTTTGTTTAACGCTCTTCCGTTATTTGCATTCACAGCAGAAATTAAAAGGCTGAAGTATTTCCTGGTTTGAACCATTGTCTCTTGCATCTTCTCTCCATGTATGCCTGGGCTTTCTCCAGGTTTCCAACAATATCTATGGACCTAACCTAAACAAGTGCTCAATGGTTTTACATTTTTGATACCCAAATGAAGTCTATCAACAATAATGTCGCCCTGTGGGGAATAAAAAAGTGAATAGAAATATCAACAGGTGCATACTGGATTTTATCAGCCTGACAGGATTAAAAAAGGAACCACTGACCTCATTTTCTGTGAGTACAGTCAGACCCAGCTCTGTCAGAACCTCCCTCTCACCAGAGGAGAACACAGGGTCAAAAACGAAGCAGTCCTTCAGAGGAATCTGCAAACACAGGACATAAACGATCTCATGAACAGGGTTGTCAGGTGAGCAGTGTTTGGCATCTCCCTGCATACCCGCCTCCTCTGACCTGTCCTGCATCCAGCAGCAGCAGCAGCATGGCAAGCTGGTGACGGGCAGACACGCAGGAGGAGAAGGAGCCCAGGCCCAAACACACACACTCCAGCTGCTGACACTGGCTGCCACCCCCGCTGCTCCTCTGTGGGTGGATGGAGACTTCTGTGTCCCTGCTCTCTGACCCCTCCACCAGCAGCTGATCTGAAGACAAAAAGAGAAGAAAAGTTTACCAAGCTGAATAAATCCAATTAAATTAACTAATATACATCGATTAAATAAACACACACACCTTTCCACCCTTGCCAGATCTCCTCACACCTGATCTCAGATCTACAGAGAGGGATAAACAGGGTTACCTGTAAAAGTATGTATCTACCTGAATTCTAAATGATATCACAGGAGTGTGGCGCTTATTTGGTCCTCTTACACTGTGTCTCTGATTCGTTTCACAGCCTTCCCTACATCCAGCTGTTCTTGGCAGCATACTAAACTTGAGGACACCGGACATGGTTTTAATTTCCTTGCTGCTCCTTTTCGTCGACGGGCCACTTGCCACTCGTCCCCGGTATCCGTCATGTCTCGCAACTAATCTTTCCCTATTTACATAAACATACGCATGTGTCCAGTGCTTTACTTTCCGCAAGTCCTGCCTGTCACTGCACGAGCTGTACCCGGAAAGGTATACCCGGATAGGACTGATTACACTGTGACACACTTCTCCCATAAATTGAATGCGTTGTCAATAAGTTGAATACAAAATTCAGACTGGTAACATATGAATATCGATTGAGTTGTATATTATGGAGATAAAACTTTCAGAAGCATTTTATATAGCGCCTGAGTTCCGTTTTAAAGTGGCTATGTGCGTTGAGTTGATGTAACAATCGCGACATCTGCTGGTCAACGCGAATACCTGACACGAGAAGGGAAGGAAAACAGAAATAAACGAAGGACAGAAAAATAAACAAAGAAATGCGGAAAGCCAGTATTTAATTTTTATAGACGGTATCTAGACGGTATAACAGCCTTCGAACGTATTTTATTTGCAGTCTGTGGTCTCACCAGAAGGAAGACTTTCTCGTTGGACCGAGTTTGCCCATCTCCGGTGACAACCGGAAGTGCTCATGTATACGCGCATACGACGGAACCCCATGAAGCTGCCCTGACGTACAAACGTTACCTTTCAGTGCTTCCACAAGGGAATGAATTTAGACTCCATCACTGCTAGATAGCAACATACGCTTCAGGTGAGTGACTTCTCATTATTTACCCGTTAGGCCTAAAGACGCATTTACGGGACCACAGTTTAGCTTTTGCTAGTAAGCGTTAGCTCAACAGCACACGAGCCATGGACATCAGTAGACATGTTTACTTTTTGATATTTACTGCCGAATGAGAATTTAGCTTGATGAACTGTCTGTTAGGCACACGATGCAGTTAAACATAGCTACAGAACATGGATACGATGCACAGGATTCCTATTTAGTATGTCCAGAAATTATCTCTGTTCATCCAGCTTTCATGTATTTGGAATAGAATGAATTTAAGAAGATATTTAGGAACATAATAATGCTACGAGTACAATAAATTTCTGACACCAATAGTGAGCACCTAATGAGATCCTAATATACTTTATTCTGTAGATTGTGTAGAGACCTCTGTTGCACGGATTCTTAATAGCATAGTTATGAGCATATTAGCCACATTGACATTTATATTATATGCTTGGTTGTTTGAAAAAAACAACAAGTTGAATCAATTTATAATGTAATTTTGATACTGTGATATCCAGAGATGTCCATGTCCCACCTGTATGGGCGGAGAGGAGGGGAAGAGGAGGAGGAAGGTGTGGAGGTGGAGAGCTTTGAGGTGACAGACTGGGATCTGGCCAATGAGTTCAACCCAGACAGACGCAGACATAGGCAGACCAAGGAGCAGGCCACCTACGGCATCTGGGCCGAGAGGGACTCCGATGAGGATGAGAGGCCAAGCTTTGGAGGCAAAAAGTAAGACTCTACAAGATCTGCAGAGTATATTGTGTTCTATGTTATTTTTAGATCTATATTTCGTTGTTTGTAAACTGTCTTTTATAATAGTTTTATTGCTGCTGATGAACATACACATTTTCCAAGTGGTTTTTCATTCATATTTATTCTTAAAAACACTTTACTTTCTAGATCTAAAGACTACTCTGCTCCAGTGAACTTTGTGAGTGCTGGACTGCGCAAGTCTGCAGCTGAGGAGAAACAGCAAAAAGAAGAAAGAGGCTCAGATGACTCGGATGATGACGGTCCTTCTGCACCTCCACCATCTCGAGGCTCTGCACCCAAAAAACTTCAGATGGTAAACTTTGTTGACCCATTCTTATCCCATCATTGTAGTAGGCAGGGTAACAAGACTTTGTCTTAAAAAAAAGTATGTACTATTCCTCCTCAGACTAATTTCCGGGGGAATCAGGCCCAGAGATTTGCAGGTGGCATCCAGTCTGGTAAAGGCATCGGTAGCTGGGAGAAGCACACAAAGGGGATTGGACAGAAGCTTCTACAGAAAATGGGATACCAACCAGGCAAAGGCCTGGGGAAGAATGCTCAAGGTGAGTGCAACTAAAGGAGCTATGCTATGATGGTTTTACATGCTGTACAGCTGGCATGTTCTGACTGCACCCTCTTATTGTTACAGGTATCATAAACCCCATTGAGGCAAAGGTTCGTAAAGGCAAGGGAGCAGTGGGTGCTTATGGCAACGAACGAACCCAGCAGAGTCTTCAGGATTTCCCTGTGATTGATTCAGAGGAAGAGGAGGAAAAGGTAACATGCTCTCAAAGTTTCTTTTCTGTCCTTTCTTCTCAGCTACACCCACTATTTGAACAGAAAGCTCTAGTTATCACTGTAATTTTTTTTCTGCTGTATAGGAATTTCAGAAGGAGTTGGGCCAGTGGCGTAAGGACCCTACAGGCGCTGCAGCAAAGAAGAAACCCAAGTATTCCTACAGAACTGTTGATGAGCTGAAAGCAAAGGGCAAGCTGGCAGGGCGCAGTGCAGCAGCATCTGCCGGAGAGCTGGCACAGGTCAAGGTGGGTTTGAAAAGACTTTCCCTCACACCTTGTGTACAAACCTTCCTCTAGTGGTAATAATGTGGGGTTATTTCTTATCATCCTCACTGTAGGTGATCGATATGACTGGAAGGGAACAGAAAGTGTATTACAGTTACAGCCAGATGTCCAATAAGCACAGTGTTCCAGATGAAGGTCCACCGACCCTGTCCAGTCAGGATCAGAAGGGATCTGGCTTTGCTCTGCCTGAACTGGAACACAACCTGCAGCTGCTGATAGACCTCACAGAACAAGACATATTACAGGTAGGAGAGGGCCAGCTATCCTTCCATTTATTTATGTCTTCCACCACTGCTTTTAGCACCTGCTGACACACTTTCTTATTTGGGATCTTTTCGACCCCTGTTGTAGTCTGCCAGGCGTCTGCAACATGAAAAAGATGTCGTTGTGTCTCTGAGCCATGAGTCACGAGCCCTGCAGAGCAGACTGGATGCAGAGCAAGATGCCATCCAGAAAATGGAGTCGGTTCTGGCACTGGTAGAGCGTTTTCCATCTGGGGACATGGCACCGGGCGAGGGCCCCACGCTGCAGGTAAGCAGGCAGTAACCATGCAGCTATAACTATCGGGTCAGCTCTGTTATCATAACATTATATCTAACTTTTTTTGTGCCTTCCCTCACTTCTTATAGGAGTGTGCTCGGATCTTTGAGACCTTACAAACAGAATACTATGAAGAATACAAAACTATGGGATTGGCAGACTTGGCTGTAGCTGTTGTTCATCCCCTACTAAAAGAGAAACTCCGTTCCTGGGACCCTCTGAACGTAGGAATTTGCTATTATTGCTCTGCATAGCTCTATCACTTGTTCTAATCAGAATATATAAATATAAGCTATTCTTTGTCATTTCAGGACAGCTCGTATTGTCTGGAAGAACTCGGCCAGTGGAGAGCAATCCTAGAATCAAGAAACGTCCACTCCAGTGCCCCTGATTCAAACATGGATCCTTATCACAGGTCATTTAAACACATTAGGCTGTGTTTTGTGTGCTTTACATGGATAAACTGCAGTGGTAATGACACAGTTTGCAGATTGCAGTATGTATTTGACTGTAAATCTTCTGGTGTTGTTGGCTCAGACTGTTGTGGGAAGTGTGGATCCCAGTGATGCGCTCCTGTGTGTCCGGCTGGCAGCCTCGTACGGTGGCACCGATGGTGGACTGCTTGGAGGTGTGGGCCCCTCTTCTGCCCATGTGGATCCTGGATCACTTGTTGGAGCAGCTGGTCTTACCCCGGCTACAGCGAGAGGCAAGACATGAGTCATGTGGTTACAAAATCTGCCTGTGGATAGCTTGCCTTTTACAGTGTGAGCTGATGCCTTTCTGCTTTCTTCCAGGTTGATAACTGGAACCCTTTAACAGACACTGTCCCCATCCACTCCTGGATCCACCCCTGGCTGCCTCTTCTCCAATCACGTCTCGAGCCTCTTTACCCACCAATCAGGAGTAAACTGGCCAACGCCTTGCAACGTTGGCATCCCAGCGACGCCTCAGCCCGCCTGATCCTACAACCATGGAAAGATGTTTTCACACCTGGGGCCTGGGAGGCTTTCATGGTCAAAAACATCATTCCTAAACTTGGTATGTCTCAGACACTAAGAACCTGAATTATGGTATAGCCGCAGCATCTCTGTTGAACTATCCTTCACTAACCATCCATTCTCCATTCCCCGTTTCCCTCCTCAGCTCTGTGTCTGGAGGAGCTGGTTATCAACCCTCACCAGCAGCAGATGGACCCATTCAACTGGGTGATGGACTGGGAGGGCATGTTGTCCCCCTCCAGCCTTGTGTCCCTACTGGACAAAAACTTCTTTACAAAGTGGTTGCAGGTGCGTAACAATATGAGTTAATAATAAAAGCTAATAATATGTATTTGTATCACAAATATACTTATTTCATTTAATGTTCTTATTTTTACCTTGTTGTTCATGTTGTAATTGTCTGTAGGTGCTGTGTTCATGGTTGAGCAACAGTCCCAACTATGAGGAAATCACTAAATGGTACCTGGGTTGGAAAAGCATGTTCAGTGACGTCTTGCTAGCACAGCCGCTCATCAAAGAGAAGTTCAATGAAGCTTTAGACATCATGAACCGTGCAGTGTCCTCAGGAATGGGTAGGTATTACAGTACACCCTGGCTCTGAAAATTAGCTACTGCTTCTGCTGCTGCAGCGAAACTTGAAACATGCATTTTTTTTCCGGTCTACAGGTGGATATATGCAACCTGGTGCGAGGGAGAATATTGCATATCTAACACAGACAGAGAGACGTAAGGACTTCCAGTATGAAGCTATGCAGGAGCGCAGAGATGCGGAGAGCGTGGCTCACAGGGGCATCAGCACTGGAGTGCCGACCAACTTCAAAGATCTTATCCAGACCAAGGCAGAGGAGAACAACATCGTCTTCATGCCTTTGGTGGCCAAACGTCACGAGGGGAAACAGCTGTACACATTTGGCCGCATTGTCATCTACATTGACAGAGGGGTGGTGTTTGTGCAGGGAGAGAGGACGTGGGTGCCCACATCTTTGCAGAGTCTGATAGATATGGCCAAGTGAGGGTGGATTGATTGCACTGTCTTTCAGGTGTAATAGATAAGTAGAAGAGCTGATGTTTGCTCTTTATCTGACTTAAACATGATTTTTGTCTTATCTGCCCTTGTATATTTTAAGTGTCTCTACAGCTGTGAATAAATAATTTTTGATGTATCTGGCCTATTCTGTCTGTTTTTAATGAGATATATCAATTTGTGCAATAACATTATGGTAGAATCCTGCACATACATTTTCACGTCCCTTTCCTTTTCTAGGTATTTAATCTCATTCTAAATAATCTTTTTGGCCTAAATAATCCAAACAATTAAAACATTAATCATAATTAATCTAAATTTATTCTAAATCTATTTTTGTATCTTTATACATATTTTGCCCCACTACTTTCCCAAATACCAAACATTACTTTTATATGAGCCCCTGTAAACATGTGGATGGATAGGTAGCGTATCCAAATAAAATATCTTGATAGTATTCTTGATAAAATTACAAATATCTGCAAAACCAACTGGACTCGTAGGTAGTCATTTCATGAACGTCAGACCTCAGAATTAGATTTATTGCCATGTAGTTACACAGCCTAGTTGTTCAGCTACAGGCAATTTGCTTTGTTGACGGGAACAGAAAACAGACAAATATGATGGTCTACAAAATGGTCTAAAATACATTAAAACGATTTTCACTATTATTGTATTTCCGCTTCTTTGTATTACTTCGCATTCTAACAACAGAAGAACAGAAAAATACTGCCCTCACGTAAGTCCGTGAGCGCTGTAGAAAAAGCGATTGGACTAGTTTGGCATGACGGGGCTTCCGTCCACACTCTGCGCCGAGCAGTGAACAAAGTGTGGAGTTGTCAGACTTTGACGAAGGTTTAATTTTTTCGGAGACACTTCGTCATCACAAAGGTATATTTACGTGCGTAGATATGCAACTGGACATACAGTATGTGGAAAATTCTGTTTTTTACGATGGCAAAACCGGCTGCTCTGAGCCGCCAAGCACACGGATGTTAGCCATTCAGCTAACGAGCCATAGATTACCACGGAGCTAACGCTAGCTCACTGCTAACACGGACAGTGGGAACGCGATTTACACCATTTTAATTAGTTTGGATATTCTCGATATTTCCCCAGGCACCATGTCGTCCGACGCCCTGAAGAAGCGGAAGTCTAAAGTGCTCCGCAGTGAAGGAGGAACCCCGGAGATGAAGCGAGGTCGTGGAGAAGGGGAGCAGCAGGTAGGACAGAGCCGGGAGGAGGGACCGGGCTGGGGAGAGGGGACTGACCCGCTGCAAGGAGCTCACATCCGCAGCAACAGTCCGAGTCTACACGGTGCTAATGGACTCCGTGGCTGCGATGTAATGATCTTAGTACTCTAAGTTTATCAAAGTCTTACGGCTTAGGGATAAACATGAAGCAGAAGAGCAAACAGTACATTTAATTTATAGAACTTTTTGTTTCTTCGAGTCAGTTCAGGCCAGGGGCTGCGTTCATTGTGTGTCTACTTTACTTACTTTTACTTTAGTGCGTACACACTTTAAAATCAGAATCAGATTCCATTGCCAGGTAGTTGTACAATTTAGTGATACAGCTCTGACAAATTTGTTTAGGTGATTGATACAGAAATTATGATGACAGTGCATGACAACAGTTCTCAGTGAATGTGTTTAACGCTCTAATTAATAATCTATGAGATGAAGTATTTGATTTGAGATTGGTTACTGTATTGATCCTCAGTCAAATCAAAACATTGTAGAACCATCACAATCACTGACAATATGTGCATTAATATGATTGAAAAATGCTGGAAAAATGGTGATGATGATGAGCAGTTATGAGCCATTATCCAGCATCAGCAGAAGTTTAGCCAGGACTCTGTCCTCAGCAACCTCCTTGAGTGTTGGCAGTTTTTGAGTGGCCACAGACCCAGCCTTCTGCACACGTTTATTCAGTCGCCTTCCTTTGGTTCCTGCTGCCCAGCAGCCCACAGCCCAGAACAATGCACTAGCAACAACATATAGCTGAAACAATTGAAAGCAGTGTAGTAGCAAACATGAATGGATTTGAGATTTAACTCGTTTTCTTCTTGCAGGATGTCCGGGTGTATAGTGAAGAGGTGGAGCTGAATGGCAGGGATCCTGAACAGGACTACCAGCAGTTCAAGGAGTCGTGTGACAGCTTGGGCACTCTCATGAATGAAATCCGGGAACTTAAAGCCAATGGAGCCAAGGAGGGGGTGAGGGGGAAAAACACTGCTCGGTCCGTAACGTTGCCATCGTTGTGAAGTTTTGTACTGAAACCAGAATGTGTGTGTTCTCAGTGTCCTGAGGTGGAGCAAAAACGGATGCAGAGCTGCATCCACTTCATGAATCTGAAGAAACTCAATCGTCTGGCTCATATGCGGCTGAAAAGAGGCCGAGACCAGACACATGAGGTAAGAGCTCCCTGGTGCAGTCCAGCATTTATCACAAAGGACAAATACCACATTCCATTAGTCTATGGAAAAAGTTCTTCTAGCTGCCTACCTGCCTTACAGGTACACATATTATCTTTGTAAGAAGCTAAACTGCTCGACGATTCTGAGATGAAAGGGTTTTAAGTATAGACCTCCTCCTTCAATACACTTCTAGCCATTAGGTGTTGCCGCCCTGTTCCTTATTACCCTGGCTTTCATCGACTCCTCATTCTGATTTATGACTTCTTTATTATTCAGGCGAAGCAGAAAGTGGATGTGCTGCATCTGCAGTTACAGAATCTGCTCTATGAAGTGTTGCATCTTCAGAAGGAGATCAGCAAGTGCCTGGAATTCAAGTTAGTACCCGTTAACATATTTAGGAAGAGCGCCTATCCTCCACAGTGCAGCCCAAAAATGCTAAGTTGACTTACTTTTCCTGACCTAGGTCCAAACATGAGGAGATCGACCTGGTGACTGAGGAAGAGTTTTACCAGGAGGCTCCGCCGGAGATTTCCAGGCCCCACATCACCAAGAACGATCCACACCAGCTCACACTGGCACGCCTGGACTGGGAGCTGGAGCAGAGGAAGAGGTATGCATGCCTGCAACCAACATGGTGCACAAGTCATACACTTGACCTTTGAGGATCCAGGCACCAAGGCACCAGGTAAATGTTTGTGCTTGGACCCAGGTTGGCAGAGAAATACAAGGAGTCACAGGCCACAAAGGAAAAGATCCAGAAGAGCATTGAAGTGAAGAAGGAACATCTGGCCAGCCTGCAGCCTGGACTCAATGCCATCATGCAGGTGAGACTAAGTGTTGACCTTCTCTGACCTTGGTTTATGAATTCATGTATTACTTGTCATTGACTGTATTGTCCCCTCCCTCAGGCCTCCCTGCCAGTGCAGCAGTACCTGTCCATGCCTTTTGAACAGACTCAGAAACAGACGGAGATCGCGCGCCACCTGCCTCCACCTCTCTACGTCCTGTTCGTTCAGGCCAATGCTTATGGCCAGGCCTGTGGTAAGAGATCTGCAAAGAATAGCCTGTTGTAATGAAATGTAGCAGGACAAATCCAGGTGTATTTATATGTGGTGCAAGTCCTGTTTGTTAATGACACGCTGTTTTATTTCCTTTTTAGACAAGAATCTGAATGTGTCGATCACGGGTGACGTGGATGAGGCCAAGGCACTGTCCAAACCTCCAGAGGACTCTCAGGGTACAGATTTCATTGCCCTGTCGTACTCAGTGCTGCGTCATAGTGAGATGTATGATCTAAAACCTTTTGTTCCTGTTTCCGTACAGATGATGAGAGCGATTCGGACGCAGAGGAGGAGCAAGAGAAGACGGTGAGTGTCTGGCCTGGTGTTGCCCTCCATACCCACACAATTCATCCCGGTCACTGAGTTCAACACTGTCTTAAAATACCCACCTCTGTAACGGTCACACAAAGTGTCCCTGAAGCCCTGGCTGCCACACTCTGTGGTCTGCCGGGTTGAGGAGGAGGAGGAGGAGCAGCATTTATTGATCGCCTCCTGCATCCGGACAAGTGGCAGCTGGAGTCTGGCCTTCTTTTTTTCCTATTTTTTCCTCGTCAACCGTAATGGCGAGGTCACTGCAATTTGACTCCAGCTCAGGCCTGTCCGGTCAGCACCCGACCGGTGCTCATCCTCCTCGTAAGCTCTCTGACAGGATGTCTCTTAAAAGTAGATGGAAACATGTATTTTGTCCCGAAAGACTGATTCGTAGCCTCTGTTTTGACATACATCAGCTCAGTGGTGCTCAGTGACTATCAGCTTTCTCCTGAAAGCTACTGAAATCTGATGCAGGTGGCTTTTGCAATGCATATGAAATGCCACGACGTCAAACATGCACTTAGTTTTGCTTTTTGTCATTTCATCTCCTCTCTCGCTCGCTGCGTCGGCCCGACAGAAGCGCAGACGGCCAACCACAGGCGGCCAGCTGGACGATAAAAGACGGGAGATGCTGAAAAAGCATCCGCTGTCTCTCTGCCTGGATCTCAAGTGCAAAGGTAACCTTTTCTATGACATCACTGGCTTCACGCTCGAGGCTCTGCACCAAATGCATGTAAAGCACGTGCAAATGGCGCCGCACGCCCTCTCCTGTGACAGCCGCCGTACTGTGCGCTGAGGCAGGTAGTATGTGAGGGGAAGTCAGGACAGCCCGGCCCGCTTCCATGCTATGACACCACTTGACCCTCGTGTTCCCTCTGCTGGCAGCCGATGGAACAGTGACAGATTATAGGGAGGTCTGCATTGCAGGCGTAACTCTACCTAAAGGGGGAGGAGGAGTAGCTGAGAGAGGCTTGCAGCAGGCAGGGTCTGCAGCACCTAGCTCTCCAGCACACGCTGTAAGCATATTTCCTCATCTCCCTCCCTCTCACTCTTTACGTCTCGAGTCCAGTCACCTTCCCGGCCGCAGCACTAAGCCCCGCTGCAGTAAAAGCCGGAGGTGTAAGGGTCTGAGAGGCCGCTGGGTTCAGCTCAAAGGTGCCCGTCAGCATCGTGTGCGTCCCCTCGGTGCCGCTGACCATCATCTGACCACGGCCCGGTGTTACAGTGCTAATGCGCTGCAGCGAGAAGTAAACCCCGGGGCACGTTCACTGGCAGGATTAATGAAAGCAGCGCAGCGCGGGGAGTATTGAGTGAGGCTGGTAATGGATTAGTGCATCGCCCCCGCGGCATCCCTCATGTCTCCGCAGATGGCAGCGTCCTCCACCTCTACTTCTACTACCTGATGAACTTGAACATCATGACGGTCAAGACCAAGGTGTCCACCTCCACCGACCTCAGCGCCGCCATCAGCGCAGGGTGTGTCCCCGTCCTCTTCTCCTTTTATTGTCTCCCTCTCTGTGTCCCTGAAAGGCGAATCTAACGATACCTGTGCTCTCAGGAACCTGCTTAAATCAGACACCCTGCTCAGCTGTCTCTACACAAACGACCACGGCCGGGAGACGCCCAACCCCGCCAACCGCTACCAGTTCGACAAAGTCGGGTGAGGATGTTGGGCGGTTCAGTGGATCTGGTCGCGGGGTGAATCATGCCTTTGATCTGAGCAGAACTCCAGCCCCGTTAAGCCCCTCTTCTCCCTCTAGGATTGTTTGCTTCGCGGATTACTTGGATGAGCTCGGCCACCCCTACACATGGGTTCAGACTCTCGGGGGGCTCCATTTCCCCAGCGAGTCCTTGGAGGTCTGTTGCAGTTCCTGCAGTAAAATCATCAACACAGTGCTTAATACAGTTTCAGAGTGCAGAGAGCAGGTTTGTGAACGTCTGAATGTTGTCCTTCCAGGGTGTGCATGTGGGCAGCGCTCTGAGCGCCAGTCAGATGGAGAACACCATGAAGCTGCTGCGGGGACGAGTCCAGTCTCGCCTGGCTCTGCACAGGCAGTTTGCCTCCTTAGGTACCACGTTTAAAGCATAACGCATCTAAAGCTCCCTAAAGAAATGAATGGGGCCATTCTGACTCGGATCGTTGGTGTCTGTCCTCAGAGCACAGCATCATCCCGGTCTCCAGTGAGTGTCAGCATCTGTTCCCTGCCAAGATCATGTCCCGCCTGGCTCGCTGGACCTTGATCACCTTCGAGGAGTACATGGTACACACACACACACGAGAGCATTTTGAAATCCCCTGCTCTGAGGTTAAGCTTGCAGTCTCATTTAGCTGTTCCTCTGTCTTGGTAGGATCTGTCTTACACCAGTCATGTGACTGCTGCTGGCCTGGCCAAGGAGACCGATCTGTACTTCATGGCTGTGGTGGAGAGAGGCACAGGTACGACCCAGCAACAGTCATGCAATTTCTGCTATTGATGTTTTGATCTGCTTCTTTTGAAAGCCTTCTGTCTGCCCCCCCCCCCCTCAGCTCGTCTCCATGCCGCCGTGGTGCTGAGCCCCCGCTACCCAGAGACCGCTCCTCTGTTCTCGCTCCTCCTCAGCTGGAAGGGAGAGCGCAGCGGCTGCTCCGACGACAACCTCCGAGTACGAGCTGTTCCTTCGCAGTTGTTCCCTAACTTCAGTCGTAAAGCGATCTGCATCGCCCAGCCCCTGACGCGCTCCTGCTCTCTCTTTGTAGGCCATGGAGAGCGAGGTCAACGTGTTCAGGAATGAGCTGCAGGGGCCTCGTCCAGGCCACCAGCTGCTGACCAATCAGGTGTCCCGGCTGTGCGTCTGCCTGGACGTCTACCTGGAGACGGAGGGGCACGACGACGGCGTGGAGGGGCCGCGCGAGTTCCCCAGAGAGAAGATGTGCCTGCGCACCGTCAGGTACAGCACTCCCCAAACGGGAAGCCCGTATTTAGTATGTGAATCGACTGGAGTGTACCTGACACCTCTCTGTCTTCCTCAGGGGGCCGAACCGCCTGAAGCCGTTCAAGTACAACCACCCTCAGGGCTTCTTCAGTCACCGCTGAGTCTCACGTTATGATACTCATGTACTTAACATGTTGAGTTCCCCTGAAGTTTACCTTCGTTTCTAGTAGGCGGGCAGTACGTCTTTTTTTTTTTCTAAGTCTTTGTAACAGTTGGAGAATAAATCTTTGTCAAAACAGTGCATATCTGGTCTATTTAAGGCTGTGTCGCAAACTCCAGTTGCCTCCGTTTCATCCTCCGCCTTCTCCTCTACCTCCCACCCTCAGTGCTGCTCTATTTATAGGTGCCGTCTGCGCTACCTGATTACTATGCCATTGTGGTTCAGTGCTACAGCGAGCTGAGTCATTTCCCCAGCGGATTCTCTCCATGGAATACGATATTGGGTCCTCTGATAGCCTTTGACCTGTCATGTCTCGGTCCGAGCTGCTGTGGTAGAGGAAGACACGGCTTGTTTGGGATACTGATTTATTCCATCAAGGATTACACACTTAATGTGGTTTAAGCCAGCTGCGGTCTGCAGAGGCGCTAAAACATTCTCGCTTTAATGCGCAAAGTACAAATCCAGCAGGGTTTAAGTGATCTCATTTCTAGGGCAGCGAAAATCTCTGGGAACTTTGAGGGGGGAGAAACATCCGCTGCAATAATGAACATTTCCACCTGTTGGCTTGAATGACGTGGTGGGCGTTCCCATCGATCCATGCAGTGAGACTCCATGCAAAGAGTGGTCGGGCCTGCGAGGGGATCCTCCCCATGTCGAGTGTGTCCAGCGTCTGTGCCGAGTGTAGTCGATGGCTTGGAATTGGCCGCTAAGCTGTGTTTAAGTCGACATTGATTAAATGGTAAGATGGATGAGTTCCAGGCAGCTGCTGTTCTCATTAGTCAGCCCTATTAAATATTTAGCCACAACCTTTTTCAGTCTGCTTCGAAGCCTCGGCCAGAAGAGACAAAGAAGATTTGCATTCCTCATTAGCGTTTTTAGGCTCGTTTATATTGATCTTAAAGGCGTGATCCTCTCCCAGTTAGACAATTCATCTCAATGGCTATTCTGAACAAACAAGTGGGGAGGAGGAAATCAGCGCTGCAGGAAACGAGGAGAGCGGAGCGGGGTCTTTGCAGGCGAGCACGGCCGCTTGCTCCTGATTAATACATGAGCGTGGTCTCTGGGTCGTGAGGATGGGTGGGTGAGAGCGTGGGTGTGGGGGTTGGGGGGGGGGGGATATGGTAGGTGGGTGCAGCTCCCTCCCTCAGCCGCAATGCAGTGCCGTTAGTGGCAGCGTTTACCTTTCCATCCTCACACCTCGCATGATCAATCCAGACGCCTCTCGCTCAGGAGTCGGCCCCTGACTTCATTCATTCATCCCCCCCTGTTTGCAGCGTAAGCAGACTGAGAGGAGCCTCTTGTTGTTTGATTTTTCATTCTTTATTCATCTGTTTCATATTGCATATTCTCAGCAGTTTATACATAGCACAGTCATCATTGTCCTAGCGTTGCAGACCAGAAGAGTGAGACGCTGCAGCTCGCCCGTGAGGAGAGGCTGCTTTAAGGTGCACAAAAAGCAAAGATTCAAGTCTTCCTTACTTACTCGTGTATCTGTAAATATAATAGACATTTGTTATCTGCTTAAATATATACTTTCATATTTAATATATGTCACAATCTTCAGCTTGACGTTGTTTTGACATCGCTGCCCTTGAAGGCTCGTGTAGGTACAGCAGGCCCCGGCGGTCCCCGTCAGCGGGATTCGGTTTGTAATGCACTTGTTATTTATTCAGGGCAGTTGTCACATTCAGATAGAGTTAAGAGCATTCTGCATTCACTACAGTCATACATCAGAAGCATCAGGGGGTGTAATGGCCATACTTAGGGAGCTGGGGGGGTTATTTGCTACAGAAATCACTATTGCTTACATACCATAACCTGCTTTGCGTAGGACACCGAGGTGCCCGTCTGTTTTCTCCGGCTCCGTTTCCTCCTCATAGTTCTTTGGCATCTCCACCTCGTCCTCTCCGTATGCCCTGAATCACAGCTGATTAGTCTCACTTCTTGCCCTTCTCCTCTTTGCTCTCCTTTGTCTCGGTGCCAGAGGATTTCTCCGCTTTCTCAGCCTTCCCTCCTTCCCTCACCTCTTTGCTCTCTTCTTTACTTGTCTCCTTCTTCTCCTCGGGCTTCTTCTCCTCCTCCTTCTTGCTTTCTGTTTTCTTGGGTTCGGCTACAGGCGCCGGCTTCTCCTCTGGCTTCTTCTCCTCTTTCTTGCCCTCGGTTTTCTCAGGCTCGGCTTTGGGGGCCTGCTTTGCCTCGGGCTCAGCCTTCTCTGGTTTGGGAGCAGAGGGTTTCTCCTCCTTGGCAGGGGGAGCGCTCTCTTTGGGCTCAGGCTTGGGAGCAGGTTTCTCCTCTGCTGGTTTGCTGGGAGCAGCAGGCTTTGAAGTGTCCTCCGTCTTTGGCGGTTCATCTGCTTTGCTTTCCTTCTTCTTATCGGGCTTGTCTTGCTTATCTGTCTTCTCTGGCTCTTTGTCCTTGGGCTCTGGTTTCTTCTCCTCCTTCACAGGTTTCTCTTTCTCTGTCTTTTCCTCCTTGACGGGCTGAGGCTTCTCCTCTTTCTTCTCGTCTTTAGGTGTGTCTTTGGCAGCAGCGGGCTTGGCCTTCTCTTTCTCTGGAGACTTCGGTTCAGGGGTCTTGGGGCGAGGAGACTTGGATTCGGGGGATTTGCTGGGTGGGGATTTGGACTCGGGTGACTTTGATTCATCTCCAGCAGGAGATTTGACTGCAGGGGACTTAGCAGGTGACTTGGGCATCGGGGATTTGGCTGCTGGTGATTTAGATTCTGGTGATTTGACAGCAGGAGATTTAGGTTGAGGAGACTTTGAAGGAGGTGATGCAGCCTTTTCCGGTGATTTGGACTTCTCTTCCTCCTCACCTGCTTCCTCCTCCTCTCCCTGTTCTTCACCCTCCTCTTCTCCCTTTTCTTCCTCCTTCTCTTCTCCCTCCCCTTCCTCCTCTTGCTCTTCTTCCTCCTCACCTTCTCCCTCCTCCTCTTTGGCCTCCTCGCCTCCCTCTTCTTCCTCTCCTGCCTCCTCCTCTTCTTCCTCCTTCTTTTCCTCCTCCTCCTCCTCCTCCTCCTCATCTGCCTCCTCAGTCACCTCGGTCACTTGGGTCTCATCTGTCTGTTCCTCCACAATGACTGTATCTGAGATCTCCTCTCCTTTCACTTTGAAGAGTCTGCTTTCCAGGTAGGAGTACGGACTTCCTCCAGACACAAAGCGATTCTCTTCCCCCTCCAGTAACTTCCTGTTTTGAAGACACAGAAAAAGATACATGGTCAGTTAAAATGCCAACGTGAAGAAGTGAAGAAGCAAAAGAATCTTTTAAAACCATGACCGACCTGTAAGCAGCAATCTCGATGTCTAGAGCCATCTTCACATTCAGCAGCTCCTGGTAATCTTTCAGCTGGCTGGCCATCTCCCATTTAGTGCTTTTCAGCTCATTCTCCAGCTGATTGATGGTGTCCTGCAAGATGACAACACACAGCCGCAGAGGTCAGGTGCTGGGGAACATGAGATGAAGGATAATTTCTGTTTTGGTGAGATGTTTGTGCCAATGCCCTGCCTGTAGTGAGTTGAGGTCATCGTGGTGTCTGTCTTCACACTCCATACGCTGCCTCTCCAGCGACTCCTTGGTTCCCCGCAGGGTCTCCAGCTCAATGGTCCGGCTCTGGAGTTGACGGCGGTACTCTCCAATCTCCTCCTTGCTTCCGCGAAGGGCATCCTGGTTGGACCGAGCCGCCTCAGTCAGATGGTCCATGCGCACTGCAGAAACGATAAAAATAAAAAAATTATGTGTATGTTTCATCTGCTGTGTCACTGTAGCGACGTGCTAACGTCCCAGGACAGTTTGTCAGCGTGACCTGCTTTTACTGAGGCGCAGAGGCAAACACCATTGCAATTCAGCCCATACGCATGCATTGTTTTGTTGTCTCGATCCTTAGACAGTTGACCAGAAGACCTCAGGGAACCCGAGTAACCTTGACAGTGTCCATCTGTCAGTTGGGGGTCTGACTCAGCTGCCTCTCCCTTCCAAGCATGAACGAGCCACACTGCTGCAGTCAGCCGAACACCAACAGGGAAGGTCACTGTGTTGGCACCTTTTGCCGGTTATATTAAGTCAGCATGCATACAAGCAAGGGTCAATCCACAGGATCGTTAGGTTCTGTATAAAACCCTGCTTGGCCTTTTAGAGTGCCAATTATGCGTCTGTGTGAGTGTGGGTATTGTCCGAAGGTCAGCAGCTCTGTCTGATCCTGCAGGACTTTCACAGGCATTGCAACATTATGATGTCTACAACTGGATGTGCTGCATAGATCCACATCCTCAGTGAACTCCCATCACGATCCCACAATGCAGTGTTAAAGTGAGAGGAGGAGGATCGCCTCTCTGGTCTGCTCACCCCACAGCTTGACCTTGAAACCAGGATACTTTTAGTTAGAGGTTCAGGATGAGGGTGAGAGACGTGCAGGGTGCACAAGGGGGCGCTGGCAAGAACACACCCACTGCTTCCCATACTGAGAGTGCAAATTAATCATAGTCTCCCCTCAGCTGCCATCTCCTCTCGCTGCTGGAAAAAACCTGCATCAACAATGCACCCAGACAGTGATGCACCACCTAAATCCTATTCAAGTCATGATTTTTGTATAATTGCTATTAAGGCGGTTCCCTGCCACGATGTTGTAATCAGGACTCAAACCAACTCTACTAACAGGTTGCTGGGATGCGTTGTGCAAATATTTAAAAGTCTTATTTAATAGTTACGGTGGTGATGCTGAGGAAGACCCTGATCTAGTCATCCCTGCAACACTGACCACCTCACACACTTCTATCAGTTCTGCAATGATGTATGTGAAGTCAGGAGAAGCCTGATCATTACACTGTGCATGTCTGAGGTGCAACTCTTAAAAAAAATTCCTGATGTAAGTCACTTTAGACAAAAACGCAAATGGATGGTGTGGATGGATGGCAAATCCTGGTGTGTGTGGGGGCTTTAGACTTCAGCACCTTGGACAGAGAAGAAAACATGCGTCAGACTTGACCTGCGTGTCCTCACCTTTGAACCACTCCTCGGCCCTGGTGGAGCTCTTGGTGGCGTGGCTGTCCAGCTGTGCTCGGATCTCCCGCAGCGCACCTGTCACGTCCGCCTTCAGCGTGTCCCGCACATCGAAGCTCACCTGCGCTCCCTGGATCTGGGCGAGCAGCTCGGCCACCTCCTCCTCGTGGTTCTTCCTCAGAAAGCCGTCCTCTTCCTCCAGGGCTCTGAGCTTCTTGTCCAGCTCCAGTCTCGCCAGGCGACACTCCTCCACGTACTTGTTCATGGCTCTGCCCGCAGCCTCCAGCTCCTCCCGGCTGCGTGCCTCGTCCTCCAAGCGCATCCTCAGGTGCTGGATGTCCTCCTCCAGGTGTTCGTGCTCCAGGGCAGCCCGGGTCTTTTCTGCGGTGAGCTGCTGCAGCAGACCCCTCAGATCCCCCAGCTCTCTCTCATAGTGCTCCCCGACCGAGGCTCTGCCCGCCTGGCTCTGCCGCAGAGCCGCAGCCTCCGCCTCCAGGTTGCGGTTGTGCATCTCCAGGTTGCGCACCTTGTCGATGTAGCCGGCGAAGCGGTCATTGAGGGTCTGCAGGATCTCCTTCTCGCTCCTTCTCGTCATGTCCCCGTTGAAGGTGTCCAGGCTGTCCACGGAGGCCGGCTGGCTGTAGGGGAGGCGGCGGCGCTGCGAGTGGAAGCCGCTGGAGGACACGGACACAGGCCGAGCCTTGCGGTACGAGGTCGGGCCGAAGAGGTGATGTTCCACCGAGTAACTCATGTTGGCCGGGCCGGGGGAGGACTGACTGCAGCAGGAGGGGCAGGCACGGCTTATATAGGAGGGAGGGAAAAGTCAGGAGTCAGCAGCAAGACGCACGCTATTTAAAGAGATATCTTTTCCTCACAAAACCCCTGCCTGTGCAGGAATATCTCCATTAACTGACAAACACCTTGTTGGTGCTTTTAGTTTCGCAGAATGTCATCAAAGCATCACTTTTTCACCGTCCAAGTGTTTTGCACACACGCTTGAAAATGAACATTATCCGTGTGTTCATTCATGGGAGTTTACAACTCCGATGGCCCATCATAATCAGTGCAGATGGAAGATTAATTCTGCAGTTTTGAGGCAGTGTTACTAGTGTGTGTGTGCTGCGGTGACTAACATCTGTGTGATGTGATTGTGTGTGGGTGTGCAATGTGTTCTGCTGATGCTCTTTGTAGGTGTAATGCTGCAGTGTGAGTTTGCAGATCCATGCCAACTCCCCTGAGACTGAGACTCAACTACTGCTGGGCCATTGACAGTCTCTCTCTCCCTCCCTCCCTCCCTCCTTCCCTCTCTCTCTCTCTTTTTCTCTCTCCCTTTATTTTTCCACTTCAAATATAACTTTTTATGTCTTAGTTTTTGATGTTGTCTTCCGTTGCAAAAACACTGATGTTTTATGCCCCTAAACAGCAGCAGCAGCAGTAGCAGCAGGAGGAGCAGCAGCACCTCCGTAGAGCAGGATGTGCACTGAGCTGCAATGATACAGCATTCACACAAAAATCAAAGCGAGCTGTCTTTGCTGATCTGAGAGGAGCACCGGTTCTGAAGAGCACGTCCAGCACCTATTGATTACTCAAACTCAGGGTGAGTGAGTTTACCCTGCATACCTTAAAGGAGCAGTGAGAAGTGGTCCTTTCCCTTGAGAAGTTCATTGAAGAATAGACGCATCAGCACAGGGCAATTTCTCTGCATCAGCCATTCTTCAACCCTGTGAACATATGTGTTGTCAGCCCAATGACACTCAGGAGACCGTATGACACTTGAGGCCTCAGCCTGTCCTCAGGCAGATGTGTCATCTCTGTTTTATACCCTTAATTCTTCTTTTCTTAAGTTCAAACCTCTCACAGTCTAATCAATTTTTCCATCATAAATGTGTCAAAATGCATTTGAAAGGCTTTGTGCGACTGTCGCAGTAGGTTTTGCACCATGTTTCATATGTTCAGCAGGGTGAGGGGCGTGCAGGACAGAAATAACATGTGTAACATCCCCTCCCTCTACCAGCTTCATGTTTTATAAATGAGGATAATGGAGCAGAGTGGGAAGAGTTCAGCTGTGATGGTATGAGGATCTCATGTTCGGTGTAGGTCATATCCCCCAACTTCTTGCTATCTGTACCAAATGCATATGTCTGGAAAAAACAATGATTTGTGAGATCAAAAAATACACAACGTCTAAATACTATACTACTACAATATACTCATTACTGTCAAATGGGAGGACAGGCAATTTTCTGCATCATGTTATTCTAACAAAAAGACCTTATTCTGCAGTACCATGCTAGTATATGTTTAGTTGCTGCAGTGACAGTTTAATACAAACATTTCATTAAAAATCTGGAGTCTTTCCATGTGAATGACATTGAATGAGGGACAGAAGAAATGGAGGTGGGAGGCTGTTGCCATGGAATGACCTTGTCCTTGAACGGATTAATAGATAGAGAGAGAGAAAGAGAGAGAGAGAGAGAGAGAGAGAGAGAGAGAGAATGAAATGGAAAATTGCTGGATCAATGCTGGTGGAAAAAGACATAAAACAGTGAAACTCATCCTAGGGGGAGATCACTACAGGTAATGAAAGATAGATGTCTTCCGTGCATGCTTATGTGATGCACAGCAGTGAATGTACTATTGTGGGGCAGTGAAGAGCAGGAGCACCCATTGCTTTTTTTTCCCACTGTATATATTTAGAGCATTCTGTGATTTGAGACAAAGAAAGGAGGAGCTGGGAGGATGTGATGAAGGCAGACAATGGAGGTTGCAGACAACAAGGAACGAGATGATGTACTGATGGTGGGGTGATGGAAACAAAGAGGAATGAGAGGAGTGGAATTGGGTGAGAAAAGTGGGAGTCACCTTGGGAGGGACAACCAGAAAAATGGCTGTCCTGGCAGTCTAAAGGATGACTCAGCTGTAATACAATTAAGGCCTTGAATTGTGTTTACTTGCTTTAGTGCTGCAGGTGTGTGTGTGCGTGGGTGTGTGTGTGTGTGGGTGCATGTGATGGTTTTGAACCACAATGACCAATGCAGTGTTTCTAAAGGGCAGGCCATGACAGCCAACACGCAGACATATACAGCACAAATACATTGATTGCCTCTTATAAATACTTATTGTGAGTGTTTATATGTTGGTTTATGAAGCCACCGCCTAAAAAGAAACAGTAGTGGCACTTTGTACGAGTGAGAAATCCACCAAGTTTGAAGTTTCCAGAAGGCAGATGTTATTTTTTTCACAGCACCATCTGCTGGACAGTCAACAGACCGCAGGTGTAATTAGACGGGCCGTCCACAGGGGGCAGCACCTTCACAATGTGAAAAAGTTCCTACAAGACTCTATTTAGTTCCTGGGTCATCACCTTTCTCCATTTCCTGTGCGGATCCTCCGAGGGAAAGTTCAAACAAAACAGCAACAGTACTGACCGTTTCACCAGACAGCGATGAAATGTCCAATAAAATGTCTCAGGTGCCGTCTCTATTAGCTAGCTGGACACAGGAAAACAACGAGTTAGTGCACAGATGGAAGGTAGGTAGCAAGCAGTTTGTTGTCTTCTTCGAAACTTATTAGAAAAGTACTCAGAACAAGAGGAATAAAGTCAGTGCTGTTGTCCTCCAGGTTTCCTCATACCTCATGCATGACCTGATTAACCTCACCTCCCTATAATGTGCTTATGACTTTTTGTAATGTTTAGTGGTACAGTTCTGAGAAATTTGCTTTGGTGATTGGTACAGAAAATGGGTTAGGAGATGACAGGATTTAGCAAAAATACACAATATTGTGTACACAAAATAAACAAAATATACAAATATAAGTGTACATTCTAGCACAGTTGCGCATGTAGGGTATTATGTCAGATTCTGATTATGTCAGACATCCCATAATTAATGTGTGATAAATGAATAAGGCATGCTCCATAAAGACCCTCATACAAATTTAAACCATGATGTAACAGTGTTGTGAAGTAGAAGTAGTGTAAATACTCAAAATATGTGTAAATGTTGTTAAGATGTTGTGCATAGGTAAGTGCGTGACATGGTTAATGGGTGGTTTGCACTCACAGCAAGAAGGTCCTGGGTTCAGATCTCAACTGGTCTGAGGACCTTTCTATGCGCAGTTTATTTGTTGTCCCTGTGTCTGCCTGAGTATTCTCCTGGTACTTTGGTCTCCTCCCACAGGCCAAAAACATGCAATTGAAGGGGTATTGGAGACTCCATATTATCCCTTGGTGTGAATGTGAGATTATATGGTGTGTGTGTGCATGATAGACTGATGACCTTCACCCTATGTGCACTGGGCTTGAACAGATTCCACAACACTGTTAAGATACAAATCGGTAAACCTGTGTCAACCTAGGTAAATGTACGTAATGGTTCTCCATCTTCCTTGTATTTTATTGTTTCAGCAACATGATGGAGGGCGAGGAGATACTATTAACCAGGACCACCAGAACCAGCTGAGATGCTGTTCCTCAAAGTTCAACAAACTACTGAGCAAAATCCAAGGTGCCTTTCAAAGCATGAAAGCTAAATGTGTTGAGTAGGTGTGCGCAGCAGTGTCTTTACTCTTTGCTGCTCATGTCCCTCTGCCACAGGTCTCCCTCCACTTGTAGATTATGCACAGCTAGAGCTGACAGTCGTGTGCAATGCCGGCTTGTGCTCGGCTGCTCAGTCTCAGTTCACAGACGCTGAGCTGCTCCTCACACAAGCCACACAGCGAGGTAGGCCCACTGTCTGAGACAAAACAGCCGACAGGTGTGGATGATACACAAGCCAAATGCCACACATCTTATCTCGTGTTTGCTCATAGGACTCATCTCTGCCTTTTCTTGTTCCCTACAGTTCTGCAGATGACAGGACATGAGTCTCTGGCTTCAGACCTTCCTGAGTTTTGGAGAGAAGTTTGTAAATCAGAGGGGAATGCGGATTTGAATTCCTCTGTATCGTATCTGTTTGGTCTGCAGTGGGCATTATGGCTGGCCACCTGCCAGCTAGAGGCTATAAAGCAGTATCAGGTAAGATCCTGTTTGTAAGCTGGTCCCATCCACCTTGTTTGCAAAGTACCCATTCCAGTTTGTTTAGACTGGTAAGTTACCTTCTAAGTGACCTCCATCATGACTTTTATTAATGTAATACATCAGAAAGTTATAACTGCATGCCAGATACATCTATAAATTCAAGCTGCAGTTCAGACTGTTGTCTCCATCCTCTTAATTTCTTGGTCTTCTTTATTATTTATGAGACAAATACCTCATAACTACGACTCATTGAATGATTTATGACGCAGTCCCACCGAAATTACATAGATTTTGTTGTTTCTTTGTTGGAGGAAATTCAGGCACTCCATTCAATTCAGCTTTAAATCTGGTTACAAGCTACAGTGTATGCTTGCGTTCTTATCTGGTATTTGGTGGCGTTATTATGAATACTACAGTATTCTAAGATGTGACTATTCTCTGTTTCCATGGTGCAGACTGAGCTGTCCTCTCTCTTTGAGACTCTATCTACCAGAGTGACAGATGACAGGAGAAGTGAGGAGAAAGGAAATTGCTCCGATGTACCTCAACTGCTGACAGATCCACGGCGGTTTATTGAATTATTGCAGATCTGTACTATCATTGTCCAAGGTCAGCAGCATTCATACTACAGTTAATGCGTACTGAAAGACCAGGCACGCGTTATTTTGAAGTCGTACTATTCAATAATGCAGTAGCCTGAAGTAAAGGCCCACATTTGACACATTTAACACATTTTCTCCCAGCAGGAGCCAAAATGCACTGTACCCCAAGAGCATCCTCGCTAAAACCACATGAAAAGTGTTTGAGGAAGCTGTAACATAATTTGTGGTCTGTGTCCGCTAAGCACGTTTCACCCGTGATGAATCCTGTCTTTCTGTCTGTCTCGTTAAGGTGCAGAGAGGCTGAATGATGGTCAGAGTTCAGAGGTCCTGTCTGGTCTGCACGCAGCTTCCTCCCTGCCTGCTCCCAGGACTCTGCTGGCATACACACACCTCCTCTCAGGCTCCTGTCTCGCCCAGATGGTACACACAAGTGTCCCCACAAGACTCATGCATCATGCATGAGTACAACAGGTTTTTTAGCATTTGCATTCAGCTAACGGTGTGTTTGCATTTTCGCCCCAGAGTCGCCCTCACATGGCGTTGCAGTGTTACAGGAAGGCGCTGGAGACGGACCCTCAGTGTGTATGTGCTCTGTACCAGAGCATGCTCATCTACAGACAGCAGGGCAACACACAGGCTGAGATACAAGCTCTCCGTTTGCTGCACTCAGTGAGTTACACACATGCACAGTATTTTAGAGAAAGCAGGAACCAACAAGCCCAAAGACTGAAAAAAATGCTGCTAAATCTTTGTGTTTTTACTCTTAATGGATTGTTTCCGTTATTAAAAAACATTCTCTCTCTTTGTTGGACTGAAATAGCCTCAACAAGTTGAGCCAGAAGGTTTACTTGGGAGCTGGTACATGTTCATGAAAGCGGCTGTGGCCTGTGTATTGAAATGTGAAACCCTTCTTGTCCCCCAGACTTTGATGTTGCCCGCTGCCACCACGCCTGCTCTGGCTGGTACTCAACTCCTCTCCCCGTCCTTGTTGCTCCGCAGCCGGTCTCTACACAGCCTGCTCTCAGTTCCCTCTGCCCTCTCTGTCCTTCACAGTCTGGCCCAGAAATGTGTGCTCCATGGCAGGTGAGAGGACCAGCTCACACCCCAGAGTTTCTGCCTTTTACTGTCACCTGACCTGCAGCAAAAGCCAGAAAATGCAAACAGAGATGTCAGTCGTACACACCCAGTGCATTCTATAATTTTGATAAGGGTGTCATTGCTGTTTCTTTCAGGGTGGCAGAGGGTGTGGAGAGTTACTTGGACCTGCTGGCTACTCTACACTCTGAAAAGCAACCTGGAGTAAGACTGCAAAACCTGTCCAACAAGACCATTTATCAGAAAGCTTTTAATATTTTTTAACATTTGATGTTTATTTGTCTCTGTCTCAGGTCCATGCCGAGGTCACTACCCTCCCCAGGTTGTCTGAGCTTTACTTGGAAGCCGGCGCTGCTTTGCTCATGGCGCGGCAGCCCGCTGACTGCATGGCGCTGTGTGATGAGGTTATCAGCACAACAGCGGAGCTACTGCCAGGAAAGCTGGTGTTGGAGGAGCCCACCGAAGGATGTGAGGCTGAGAGCAAGGCTGCCGATGCAGTGGGCGAGGACAAGGTGAGGATGCTGCTCTGGGCCGGGGCCGCCCACCTCCTCCAGGGTCACTGCCACAGTCACATGAAGGACTGGAAGCAAGCTGTGACTCACTACACAAGGTTTGCAGGATTACCGTGAAACTTTTTTCTTCATACTTTTCTCACCCAGCAGTTGGTGTTACATATGATATTTCTCTGCATTACAGGTGTATTAACCTGCTGCTGAAGGTACACATTAAAAGGAGAGGTGGGTGGCTTGGATACTTCAGAGCGAAAGAGAAGACAAATGGTTCCTTTCACACCCTCTTTTATTTCCTGTTGTTTTCTTCATTTTGTACTTGCTTTGTTTAACTACAGGTTTCCAACCACAGCTTCCCCCAGCAGACATGGTCTGCAAGCAAGGCACAGACCTCTGTGTCCTCCAGAGGCTGAAGGGACTTTCATTAGCTGGTAGAGGTATCAGCTTCTGCCACAGAGAACAACTGAGAGAGGCACTTAGAGACCTCCAGCTCGGCTTGCATGTGCTCCCAGGTACATACACCACAGCTTAAAGGGAGTGATACTCTGCATGGAGCAGAGCTAGAAGCTACTGAGGGTCAGTTGTTAGCCCTTTAAGCCCATATTTGGACATTATGAAATGCAGTTTGAGCAGTATTAGTATGGTCTTTTGTACAAACATGTCACCGTGCTGCGCGTATCCTCTCAGACTGTGTGGGTGCAGGCTTGTGGTGTGGGGAAGTGCTGTGGAGGCTTGGCAGAAGAGACGAGGCAGCAGCTTGTTGGGAAAGAACCTGGAGCTTCTCTGCACAGTCCTCACAAGAGTAAGACACTGTCTTCTCTAAGTTTATGGTACTATACTGTATATTAAGCACACAGAACATGAACCCCTTGACTCCTGGGAGTCCACATAACTCTTTGGCATCTCATGTGCTGTATAGCTCTTAACGTGTATGAATGTGCCCAAAACTGAACAAGCCAGATTCCAGGAATCTATATAGGGCGGGTGAACAGAGATCACTCAAAATCTCATGGTGTCTGGTCCCTCAGATGAACTTCAGGCTCCCTCAGGAGCATTTAGACACAGCATGAATAGACCGATTTAAAAACTGAACCATCTTTTGTTTCTCTACAGCAAAAATATTATCATCAGCTCTGTAATACTGCTCAGCTATTTGATGTCCTATTTCTTGTTACTTAGCTGATTCTTTTTTTTCAGTCTGTCTGTCATGTGAGCTGCTATAAATGTGTTCACAGAGGCATGAATAAAGTTATTCTTACATCCAGAATGGCTTCAGGTAGAACACAGTCACCAGACTGCTATTCTCATACATAGCATCTGCCTCCTGTGTTGCAGGAGTCTGCCTGTGTACCTGCAGGAACCCCAGTCTGGCCCTGCGTTGGACTCTGCAGAGCTACGCCACAGAATACAGGAGTTTGGGATTACCTCGTGAGCCTCGAGAAGGACAAAAGAAGAAGAATACCCTATCACTTACTGAACCAGATCAACTTTCTCTGGCCTGTGAACTGAAACCCATACCTCCAAAACACATGTATCTACTGGGGCAGCGAAGTAAACCATCCTCAAAGAGCCAGTAGAGGAGAGTTCAGTGTAGGTGGTTAACCTGACAGATGGTTTATGCATAAATGATTAAAGTTTACTTGTCAAACTTTAAAGCTGTGTGATAAGAGGAAATCCATTATTTATTTTGTCAAAACACAATTAATTCAGTCAGTGATTCTGCTTGTTACCTTTGAAGCCCAATAGTATTTTAGCCTGTTAATATTAAGGCAATAATATCTGCATAAATGGTGACGATGCAATCAAATTCATAGTTATTGCTGTTTTAAATGAATTAATATGCTACGGCAAAAACAGTATATAATTAGTATACATACAGTATAGGGCATGTACAATATGTAAGACATCAAATTTGCCACTGACTGCCATCATTTATATTACATATGTCTTTATTACACTGGATCATGCCACTTAGTATACATCCCAAGAAAGTGTCCATTCTCTTCTGTACTTCAAGAATATAGCTATCAGGATCAATATACCGTGTTTGTATATTTTTAAGTATACAGTATATAGTGTGCTAAAAGAAAAGAAAGAAATCAAAGCTTGCTGGGGCTTTACTTGGAAGCTGGTGCTACGTTGCTCCTGGTGTGATAGCCTGCTGATTGCATGGTGCTATGTGATGAAGTTATCAACAAACCAATGGAGTTACTGCTACTAGAGAAGTTGGCACTGGAGGAGCCAGTGGCAAGATTGGAGAACAAGGCTGCTGGTAGATATCAGCGTACTGGACGAGGATGAGGTGAGGATGCTGATCTGGGCTGGGGCTCTCTACTTTGTCCAGAGTCACTGCCATAGTCATGACGGACTGTAAAAGAAACTGGCTTTAAAGTCTATAAAGGTCTGATTTTCTAAAGTCTGATTTGAGTAAGTACAAACTTTATATATGTACAATCTATGTAGATAGATTGTACACACTGAGTAACAATACAGTTTGCATTTATTCATTCTGTATTTCAAGTATATAGTTATCAGGGTCTGATTTAATTGGTGCATATATATATATATATATATACACACACACACACACACACACACACACACACACACACACACACACACACACACACACACACACACACACACACATACAGTATGATATTACAAGAAAAGAACAATAGAATACATTATTGAAACAATACGGATCATATTGCACTTTTAGTCAAATTCATGTTTTTCATGTCTCTTCAACGTCAACGCGGTGCGCATTGATTGGATGTCAGGAGTTTGGTAAGCGGCTGAAATGACCAATAGGAGCAAGGTCGATGAAATCAGGAACGCCCCACTCGGCTGTAACTGGTCGAATTTCCACAATACTCCTCTTGACGTCAGACCCAGGGCTCCGCCATTGGTCACTGAGTTTTGACGGCCGGGCTCCAGCCAATCAGTGCTGCGGATGCATCAGACTCTCGGTATAACAGTACAGCAGACTAAGGAAACTGCTGTTCATTGCTGTAAAACCCCAGACCGTAGAGTAACGAAAACCGGTGAAGCCTTTTAAACAGCCAGCTAGAATTCCCTTATTTATTAGTCTCAATTCAGGTGGACGACCATGGCCTCGGGAGGGGAGTAAGTACAAATATCTTCCCGTGAAGTTTCTGAGCGATGGCTAACCCATTTTAAATCACTAACATCACATCGGGACGCGTTAGTTTATGAAAGTTAGCTCCATTGCTAATATATTAGCTGCGGAGCTAATGGGGTCAGTTACTTCAGCCTCCGCACTGGTTAGATAACCTAACATCGAAAATCCAATAACAGTCTCCTATAAAATGGACGGTTTGATATCAGCGTCAGTCTGTTGTCACCTCCGTGATTGTCCTGCACCGGTTACCGGCTCGGTTAGCCAGCTGGGTGACAGCGGCTTGACAAAGCGCAGTCATTGCTGTCGTATTTGAATGCTAATGTTAGCATAGCAACTGTGTCAAGGCCAAAGCCGTGCACGATCATACCGACAAGGTGGCCTATCCACACATTAGCTGTTTGATCAATTTAATGATGCAGGCCTCGCTAATCCACATGTATAGGACACAATGTTTGGACTTGGTCGGTCGGCTAGCGGGCACACTAAAGACGCCGTCAGACCTGAGCTGTCTCCTGCGAGGCTAGCAGGCTAACAGGGCTATGCTATTCATTCTTAATGATCGACAATTTACTCGGGCTTCCATTTCGCTGTTAGCAAACATCAAATAAGACATTCCCCCACATTATCACCGCCCGGGCCGTGCCTACGTTTGCTCTCGGTGTGTGTGAAGTGACAGCGGAGTAGTGCAGAAGGGAGAAGCGTAGCTAGCTCCCAAAGTTTTTTTCTATTTCTTTTGCTGTGTCATCTGGGCTCCCTGGCTTCGCCAGTCAGTTAGCTGCCTGGCTAGCGCTAGCCTGCTAACAACACGAAAGAGAAACCACAATCCTCCTCTGGGGGATTTCTTGAAACTTGTGGAATTAGGTCGTGATCGTTCACAACGTACTTTTCGTTGATTTTCGTTGGGTTTATATTAGTGGACGTAGGATCCGTGGGTGACGTTTTAGTCATCGTAAATGGCGAGTTGAGCAAACGATAGGTTACAACAGCACGTATTTGCTTACCCCGATACCAACAATGACAGATTCATTCACGGGTATTCATATGTTAGTTGTAAGAATAAACGCCTCATTTGCAGGGTACTCGTGTGAAACTTGTACTACTATCGAATTAAATCTGCAACAGAAGCTCAGAGTATGCTTCATCTGCCCTCAGACATTTTGACATTAAGACATTAAAAATTCATTACGTAACTTAACGGGAGTATAAAGAGTTGTCTGAGCTGTTTTCTTATTCTAAAAGCACCTAAGGTAGAACCCAAAGATGAAACTGAGAAGTTTCAGTGTCATCGCAAGCAAATCGTGTCTGTTAATGGAGGTAGATACCTTAGGGGTGGGTTTCCTTCAGGGAGCTTGAAGTTCCAAGTTACAACATAAAGTTAGGAAAGTCACACATCTAATAGGAGCAATGTATATTCATGAGTGTAACTGGTTATTAGTGCAAATTGCAGGTGAGCTAAGGTAGCAGTAGTTGTATATGCAAAGGTACTGAGTATATAATGCTACACATAAAATGGTTTGGTAATTTGACAGCACTATAACATTAGAAAAGTCTAAAAAGTAGTTCATTATGAAACTAGTACTGGAACTTAACATGACCCACTGACACAGTGACTTAATGTTGAAGTCCTTCAGTGAGTCATTATGTAGCTCACAGTATCCTGGTTGACAGATCCAGGTTCAAATTCCTACCCGAGAGTCATTTCCTTCTACTCGTCTCCTATTTCTCTCTCACATTTATATCTCCTATCCGCAAATAGAATCCCACATGAGTTTGTCTTGGAATAGTCGGTTATTAAAATCCCATTCTGATGTTGTGACATTTCAGGTGTTCAGTAAGAAGCTGTTTCCTTAACCTACATTCTGTCCCTCTCTCATCATAGATCCAAAAATGATGATCTAGCCACTGCGATCCTGAAACAGAAGAACAGACCCAACAGACTGATTGTTGATGAATCCATCAATGAAGACAACAGTGTGGTCTCGCTCTCTCAGGTACATTTTCAGGCGTCTTTGCTGCGCGATCCTGCTGCACAGGTCTGAATATTGAAGAGCGACACTGTAACACTTCTGAAATAACCTTGTGTGATGTCTCCACAGTCCAAGATGGATGAGCTGCAGCTCTTCCGCGGTGACACAGTGCTCATGAAGGGGAAGAAGAGGCGGGAGACTGTGTGCATCGTGCTGTCCGACGACACCTGCTCCGACGAGAAGGTTCGCATGAACAGGGTAGTCCGCAACAACCTGAGGGTCCGGCTGGGTGACGTCATCAGGTGAGGTGCACGTCCTGAAGCTGCTTCTGTGCTGCATGGAGAGAGAAGTGGTGCTAAACCGGCCGTCTTCCCCAGCATTCAACCCTGTCCCGATGTCAAGTATGGCAAGAGGATCCACGTCCTTCCCATAGACGACACGGTCGAGGGCATTACTGGCAACCTGTTTGAGGTCTACCTGAAGCCATACTTCCTGGAGGCCTACAGGCCCATCCGCAAAGGTGAACGACGATTTTTACTCCGACTGATTGAGTTGCGGAGCCGCACGACACAATGACTTGTCACTAACGCCATTGTTTCATTTCCCGTCGTAAAGGTGACATTTTCCTGGTCAGAGGAGGCATGCGTGCTGTGGAGTTCAAGGTGGTCGAGACGGACCCCTCTCCCTACTGCATTGTGGCTCCTGACACAGTCATCCACTGTGAGGGAGAGCCGATCAGGAGAGAGGTGGGTAACGCACACAACGCATAGGTCGCCTAGGCATTACTCGCCAAGGAAAGTACTAAATGACATTCCAACATCTCCTGTGTGCAGGATGAGGAAGAGTCCCTGAACGAGGTGGGCTATGATGACATTGGGGGTGTGAGGAAGCAGCTAGCTCAGATCAAAGAGATGGTGGAGCTGCCTCTTAGACACCCAGCACTGTTCAAGGCCATAGGAGTCAAGGTACGTTCTCAGCTGCACAGGGGAGCAGCCGAACCTCTCCGATTGTCCCTCTGTCCTCTCCAATGAAAGACGTTGAGTGTGCCAAAGTTGAAGTTCAGACACATTTTAAAATGCTTTCTATTTTAACGTTTCAGCCCCCGCGAGGAATCCTGCTGTATGGCCCCCCTGGAACAGGAAAGACCTTGATCGCTAGAGCCGTAGCCAACGAGACTGGAGCCTTCTTCTTCCTGATTAATGGTGCGAACACTTAATTTATCCTCTACACGCAGTCGCTCCCAGTCAGGGCCGCATTATCGTACCCTTTGTACTTAAAGTCACTGCCCTATAGCTGCTTCTTTGTTTGTGGATAAATTATTTTATCAGAATTCAAAGAATGGCCGTTTGGATGTGCTACATTGAACAGATTTATCTGTGTAGTCTTTTAAAAATTGGTCTATAGGCGCTTCAATACCTTTATGGAAAACTTGGAATTGTATGCTAAATACTATGTGTTGCATGATTTATTGTCATCCTTGTACAGTATTGGCATCGTCTGTGGATCAAAGGTTAAAATGAGGCAAGTCTCCGTGGACTGTAACTGATGTGTTTTCCCTCTTTAAAAATGTCTGTGTGTGTGTTCAGGACCCGAGATCATGAGCAAGCTGGCAGGAGAGAGTGAGAGTAACCTGAGAAAGGCCTTCGAGGAAGCCGAGAAGAACGCCCCTGCCATCATCTTTATCGACGAGCTTGACGCCATCGCTCCTAAGAGAGAGAAGGTGAGTGTGGAGGCAGCGAAGTGACTGGATAATGGAATTATCGTGCGATGGGTGTTGGTGAAACGGACTCCAGTTTCCAGGCGAACATGCTTTAGAAACCTCATCTTTCATCTTCAATCCATCTCATGATTTTATTTTGAATTTGAGCAATAACCCCTCGCACACAGAGCCGGTGAATCTGTTCGGCTTTTGTTGTGCGACTCGGCTCAGTCAGAGGGGCGTGGAGCTGAAGGAGAAAAAAAAGGTGTTAGAACTGTCTCTTCCATTCTGCCTCAGACCCACGGAGAGGTGGAGAGGCGCATTGTGTCTCAGCTGCTGACTCTGATGGACGGCCTGAAACAAAGAGCTCACGTCATCGTCATGGCTGCCACCAACAGACCCAACAGCATCGACCCCGCTCTCAGGAGATTCGGTACGTCGCTCTCTGCTGTGCCGGGGACTGACAGGCCGACGAGAACCCTCTCAGTTCCACAAAGTGGCTTTGTCTCCCCCTGATATCGGCCCTTATCTTGGTGCTAAACGGTGATCAGAAATGAAGCCTCAACTGATATGTTTGACTGCTGAGTGAAACTGGTGATCAGGGTTTATTTTTAGAGCCCTGTAGGTCAGCAGTGAGTCACTGTCACATCACCGTGCTGGTCCCCCATTTAAAGTGGCATAGTCAGGTGTTGCTCTGACAAAGGATGGAAAGGATCTCCCATATTCACCTATTACTAATTCTCCCTTAAATGTGACATCTGAATCCTCTATCTTAGTAACATTGCGTTCCCTGCCGAGTTATCCTCAGTCAGACTGTGCCCTTCGTTTTACTGTACTGTAGCTGTGTCTGCAGTGTGCATGCTCTGTTGAGGCTATGCTCATCTGAACTCCTCCGCTATCTCCAGGCCGTTTCGATAGAGAGGTGGACATTGGAATCCCTGATGCTACCGGGAGACTGGAGATTCTCCAGATCCATACCAAGAACATGAAGCTGGCCGACGACGTTGACTTGGAACAGGTTTGTGCACACAATGAACATCACGCAGTTCAAAGCAATTATTGGTTTGTTTGGAATCTGACTAACTCTGGGACTCCTTTAGCTTCTGTAGTTCCTGCAACTATGTGACAGTTGAGCTCAATGAGCAATTACAATCCTACATTACAGTACTAGTGCTCATAGTCGTACATGTTGTTGTATGCTGCAGACACTGGACTTGAGTTGTCACTGTGCTCTTGTTTTTCATTCAGGTAGCCAATGAGACCCATGGACACGTTGGTGCAGATCTGGCTGCTCTGTGCTCTGAGGCTGCCCTCCAGGCCATCAGGAAGAAGATGGACCTGATCGACCTCGAGGACGAGACCATTGATGCTGAAGTCATGAACTCACTTGCCGTCACCATGGACGACTTCAAGGTAGAAACCGTGCTAGCGGCCTTTGGTATGTCGGCTCGCTTCGGCCCTCCCAGTCCTGACTAACCTGCTGCCCTCTGTCCTGCAGTGGGCCCTGAGCCAGAGCAACCCATCTGCACTGAGGGAGACGGTTGTGGAGGTCCCCAACATCACCTGGGAGGACATCGGAGGTCTGGATGATGTCAAGAGGGAGCTGCAGGAGCTGGTGCAGGTAGGAGCTGCCACCAGACTGAAGATGACTGTCTCCCGTACTTGGATGTGAATGCTTCCCCTCATGGTGCTGTTCTGCTTCTCCAGTACCCAGTGGAGCACCCAGACAAGTTCCTCAAGTTTGGCATGACCCCATCCAAGGGTGTGCTGTTCTATGGTCCTCCCGGTTGTGGTAAGACTCTGCTGGCCAAAGCCATTGCCAATGAGTGCCAGGCAAACTTCATCTCCATCAAAGGACCCGAGCTGCTCACCATGTGGTTTGGAGAGTCTGAGGCCAACGTCAGAGAGATCTTTGACAAGGTAAACCGCTGTAGAGAACATGCCGTTGATGTTCTATGCATCAAAATGAACTGAAGTCCTCTTTACTCAGCATGGTCTTGAAAGCTCTTCTGTCTGTGTGATGTTTCCAGGCTCGCCAGGCAGCTCCCTGCGTGCTCTTCTTTGACGAGCTGGACTCCATAGCCAAGGCCCGTGGCGGCAACGTGGGCGACGGCGGTGGAGCCGCCGACCGCGTCATCAACCAGATCCTGACCGAGATGGACGGCATGTCCAGCAAGAAGAACGTGTTCATCATCGGAGCCACGAACAGACCGGACATCATCGACCCGGCCATCCTGAGACCCGGCCGTCTGGACCAGCTCATCTACATTCCTCTGCCTGATGAGAAGAGCAGGATGAGCATCCTGAAGGCCAACCTGCGCAAGAGCCCCATCAGCAAGGTGACAGCGACGCTGCTTAGTCCCGAGCCAGCAAGATCTTAGTCTGAATCTTCCTCAGAAGATGGAAGACTTTCTTTCTTAATTTCTAATTCTGGAATCTGTTGATAGGATGTCGACTTGGACTTCCTGGCCAAGATGACCAACGGATTCTCTGGAGCCGATCTCACAGAGATCTGCCAGCGGGCGTGTAAGCTGGCCATCAGAGAGAGCATCGAGAACGAGATCCGCCGAGAGAGGGAGAGGCAGACCAACCCCTCAGCCATGGTCAGCGCCTGCCCTGTCCTCCACGTGGCCCTGCCGCCGCTACTCCCCCGACTTTGATGGAACAGTTTGCTGAAACTCCTCTGGTTTCTACCCCAACAGGAGGTGGAGGAGGACGACCCCGTGCCCGAGATCAGGAAGGACCACTTTGAGGAGGCCATGCGGTTCGCCCGTCGCTCCGTCAGCGACAACGACATCCGCAAATACGAGATGTTTGCGCAGACACTGCAGCAGAGCCGTGGCTTTGGCAGCTTCAGGTACACTTCTATTGAGCTGCTTCCTCTCTGCAGATGCTCCACGTGTGGAGAGAGAGACCTCATACCTGAGAGTTTAAGCATTGCAGCTAAATCAAATGCTCACACACGCTCTCCTGCCCTTCCAGGTTTCCCTCCAGTGCTGCAGGCGGCAGTGGTCCAAGCCACGGCTCAGGTGGAACTGGCTCTGGCCCAGTGTTCAATGAAGACAACGACGACGACCTGTATGGATAAATCTACACTGCCCCCTTGTGGTCGGTGCCGGGATCACACCTGTACAAATTCTCACCAGATTCCACATTTTTAGGACTTTGTGCTTCTTTCATGTGTTCCCTTTTTTTGTATGACTTCCCTCCGGAGAAAGCATGTAGCCGCTTGGTTTGCCCTGGCTTTGATGTGGGTGGGGTTAAAGGGATGTTGGAACTGGAAGGTGAGTGACTGATGCTGATTGGGGGTGGGGTGGGCGGGGGTGGGGGGCGTTATTGAGTGGCCTCATTCTCAGTATATCACAACCAACTTGAATGGCTTTAGTGATGGGATCTATGCTAGACTCTAAGAAAGAAAAGACAAAACATATTGCTTATGACTTCCTCTTTTTTTTTTAAATGAACAGTAGCATCTAATGTATTACAAATTTGTCAAGGTTATGTTGTTGAAAATAAAATCTCACGAAATGGAAGCGTTGTCAGTGTCTGGAACTTCTTGAGAGATGCTAGTGTATTCCTGCTGTAGTGGAAGACCACGGCATGAGTTCATTCATAGCAGTTGTTTATTAGGAATTATATACTGGAGTCCATTTATAACAGTTTATGAGGAATTACATACAGCTGGCAGAAAGCATTTCCATCAAAGGGTTTATTGATTTGGCATTTTCACAGCAGAGATGTGACGGAGTTGGTCTGAACCTCAAAGGTGTGTGTTTCACAATCACTAAAACTGAATGTTTTCAGATCCATGCTGCTATTGTGTGCAACATGACAGCAGAGCTGAGCTCTGACTGCAGTACTGTGGTCGTGACTGGCACAGAGCAGACGGGCAGTTCTGTTTCGGTCCACACAGTGTCACTGTCACACTCGACAACCATTTTCCTCCCAGTTCAGCAAAGATGGAACCGCAAGAAGAAAAAAAAAAAGAAAACACTCCCAGCAATTTTCCCCATGAGTGTAATTCAAGTCACTTGAACGTTATTAAGAAAGATGCCCTCAATTCCAAAGATATTTGAAGTCAGTGTGCAAATTACATTTCCTCTGTGAAGCCCTTAAAAATGCGCTGCTCCTGTGTGCAGACTCAGTAAGGGTCGTGGAAGGGGAAATGAGGATGTTCAGCATCTCGCCACACTCTTTTCCCATCCCTCTGTTTTGGAAAGAAAAAAAGAAACCAGTTACCTCGCAGAAACTATGATTGGGAAGGAAAGTCCTATCCCCAAAAAACATGGAGTCCTCTGGAAGCTCTAAGGCTCTATCATAAAGTCAGTAGCTCACCTCCACGGCTGGGACGATGAAGCGCTGGTTGCAGTTGAAGGATTCGATCATCTTCATGTCGTCCGCTGACAGCGAGAAGTCAAAGACCTGCAGGTTCTGCTGGATCCTGGAGGGCGTCACACTCTTGGGGATACACACCACCCCTCTCTGCACGTGCCACCTGCCGACAGGAGGAGGAGGATTTCAGCCAAACAGGGTCGTGCTGGTTGGACAGGCTGCACGCCTGAGCTCAGTGGTTATGGCGCAGCTGTAATGACCTGAGAACGATCTGGGCCGGGGTCTTCTGGTATCTCGCAGCGATGGCTCCCAGACGAGGGTCCTGCAGCAGAGTGGGTTCGTTGGGAGAGGCCCAGGGTCTGTCCCCGCTGCCCAGGGGGCTGTAGGCCGTCACACAGACTGCAGCCGACCTGAGACAGAGGTCAACACAATGTTCCTCTGACGCTTTCGGGAACAAAGTTTCATGGAATCGACCTCAGGAAAAAGGGTTCAAACTGACCGACAGTGAGCGAGGAGATTTGCTTGAGTCAAGTAAGGATGGCACTCCACCTGTGGCACACAGACGCTTTTACTTGGTCTGTGTTCATAGGATTGCCAGTGCAAAGTATTCTTTACAGGGGACGGGTCGTACCTGGTTCACCACAGGTTTGTGTCTCGCCACGCTGATGATGTCATCGGTCTGCCTGGCGTTGAAGTTGGACAGTCCGATGGCTGAGACCAGACCTTTGTCCACCAGGCTCTCCATGGCGGCCCAGGTGTCTCTGTAATGAGTGTCAGAGTAACGGATACTTCCGTCTTCTCGTCGAGGCATATCCTCTGTCCCCCGCCTAAAACACACTCACACACACACACACACACGTAGATGGTAATTTCCCTCACAGCCATAGGAGATGACACAAAGCCAGTTCGGTGTGTGTTTGCTCACTGGAAAGCTATGGGCCAGTGCATTAGGTACAGGTCCAAATAGGAGAGACCCAGGTTGGTCAGAGTGGTCCTGCAGGCCTCCTCCACATCCTGAGGTTCATGCTTGGTGTTCCACAGTTTGGAGGTTATGAACACGTCCTGGCGCCGCAGAGCCTGGAACGGACAGAACAATAGGCGTGGACCATCATAGATGTCATGACAGCAAGATGTGAGCAATATGCTGTAACTGTAACTTACTTCATTCTGAGGACTGATTTGTCAGTCAGTACATTTAGGTTTGTCAGCATAAAAGGCTTTATTTTAACTCTGACAAAAGTTGCAAAGAGCTCTCAGAATAATGAGTTTTCGACAGCTGACCTGGTAAGCAAACCTTGAGCTAATAACTGATGAACTTTGATGAGAGGAAAAACTCGAAGAATTCCTGATGTAACAACACTACAGCTCCTGAGACCTAGGCAAATGAGAATCTCCACACACGTCTTGAGCTAAGAATGTTTTGTTGACTTGTAGATTTTGTAGCTCAAACTGAGCCACCTCCTCACCTTCCCAGGTCCAACCCTGAGAGCCAGAGCCTCTCCCACCTCCTGTTCATTGCCGTAAGCAGCAGCGCAGTCAATGTGTCTGTATCCACAGTCTAAGGCTGCCAGCACGGCCTGTTTCACCTGCAAACGCGTGCACACAGTTTAAACTCTCTCCCGGGAGAAAATGCTGGGTGGTAACAGGCAGGTTAGCAGCTCTACCTGACCCGGGGCGCTCCTCCACGTGCCCAGTCCGACCAGCGGCATCCTCTGCCCCGACGACAGAGTCACGAAGGTGCTCATGTTTCAGCTCGAGGGTCCTGACCGAGGGAAGACAGGGAGACAGTGACAGAGACCTTGTGTGAGGTGCTCCTGTAAACTGCCATGGACCTGCACCAAGTCATCGTGACTCAGTCCTAATACTTTGTTACTGATTCACACTGACACCTGAATTCATTAACGCCTGCGCTCCCGCCGAGGCTGAGAGAGTACTTGTTCTCCATGTGCCCCTTTCAGAGAGCAGCAGCCATCATGCATGCAGAAGGAAATGGAAGAATTACCATTTTCTGACCTGATTTGCTTTTCAGTTCTCCAGACCTCATCACCCTTGGAGCTGAACAGTGTGTTTCAGTGGAAATGTGAACCCTCTGTGAACGCAGCCTTGCAGCCAGAAATAGCTGATACAGGTATATGGGATTAGTCATGGTGCAGTGTTAGAGCAGCAGATCCCACAGCCGTCTCCATGGTTCACTAATTGGCGACTACATCCTGCCCATGTGATGCACGGACATGCAACTCATTGACCGCTGCAGATGTTTCACATGATCGGAGTGTCTTAACCCAGGTCACCTGCCTCCTGACCCAGCAGCAGCAGCAGCATGGCATGTATTTCACCAGAGCCATCTAATAATGCTACAGAGATTAAACATGAGGGGAATTAAAGCCTCCCTATCTCGAGGTCTCTTTTATTTTACTTACCTGGGCTCCAGCTGGTGAGTGGAGCAGCGGTCAGCTGCATGTGGTTTTTAGCTGGCTGCGATCAAAGTCTGCCCGCATTTGTTTATCTGTAACCCAAACTGACTCAAAACGTCCAAACTCCACTGACATGACAACATACAATGGGCGATATTTAAAGACACAGAGCTCCAAAAACGATTACTTTACCTTATTTAACAACTGTGAGAAGTGTGTCTCAGTTTTCGAGCCTTATTGATCAAAGTCTGTGTATGACATTCACATAGTCTTGTTTATTTATATGTGTGTAACTCGTTCCTGCTCTGCACAGAGGTGAGTCCTCATACCCCAGTGTTTCAGTTCTAGCAGAGTACAGTCAGAGGTGGAGAAGTGCTGCACTGCTGCAGCTGGTTGAGGTGGAGCTTGTTGTGAACGTGTTTCACTGTCAGGCTGTTTGTCCCACTGGCTGGTCAACCTACGGGTCTTTCCCACTGGTAAGAGGATAAGTATGAGATTAACAGGGGCAGGAGATAAGAAAAAAACAACTAGTTGTGATGCACCTCTCACTCATGAAATACACAATTTGATCTTGAAGCAGTTGTTCAGGACCATGTAGGGTGTTGTAGGAAAATCTTCCCAGGGTGGAGCCACTGTCCATTTCTAATGTAAAATCCTAATGAATCCTGAATCCTAATCCTGAATTTAGTTGATTTTGTACAATATTCCTCCGAAATTAAGTGCTGTTGGAAATATTTCAAGTAGCACTTTTTGGAAGTATTCGACCAAAGAGCAAGTACCTAAAACTGTGCTGAAATCTAGCATGTGAATTAACAGACTGGATCCAAACCAAGATCATTAATGTGCATGTGAACATACTTTGAGGTAAGGATCAGCAAAGTCACACAGACCAAGCCGATAGTTCCTGAGACAGAGACTCGAGCGACACAAGCTGAAGATCACACGTTTGGTTTATTTGTTGCCGTTATGCAAAGATCATAAATATTGTCCGATGCACAGAAGCAGTGACTGTCTTTTGGCAGCAGCACGTGTGCTTTCTGATTGTAGCCACAGTCCAGCGTGCCTGGGAGGCTGCGAGAGGCGGCCCGCTCTCACACACAGTCACTGGGGCCTCCACTGCTCCACCACCTCTTTGTTTCCTCAGTCTCTTCCATGACACAAAAGTGCATTTATCAATGTTGCATTCAAACATTTCCCCCACACACATTATATATATATATATATGTATGACCTATTAGGACAGTCAGCACAGACCACACTCACACATATGTCTTATCATCTCTGTATTGTCACTAGAGTAGGGAGAGCTGGAGAGAGTGTGCAGAGCCCCCTGCAGCTGAGACATAGAAGAGCTGCTGCAATATTACAAACCCTGCTCCTAAGCAGGGGGTTCTACTGAAAAAAAAAACAAAACAAATGTAAAGTTTAATGTACAAGTTACGTCCGACAGAAGCTGTTATCGAATCACAAACTCCGTGAATCCAAAAAGCAGACCCGGAGGGGGACCCCCTTTTTGGCACTGCTGCACAGTAGCACCGAGACATTGCCTTTAAATGGCACAAGAGAAAGCAGAGTAGAGAGACGATCAAGATGGCTTTTCCCAAGGAAATCTCAATTATTCCCAAATGACGAACGGATGGACCTCATGCTCACGCTCCTCTGGGAAACCCAACCTATGCTTGAACGGCACTTTACAGGGACATACTGGAAAAAAACTCACGTATCAAACCTCTCCCTAAAAGCGTCCTTCGCTCGCGTACAGTACGATATGGTCAGTGGCTTTTACATTGCTCACTTACTGTTTTTCCAGGATCACCACCATTGGAGGAATGGTAATGTCTAAAACACAGCATTGGGCATTGTCTGTTGAGCACTTAACATGGCTGGTTGTGTGTAGTACAGTGTAACCTGTGTGTGTATATGCGTGTGAGTGTGTGTTCACATATGTGGTTTGAGGCTGGGCTTAAGGCACCTAAATGTCCCTCAGATAGTGAGCAGGGCTATTCAGTTCAGAGGAGTCGCACAGCTCAGTAGGGAAAGCACCCATGTTGTATACACATTGTATTACCGAGCTTACACTGCTGTTACAGTATGTGATTGTCATTCCCAGATTTCCCAAAGCAGCTGAAATATGCTATTACTGTTATTCAGAATAATGTGGGACTATAAGTGTGGACGCGTCTGGACGCAACTGATATTAGGGGAGACAGAGCCTACCGAACAGCAACGGGCCAACAGACCTCGAGCAAAATGCTTTACTAGGTAAAAACAACAGCTGGAGAGAGGAGGGTGGGGGGGATTTATGATAAAAACAAACAGAGCAAAAAAAAAGGTTTGCTATGAGCACACCGACGCTGCTGGTACATTGAAGGTAAAAATAAATCATCCTATTTGAAACTTCCTTTGGAAAATAAAATCCTGGAAAAAATGTTTTGTTTTAAAAAATATCTCACGCTTCATCCTATCACAAAGAGACAAGAATCAGAGAGCCGGACAGCATATATAAAATCACTGATAAATCCGTAAAAAACAGAGTTAAGAAAAGACCCTTCGGTAAAAGCCACGATTGTGCTGAGCCCATCCTCAGCAGCGCTCCACAGTGTGGACGCTCGTGTGTGTGTGTGTGTGTGTGTGTGTCTGTGTGTGTGTTTGTGTGTGTGCTTGGACCAAAAGACAAAACAAACGAGTAATTACATCCTGATACTGCCTTCATCTTGGAATTCTTCCCTCGTCCTCCCACTGCAAAGTCCCTACAAACAACAGTGTGTGTTTAACGCCGCGTGCATTAACACAGGACACAGGGACCGGAGGTGGCATGGGACACTACGATGAGGGTCGACGTATGACAAGATGAGGGAGCTTTTTAGATTCGGGGGGGTGTTTAGTCTGGGAGTGTATGGCGGCGCCGGGGCGGGAGGTGAGTCTTTCTACGACTGGGGCAGGTGCTGTCGGATGATCTCTCGGGACTGAGGTGGGATCCTGTCGGGAAAACGGACGGAAAACTCCACGATGAGGTCGCCGCGCTGGGACGGGTTCTTGGGGAAGGGCAGTCCCTCCCCTCTGAGTCGCTTCACCGTCCCCGGCTTGATGATGTCGTGGCAGGGGAGCGAGATGATGCGGTTTTCCAGAGTGGGGATGCTAACCGTGCAGCCACACAGCGCCTGGAGGAGAGAGCACAGAGCAGAGGAGGGGATTGAGGGGGTTAATACCTTAAAGTAGACATGAAATGCCAAAGCCGTGAATATCTGGATGACTTCATGTTTCCACAAACTACAAAACTAGTTTATCTTCCCCGCGGTACGTCATCCTCGCAGGTCAAACTTCCACGTGTTTTCTGACTCTGTTCACTGTGTGTGTGTGTGTGTGTGTGTGTGTGCGTGTGTGTGTGTGTGTGTGTGTGTGTGTGTGATCTTCCTGGCAAACTGCATCATACTGACTACAACACTGGGGTCGACAAAACAGTGTTTGGATCAGGACCGTTAGGAAAACATGACTTGGCAGTGGAAAAGTTTTCTGGTCTTTGTGTGTGTGCGTACAGCATGTGTGTGTAGGTGGATGAGGTGTGTATGTGTGTGTGTGTGTGTGTTGGTGTTGAAGGGGCTACACACTGCACAGAGAACTAATTTTAGCGATGGTCTCATAGCCGGGGCTAATGAAGTGAGGCAGGAATCGGCTGAGCTCGTAAATAGTTGGAGGGCTTGTCAGATGGGCTGGCAGGACGAGGGGAGAGAACACACGCACACACACACACACACACACACACACACGCACTAACCCTCACCTCCTTATCACAACGCCTGATGAATCCAGTCAGAGCGTGGAGAGCCCTAAACTAAACATGGCGACCTGTGGTTATCACGACTTCACAGGCTTTCCAGGGAGCATCACTCGCCAGATTTCCGCTGAACAAACGAGCTATTTAAATCCACAACTCTTTGAATGAACATCCCGATGAAGAAGAAAAAAAACCTTATATAATGTATCTCTAAGCAACTGTTACGAAATGACTTACTACACCAGCGACAGGCAGGGGAATTAATACCATAAAGGTGTGAAGGGAGAAAATGGCCAAAGTTTGCTGGATTTTCACACAGGGTGCCAACTCCTTGGAATTGGGACTCTGAGACGATACAAGTGATGACAGACTTAGTACCACGCAGCCCACATGGCTCAAGTGACTTAAGCTGTGACTCAATATGCCCTTTTTGATGGAAATGAGGGCATCACTATTTCAAGGTTCCCCCTTGTTAAGAAATGTGTATATAACGAATATTATCATATTATCAGCACTACAGCTGCAAAACAACTGAAGCCCAAAAAGAAGACTAAAAAGTAGCGGCTGAAGGACATGGCATAACTCTGAGCTCACCCTCAAAAGTTGGTGTCTTATCAACAACTATATATATATGAAAGCTTTAAGCACTGGGCTGCTCCTTAGTGCAGTTCTGAATGTAGTCATTGCTCTGTACTCCTTCCCGCGAGTAAATCTTCTAAATGTAAAGAATCGACTCGGGGTTGTTTGTGTGTTAAGAAACTAGGGTGCGAACTAACGAACTAACCCTGTCAGAAAGAGTTTCTTGACACCCCGATAGATTTTTCTTTTTCTCAAAGCCACCGGCCTCGTGATGTAATGGTGGATTAGGCTGGATCCACACGTTCTTAACCTCCAACACTCGTTCCCGGGCGTCACTTGGCCAGCGTTGCTTTCAGACTGCTGGAGGATTTTCTTGTCTCGTCTGGTGTTTACTTTCATACAGAAAACAAACAGACGGACATGTGAACGCCGAGGTTGAGTCCAGCCCGAGCAGCTGCCCCACGGGACGGGCCGAATGTTTCAGCCATGACATCAGCCCCCCCCCCCCCCCCCCCCCAACACATACATTAGTAGATAATCTAGCCCATGACTGTGACGGAGACTAGTGCTCATCCTCCCGTTATAAACACTTCCATTCACTAACACCAGTCTTACACACGGAGACAGAGACGGGTTGCCATGACGCTGGACACACACCGCTAGCCGATCTGAGGACCCACTGATTGCATAAGCCTCAGCTCAGACAACCGAGCCCCACAGAAACACACACAAACATACATACTATTTGCCAGAACGTCCCAGCAGATTTCCATTCATTTCACGGAGGAATAAAATCATTTCTTTTAAATGAATCTCTTGGACCAGCACCACAACGTCTTTCTCCTCTTATCAGTTCAGTCTGTACCCTTTATATATATGCTGTTCCTCTATACTGGTTGTCCCTGTAATGTGGACGAAGTGACGAAGGGCTGAATCACAGTGTGGGCTGAAATATTCACATTATTCCCCGTGACTCAGCCTCTTCTAAATAAACCGTATATTTGCTTGTGTATGCCACATGAGAGCTGGACTGATAAGGGCCGTCCACCTGGTCTTCAGAAGCTCCCAGCTGTAGTCGGCACAGCGTGTCTGGACGTAAGCTTTTGGCTGCGGAGCTGAGCGCAGTGGGCAGAGGAACGTTGCGGTCACACCACAGAGGAAACATATAGGGCAGAGAGAGCGGCCTCTATGTCCAAGTACGGGACGTATTCAGGGAAATCGACTTGTCAAATCCGCGCCGAGCTCTGTGCTAACCGATTCCGACTGCTGTCACGGTGAAGATATCGCAAGGTTGGAAGTCGCCTCCGGCAGCGTCTCCTGGGAGTTTACTGCACGGTCAAATACGTGCTCGGTGGCTCTAAATGCAGCTACTCATCAGGGCAGGCCGCAGGCAGCAAACAAAAGTGAGAGAACAATAGCAAAGATGTCAAAATATAGCAAAAATAATGAGATCTGCTGAAGAAGTTGATTTCCAAATTAAGTTTTTGCACTTTTGGAATGAGGGAGCTTGCAATTCACTTGCCATTGTAAACAATTATCCTGATTGTTAGGTCACTGTTTATTAGCCACGCCGCATGTGGCAGACTGTGTCTGGGGTGCAGCATGTGGCTGGAGCTGTGCTTTTACTGCAGCATCACATCTTCAGGGACGCACCATGAAGTGGAGCAGTGGAATATGAGCTTTTATTTGCTATGGATACTGAATCAACTGACCCACTTCCCTAATATTCCCCCAACACCCCCTCCCCTCTCCCCCAACTCCCCTCTTCCTCTCCCCTCCTCTCCCTCGCCTTGAGCTGCGTCAGGCTTAAGTCTCTTATCGGGCTGCCGTTGGAGCAGAGGACTTAGCAGTGGGACTTCAGCAGTGCAGACTTAATCAGGGTGCAGGTTTGATCTTGTATCATCTCCTGCTTAATGCAGCTAACAAAGTGTAATGTGCTCTCATTAACTGGGCTGTCTTCATCGCTGAGCTGTGAGCGGGACTCTTCTTTCCACCCTTGATGAATGATTTCCATCGGGATGTATGCAAGACTGTTTTCTTTTTGAGAGGAACCTTTTTTTTTTTTTTTTGAAGGACTACAAACGACTCTCTTGACATCTCCAGCTCTTTGATAACTCCTGACAATAACCAGCAGGATGGGGGAGAGTCCAGGCCAGTGATTGGCAGCGCTATTAGACACATTAAAGCTTGTGTAATTCACAGACAGAGTGCAGAACTGCGCTGGACCCGTTGCCCTTGTAGGGGCGGCTAATTAAATGCCCTGCCAGTCACAGAAATAGCCACTCGGACTGTCAAAAGCGTAGCAGTACAATCCATCTTTATCTCAGCTTGTTTGCAAGTGCGCTAGAAGATGCAGAAAGGGTGCATATGCGCGTGCATGTCTGTGGCCGTGTGTGCGACTGTTTATACACACTGTATATTATACAGCGGTGCGGAACAAGCGAGAAGCGCGGCTCTGAGCCGGTCACACAAGGACACCACATTCCTGCTGCTTCTCTCGCACTGCAGTGACAGAGACGCTGCTGTGCACTGATCCTGCTCGCCACCAACACACACACACACACACACACACACACTCCTCAGAGTGTTCCATATGCCCACCAACACCAGGACATAATCCCTTCCCTTTTGAATTACTGTGACACGTCACCACCTCATCCACTGCTGTGTGTGACAAGAATAATGAAAATAAAAGGACCGTGCCATCTCTGGCTCTCCATCCGATTTGCTCCCTTCTCAGTGTTTTGCTCTACTGGGAGCACAGCCTCACCAGCTCCATCTACTCATCTACATGCAGGACTGGGACAGAGACAAGGGGAGGGGGCAGGACAGAAGAGAGGGAGGTTAGATGAAAAGAGACAGACGCACCTCTTTCAGATTGATCTTGCAGTTATAAATGATGTTGGAACCGTCTCTCTTGAAGTGAGCGTGCCCTTTGTCTTTCAGCACGAAGGCTATGTCGGCGGGAATGTTCTCGGGGGTCTCGTCCCCCTCCTTTGGAAAGGTGATCTTGGTTCCCTCCTTCCAGCCCTTCTTGATGATGATGTTGAGGATCTTGTCCTCCGTCCTCATGCTGCGCCCGTCCGGGTTGAGCCTGCGCCGGGTGATCTTCATGCGCTTGGTGCAGCCGTGGAAGATCTCCTCCAGGGAGACCTTCAGCTCGTGGACCACCGGGGGGTCCTGGTGCTTCCGGCTGGCCCCCAGACGCTCCGAGGGGGCGCCCCTCCTCCTGCTGCGGCCCTCCGCCGGGAAGCCGTTGTTCATCCCGCCGGGGAAACCGAACTGCCTGCCGAAATGAACGAAGGGGTCGTCCTCGTCCACGTCCATGTCTTGCTCCGCCTCGTGGTCGTTGTGGAAGGAGTAGCCGTTGGAGCGGCCGTGGCCGCGGTTGGAGCCGAAGAACATGTCGAAGGGGTTGGAGCCCCCGAAGAAGGAGGCGAAGGTGGCGTGCGGGTCTCCATGGAACGTGTAGTGGTACGTCGAGCTGCCGGGAGCGCCTGAAGAGCTGCTGCCTCCGGTTTTCAAACCTGAGAGAGAGAAGTGAAAGAAAAACGTGAGACCATGGGTACACACACACACACACACACACACAGACACGCACACACATACTGAAACGCCCACTGGCTGGCTAGCACTCACTAAACGTGAACTCAGAAAAACCAGAAACAGGACCGTGTGCAGGAAAGACTGCATGTGGGCAGCAGCAGAGAGGAGAGTGGAGCCCACGTGGGTGGGAAAAATCCCACAGCATCACTGATCTTCTAACGGCACTGGAACTCATAAAATACCAGGTCACTGCGTCCAACACGCTCACACAAATACACACACTGACACACACATGCACACACAAAACACCCACTAATGAAAACTCCAGCAGCCACTGCTATTCATATCTCCACCACGTAATGATCTTTAGCCATCTGTCTGTCAGCTAACACACCCACACACACACACACACACACACACACACTACACTTGAAGCCGAGGTAGGCTGCAAGGTATTAGAGCTGGTAAGTGTTGTTGACACAAAAGATAACAATAGGCAATCTCTCTCCCTCTCTCACACACACACACACATTCCTGCACACGAACACCAAAACATGGCGGAGAGGCAGCGTTATTACTTCGGCGGCTGCAGCCCACCAAAGTCTTCCTCTGTGAAATTATGCGCAGCGTCTGATGCTGAGCCACTCCAATAAGATCTTAATACATCATAATGCCTGTTTATCAAGGCCTCGCTGTCAGGGCAATAAAGTCTGCTCCGTCTGAAATCTCTCACCTCCTACCACTCTACACACACACACACACTCAATCTCAGATGCCATCTCCTCACCTTCCTCCCCGAGCTGATCATACAAGACCCTCTTCTTGGGGTCGCTCAGCACCTCGTAGGCCTCGGCGATCTCCTTGAACTTCTCCTCGGCGTTGGCGTCCTTGTTCTTGTCCGGGTGGAAGCGCAGGGCCATGCGGCGGTACGCCTTCTTGATCTCCTCCTCGTTGGAGCCCTTGGGGATGCCCAAGGTCTTGTAGTAGTCCTTCCCCATGGCTGCACACACGCATACACTCTGTGGATAGACGTCCCCCCACCCTCCTTCCTCTCTTCAGCTCCGGCTGTGGTCAGGCTCTGGTGAGATAGAGATGTTCTGTTAGAAGTCTTATAATACTCCTCTCAGGCGGATGCGGCCCCGGAGCAACAGACTAAATATGTCCTGGCAGAGGTAGAGAGGGCCCGCTCTCTTCCATTGCGTTACTGTGGAGCTCATTTGGCGAGCGCTGGCAATGGGAACACAAAGTGCCGGTTTCTCTAACTGTTGCTATGGGGATGTGGTTGCTGAGCTGATGTAGAGTCAGATGGAGGAATCCCCTTCATCTCCCCATCAGCTCAGGTACAGCGAGGCAACACCTGCACTACTCTTATTGCAGTGCACTTATTGTGAAATGCAGCGAGCTGTGGTGGATGTGGCCATATTGTGCTGGTGTGTTCAAGCAGCTGGGCGCCCACACACACACACACACACACTCACTCACACACACACACACACACACACACACACACACACACACACACACACACACACACACACACACACACACACACACACACACACACACACACACACAGGCAGTCAGACAGCAGAAACCCCTTCATTGAGACACTGCAGTGCCTCTGATCAGGACGCACAGATCCTCTGTTCAACCAGGAGAGCCCCTCTCTCTCTTCCTCTCTCTCCTTCTCTCTCACACACACACACACCGGCTTTAACATCATGATGAACTGCCTATTTCATGCTGCCACTGTCACACACACACACAGACTCACAGAGAAATTATACCTAGAATTCCCATCCATAACCAGAGAGATTTTCCATGAGATCCCCCCCCCACACACACACAGTGAAAAGCGACCATGAAGGAGCAGAGGAGGATAAGCAGCGTTCAGAGAGACAACAATAAAAGGAGAAGGGGCTGAATAAAGAGAGAGATGCCTACCCGAGCGAGATGGGTGATGAGTGGGGAGGATCACAGCACCATGGTCCGTCCTGCCCTCAGCCCTGGCATGGGATCTGCCCGCAGCCCCGGTTCCGCCGGCTCCTTATAAATTGACGTCAGGACAGCGGCAGGACGGATCACAGGCTCAGAAATAACCGGTGAGCAAACACTGAGGCGCACACACACGCAGACGGAGCCCGGCTCCAGTGCGCCTGCAGGCGGCCGACGGGAGCGCTCCACTGTCCTCCTCGCTGCTGCCCAGGAACCAGAAGATCTGAGGAGAAGACACACAAGGAAAGTTCACCCCCTGGAGATCCAGCCCGGGCTACAACGCGTTGGTGGGTGACTTGACAGGCGGTTTTGATGATGCGAGAAAACAAAGATCTGTCATCTCAGGATGGTGGAGGAATTCAAACCCGCCCACCATTTATGATCGGACTGCAGATATGCTACACTGGATGTGATGAATGTGCCTCCTTACCGAGCGGATCCGGCTTCGCTCTATGTGTGTGTGTGTGTGTGTGAGCCCCTGTGCAGAGTGGAGACTAGACCCAACCCACCCCACCACCACCAGCAGCAAGCAAGCAGGCTCTTTGTTCATCTGAGTCCTCAGACACCCCCCGACTCACAGCAGACACTGTAACTAGGTACTTATACTCAAGTGCATAAGTTGTATATTGAGGTACTGGAGGATCTCCCCCACTGCCGCTTCAGGTTCGAGGCAAATGCTCTTTACCATACAGGCTAAAGAACATTTACAGCTGAAAGAGGACTTAGTGTGAAACAAACATACATGCCATATTTTCAGATACTAATTTCGGATGCTGAATCTGAACAGACAGAATATGACGTAAAATAGGAGCGTGACGTAGACTTCATGGCCCAGCTCCAAAATAGTTTGCATGTCCAGCAGCTCTAGGACTTTTCCGGTGAAATGTCAGCGTCTGAGACTCCCGACTCTTCCTCATTATCCGATCCCTCCTCTGATTGTGGCTCAGACTATAAACCTGGATGTGTACGCACTCTGTGTAGCTGCAGTAATCACTAAGTTCGGGAAATAAGTTGCGAAGCTCTGCTCTGTTGTCAAGAAAAGAACATCAGTTCACATGATTATTCATGTGAGTGGCAGGTTAGACAGCCAATCAGCATAAAGTCGATCTGTGGTTGCCAGCTAAGCATGAATCAGATCAGAGCAGAAAGCCAAAGTGGACATCTGAGGCATCTCTGAAGAGCAGTAATGTGGACAATAATAATTATTATACATGTCCCACTGAATGTCTGATTAAAACTTAATTCATAGTTAAGTTAAAAATTACCAGACAGTATATAAAACCTACATCTAACATGTAGCAAAATATTATTGATTTTACCCCCTGTTCCAACACTGGAGTAAGGCTTAATGTTGCTCAAAGCTCAATGTTGCTTTAACTTTCTATTCTTCCAGGATCCACAGGTCTGACAGAGGCCGAGGTTCACTGTGTGGAGAAACAGTCATATTTGGAGTGGGAGAGAGAGAGAGAGAGAGAGGAAGAGAGAGACAGAGAAGGAGTTCTGATAGCTGACAGAAAAACAATCGCTTGATAAAACTGTCGTTAGTGTGTGTGTCTGCGCCGGATTGTGTAGTCGTGCCTGTACTGAGCTGATATAAACACTGCTGAGTCATGTGATGACTCCGCACACACACGCAGTTTGGATCTATCTTTGTAAAGACTGGATATCTTTTCAGTTACGGCCCACTTTTAAAGCCAAATGGTCAAATTAACCCCAGCTTAAACCCCTCTCCTTGTATCAAAACACCCCACCTCAGTGACCTTAGGTTGAGGTTCATTATACTGACCTTGGAGGATTCTCTGCCTCGAGAATTTTTCCTTGAGATAAATAAAGTTCTGCTCACTCTGATGTCTTGGCATTAATATGAGACCTAAGCCCAATTTAAATTCCAGCCGTGACCCCACGGTCAAATCCCGGGACGCTGCAGAATGTTCCTCCATGGAAACTCTGCTTTAATGCATCCTATGTCCCTCACTCCCAGGCCTAAAATTAACCCCAACATCACCCCCTTTTCTAAGTTTAACCCTGTGTTTAAACAATGGCCCAAAATAACCTCAGGAACCCTGAACCCTGACCCACAGCCCGACTATCCTTGGGACAAATAAACTCTCATGTCCCCATTGAACACGCAGTGTCTGATAGACTTCATCAGTGACTTAAGCCTCTTTCAGGTCTCAAGATGCAGCATTAAAGACTCACAGGGTTAGCTGATATTTCCCTGTAGCTTTACACGTTCCCTCACCAACATTTTCTGGAAATACTCCAAACCGGTTCACTCATGAGGGGGCATGAGCATGCAAGGCCTCTGGAGCTTTCAGTCCCAGGGCCAGTTTCCACTTTGACTGTCCAGACATTCTTCCATTTTATCTGCCTTTAAATTACCTTTTACAACACAGCTCAGACATTATCCTCATAAACAATAGAGATATAAATCAATAATCTATGAAAAAATGTCCTCACTGTGGAGGTCCATATTCTAGGTTTATGTGATATTTATAGGTTTATAAGTCTTCACGGTACATCCTCAAGGCCAAACATTCGTCTCAGTCTTTTTCTCCCCTCAAAGCAAATCAACAATCAGCCCAGCCAACTTCCTGTAATCACATATATTTCAGCACTGGTGGAGGTCTGAGTCACTGTTGATGACCTTCACTGGTAAGTGCATAGAGAGGTACACTCGGCGGAGTGAAGCGCTGTTTCTCTGCCAGGCCAAGGCGAGGAGCAAAAAAGAGCGAAGTGAAAAGACTCATTTAAGTCTGAGTCACCAGTCACCCACCGGACTGGCGAGGAGGTGCGAGAAAAGTGGGTGTTCTCAATGGAGGAGTCTGTCTGACACACATGCATGTGCTCCAACCTGCCTGTACTCTACAGCAACGATTCAAAACAATGGAGGCGCAGTGGAGGAGGGCCGCACAGAGACATTCCTGTACCTCCAGCTGAGAGTGTGGGGTATTTGGCAACAGGGAGGGACTTCGGGCCGCCGCAGCTGTCCCTGGAGAGCAGCTGCTCAGGGCCGGGGTGTCACACTGCCCGGCCGGCCGCTGAAACATACTGAAATCAGCTGCAAGGCACAGATGGAAACATCTGCGCCGAACGGCATCTGAAGTGTTCGGGCTGCGCCGCTCGCTGGGTTTCAGAGAATTTAATCACGTTTCTATAAACGCACACTGATGGTTTCGTGTCTGCATCCCGAGTGCCGGCGGACACGGAGGGGAGCTGAGCCACGTGCTGCTCTGATGCTGACTGAGCACCGAAACAGTCTAGGAACAACTATTCCTGACCTGATGCTGCGTTTCCATGGCGACACGGGAATCTGCCAGACACTGATGCGGTGATGTGTCTGCCAGGAACGCTCAGGGATGGCTCCTCCGAGCACGTGTCTATGTGTACATGTGTGTGTGTGTGTGTGTGTGAGAGAGAGAGAGAGAAGCCAGAGAGACATAGATAGAGAGAAAGAGGTCTAATGAGGCACATTCCTGAGAGTAAACATAACCTGTGACTCCGCCACCTGAGAGACGGAGGACAGAAGGTCGATTAGATGGTGAGAGACACCAGGCATTGGGCTCACGGCGCATATCGGAGGCTGAGGAGAGATGATGGCATCACCGAGTGTGTGCAATTGTCTCCCACCTCTTCTCTCCCAGACTCAGAACATCCCGTCCTTTCCACCTCCTCTCTCACTTCTACCCTTCCTGTAACCATAGAGACCACCATTGCCTGAAGAGAGGCTTTCTCTCAGACAGACAGACAGACAGACGTGGTGGTGTCAGCTGAGGATCCTGGAAATACATGTGCACAACAGTCCCCTCCCTCTCCCCCCCACACACTCTTAAACAGACTCTGCAAGACGAGCTTCTTTGAGGCGAGAACATGTATTGTACCTTTCGCACAGACATGCAACGACGACAGGATGCAGCTGCCAGTCAAATGACATGCTTGTCATAACAGGCTTCTAAGATAAGGAAGCTGTCACTAGTTTGTCCATCTGCAGAGTTACGCATAAATTAAGGCCAATTTCATTGTAGAGATGGCACACGGCATTCTGTATTACTCTTTTGTCTGCGTCACCCTTAACATGATGTCTCTCAGTCGCATAGTAACAGAGAGCACAGGGGCAGAGTGGCTGTTTACTTCAATATGTTGGTCTAGTCTGCCTGACTCATTGATCCTTCGGACTGTGGAGTCTGAATCGTTGGCCTCGACCGGTGATTGAGTAGAGAACAGAGTTAGTTCGAAAGTACCTTTTCGAGGGTTTTCAAGGCCTTTTAATGACAGCACAGCTCTGGAGTGACAGGAAATGGAGGGAGAGGGGGAATGACATGCAGCCAGCGGGATTGAGACTGGGGCCGCTGTGGCGAGGCCTGTAGCCTCTACACATGGGACGCCCGCTCTACCGACCGAGCTAAACGACGCCCCAGGAAACGTAATTGCGATCATTTTTTTCCCCCCTCCTTCGCTCTAACTCCATCCAGGCTCTGAAACGTTCCATCAATTCTCTCTCATACGATACTGTAGCCCACATGTAGAGTAGTGTCACCTTCATCTTCAAAGTGAGAAATCTGGTTAGCGAGGAGGATCACTGAGACACACTATCCCATAGTAAAAACAAAAAGACCAAAAAAATAATCTGCAAACTCATCTACTGGGCCGGTCACTGGTTTCTTTTGTGCAGCCCCGCTCTGTCGCTCCCTCCCCCAGCAGCTCTCGAGACCCATTCCCCATCACTGACTCATAATAAAAGAAATGCATTTGACGCTAACAGTCACCCACACAACACAGGCAACAAGGCGAGCTCCAGGCTGCAGACGTGCAGCATGATCATTATTGAAAGGGCACAGAGGAACAGAGGTGATGAATGGACGACTGAGACATGAAAGTTTCCTTGGTTCTTACAGCCTGTAGGTCTGATGGATATGAAACGCAGTCTGATTATCCTCAGGTCATTCATACGTAATGCCCTTTGTGCAGTCTGGTATATCCTGGCTCCTAACAACACAAGGCGCCCGCTTGTTTAGAAATACCAACAGCGCTGGTAACGCCAGACTTTATAAGGAAGCCAAGCGGTGTGGCGTGTCTGAAGTAGAACTCAGTGTTCCTTCTGGTGCGTGTGCTTGTTCACGCTGCACAGTTTTGTTTTTTTTGCACCAAACAGAGACAGATGAAGACCTAAAAGCACACGGTCACGAAGATTTAAGTAGCTGAGCAAACAAAAGTAACTCTTTGGCAGACACGAGGAAAGCACTTTTGGCTAGACATAAAAACAATAGTAAATGTTCCGTTCCTAAACATGATTGGATTGAAAGAGTTCATATCCTAGCTTGTAGCTAGATGCTAGCATCAAAAGCTGAGGTTCTGGGCACTGTACCATGTCTACCAGCAGTCCTGGTATGTCCCCCGCCCCATTCTTAAAAGATGCCATCTAGCATATGGGACCATTAGAAATGTCCTTCGGCTTCTTCCAAGTGATCAGTGGGTCCTTCAACTTTTCTCTGTTAGATTTCACACTCTGCAGCGAAAACTCACAGCTCACAAGTCCAGTGCTGAATACTGATTCATGAATTCCACTTCAATAAATATGTGCAACTTCTTCTCAAGTCAACATGGAACTGATGTGTTGAAAACCAACAGGCAAAGTTATTTAAAAAGCAACGAGGCATGGACACGAAAGAAGAAAACAAAGTGCGAGTAAAGACGAGATGTCGGGATCTAATACATCATCTCCTCCTGACTTGTCATCAGTCAAAAGGTGAGAGCTCACAGACGGCCACAGTCTCCCTCACGAACCTCCCGCTGGTGAGATATGTAGCTCTTGTTGATGGAATAGTCGTCGCTATTCACTACTTGAAAACATTGTGCTCCAGAGAAACTGTCAGTGCGTTGGAGGCGGTGCCCCGAGCCTCAGACGGTTAACGGATAATGTGCAGGTATCTGAGCTCGGGGTACAGGAGGTTGGCCAGCAGGGCCAGCAGGCGGGGTCCATCTCTGAGGCAGTGTCCTGGGTAGCGGATGAACTGCAGGGCTTTGTTCACTGACTCCTCTAACTCCGAGTACTGCTTGTTGCTGGGCATGGCCTCCAAAGTCCCCAGCATCTGCATCCACACACACACACACACACACACACACACACACACACACAGAGGGACGCAGGTTATTTTCAGGGATATAATTGCGGTGTGTGAAATCAAAACGCTGTGTTCGGAGGTTTTCCTCGCATACTTGCTGTGCCTTCGCCGAGAGCTGCAAGTCACTGGTGGGCTGCAGCCGAAGCTCCGTCTCTGACGGCACCTGAACAGACAGGAACGCTGCCAGGCTGCGTACCACCACCCTGAACCTGCGAGGTTTAACAGACATGAATAAACCCCTCATCTGGGGCTTCTCATTGGCTGATATACAATGTTTTAGAGCGCTTCCTTTAACTTCACGTGTCACAGATTGGCATAAATTGGAGTCGGGCTAGACCTCAAGTTCACTGTGAGACGCCTGTAAAATTGTTGTTATGGCTTCCTGTTTCACAGTGTGTTTGCATGGAAACAGGAGACAAACCTGTAGCCGGATGTTGGATAATGTTGTGCTTACATACATATACATGCTCTGTAGTAACACTATAAAGCTCATGCAAATGGTATAAGTAAACCTTTTCATCTTGGTCTCTGTCATACTTGCGCCTCTAACTTATCGACTCCAAATTTAATATCCCAATGAAAATGTGATGTAATGGCAATCACCTATTAGAGACAGGAGATCTCTTGCCCAGGCCGATAGCTCCTAACAGCCCAGAGTTGAGTCTTTCTTCTCCCAGCTGAAGCAGCCTGGTCTGCAGCCTCAACAGCCCCATCACCACTCCGGACACTTCAGTCTGGCCTGACTGCGGCTGCAGCTGCTCGGCCGACAGGTTCAGAGCTTTGTGCCACCAGAGAAACAGCTTGGCCTCGTCATCTGGACCGCTGGACACAACGCAACATGTGTAACGCACTCAGAAAACTCTTGTTGACATGTTGGATCATCTGCGAGGAGCCACGCGGCGAGGGGTCAAACCTGGGGGAGACCTGATTGGTCCAGGTGTTGATCAGGGCCAGGGTCCTCTTCTCGTTGGCGGACGTGTACTCGGCGTTGAGGCGCTGGAGGATGAAGGCGTAGAGCGTCAGGAAGCTGCCCCCCGCCTGGCTCTCCGACAGGAAGTCCTCCACTGTCAGCTCAGGCACCTGCAGCGACGCCAGCACGGGACCCCAGCCTACAGTCTCCTCCTCAGCTGAAACCAAAACGCACGTGAATCCCTACTGAGCAAGAAAACCCACAGATGGCGCAGACTGAGAGCTTCTGAGAGGGAGCCTCCTGCTACCGTGGTTGAAGTACGCCGTGATGCAGGCCTCCATGATGCGCGTCATGTGCCGCACCGAGGCCAGGCAGCGGGAGCAGGCGGTGAGGAGGGGCAGGATGGGGAAGCCCCGCCCCTTCCTGTCCAGCCAGGCGATGACGCGGGCAGCGAGGGCCTCGCCTGTCGACAGCCCCACTCCGTTGAGCAGGGCCAGGGCGTCGCTGAAGAGGCCGCAGAAGGCCATGTGCCTCTGCTCCAGCCCCGTCTCTGCGGAGGGGAGCGGAGGCGATCAGGCGCTGAAAGCCCCGGGGCGGTCTGCGCCGGCGGCCCCCTCACTCACCTGGCGGGTGGAAGGTGATGACGGCCTCCAGCAGCGACTCCAGCTGCGTCTCCAGGCTGCTCAGGCTGATGCCCCCCGCCTGCTCCAGGGTCACCAGACACTGCACGCACCAGCAGACGTACGCCGCGGCCTTGCGCGTCTCCTCCTGACAGACACAGATCACCGCAGATCAGATGCTTTGTTTGCTTTGGGTCAACGCCACAGTTAAATGCAACCCAGGCTGGAGTGATGTGTAAAAACAGATGAAATACAAACAAGTAAAAGCATACTGGGAGTGTGCAAATGAGCTGTGTGTGCCAACACTGATTTATGAAGGGTTCCTGTGTTGTAATATCCTCAGAGCAATCAATCACAGCCTGCCAGTGCTGATACACACAGTCCTGTCTGTAAAGCACCCTGGAATGTGTTGCCTCACCATGTGAGGAACTTCACTGGGGCGGGGGTGGAGCCCTGCAGCGCTACGCAGAGACTTCAGCAGCAGCTGAGGAGCAGAATCGGCCGAGAGCAGCAGGGAGGGAGGGTAGTGGGTGCTGACATATCCCAGAATGCCCTGGTATGAGGACAGGTCCAGCTGGTGCCAGGGCAGAGATGTGGACTGGACCAACAGGCTGAACAGAGGGGAATCCTGGAGGTGGTGGAGGAGACAGAAAAGAGGGGTGAGAGGAGAAGGGGCAGAAGTGTGATGCGAGACCAACGCATTGTGAACCTGCCTGTTGGCTCAGGATCTGTTCCTCCTTTGCCAGAAAGACCAGCATGTATAGCAGATACACCAGCATGGTGTGCGAGTCCTTCTGAGAGTCCGACAGAGCTGGATATGATGTTGCGGTGGGGGGCGTCTGTAGGAAATCACTCAGGACACTGATCCAGTTAACTTCACATAGCACCTCTCCCAGAAAGAGGAAGCAGCTCTTGGGACTTCCTCTCTCCACCTATAGGAAAGGGAAAAGGAAGGAAGGACAGAAAGAAGTGAATATCCAGCCTGCCAAATCCTCTGATAAAGCTATTGCACGTTATACGTTTAACTGGACATTTGGACAGATGGACAACAGATGAACAGTTCTTGATAACATACGATGGTAAATCTGTATTTTGTTTTGATGACTTGTTTCTATGGTCTAATCTCTGCAGATTCTGTGTGGGTGTCTGTTGAGCAACACAACCTTGTTTCTAGGAAGGGGGTGTTAAGACTATACTTTTGGGAAGTGGGGCTAATAATAGGAGCGCCGGGAGCCGGGACCCCAGTCTCAAATTAACAAGCTCTTATGTCATGCAGCGTCTGGGGCGCCCGGGAGGTTAGAAGTCAGAGGGCAGGCTGTCTCACGTTGAAGAGCTGCTCCATGATCTGGGTGTCAGGGTGCAGGTGCCTCCAGGGCAGGCTGCGGAGGTGCGTGTGGTACAGGTAGAGCAGGTACTCGGGGGTGCGAGGGGCGGTGCAGCTCTCGCAGTACTGCATCATGCACAGCCACAGAGCTCCTCTCTGGCCGGGCAGGAGGCGATCTGCACACACACACACACACAGAGTTAAAAATAACCAAGTAGCCCCAGACTCACACTAGCTCATTTGCACAGTGGACTCAGGGAACCCACCTCTGAATTTGTGATGCAGCGTGTCGGTGAGTTGAGCGTACAGGCCCACCAGGCATCCCGCTGAAGTGGCGTCGGTCTCCAGCCAGGGGTAACACTTGAGGCTGCTCAGACAGAGAGACAGCGATATTGATTTTGCTTTTGTTTGGTTTTTGAACCTGCTGAACCGCTCCCTCCCTGCATCCAAAACGGAAAATCCTCTGCCCGACGGCTGCTTGTGGTTCGTGCAGGTGCTCGGAAAGTTCTACTTCTGCTTCGGCTAGGAACACTCAAAAGCTGCTACATAACCATAAGCATCTGGGCAGGGGGGGGGACGGGGAATGTCAAGCCTGTGGAATGTGAACATTTTTCGATCTCTAAGGTCTGTTTCACATCTGCCTCTCTGAGATCAGTTCCCTGCTATCTACAACCAGCTGGAGAGCAGAGGGTGTGCTGTACATACCCTCCGTCATCAGTGTCCAGAGGAAAGATCCACGGCTTGAATAACTTCACTATCTTATGGTGTAGGTCCTGCAGAGCTGGGACACACACAAAAAAATACACATTTCACTCCAATCCTGACACACAGCAACTAACCAAACCACCTGATCTGTACTGGTGCTATACCCTATACTCACCTTTGACTATTTTGCTGCTGCCCACAGACTCCCTGGCACAGCTGCTGAGCTGCACGTTGATCAGACAGCCGACCAAGTGATCCCACAGGGTGACCACGTCGCTGATGTACGGCGCCCAGCCTGGGTAGAGGCCGAAGCTGCGCAGGTCCGCTTTGCTGAGCCGACTCCGCAGGAAGTAGTCGCTCAGCCACTCGACGGTCTCGTCCACCTGGTAGAGACGGTTCAAGTAAGACGAGGAGCTTGGAGCGACAACGACGTGTCGGCAGACATCAGCAGCTAAGTGCGGGTCACCTGCTGAGGCGAGAGGCTGATGGAGGACCTGTGGGGGCTGGCGGGGGGGCCGCCGGTGCCGGCCGCCTGCTCGGCTTTGCTCTTGCTCTGGCGGGACGGAGGCAAGCAGCCCAGCACGCGCAGAGTCACCTTCCAGCACTCTGGACTCAGGAGCTGGTTTGAGGAGCCTGCATGGTGCAGGGAAACGGTTATTTGTTGAGGAAGTCATCGAAATGAAAGTACTACATCAGTTCTATGGGACCTTTATATGGTATTTTATCTTATGAGGGTATGAACAGTACATACTCATCGTAATGTGAAACAGAAAAGTGACATAATGGTGAATAACGCGTCAAGCCTATACCTTTTTAACTAACATTCGATTCGAGGCATTGAAGGACTTATTCATTAATTAGCTGAATCTTTTGTGGGCTGGAAGATGAGTAGGAGGCATTCTTTCAGGAGCATGAATGGCTTTTCATGAATCACACGAAGAATCCTGAGAGGAGCCCTCCCTCTCAAGTGAGCCCTTCCACTCGTCATCAAGCAGCCATACCAGCAAGTGCGTCACGGAGCGAGATCATAGCGGGCGATAAAAAGTGAGCGTGATGATTCGGGTGTTGCTTTCGGCGTGAATAACGCCACTCACTGGTCATGAGCAGTCGCAGGCAGTCACTGTAGTGATCGGGGAAATGGTGGCGCAACAGCAAGGTCCAGTGCTTGGCGAAGAGGTGGAAGGGCATGAGGAGCTCCGGCTCGGGGTCTCGGCCGCAGACGCACAGCGCACCGTGGACCAGCTCCAGCAGAGAGGTTCTCTTTGAAAAGACGGGCTGGGCCTCGCTCAGCCACAGGGACAGGTCGAACTGCAGGGGGACAGACCTGGGTTAACGGAGGCGCACGCTGTTTCTCTGTGAAATGCTGCATGTGCATCGAAGCTGACCTTCGTTAGCAACATGAAAATGACATCGGCCGTGTCCAGGTGTAGAGATGTCACTACGTCCTGGTAGAGGGAGAGGAGCTCGTTGGGTGCAGCGTTGGGAGTGAAGAAGGGCGAGATGAGCGGGCAAAGAAGCCTCTGCTCCAGGATGGCCTTCAGGACCCGGCCACACTCCTCTGCGTTGCCCTGGATAAACACCTGGAGAGACAACAACAGTGTGCAAGACAACCTGAGCCTGAACCCCTTTCACCAAACATCTTTATCCTCTCACAGCTGTGTCTGCTTCCAGGGTAAACAAAGGGGAGGAACACTTCATATGAATCCTGCACAGCTCACTGTCTGCCTGTCTGTACGCACCTGTCCCAGGATCTCCACGCAGGAGGACAGGTACTGGCGGGTGGGCGGGTGTCTCAGCGTCTCCTCAGACACGTAGGACACCACCTTGTAGAAGGCAGCCACGCCGACGTGCTGCACTGCCGGTGACTTCTGTGCCTTGTACAAATTCACCAGAGCCCTGAGCACACACAAGGAGAGAGGTTTGGTCCGCTTCACTGTTGCTCCTCTCCCTCTGCGACGATGCTTTCTCCTCGTGTCTGATACTGACGTGATAAAGTTCTCGGTGTGGACTGCAGCCTGCGCCAGGCTTTGGGGCGGAGGAGCCATGGAGTCCGTCTGAAGCTTCTTGATGTCCCTGCGCAGAGATGTCACCTGGTTCTGCACTGCCTCCTGTCTCTGGACGCGCTCGCACTACACACACACACACACGCATGCATGAATAAACCATGAGAGACAGACGGTGTAGGGAAGCGAGTGCTGGTGCACGGCACAAGGTGTCTCACAGTGACGGTGATGTTGGCTGCTCCCTGGCACGGTTGCCCTCCCTTCCCCTTACACTCCAGGGTCATGGTGACTTGCTCGGGCTGGTTCTTATAAAGCAGAGGGAGCGACTCCAGCAGCTCCTGCTCAATCGCAACCTGCTGGGCCTCACGGGTCACCGCAAACCTGACATGGAGGTGAGCGGATGTTTCAGAATTAGCACGTGTCTTCACGTGTGTTTGGGTGGATCTCAACGGCCTCTGGGGGAGCTCTGGGTACCTGGCCTGCTCCTGCAGGATGCTGAGGTCCTGCTGCAACAGCTCAGCAGCAGCTTTGGAGTCAGTGAGGCAGGCGGGGGGCACTTCAGCGACGGGCGCCTTGGGCTTTTGCATAGTTGGTGCCGGATGGGGAACTGGGTGCTTCTGCAGGTTGGACAGGATGCGCTCTTTTGCTGCCACAGAGACATCATTAGAACGTCATTAACGTGGTGAAGAGACTAGTAAACAGTTTAATTCAAGAGTGAAAAGGAGGGCATTGTATAGTCAGTATATAAATTAGATGTAACTCATTGTCCTGGATCTAGAGCATGGGTGTAGGTTCTGTACCATTGTTGAGGCTGGTGTAGTCAATGAAGCCGGGGTTTGGGGCCTGTAAGAAGGTCGGCTCACTCTGCACCTTCTCCCACAGGGACAGAACCTCTCTCTCATCATACTGCAGACGCTCCTGGTCCACGTACTCCATCCACAGTTCCTACAGCAAAACAAATTCACACTCATGGGCTACGCGATACAATACGCTCCAGCGACATATTCATATATAGCTAGCCATCTGATTCGTTTTGCAAGCACAGATGAAGACAAACTGACCTGCTGCCACTGCATGACCTTTGCCAGTCTGAGCGGCTCGTACTCAGCTGGAAGAGAGGGGAGATACAACTCCTGCTTCTGCAGGGTGTCGTCATCCAGCCACACGCCGAACACGCCAAACAATCTGTGGGCCAGCGATCAGGTGTGACCCCGGGCACAGGGATAAGCAGGGACCAGGCCGTGTGAGTGTGTCGGGGTGTGTGAAGCGTGTGTGAAGCGACCCACCTGACCAGCTCGGCGTGCAGCTGAGGAGAGGTGAGGTACGGCGGGCGCGGGTTGTCGGGGCTGTCGTCGCTGTGGGTGTCTGACGAGGGTGTGTGTGGCGGGGGCACCCGCAGCGCCTGGCTGGCTGTGTGGTGGAAGTCAGACACCTCCTGTATGCGCAGCCTCAGGTCCCGCAGCAAGGCGGCCTGAGACGAGCTCTGGAAGAACCTGCGGCCGATGCATCCGCCCGCGGCCAGCCTGGCGGAGTCACGCCCAGAGAAACAGTCACTTCCTGGTTTCCACTTCCTGCCATAGGCAGTACAGTACAGTGACTAGTGTGTGCCTCTCACCCGTACTCGGGCCCTGGCTGCCTGAGGTAGAGCTGCAGGAACTTCTGCCACACCAGGGGCAGGAGGGGGTGGTCTGGGGGCGTGGCTACGGCCTGACTGGCCCAGCGGTACACCTGCAGCCGCTGCAGGGACGGCGCCACAGGCAGCTTCAGCTTCTGCTGCGCCTTCTGGCTCACACACAGACACGCCCGCTAGCATCGCTGACTCTTTCTCAAAGCACTTTATCATTATATGCGAAACTCTGCGTGTGCGCGTCTGCACCTTTAAGGCTTGTTCCGGGGAAATGCTGGGCTCCGACAGGAGCTCGTTCTCAACGCAGCGCCTCAGCTGAGAGTCGTCCTCAAACTCGCCCTCCATGTTCAGCACCAGCCAGGCGAACCAAACCTGCGATCGCACAGGCAACAATGAATGCGCCGCAGCTGAGGAGCAGATATCATCGGCAGCAGATGTGTGTGCCAGCGGTGGTGCTCGACGGTTCGCTTACCTCCACACTCAGGGACTGGCCCTCTATGAACGAAGGCGTGGCATTTCCTGCGATCCAGCCAACCAGGGAGGAGAGCAGACCCCGGTCTCCGTGGTAACCCAAGGCATTCTGCGTGACGCACAGACAGACATTTACAATGTCACTCTGCTCCGCTCCCCGGACTCTCCCTGATGGATCCATTCTCTGTTTGTGCTTTCAGAGGATTAGGGCAACAGGCTCAATCTCAGTGAGAACCTGATGCAGAGCAAACGCCACCACGCTCTTGTGACATGCGAGCCATTCAAACGTATGTGTGTTCATGGTGTGGGTTGCACTGATACGCTTCACAAGACAGCCAGGTGAGTCTGCAGCACGGCCAGTCAGTACCTTGTGCTGCTGGTACAGAAGCTTCCGCACGCACTCCTCCTGGCGGTGTGTGAAGGCCGCGCAGCAGATCTGGTCCATGAGGAACAGGACAGTTTTGTCGCGGTACCACAGGTTCTGCTGAGTCAGGATCCCCACCCAAAACTCCAGCACGGCCGCAGCGCCCACTCGACTGGGCCTCGAGCTCTCCACCACGTGACTCTGCGGGACGGGCGGACACGTTCACACACGATCAGAGGCCCGTACGAGAGTTAAGTCGTTGGTCGAATCCCGGACGTGGACGGCTTCAGCTCACACCTGAATGACACTGTTGAGCAGACGGACGTTGTCTCCGTAGCTGGTTCCCGTGAGGAGCGGTGCCACCCGGTGAGTGACCTGCTGTGTCACCCCTTGAGGGCACACGCTGTCGTACTGCAAGAACAACTGGATACAACTCACAAACCTGGCCCAGACACACAGAGGGACGGTATAGTTATAGTTACTTGAATGAAGCTTTTCCTAGCATGTTATCACTTGCACACGAGGAGTGCTGGACTCCGTACTGAGCGTTGTTGAGCAGGTAGAAGCTCAGAGGGTAGGTCGGGGGTAGGATGTTGTCCAGAAGGTGCACGGCAGCTTGTAGGTGGCGAGACTGAATCAGACTCTTTAACAAACCCACTCCCTCCGTGCAAAAGTGCTCCAGGCTAGAAAAAAGACACAAAGATAAACCGCTCATTCGTATTCTACCTGGAAATCCACCAAAAACGGAGATGTATGGCAGGAGTGCATGTACGCACCTATGTCCCACTGTTGTCATGGCGATGGACAGGTAACATCCAATAGGGATGCCTGCCTTTACAGCCCTGATAACACAGTGCATGCTGGGAGTGTGCGTGAGCTCCGGAGGCGGGTTGGATGTCAGGGCAGGGACCGACCAGGCTCCTTTAGGGTTCTGGGCGTTGCCGTGGAGCTTCAGCCTTAGCAACAGTTGCCATGCCCACTGACTAAACGAGGCCTCGGGAGATACCCCCAAACGAAGGACGCTGGCCAGGTAAGACACCTGAGGGCAGGGAGGGAGGGAGGAAAGGGAGTCAAAAAACCTGCGGGTCAAACCGAACATCTGCGAGTGAGGGGGTGGCTGCATCACCTGTTTGATTCCCTGTGATATGAGGCCACTGTACGGTTTGTCAGTCAGGTACTTCTGATAGGCTTCGGCTACCAGCAGGGCCACCTCACTGTGGAGGGGGGAGGGTAGAGCCAAGGAGCCATCCTGTGAGGAAGAAAAATGCATGAAGACAGGACCAACAATTGTGCAGCAGATCCATGTGTTTGAAAAAAATAAAACTTGAAATAAGTTTCTTTGCTGCACAGGTTTATCTCTTATTTCATCTCGACCTCCACACTTCACTTTGGCTCCCTCCAGTGTCTCCAGCTGGTAAAATAGCTGTTGCTTGACTCATCAATGGCACAGAGACATGATCTCATTGCCCCTGTGCAGCACCCAAGCTCTCTGTCAGATATAAAATGGATTTTAACATTTAATTGCTCACTTTTAAGGCCTTCAAATGCCTTGCTCCTCCACACATGTCTGAGTTATTGACCTGGTATGTGCCTTCTTGGTCATTGAGATCACTGGATGAGGCCCTGCCGGACGCTGCCTGGTCATTACTAGTGACTCAGGGTGGTGTGTGGGCGCACACTGTGGGACTTTACTGAGCTCAGACACAGCTCTTCATAATCACTTCTTAAGACTACGTGTGAAAAACTTAAGAAATGATTCTATTTGGAAAACATTTCTTTGAAGTTTCAAGTTTGTTATGATTTGCGACGATAGCTACCTGTGAGTAACCCCAGTTCAGACCCTCCAGGATGACACATGCCAGACGGTTCTCCACAGCAGAGAGAGGATGCTGGAGCAGCCAAGCTCCTATCACACAGATCTCCTCTGGACGTGGCCTCCACAGACTCAGGGGAAGCTCTTTGCACAAGTACAAGGCCACCTGACACAGAAACACAGGCCCAGTTGTTGATAGCACAGTAAACAGTAGAATCTGACTTCTTTCCCTCTTAGTGACTGGAGCACATGCAGTTAAAGCCATTAAGTTCTCATAGATTATAATCACCAACCATTCCTACAGTCTGTATGGTATCTCTCAGTCTTTCCAGGAGCACGGAGATAACATAGGGATGGACTGTTGCTATTGCAGCCAGCAGTTCCCTCCCCACTTTGGAGTAAGTCTCTCTGGTGGACACACTCACATAGGACACCTGTAGCAAAAACACAGAAAGCAATGTAGATACTGTGATGAAGCTGAGGGTGATGGATCTTCCTCCTGCAGTCCCCAACAATATTTTATACTGGATATGACAAAGTTACAAAACACAGTGTCTTAATTCACTTGATATTGTACATCTATAGCATCTGAAATAATGCTGGAGCTTTTCACATTTACTTTATCCACGTCGCCATCAGTGTATCCGCTCTGCCACGCCTCAACATACCTGGTAAATCAACAGAGTTATGGTGGTGATGAAAGCCGGGTCACAGTACTGAGTCGGTGTGGCCATGTGTGCCAGCGCAGTGAGGAGGGAGATGCCATCAGAGCTGTTCTCCTCACACAGCCACAGCTCAAACCTCTGCTGGTGCTCTGGCTCTGCACCACAACAACGTAGCAACACATCATATTGGCAACTGTTAATATCAGAACCCAAGGAGTAGTATGTCCCGCATTTTAAACCTGGTTTTATATTTCTTATGCAAGAGATGTCTTGTCCATTCTAGTTAGATACTTGAGGATTTGATGGATATTTAGTGCAGGTTTAGAGGTTACACTGGTACCTCTGAGAGCCTGAATGCAGGAGTGTGTGTCCCGAGCGGTGCCGAGGGTTTCCGGCCCCGCGGTCTCGGAGCACTGCATCACGTAAAGGACCCTCCACAGCATAGAGCTGGACAGAGTTCCATAGGGCATCTCAGACATGAACAACCAGATGCCCAACCTGTGAGAGAGGACCAGTGAACAAGCAGAAAACAAATGTGAAGCGTTCAAAGATGCACGAACAGAAACAAAAAACAAGAGGCTGGAGGCCAGTCCGGCACCTTTTGTTTCTGAGCACGTGTAAAACAGCTCTGAGGAAGAGATGGTCATATTCCACCTGCAGCTTGTCCAAAGACAGTGTGTGAGAGCTCGACCCACTGGCACCAGTTAGACTGACATACTGGGCCCAGTGATCGCTGACGTAACACACTGTCATTCTGAAAAAAACAAGAGACAAGCCTTAACATAACATGGTACATACTGTATGCCTTTGGATTGTTCCTGGACTGTTAGTGGTGCACTGACCGTATGATGTGTCCTATTCGTTTAACCAGCTGTCTGTAGCGCGCCCTGTTGTAGGTTTGTAAGCCGAGGGCGAGGATCTCGATGAGCGAGGAAGCGAAACCAAAGACACGCATCATCTTCTGACTGGATCCTGCCTGAGGCTCATACACACCTGGAAGGAGAGCGCGAGGTCAGTTCATACGCTGGGTAAAATAAACCAACCGGCAGGAGGAGACGGAGAGAGAGAGAGAGAGAGAGAGAGAGAGAGACAGAGACAGAGAGAGAGAGAGAGTCTGTTACCCGGCCTGGTCATCCCCAGCATATACGAGTAGAGCTGCTGGAAGGGGAACTGGGTGAACAGAGAGATCAGATCTTCTTCACAGAGCAGCAACCAGCTGCTGTCTGGGTCCTCATCCTGCACAGAGGGGAGAACGCATTGAAATGATGTGTTTTATCACTGTACGCAAAAAGACAAGTCATGACATGCTCTCTTTTACACTCGATCACACGAGAGACTGCTGTTATTCCACGAAATGTTAAAGTTTAGAAAATACTACACAGTAATGCCTTAAGTGCAGTATCTTCAAATGTTACTGTTTAGCTAAATAATGTGTTCTGAAAGTACTCAAAACAATGTAGCTCCTCCTAAGACAGCAGACAGCAGCTTGATATTTCAAACACAAAACAGCTTTGAATTTGCTTTGAAAAAGACCAGAGCGTTGCCATTTAAAACTAAATCATCTCTAAGTGTGACTCCTCACATTTCCTTGTGAGCAATAGACGGCGAAGGAAAACAAAACCATCACTGTTTTTACCAGGGAAATCAAATGCATTGCATCACAAACCAGATTTTCTACCTAAGCCGGTCGAAGTGAAAAGAGACACATACCTCCTCCCCGCCTTCATCCACTAGCGTCCAGTTGCCAGATTCAGGTCCAGAGGCTGCTGAGCTCTGGCTTTCACATGGCTTCAGATGTCCAAGAAACTCTGCACGATGCCTAAGCCCCCCCCAAAAAACACAAAAGCTAGCTGGTTATAATGTGATTTTGTCAGACCCTGAAAGCATCACCTGGATTCTCACTGCTCACAGAGTGAGGCTGAGAGGCTTTGGTGTCTACCTGGCTGGCGACATTAAGATTGCCAGAGCCTGCATGAAGTGCTGCACTCCACAGGAGTTCCCCAAAACCTGGATCTGAGGCAGAAAAGTGGAAGGACACTTCAGTCAGAATGTACACCCGATGACACGAGAAGCATACATGACAAACTGTGCCTCTCACTAACCTGGAGGAAGGGAGCGGCCCACTTGCCAACCCCAGCGGGGCAGCAGAGGAGATGGCAGAGCAGGAACAGGTGCTCTCCTGACCCTCCAACATGCAGCAGAACTGCCACCTGGAGCCAGGACCAAACCAGTAACGTTACTAAACAAAATCCCTCCACTGATGCAACATGGAGTCAGATAAGGGGGGTAAAGTGTTTTTGCGTGCATATACCAATGTTTCCAGCCAGTGATGGACGTCTGTTTGAAACTGTGCGTCGTCCAGGACTCTGCGCGTGAAGCTGAACAAGACGCTGATGGCCTCTTTCAAGGGTTGCAGGGAGCAAGACTGCGTCTGGCTGCCAGCGCAATCTGATAACAAACAACAGAGACAGAGCACAGCGTAGCGTGATTCATGCAGGAACTATGGTGCAGGGAGCCTCCAACAGGCATGGCGTGGCCACGCAGGTCTCTCACCTTTCAGCAGACCGTACAGGTACGACTCCACCTGCAGGCGCGACAGCAGCGTAGTGTACGCGTGGAGCGTCACCTTCTGATGGAGCAGCTCGCTGCGACTTTCCAACAGTCTCTTCAGCTCGGCCAGCACACTCTGGCTGAACTCCGCCTGCTGGAAGCGGTGGTAGCCGCACACCTTGGACTGGTCTGCGCACAGACCCTGCGGGGAACATTCAGTGATGCATCAGCGCAGCACCGGTCCATCGGTCAGCGGCTTCCCATCAACACACTCGTGCCGTCCGTCTCACCTGAAGTGTGAGCTGCTCGTCCCTGAAGCTCCACAGGCGGTTCTGGGTGCTCTTGCAGTCGGACGACTGCGTGTGGAGCTGCGTGTGCGACTGGGTGAGCTGGCGGCGGCAGCGCCAGTAGTTCTGCAGCAGCTCCGTCAGCTCGTGGCTTTCCTGGCGCGCCAGGGCACAGAACTGTAGCGCGCACACCTCCACCACCTCTAACCAGGCGCGCAGTCCCCCGGCCGGCTCCCACACGCTCAGCTGCTCCAGGGTGAACGGCTGCACAGAGAGACGCCGCAGAGGTGGTTCAAAATGCTGACGCATGCGCGTACAAATGATGCAATCAATGCATTCACTTTCTGTAACTTTTTTAAATAATATTTCAATGTATTATTCATTTACTACTACTTTCTGGGTTTGTGGGGAAAAAGACAAATGCCAGTGATTGTTCACCAATCTACAAAAGTCTAGAAGAACTAATTTGAGTTCTACATTATAAAGCATCTGCATTACGAATCTAATTCAGGGTGAGTACTTGATTCATGACTGATTTACAACTGCTGTGTTACGACACACTAGTCTGTGAGTGTCAGCTTTGTTGTGGGAAATCATCTACTTTGAGCATCCGTGTTAATGAAGCACTTGTAGGTTTAAGACAATACAATTATTGATGGGAGATGACAGCAAACTGGTGCTTAAACATGTGAAAATGAAAAGGCTTGAGGCAACATCATGAAAGCTACACTTGGTTTGGATTTACTCCCGCTGAGGATTAAACTGCACCAGCCCAACACTGGTTTATGAGATTACCTGAATTTCCGGAGCAATCTTGGGCAATTCTGGGTAGAGTTTGCTCCTAGAAAGTTCAGCCACAGACTGCTGAGGCTGCAAGCTGGGAGGGGATGATTCCTGCTCGGGAAGTGCCAACACTGCGGGTCCCTTCTCTCTGCTTTTCAACGCTTCCTCGCAGAGCTGCAGCACGGGCCCCTCCTCCAGAGCCGGGAGAGAGGGGTACAGCGCGGGTGCGCTGGGGGCACTTGAGATCTGAAACTGAGTCGAAACACAAGGTCGACTCCATGACGGTGCATCTTCGCTCTGCAACTGTGTGGTCTGTGGTTCAACTCTGAGCTCAGCCCCGTGAGCTGTGACGTCACCGTCGTCCCCTTCTGACTCTGCGGCCGCGGCCTGCGATGTTAGCGTCGACTGTGAAGTCTTTGTGGATGAAATGCGTGACGGTGGGGTCTGCTGCTCCTCAGCGGGCTGCTCCGCAGGCTGTGCTGTGGTCTCAGGGGGCAGATCCGGAGACCTGGCAGTGGTCTCGGGGGGCAGGAACTGCTCCTGCTGCCCCTCCTCTGGCCCCTGGTAGGGCAGACTGAGGGGGATCTCAGTGAAGCCTGGGCTGGAGGCCTCATCGCAGGCAGCTGGAGCTGAGGAAGCTGTGGCTCTTTTGTCTTCCTCTGTCTGTTTCTGTTTCCTGGCCTTCTGAAAGAGAAACATAAAAAAAAAAACATCAGGGTGAAATTCATTATCTTTGGCTGACAATGCAGCCTGTGTCCTAGTTTCCAACATGTGACAAAAGGCGTGTGACTCAAGAGCAGACACTGCAAGAGAGAAGAAGGTGTGTTTGAAAGTGTCTTTGTTATGAACTAGGATGTCTCCGTTCTTTAAGATTGTTAAGATGACTGTCACTGTCAAAACACTTGTGCTTTATTATTACCTGAGATTTTCCGCTGGATTTAGACCTGGGCTTTGGTCTCTCAAGCTCCATCTTCTGCTCACGGCAGCTTCTCAACAACTCCTCATCACGTTGACAGAGAGCTAAATGACAGGGTGGACTGAAACCAGACGGGGCTCACGCACAGAGTAAACATCAGCCATCAGCTGTGTCCTGTGATAAACAGCTCACAGAGGAGGCTGGCTGGGCTGTCCAGATAAACACTGGCCGCTGCTCGTACACACAAAGCTCAGCTGTGGTCTGAAAACAGCGAGGCGACGGCGGGCAACGCGTGTCTCCTGGAAGCACATTATCGGAAAACGAAACCAGGCTCAACAGATCGAATAAACAACACAGGGGAGGCTCCTGCCAGGTCGAGCTAAGCTAACGCCGAGCTCTCCGCTTCTTACGCTGTCAATGTCCTCCGTTTCTCGTCCTCCGGCGGGGAAAACGTTTCCAGTATTGTTCCTCAAAACATCAAAACACGATTGCAACACCCTGCGGGGACTGACACGGGGTGACAGTCCACCCACAGCGAAGCTGTCATTTGTTTTGTTTTGTTCCAGGAACTGAGCGATCGCAATCTCTGGTCATGTGACTACTCCACCTCTCTACGGAAAGCCAGAAGGACCAAACTGAAGCGCTTTCACTCACAACAAGTTAGAAATGTAAAGTACAGATGATAAATTGTTATTTTTTAAAAAGCAAAATGTAAATGTACAAATATTTTAGAAAACATATTTTGAAAATATAGAAAATTAAAATGCAAACTTCTATTAAATACCACCTTAGACAAGCTTAATAGGTGCGTGTTGTTGCGTCACCATTGTTTACTTAACGCATAAGGTGTTTTGCTTTTAATAGAAGAAGGTGTGCATTTATTAAATAATCTGGTGCAATTGGCGGAATTTTTTTACATCCAGTAATTTCATTTGTACATTGTTCTGTAAGGATACAAAAGGCAGTAAGGGCTGTTTAGTCTCCTTGGATGGTCTTTTATATTATTTTCAGTTATTATCAATGAGAGATGTATTAAGATGTATTAATTTATGGTGAATTATAATTTGCACACAAATAATCGTCTTATGAGCAGGTAGGTAACTCATAGCATTTTATTGTATGTTATTCAAGGTTAAAGCAAGACTTTCTGTAATACAATGTCCAAGCAGATAACTGGAAATGGAGTGCAAAGTAAGACATGCTACACAAAAGCCTCTGTTCCTCTTTTTATTGTATTAGTTAATTAATCTTTATTCAGTAAGAAAATCTCCCTACGTACTCTTTGGCCAGAGAAAAATAGGTACAAATACACAAAATCCAAAGAGTTGTCATATGAAAAAACAAACAATCAAACAAGTAAAAACAAAACACCACAGGGATATTTACACAAGTCAATGAAGGCAGTGACATTAAACATGAAACATATCGTCTATGTACAGTTTTTACCTTTTCTGTGAGTGCACAGGTTATTCGCAAATACATAATGCAGTTATTTCTTAAAGATTCCCTTTAAAATGTGCTCATACCCTAAACCTAAGAAAAGCAAAAAGAGTAAGCGTTTCAAGCAACATGTACTTAATCACAATGAGCATACTAAGTGCTGGCTTTAGCTGCAGTTGATATCATCAATCATCCTCGTTCATAAACTAATCTCCACGTTGCACGAAAGCCTCACTGTGTTTTTTATCGAGCTGCTCACTTAATCAAATCACACTTGTAACAGGCTCTCCGTCTGGAAGCATCCGACAAACACATCATCCAACATGTCACACAGTTAGTCAGCATCCTGTGCTCCCCTGGCGAGCTATTTCCACTGCTGTAATTGAGACGACAGATGAAGTGCTAGACAGAGCAGCGGAGAGGAGAAGGGGGACGTGGAGGAGGATTAAGATGCAGATATGTGAGATAGTCTAATATGCCAACAACCTAGCAACATGAAAGTATAAATGAAAATAAAGTGTAAAAGTAAAGGCGGTAAAGTAGAGTGCTTTTCACATAAAAATATCTCGACCGTCACTTCTATTATTCAGCTACATTTCCTGCTCGTAGTTTTTGGTTCAAATCATTTGAATGCTGTATTTCTTGTGGTTAAAATTGCAAATACATTACACACAAATCAAGCCCTAGTTCTATCGTTATAAAGAGAGTTATTCAGGACGACTGGTTGTAAACATACGTAGATGCAATACTAGTAACTCATCTTTTCAAAACTCATGAACAATCTCATTGTATCCTCTACTCCCACTTGGATAATCTGAATTTAAGACTTTTAGCTTATTGACAAAGTCAAGAAACTTTTTTATTGTCCATGCTCTAACTTCAGCCTCAGCCTATTCAAAGTCATTTGAGGACACAGGAGTGTGCTGTGGAGAAGGGCAGCTGGAGGGCATGTGTTTGCCTACAGTTTGACAGACTGTTTGCTTTGTGTTTTTGTGGAGGGTTTGAGAAGGGCTGCAGGGTGGAGTTGGATGGACCTCTGTTTCCTGGCTGTGTAATGTGTGTAAAGGAAGCTGTTCTTGCTGGAAGGTGTGACTTGGCGACTGGCTCAAGGCCTCAGGTGTGTGGTGGATGTATGCCTGACTGAGCGCCAGGCTGAGGATCTCCATCTTCTCCTTGTAGAAGCGCAGCTCCACGCCTCGGCGCCGGGCCAGCACCAACTCCCTCTGCGCCACCTGCAGCTCCTCACCCACTCGTCCCGGGGACCTCTGCTCCCGTCCCAGCCAGTCCAGAGCCAGGCTGCTGCGCATGTACTCATCCAGCCCTCGTTGGGTATAGTAGGTGATCACACTCTGAGAACAGAACGTGAGCAGTCACCTTTAATTAGAAGCAGAGATACCGATGCTGTGCAGTATGTGTTCCTGGCAAGGACCGTTACCTGTCGAGAGCACTGCCGTTCCCTCAGAGCCTTCAGAGTCCCGTTCCAGTGCAACAGCTGGAAGACCGTCATCATCTCCTACAACAGGAAGGAGAGGGTTTAGAATAAGACAAGGACAAAGAGAGAGAGAGAGTCCTGCGCCACCTCATAAATAATGACCTAAAAAGCAAACCCACACCAACATCCAGCTCTGTGCACACAGATCTGACAAAGACAAAGTATTGCACAGACTTTTCTTAAACTTACACCTAAACTGTGGACAATGGGTTTGAAAAGATATTGTAAATCCCAATGCGGCAAGTAGGTTTCACACTGATTAACAAAACACCATTTGGCTGAACAGCTGCCACGTGTTAAGAACAAGAACCTTAGTGCTTAACAGAGCAAATCTATAGATTGAACTGAAATTGACCCAAGTGAGACCAAGTGGGAAAATATGACATGTCGAGTACCCAGGGTCAAAGTCGATGTTGTACCTACATGATTGTTTACTCTGTTCCAGCTGTGCATCTGCCCTTAGCTGTTATGTTTTTGGGTGACTACAAAACTAACACCTCCTCCATTGACTGAATACATAACGTTTATAGAGTACCGACAGCTGAATACCATATGCCTAATGCTGCGTGAACAGAAATTAAAAATCTATGTGTGTAAAAGCATTTTTTCCCTGTGTATGTACTGTACATGGGGAGTATTGGAAACACTTCAAGTCTCTGAGCCATGCTTTAGCAGGAATGATAATGAACTATTTCCTTGTGCCAATAGCCCTGTTTGCAGAAATGCACTCTTTTTTTATAAACAACTGTCGAAATAGTGGGTGTTCAGGCTCCCTGGCCGGGTCAAGCCGAGAGTAAGTAAAAAAAGAGTGGAAATACCACCCACTGGTTCTGTTTAGCCTGATTATTTCTGTTTTTGTAAAATGATAATGCTTTAAAATGGGCTCCAAGTATAAACACACTATTTAAGAGCATTTACTGCTAAGTAGCACTTCAAAAAGTCTGAATCCTTTGAAGTAAATAGATCTTTCACACAATTACCACATGACCCCACATGATTTATAAGCGCGGTTACAAGAAAAATAACAATGTGCAGAATGGGCCCTGACTTCATTTTACCTGGAACTCCAACATGGTCCTCCCCATGTAGGAGTGAAGAAGCAGACGATAGATGCCAATACTAGTGCTGGGGTCGCATGCATCCTCTATAGAGACCTTCAGAGACAACAGATTGATATTCAAGATTTAACCTCCTCCCTCTGTGTCACCGTGTCATCTACCATGGAACAAGGTGCAGAGCTGTGTGTCTGCACCGGCTCACACTCACTGCGCTATCTGCGGCCGCCTGCTGCAAACTCTGACTGATGAACTGAGGGCTGATCCGCCGACACGGCAGCTCGTTTACCAGCGAGTTCATCAGAGCCACGCGGGCCGCGTCCCTGCGAGCCTCCGCCTGGGTGTCACACACCTGGGGATGAGGCGACAACGAGGACGAAGGCTGGTAAGCAAATGTCAGGGTGTGCCGGCCCGGCTTCAGCTGACCTGGATCTATAAACAGACGCTCAACCTTTGGTTTAATTTCAAAGGCTGCACACTTTGCATTGCAGCTAATCACAGGAGCAGAACTCAAATCAGCAAAGAGATTAGGACATTAGAGGCATTCACAGATAACCAATCACATGCTTGCTCTGAGCTGGGGGCGGCTGACTGAAACACAATGAGCCCTAAAAGAGGCACCGTGACCTTTACACAGAGCAGCATCAGTTGAAATTGAAGCTTGCAAGGGCCTAAAACAGGCAACTATAACAGAATAACAAATGTTATGTGTGATGTATTTAATCATACATTCATTTATATTTTCCTCACGTCTATGTACATCACGTGGTGTTATCTGCAACTTTTAATGATAGTACATGCAGGTTGGGCTTGGTAATGATATGATTGTGACACACCTTGTAGTTCCCGAAGCAGCTGCCTCCAGGCAGAGTGACATAGCAGACGTACGGGGGCCCGGGGGACGGGGCAGACTCGTACAGCAGCAAGCTCTCCGACTGGAAAGCTGCATCCCCTGCAGACAGGTCCGACTCACGGGAGAAACCAGCTGACTGACCTGTCTGCCTCTGCTCCCAGAAGTTGTGGAGCATGGCCACTACGTTCACTGCACACATAATAGAGACATGTGTCAAAGGAGAAGGGAGAGAAAGAACAGTTTGCTCTTCAACATGTGTTCATACGTGGAATGTTGAGCCAACATTTCCTCTGTATTAGGATCAGAAATTGAAGGACCCTTTGAGATTCACGTTGAGAAAAATCAGCAAAGTGAATGTATGACTGTCAAGCCAGACATCTGTGAATTAACATTCCCAGACAGTGTTTATTTTAGTACAATCAGGAGCTGTAAGTACCTGCTCATAACTTATACAAATCAGCACTTTGTAACCCTCTGAGCATTTTCTGACCCTGAAACAAGTTTAAATGTTTCCTGTGTCCTTCACTGTGTGCCAAACCATTCACTGCAGCTCAGTCTGTAGTGCCAAGTGTTACTATGTGGCTTTGCAGGAAACATACGACAGATCTTCTTTATTTCTTTGCCTGATTATTTGATTCTTCATATTCTGAACAGTAGTAAAATATGTCTTAACGTTAACGTGTTTTCTTATATCCACAACAAAGATGTATCCATTTCCTGTTTAAAATAACATTGCACACTCACAGTCGTTGGGACCGGTGTCCGTCTCACTCTGCGAGAGGTATGACATGATGCTGTCCTCCACTTCCTCTTTGCTCATCCTCATCCAGCGTTTACTCCCACAGCTTCCTCGGACAAGTCCGGTCCACCTTTGTCCTCCCAACAGTCCTCAAAAACACCACACATCACCCTGGAAATGAACAACCACCGGCGTCATCGCAGCTCTGGGTCAGGAATATCAAGAACAAACTCAAAATCTGAAAGCCACCCCTAAAATCTCCTTGTCCCCTCCTCCTCCTTTTTGCCCCTCCACTCCCGTGTGAACATCTCACCAGAGTTTCTCTTTTGAAGCCGACCACCTTTGTCACCCTCTCTGCCAATTAGCTCAGAGGGCCCCTCACTCTTTCTACACATGCACACACACACCCATACATACACACACAGAGGTGCAGAGCTGGAATGCTGAGCCCCTCCCTCTGGGCTGTGCAGCTGGCTAATCCCTGAAAGGAGTCAGACACTTCAAGACCTGCACTGAGTGGAACCACAGACAGCAAAATGCACCATCATCACGGAGAAACAGCGGCACCAGAGAAACACCAACTATTTGGAATCGATTCTGATAGTTTCTCAGCACCCAGCAGCCAAGAGACACATCACATGGGATCTAAGATGAGTAGTGGGGGCAGGATGCTCTTGACTTCACACTCAAATTTGAGGCCATGGATGCCCGGGTCTGAGCTCCATTCACCCTTCTCAATATGAATGGCCATTGTTCAGGCCTGAATTCACTCACTCTCTGAAAGCCTCTTACTGAAAATGAACTAAATAAATGAACCACACTCTAAAGAAGTTTGTCTTAAGCTGCCAGAGCCCTCTGCTCCCTCTTCCTTTTACATGTCATGGCTTCTCAGTGCTAAGTTGCATCAGGGTAGCAAAGAAGACTGTTTTTCCTGCACCTTCAGTGTGTCCTGGAGCACATATGTTCCCTAATCACTGTGTCAGTCTCTACTTTTGGATTGGCTGCTGGGGGGGTGGGGTGGTGGTAGCAGCCTATTCAAATTAATATAATAGTTGCTGCCCTTTGACCCACCACGTCAACAAAACTTTTACTTGAACTTGTCTTCTGCTTGAATCTTGAATTTCCATCATTAGTCACTGTCAGCAAAGAACTCAGACCTATAATGAACTTGACTCTAATAAACAGATTATTTGATGAGCATCTGTCTTTTGCCACCGTTTTTGAACGGTTGTGTAATTCGATTGACATAAATGCTTAGCATGGGTGGTCACACAGGACAGGAATATTTTTACTTATTTCCTAGAAAACATCCTCTGGAAAACACAGAAAAAAGACACATAATCAGAAATGCTCAAATGTTTTAATCAATCAGACAGCTTTAATATAATAACAGTTAATATTTACATTAGAAAGAGTGTTAAATATCCCAAGTTTTGTCATTCTTCTCTCATGTTGTCTGCCTGACGAGAAAGAACAACTGTGCATGAGACTTTCCATCACTCATGCGTTTCCAACTCTCCACACAGAGGAACAGAGGGACCGTGAGGCCTCTGATCAACCAGAGCCCAAGGCATCGTCGACATGAAGTCTCATTCATCCCCAGAAGGAGGCGCTCTCTATACTGGACTTGATGGTGCTTTGGTTTTCTCTCCTGGATTTGGTCACTAAATTGGCCTCTCCCTTCTGCAGACGCCTCCTCTGTGCCGCCTTCTGCTGTTTGGTGAGCTGCCTCCGCACCTTCTGACGGACCACCTCCTGCAGGACACACACACACACACACACACACACACACACATAGACACACACACATAGACACACACACACACACACACACACACACACACACACACACACACAGACAGTGACAGCAGGTTACTACAGACAAACCCACTCGCTGTCTGTCTGTGAAAGGCAGACACAACAGCATGCAGACATGTTGTGTTTGTTGGATGACACCTTCACCAAGACCTCGATGAAGTGCTGTAGCACCACCTACAGGCCGTTCTATTTCTGGTTTAAACATGGACTAGGCTGTAAGACTGCCTGAAAACAGCAAATGAACCATTTTTACAAAGTGACAGTGGGATGAAAGGTCTGGACCTATGTAGGAATATCCCTCACGAGTTTCACAAATAGGAAACTTTACCCCTTTGATCAACTAATTATTTTTGGATTCTTCCATAGGTTCTTTGTGTTTATTACAGGGAGCCCCAGTGCTTTGTAAGTAGAGTTGCACGTTGATGACTGAAATGCCTAGTTTGTCATAATTTCAGGTGGTCGCCTAAGAAAGATCTCAGCCTGCCCTCTGGTACAATACAGTGTTTTACGTACTGGTGGGATGGTGGAGCAGCTCCCCACGCTGCCCATTGTGCCCTCGCTGTCTGTCCTCGTCCTTCTGTGTGCTGCTATGTGTAGAAGACTGTCTGAGTCTCTGCAGGACAAAACACAAAGAAAGCATTGAATATCGTTACGCCACAGAGTGTCACTGTTGTGATTGAATCACTCCAGAGCATGACATCCACTGGGCTTACCTGAAGGGTTTGAACTCCTTATTGGAGGTAGAAAGGTCTGCCAGCTCTGGACATTCATCTTCTGCCTCGTTCAACTCTTCCTCCAAGTCCTTCTCTTTCTCTTCATCACTGCCAGCAGCATGTCCTGGGTCAGTCTCTTTTTCTTCTTCTGTCTTTTTACTCTCATCATCCTCATCTCTGGCACCTGGGCGTGTGTCACTGACTTTCAGACCTTCCAGCTCCAGCATTGCATTCTTATATTCCTCCATGTCCAAGCCCTCTTCTTTCTCTGTTTCCTCATCTGTTTCCACTGCATCATCTTCATCTTCCTCCTGCTCCTCCTCTTCATCATCTTCCCCCTCCTCCTCCTCCTCCTCTGGTCCAGCTGGGTGAAGCAATGCGCCGTCTCTCTGCATGTCTTTGGTGAAGCCGCTAGCTGAGACTTCCACATCTAGACAGTAGGATCGCCTGTGGATTCAGATTTGAGATAAAAAAGTGACAAGAAATCATGTTAATGGCTCTTTGCCAAAAGTCACTTTTTTGCCTCAATATCTGAGGCAATATATACATTTTGAAAGACAAGGAAATGTAACAAAGCTGAATTTCATAACACTTAGCAAACAACACCAGCAGCATCAACAGTTAACATTTTCAGTTTGCAGTGATTTTGAGTTGAAATCCTAAGTTTGACGTTACCTGATGTCTTTGAAGGTTGGGAAGAGCTCACTCTCATAATTGAATCTCTTGGCGAAGAAATCTCTGATACATTTGACATCTCTGTCAAAATACCTACAAACATAATTTAAAGAATGAAGCAGGTTAGTAAACTTAATCGTGCAATTATGACTAAACAATGTATGTTATTCATTTTAAAATGTGACAATAGTTTTTAGTTTTATCACTGACACCAACCATTCAGCATTAGGATGTGAGGTGGACACCATCTGGGGGAAGTCAATCATAGTTATGTGGTCCTGGTCGTCCAACATCAGGTTGAACTCGTTAAAGTCTCCGTGAATCAAGCCGTGATTGGCCAGCTTGACTATGAGCTCCATGAACTCGCTGTACAGGGCTGATGGATCCTGCAGCTCATGCACCTGACACCTGACAGACAGAGACAATGCAAGCAGATTGCATAAGAAACAGAGTAGGGTGAGTATACAACATTATAGAGGAGGGAAACAGAGTGTGTTTACATACAGTGGATATCCATTGATGAGCTCCATCACAACAGCATGTCTGTTATAATCCACAGGTTTAGGAACGGGAAAACCTCGATCATATAGAGCCTGGAAAAAAGGAGATGGTTCACATTACCTGAAAAGCTGGACTAATGACCTTTATGTTTGTAATCCACATGACTTTATCCACCTTCTTCCATTACCTTCATGTAGGCAAACTCCTTCATGGCAGAGAGACGAGAGAGGTAGAGCCAGGACATGTTCTTTCTGTGCTTGTGGTAATCTCTCTTGTTCTTCAAGTTCCTGAAGGACGTTCGGCCCAACCTGTGGAGCTTCAGAGCGTACTGCTCTCCATTTGGACTTGCCACAATGTAGATATCTACAGGAAGTGAACAAAGAGCAAAAAATGTTTCCATGAAGAAAACATGGGATTTAACAGCCTGGATAGCTGATAGAAAACAGACCCAACTTATTGCAGCACCTTCAGTTTAACCTCAAATTACCTCCAGTATCTGGCTGTGTGTGCACATTATGGACAGTATGTGAAGTTTGTGTGCGTTATCCACACCTGACTCTTTGCCCACGCCCATCTGGTTTCCCACTGAAATGACCACTTCCCTGGAGCACAAAGTCTTCAGAGCCAAATAGTCGTATCCTCCGTAGTTCAGCCTGTATCCCTGCACAGCTGAAATCAACACAGATTACCAAACATCGCCTTACAGGCATCACCTCCGTGGTCACTGCTGAGTGTTACTGTGGGTCATCTTACTCTTGGTGCGCTCGTAGACGACAAGTTTGTGCTTGACGAGCTCTCTGAGGATCTTGTTGCATCCTCCGTGCTTGAGGCTGGCGATGGAGGACAGGAGACTGACTGGGACAATCTCGTGGTTCTTCATTCCCATTTCAACCTATGATCGCAGCACAGAGACAGAAAAGTATGACCATCATTAGATGTGACATGCAGTCTGCCTGCAGTGGCAGGTTGACGACTGCTATGAAGCAAAGAGGTGCAGGAGGCAAGAACTGCTTCACTACAGAGTCTAGAGAGATGCTAACTCTGTTGAAAGCAATGACAACACTAACACTGTACTTCCCATGTGGATACCCGAACAATAAGGCTAGGTAGTGCAGGTTCAGTTGCCATTTCGTCAAAACCAGTATAAACCGAGCACAACCAGCCTAAGACATGCTAACACATGCTAGCACAGCTGAGGCAGTTTAACTCGCTACTCACCGCTGTGAGGACCCGGAAGTCGTCCCGAGATAAATATCTCAAAACCACAACGTTCAGCTTCCCCATGTTTCACAGACAGCAGGTGTGTTAAACTATTATATCTGTTGTTTCTACAGATAGGTTGTCCACATTTTAGTAAACACACGTGTGAGGTGGAGAGAGGAGAGGAAGACGTCACTTCCGTATATGTGGGTCTACTGCCACCTAGTGATGAGGAGGTGGAACAGAGTTTTATAAACTACACCAAACACTACTTTTCCTTCCATGCTTCCACGTAAGCCTGAAAGTCTTGTATTAATTAGTGCTGGTAGGCCTGATCTCTACTGATGAGGACACAGCTTATCTGAACTTTAGGAGAGAGGAGCCGAGGAAATAGATACCACACTCCACGCAGGATCCATGGACCCCGGTGGAGAAAGTCTGGAGCTATAGGTTCCTCAAAGACTTCCCTCAGAACTCTGAACACAAATGCACGCTATCCCATATGCCAAAATTCCTATCATATCCCATATTCAAATTCATATCCTGTAGCAATACCGCCTGTACGGACTGTGAATGTGATATAGTTTTGTGACAGAACATTGTATGCATTTTAATAGCCTCTTGGTTGATAATAATTTATACTGCTAATAATGTATAATAATGTTGGGGGTGATTGTTGCCAATTATGTACACAATATTGGACAATATTGATGATGATATACATAGCTTGTCTTGTGTTGCGTTTTATAACACTGAAAACTTTGAATGCCTCCTACCCTGACACACCACAAATGTTATACATACACATGTCTATACAATCTGACTCAATGTGACACACTATATTTTGAAAGACAGAATAAATAGAATACAATATAAAATATAGTTCAATGTAGAATACAATAACATACTGACACTAAAGCAACCATGGTATGCACATCTCATTACACAAGAGGGTAATACTATCTGTATTACCCTCTTCAATTGTTGGAGATCATTTCTCATTTAACCTGCTTTGGACCCAACTGTGTTGCAGGGATCTGCTGGTACCTATTTATACCCAGCACACATACAGCGAAGGCAGGGAATAAATAAACCCAAACTGGTCCATCTCAGAGCATCATCATTCACTCTCACACTCACGCCTAGAGGCCATATAGAGTCTCAAGTTGACCTAAACGTGCAGGTTTGTGGACTGTGGGAGGAAAGCTGAGTACCTGGAGAAAACCCACATGCACAGTGGGAGAACATGCAGACTCTGCACAGAGAGGCCCTTGGTCCAACCGGGAGTTGACCTTCTTGCTGTGAGGCAGGTAAGATGATGTGCAAGTCAAAGCACATCTTTAGTGACATTTTGTAATTCTGTGCAGAGCCACCACCACACTATTTTCAGTTGTATTCTGATCAGACCTTGCTAACCAATGTAATTATGTGCAGCCTAAAGGGCGAGGCATTGTACACTGAATAGCTGAACAAATTTCTTACTGTAAATGATAAATGATAGGTAGGCATTATTGGCTTTGAGGGTAGGGCAGCACTCCTGCATTGTCCCGGCCGAGAAGGCATTTTTCACTGAAGACACACTGACAAAAGTGGAAAAACACAGGTGCAAATAAAAAAGAAATGATGGATTAATTTCACACAGCTGCTCAGGTTTCATAGCCCTCGAGCTTTGAAAGAGGCTCACGGATGTAAATGAATTGTGGGGCATGTACGCTAAAAATATTTGAGGTTCCCGCATGGATGTTTAAACACACTTTATGTTGTGATTTCTTGCGAGTGTGTCTGGTTGGCTGATCTATTGAACTTTCAGTACTTTTATTGTTATTCTCGATCAGCAGTGTCGCGTGTCCTATACGAGTTTCCTGCGGGGAGAATAAAGTACGGCATGTTATATCATAAAGTGAAAGAAATGTATCGACCTAGTGACAGTACAGGAAACACTGCATCATCCCAGTGAAAGCTGGAGGTCGGCTCTTTGTTTGTGTGGTGTGTATGTGTGTGAGTGTGTGATGTGTGCGCGAAAGAGCAAGAGAGAGGGGAGAGATTTAGCGGCAGGTTTCTGTTGCCATAGCAGCTGGATTCTGCGCATTCCATGGGCAGGTAGATTTTGTGTGTGTGTGTGTGTGTCTGCATGTGTGTGTTTACTCAGGACTGCCCTATGACAGACACTACTCTGTTCTGCTTTCAGGACACACACACACATATGCATGCATGCATGCATACATGCATGTATGCATGCGTGTATGCACACATAAACACACACACTCACATGCATGCTCGCACACACAAACACACACACACAGACGCACACACACACACACACACGCGTGCATACACACACTCACACACACACATACAGGCTGTGTTGACTCAGTGGAATTCCTCCATTGGTTTATTTAACATTCTGCGGTTCAGCAAGTGCCTGTGTCCAAAGAAAGGCCAGGCATGCTGTGTTTGTGTGTGTGTGTGTGTGTGTGTGTGTGTGTGTGCGCGCGTGCCCTAAACTTACATGTGCACAAATCAGGCAGAGGTGTTTGAGCTGACCTTTGTGTGATATTAGAGCAGTGCCTCAAACTGAATCAGCGCCTTCGCTGGTAATTAATTTACTCCCAAATAATGTGAGTTCATTACTGGAGACAAATGGAAAACTGTGCACAGGGCAAGAGTGGGAGCCGGGGCTGTGCGTGAGTCACCGTGCGAGCTCTGCTCGGTCTCATGAATGTTTGTTTCAAACAGTTATTCACACCCTCCGCACTGCGTCATGGCTGTTTTCTGTGTCTATGACCACTCAGGGCTCGTGTCTGTTGACCTGTGTCACTGCACTGTGTTGCGTACGTTAACAGCTCCAGCAGGTGTGTCTCGGGTCATAAAATACACCTCCAGTGTTGACATGTTACAATGTTTACGCCACCAAAAACTATCCCCAAAGATGGCTGATCACTGAGCTGAAGGAACATTTTATTCCACAGGATAGAAAGGAACAGGACATGGAGTTTATTAGTATAAATGGGCTATTGCGACTTTGTGAGATTGTACAAACTTCCACTCCACTGTTTTATCTAAATGATTTTACTGTCTGCTCTCTAAAGTAGAGTAACTCTGATTAATTAACTGCGTGAAACGCGTCTGCAATTCCTCACCTCGGGGCTAGATGGCACTGTGACACAAGCAGATTCGTGAGGCTGCCAAGCTGCTGTCTTTTGTGTCACGCGGGCCTTTGTTGTCTCTGGTTTAAGTCAAGTATTGAAACTGAATAATTGTCCTCCTGCATGTGCACCTGGTCTTTTGTTTGAGCTGAAGTGTCTTTGTGTTATTATTAGGCAGATGTAGTGTTTTTAACAGGCTCAGGTTGAGTGTGGGTCAGCAGCGTGGTTTGCTGCACAGTGTTAACTCAACGCCTGGACTTGTTATTTTTCTTTGCCGCTTGGGTCGGCACAGCGAAAAAAAACAAACTGGAGAAGTTATTCTGCTGAAAGTGCAACAAGACAACAAAATATGACTCTTACTCATGCAGATCGTGTCATTTAACTGATCTTTTAATAAATGCCATTAGCCCTGCAGACCACTCTGGACTGCCATGCTTGTATCCTGACTGAAATGTATGGAAGGAATGAAACAATGACTTTGTCGTGTGGTTCCTCATTATTCTGTAGATACTGTCAGACCTATTTTGGTTCATTTGGCCTGTTAATTAGAGCTGATTTCTTTGTGGACAAACATTTCCGTGCATTTTAACCATACACATATTTTCCTGTTCTCCTCATCTTTATTTTTTTTATCCTTCCACGCTGAAGGCAAACGGGAGCACATGATAACACTCTAACCTTAATTGGATACTAGTAATAACAGACCAACTGATTTTGATTAGATTATTATATCATCTCATAACTCAATTCTTCGTAGGAATTCTTTTGATATCTTCCTGCGACAATAGCCTGGCTACTTTTACATGATGTTTTAATGCTTCAGAGTCCAGGTAAGAGCCTGGACAGATGTCCTTGATTTTTTCCTGATAGGGTGAATGTGTTTTCATACTGATCAAACCTGCGGTCTGCTCCAGCAGCTGCAGATTGAGAGTCTCGAGGCAGAATTTCTTGTTAAACGGCCTATGACAGACAGGCGCAGTGGCCTGTTTCATTGAGTCTGGACAGTTGCACACAAGCACAAACCAGAGTGACTTATGGTGTGTTAGCGGAGCCGGGCCGGGAGCGTAGAGGGAGAGTGTGGACCCGCCTGTGTGTGGAATTATCTGGAACGTGGCGGAACGGCCATTCCTGCATGCGCATGCACACACGCACACACAGTCCCCAACACACAGTGAGATAGTGTCTTCTTTCCAGATGTGTGTGCGTCCGACCTTTTTGCCATGCTTCAACACAAAGCGGCTCTCTTTTCAGTTTTCATACCAGTCCGTGTTTTTTACTCCCTCATCTCCCCCCCCCCCCCACCCTCTCTCTATGCTGCATAGAATTAAATACATCTGATTAAAAAGTGGCCAAATGTTCTGAGGCAAATTCACCTTCACCTTTCCTGTTTGTACGAGCACTCACGTATTGTTTGAAATATGATGACCCCCATCTCCTTTCCATGTACAGAGAGGCCGAATATCCTCAATAGACTTGCAGTAAATCGGGATCCTTTGATTAGAAATTAATGAGCCCATCGTTAGTGTGAGATGAAAGTGGGAGCTGGATAGGTCAAAGTGATGAAAGGACCTTTGCAGAACTGACTGAAGTGAAGTGATCTCTCCATTTGATGCACACATAGTGTATCAAAGCCATCAGCCCTACCCCCCCTATTATTTCATTCACACGAATAAAGAAATTACACAGAGTATGATGTTTTAATAATACATGAAAGGTTACAACGCCACCCAGCTCTCGTCAGCTCTACAGCTCCGTCGCTATTTTACAAACAACTTGTTATTTAAAAGAATTTTACAAGATGGTCGCAGCGTTCAAGGAAAACTCGACTAACCTCGGAACAGCCAGCAACAAGGTGATAACCATACTGATGTTTACTTCTGTACCTACTTGGGCAAGTGATGCATGTTTGTCGAAAGACGGAGCAATATTTTCAGAGCATATTTATACCAGACTGTTTGTGTCGGTAACGTCTCCTGGTGTTTGAATTTACTTTGCCGCGTTGCTGCAGAACGACTGTGGAGACCATGGGAAACTTGCCCCCATCAGCCCACAGAGGATTTCTGCTCCACAAACACACATTTTTGAGGGCAATACACATAAACACGTAAGCACACACTCATGGTGTCAGGCCGTTAAATTGCTTTCTTGTTGTTTTCCAGCTTTAAGCTTCAGGGAGAGGATGCTAAATTGAGGTAGGAATTGGAGAAGCTTAGGTAAGTCTCCAACAACAAGCGTGGGCTTTGTTCCTGGGGTATCATCGCTGTGCCTTTAGCCAGCTGCTGTGTGTTTGGAAACATCAAATTTGATTAGATTAGAGCCGAGCAGAGGAGATCTACTTACTCTGCTGTTCTGCTGCAAGTCTCCTAAACAATAATCTGCTCTCAGGTGCTGCTTCGAGTGGCGAATAAAGCTGGGACCGTAGTAGAAATACGAGGAGGAAAGGCATAACCTGTTCCAAGTCCAGCTGATGGAGCTAGGCACACACACATACACACGCGCGCACACACACACACACACACACACACAGAAAATCTAAATGACAAAAACTAAAACATTCTCTGCAGCTTTTGCGTATGTTGCATTGTGGGTGGCACAGGCACAGTATAGGAACAATGAGTTTTGCAGCGCAAGGCTTATAAAGAGACATTTTTACATATTGGCAAACTGTAAACAGGAGCTGTAACTGTGCACCAAGATGCATGGGTGTCACTAAAATGAGCACATACATGCACTGTTCGACATTTACATATTGGCTTGAAACACAACCCCGGTAAGGACATAGATCAGATTATACAGGAAGCTCAGTTAACTTTTAACTCCTTTGTTGAATATCTATCACAGAGGTTGTGTGTACATGTTTAGATGCACGTTTCTGTCTGTGTGTGAGTATACGGCTAAGTGATGTATCATTTATCAAGAGCTGACTAGACTGGCTGAATTGTGCTGCACTGTCAGGCAGGCAGCCTGGCACTGCACAGGAATAATAAGGTGCTGGAAGGGCAGGTTTGCATAGAGATAAAGACTGGTTGGCGGTACAGTTTGTACACAGAGCCCCATCCACTGTAATTCATGATCCTGTGCTGCTATTCCAAAAAGTTTTATGCACTCAGCATATAAATGGGTTGTGTACTCTGCCTCTGTCAGCCCCTGTTATATGATGTCTGCAGGGTTTCGGTGTGTGCAGACATAGCATACATGCGGCCTGCCTGGGGTATTAGGAATCTTGATTTTTCTATTTGGCTGAAATCATTAAGTGATGGTTTGGTTCACTTGCTCCTCTCCTAAATTTTTGAACTTCACAGTCTGCAGGGTTCTGTGATGTGGCTGATCCTCATTCCTCATGTGAAGACTTGTTTTTTATGTTTAAGATTGGACAATTTGTACCCTTATGAGGGCTTGCACATGACAGCGATGTGTGAAACTATATGTGATGTGACTTCTAAGAGTCTTCTGATCACTCTGGTGACTCCCAACTCCACCCATCTGAGAGGAACTCCCAGCAAGTAACTCTGTCTGAAAACCACAATTTGATGTTTCTAGATTTCTCTCTTTACACAGGGTAAACAAACAAGATATAACATGGTGTTTAATTAACATTAGATGTACTGGTTGACAGATATTTTCATGTTTGTACAGCACCAGGGTGGTTGATGCTCAATTTAGCGCTGAGCGTCTTTGCACCAGCTTCATCGCAGGCTGATAGAAGAGCGACGTTAATCACATTTTCAATCTGCCCGGCAAGAAAGCAAATGAGGGCACTTCCAAAAATGTCTGTAAGTCCTGTGCCAGCAATGAAGCATCCTTACAAAAATATCAAGACAAATCTGTGTTTGTGTGTGTTCTCGTGCCTGTGTTCGTGTATGTGTGGGTATGAGTGATGTAACAGGCCAGAGCCAGATAATAACATGCCACAGTGATAGAGAATGCAGCTAACTAACAGCAGTTCTCAGACCATCCTCTCCATCACACACACATATGAACACAGACACACACACACACACACACACACATATGAACATAGACACATGAACACACATGCAACCCTCACTTGTCAGACCCTTGTAATGGGATCACTGAGGGATTGGTCCTGCATCAGTCACAGCGCAGGTGCAAATGTGTACTCACACACAAAGGTTCAACCGCCCGCCCACACACACACACGCACACACACACACACACGCACACACACACACACACATATACACACACACGCACACACATATCATGTACAGGCTGAACATGACTGTGTATCAGTGGAACAGGAAAGCTGCTCTTTATCTCAGAGGTTGCTGTTGTTCAGGCCATCAGATAGCGGCTACATCTTGTGTGTGTGTGTGTGTGTGTGTGTGCACGTGTCTTATGTGTGTGTTTGAATGTGTCCACATTTGAGTGTGTCTGTAGGTCTAGTTTAATAGCATTAACTCCTGCAAGCGTGAAATGAGACAGTCTTCCACTATCTGTCTTAAAGAGCGGGGCTGAGAGAGCAGAGTGGCTGAAATGAACTGATGGATCATGGAGGCTTCCAGTCAGATGAGCCTGTTACCTCTAATGGCAAAGCAGAGAGAGAGAGAGAGACAGGAAGACAGACAGAGAGAGAGAGAGAGAGAGAGAATGATCTTGCAGTGAACCGCAAAAAAAACTGTACATTTTACACCTGCTTTGAACTGCCTTTAACTGAGTTGGTGCAGCAATCGTTTGGTTTCAGTTGGTTTCATATTATTTTTTAAAGGGAACATTTCGACTGACAGTTATCTGACTTCTATGCAAAGCTCTCCTCAGCTCATTTCAAAAATCTTTAGGCCGCTGGTTTAGTCTTTGAGAAAATGACACTTGTACTCACCAGGGAGTCAGCTAATCAAATGCACATCAGTGGAGACAGTTTTATTGCATTGTCCTATTAAAGCCAGCATAGATCAATATGTATTAGACTTGAGATTACTGAGAGGAAGGCATTTTGACTGAAATTGTTTCGCTCCGGTTGGAAATTTACACAAGCTTGTTAGATTCTCATAAATTCAAACAAACGCTGGGAAAATCTTCTGGATGTCCTGACAGCACTCTTGGCTTGCTATCAATGAGATTAGTCCATAAAAGGCTGAACATGTTGTCTAAGCCTCGCCTGCAGGTCAGTGGGCATAGTAAGTGTGATAACTGCCAGAGTTAGCAGATTATCACACAGAGTCTGAAACACAGATGTTTTTCCTCCCTGCATGGTTGCTTTGATTCTCACTTGTTGTGTCCAATTCTGTCTTTCTATTCTGTGTAAGCCTCTGCCGAGGGAGCAAGAGAAATATCACACACACACACACACACACTGTACACACAAGCATCAAGACTGTGCATCACAGTAATCACATCGCAAGGGATGCTGGGTAATTTGGTTAAAGATGTCAGGAACGTAAATCACCTTCAATCAGTCCTGCTTTCTTATTGGTCAACCCGCCCTCCAGACGAAGAACTTCATTGGTTGGCTGTCCACCCGACTGTCTCCGCCGGTCTCGTACCGTTTCAGCTGTTGCTCACCAGAACACAATGTGTTGAGTCACTTCTTCTGACGAGAGCGGGGCGAAGTTTGCTCTGACAGGAGCCGTTTGACACTTTTTGAAATATTCACTGAAAATTTGATGAAAGACTCTTACATGTAGTCGACCAGACAGCAGCCTGTGAGCAGGCTGTGGCTCAAGTGTATTTAAAAGTTTAAAATATAGCCGAGCAGCTCAAATACTATCAGATACTTGACTTATCGGCTGTCTTCTCAATGGACAGTCAACTGACTGACTGCTGTCAGTCAGTTGACAGCAGTTGGTTAGCCTAGCCTAGCATATAGGCTAACCCTTGCTCTGTAGGACCACAGCATTCACTGACCAGCAGTATTGCTGTCTAAAGCCCCTTAATTCTATCAACTGACTAGATGTAACTCCAAAAATGATAAAGCATCTTGTTTATTTTGTCCACACCACAACAAAGTCCTAAAAACAGCACGTTGTGGTGATGCCGTCTTGTTATGTTGAAGGCTAACCAGTGGGTACTCAAACACTTTGCCAGATCCAATATAAAGAACTTATCCTGTTAAAAAGTGGGCTTTAGTGTTGTGAGTAAATATTATTTGTTACCGTTGTACAAAACCCTGACCAGGGTCCTATTAGCTCTTTTTATATCCAGCCTTTGTGCTAAGCTTCACATTTAATCTACAAACATGACAGCTGCAGTTTTGTTCTCATTTATGAATGAATACATTAATAAAATTTAATATGTCCTCTGTTTACAGAATGGCAGTCGGCAGCAGAGCTGTGAGGGACCTTACATTACAATAAATACCTCCTGTGGAAGTAAGATTTCAAAATTCACTGTTTATTTTCAGTCACTCTTATTGTTTAGTTTGGATATCTATTAACTTTCACATAAATTCTGTGAGGTAGTTAGTGTTAGTTACAGAGGCTTTATTTTCCACACTTTTGGGGACATAGCACAGTCTTAAATTAATTTCCTGGAGACTTACCCTGACTCTAACCACGACACTCCTAATGCTAACTCTGACCCTAATCCCTCATCTAAACCCAACCTTAACCTAACCTCAACCCAAGGATTCAATTATTTATGTCACAGGGTCTTTGGGGACTTCCTTTTTTTCCCCAAGGAGAGGGCAGGTCCCCACAATGTTACTATGTAAACACACTTATATCTCCATTATATTAGTTTCACATACACACACACACGCACACACACACACACACACACACACACACACACACACACGCACACACACACACACACACACACACACACACACACACACACACACACACACACACACACACCTTAGATGTTCAGCACTTTGATATTCTCCAGTCTGCACTACAGAGTAGACAGCCCGAGATCTTCAAACAATACCTAGCTAACACTCTGACACCTTCACTGCATATCGAGCACTAATGATTACTTGTTAAGCACAATACACACATATGCATGCACACATCTGCACACATGCACACACTGGTCCAAGCTCAGACTTAATGATTCTGTGAACGTTGCACATCTCACACCCTTTTCCATTTGCTCTCTCTCCCCTCAGGCAAGGACCTTCATCACCCCACCGACCATTGATTGGGAAGATACACAGCATTAATAAATGAAATGAGTCCATGCAGTCAATAGAGAAAAGAAACACACACACACACACACACATGCGGGTAGAAATATGTACGACATTCCCGACTCTGTTGAGAATGACGAGAACATCAAATTCTGTGGCTGTTTGCGTTCATGGAGGGGGGGCGGCGGTGATGGACAGTGAAAGGAGCATACAAATGAACAGCCACCCACGGGGAAAATCATCCCACCTTGGATGTTTACTGCACAGGGACCGCTCTGTGTGAGACCACAGCTCTCAGTAAATATTCCTGGTATGTGTGTATGTGGTGGTGTTCACTCCCGGGAGAGGGTGCTGTGCGGAGTGGTAGAAATACAGCGAAAGAAGGGAAGCTGTGTGTGTGTGTGTGTGTGTGTGTGTGTGTGTGTGTGTGTGTGTGTGTGTGTGTGTGTGTGTGTGTGCACCCTGTCCAGGTGGATGTATTCTAGGTCAGGCTGTTTGTCAGAGCTGAGCTCAGATCAATGTGGCTCTAATCTAAGGCAGTGTGATGTGATTGATTACCTCATATTCGGAGGGCGTGCGCATAGACCTCCACTGGGTGCGACGGAGACGCACATTCGCACACATAGGCACACACTATGGTCAGTTCACTCAAGCAAAAGAAAAGATTGGGATGAAATCAAATAAGAGCAGATTGGTTTTGCCGGGCACAAGGCTGGACATTCCATCCACGAGGGTCGAAAAAGATGATGGGAGGAGAAAGTGTTCATCCTCTTTCATGTGTGAAATGTCAATGTGTGCGTGTGTTAGTATTTCCCCGAGATTGGTTTTTGTTAGTTCAATTAGCAGAGTTATATTTTCTCCTCTATCCAAACGTGAGGGTGCAACAATGTTGACTCGATGTTTGCTTTCATGTAGTTGTGCTTCACTGATGGATGAGAGCGCAGTTCTGTCTGAGCGGCTGGAGGAGTGCACTAAATGAGCAGCGCTGCTTTGTCCCCGTGCGGCATGCCAGGGTGTTTGCATAATTTTCCATGTTTGAAATGTTAATGACACCTGTAGGCTATGTTATAGTGAATCCGCTCATAAGTGAATAAAATGAGATTGCAACGTGCGCATGTAATTGTGGGTATTTCTGTGAGTTACCCGATGTTCTGTGTGTGGGTGTGTTCATACTTATTTGCTCTCTTATTTGTGTGTACGCAGTGACCGTGTGTGAATGTCGCACACTTGGGCTTCATGGTCTCTTTATTGACATGCATGGTGTCAGCCACCTCGTTTAAACTTCTGGCACTCAGCTTTGCAGAGCGTTTGCCTGCTGTGTCGTACTGCCCCCATCTCCTCTGAGAACCGAAGTATTGTTAGAAAATTCACAGCAACCCCCCCCTCCTCCTCCTCTGAGCGCTGCTCATTTTGAAATAGTGACCGTGGAGCTCATATGTTCTCGGCTTGAAAAATGCAAAATGTAAATGTAAAGTTTAATTATTAACATGTTGTTTCCAGAAATCGACACTGAGAGCAAGACGCAATATTCCTCTGCAAATATTGCTCACTGAAGCGGTGCTGCAGCAGCCTACAGTGACGCTGTTGGACAGAGTCTGCTTATATGAGTTACATAATTTGATAATAACAGTTTCAGGCAAAAGTTTGACATTTTGTGACTTATGCTTAGTAGCTGGTATACTGAGGGTTAGCACTGTCACCTCACAGCAAGAAGGTATTGGTTTTCCTCCCAGTCCAAAAACATGCTTATGTTGACTGGAGACTGACTGTATGTGTGCTGGCTCCAGTGTGTTACCACAAGGGGGATGGATGGATGGACTTAAGGAGCATTCTTGCCATGATTTATATCAAAATGTCCTTGATACCACTCACATTCTGCAAAGTTAAAACTCCACAATCTGAAAATCTTTATAGTAGTTTAAGTAATTTTTAAGAGTGCAGTGACTCTGTTGGCAGCAAAAAAAGAGTGAATACAGTCCCTTACATTTTGCATTTGTTGTCCATCCATCCATTATCATTGCCACTTTGTACCTTAACATAGAGGCGGTGGTCTGCAGGCCCATATATCCAGCTTACGTAGGGCGAAGACAGGGAACAGACCCTGGTCCATGACTGGCCAATAGTCTCCAGTCGACCGAAACATGATGGTTTCTGGACTGGTGGAGTATCCAGAGAAAACACATGTGTGGAGAACATGCCAACTTCTCACAGAGAGGCCCTCAGTTGTTTGGTTGCAAACCAGGGACCGAGTCGCCATGAGGCATCACTGATCCACTATGCAGCCTCCATGTACAAGGCATCAATATGACAAAACGGCAAATCACATACTTGTATTTGAGGTAAGTCGACTAGAGAGCATCAGCCTCCAGTATGCTGTAATTCTGTCGATTGGGGTCTTTCTGTTCAGTCGAACAATCCATTGAATGCTCCCTAATGATTCACATTCAAGGCTGCATATTTGACGAGTTTTGTCCACACACTGAACAATGTGGAGTCTTTTCTGTTTCTGTTATTTAAACGCAGGCTCGGGCTCATATCCAGCATCACAGGATCTCGATCACAGCTCTGGTTCAGTCGTGGACTGTGAGCATCTCTCCCTGTCTGCCCTGTGGCTGCACAGCCTTGCTCCCTCTCAGCCTCACAGGACCACACCAACCACACACAAACACACAACTGAACACAGATAAGGCCACTCTGCTGGATTTATCACAGCTAGCCTCGCTTGCCAAATGTGTGAACCACTCCCTGTCTGTCCCTCACTTCTGTCTGTGCCTCGCCTCTCTCTCCCCCCTCTTGGACCTGCCTCCGTGGCTCCATATTGTCGTTTTATCTCTCTCCCACTTCTCCCCATCCCATCCGTCACTCTGCCTCCATTGCACCATGGGAGGAGGACGACGATCCTTCATGTTGTGCCCAGGTTTGCCTCTCTGAAGCGCCTGTCTGCATGTGTGTGTTTGTGCGCTCGCACGGGGGCATGAAAGTGAGAGAGGCAGCATCTGAAAACACCATTACAGAGCAGGTGTCCTTCCATCTGTGCAGATCACAGTTTACTTTTTCCCCTCTCTCCCCGAGCCTGTCACTTTCTGTCACCGCACACCACGTCCTCGCATGTGCCGAAAGATTGGGCCGAACCAAGTTACCCACTGTAAATGAGCAAATGCATAAAGGAATATAATTGAAGGGAAAGGGGGTGGAAGAGGAGTGGTGGTGCTGACGATGGGGAGAAAAAAGTGAAAGGCAGGTGGACGTAGAGTGGGGGTGGGGGATGCTGGGCGACAGAGGAAAAAAACACACAAAAAAGGACAGGATAGAGAATAAAAACAACCAGTGTTGGCAGGTACTACATTAAAGACGAGAGGTATTGTGTGAGGGTAAAATTGCATTTTTGTAATTGAAGTATTTCTCTTAATCGTAAGATACTAAGATACTTAATATTACGCATTAAAAGAAAAGTGGAAGGTTTGGGGAATAGGAATATGGCTGTGGCATTGGTTTGGTCACCGCTGCTGATACACATGCAATTTTATGCAGCGTTTGATGTGTGTGTAAGTGTGTGTGCATCTCAGGAGAACCAGTAGAGCCTATATAGTTCAGGCTGACTATTAAAACATGTCTGAGGGCTGCAGGAGGCAGCTGAGCCTCTCTCAGGGGAGAGCGGCTCACGGCCTGAGTGGAAGGACAGATTCTATGAATGTTTATGTGGATGCTGGGATTGATTGATGTTAGTCAAATGTTAAGATGGATTGTCAGGCAGATAAACTGACGCAGAGATTGAGATGTCTACCTGTAGATGGATGGGGAAACAGGCTCTTTTACTTAATATTGCCTTCAAAGAAATGTCAGTGTGCAAAAAAACCCTGCTGTCACAAATTCTCATGTTTATTTTTCATGGCTGTCAGAATATATGTCATACTCAGTTTTGTGATTTCTGAAGCAAACAGCAGTATTCACTGTAGCAGCACAGACAGCCGATCCGTAACTGAGCTTGACAGTGGCGGTCCATGTTTTGTGGAGATAAGAAGTCCTAACTGAGTTGTTTTTGCATCATGCTTTCCAGAGATCAATAAAATTGTGCTCTTTTAAAAAAAAAACAAAAACACTGCACTGACTCATTTTCGTTTCATCTTTTTGTTTGTTATGTCAGAGGGATCAGTCATGCTGGTCATTATCAATTATGCTAATTACATATTACCCCATTTATTTATTCCACAAAACTGCTATTGCTGCCTGTCTATAATTACTAATTGAATTTTATCAAAAAACAAAACAAAACAGAACACCTACTCGCTGAAAAACAGCAGGTTCAAACAGCTCGATGCACAAACCCTGTCTGGAGTTATTGTAAAACAGGTCTAAAATTCTCATTTATTATGTTTCAACAGAGAGGCTATCTGTCTGAAACATCCCCTCAGGGCTTTGGGGAAAAAGCTTAAATATTGCATCTCAACCGCTTCTCTCGCGTCTATCTTTTTTTTTTAACTGATGTTTTTTGGATCAGCAACCTGCTTATCCCATGCATGCACATCGCATCGCTCTAGCTCGTCTGCTATAAAATATGGTGGCATGTATTGAATCGACACCAATAATTATGTTGTTTGCAATGACATACTGAGGCTAGTCACTGCCACCTCCTTTTCCTATTCTGTGTTGTCAGATATTCTCTGATATATGTATCCACTGATGGCCTCTGGTCCAGCCAAGGCACTAAAACGCCTCCTGTACATATTTGTAACAAACCAGTCACAGAGGCTGCTGAGACCCTCTCACTACCTAGTTAGGATTTAGATTTTTTTTCTTTTTTTATTTGCTGATACTTTTGGCATCTTTTAAATGTAGATGAGGTAATGCCAGACTACGGCGAGCAGCTCCTCAGGCTGCTCAGGGAAGTAGAGGGAGGAGTAGTGGGAGGTGTGTAAATCAGCGCTAATCCACCTGGAAACACGGGGACAAGAGAAAAGCTGCACATGCGCATTTGCCGCGCAGGCAGTCACAATTACAGTGACACACTTTCCCCCAACAATGACGGCACGCTCTTGACCCACTTCTTTGCCCGTGTGTGAAAAGGTGCAAAACTCTCCCGTAAAACCAGGCCGCGAGCTCAGAGCATCGTGGTCCTACACGTGCAGCTCTCCTCTGAATCGTGTCTGACATCTCACGACTCCCAGCAGCTCCGGGTCACCCAGGGGCCAGCCAATCAGACGGCTTTCAGTAAAGTCCTCACCAGACCCCCCCACACACCCCACCCCATGGCAAAACCAAGCAGTAGAACAGTGCATCATCTTAATCAGACAGACATCTGGAGAGAGAATGAGTGTCTGGAGCTGCTGCATTCAGCGGCCCTGTCTCTGTGGTTTTATGAATGGTGTAAATATCTATTATGGTTGCCCCTTATGTCTAACACAACGCCTCCTTTGATCTGTATGAGCACACACTCGAGGGAGCAACGGGGGCAAACAAGAGCGAAGTCTCACTGCTTCTCTGTCTCTCTCGCTCCGAGGTGATTTGAGGAAACGATCAGCACTTAGAAGCTCTGAGATCTGGAGTCAGACGTCCGCACGTATCAGCTCAGCCATGCATGTGTGTTGTGCGTATTTATGTGTGTGTCTGTGCGTGAGATTGAATGTGTAATTCTGTGTGATGTGCTGCAGCGGGCACCTGCTGGTGCACTTTTATGGGATTGACCTCACAGACGCACTCTCGCTGCGCTCCAGATGCAGGTTCAGTGCACTCAGTGTGTTGGTGGTAGTGAGATGGAAAAATGGTCCACACAGCCCGGAGCAGAGCAGTTTGTTTTATTTGCCACCATTGTGCAAACAGGTTCTCTCATTTGCTGTTAAAGACACAGGCCGCCTTGTTTTCATGATCAAAATAGCTTGATAATTTTTCCTTAGGCTTGGGGGGGGGGCGTGGCCATTCCATTGCCAAGCAATGAAGTGGTGAATTGCACTGTTGCCTTGCAGCTAAGAAGGTCCCCGGTTGAAGTCCCGGTCAGACCAAAGGGCTGTCTGTATGGAGCTTGCATGCTCTCTCTTCCACAGTCCAAAAGCATGCATGTTTAGACTGAATGGAGTCTCTAAATTGTGAGTGTACTTGCGACCTCTTCTTCCCTTTATACATGTACTGGGATAGATGCCAGCAGACTCCTTGGGTACAAAGCACAAGATGACAAATGTAGCCCTGCACTCATCCACAACATCGAAGTTCAGAATCAGTGAAGTAGAATCGGAGATATTTTTATTCAATGCGGACTGCTTTTTTTTTTCATCCTGACCTGTTGCCAATCTGCAATGTGACCATTTTGCACAACTTGCTTTTCTTTTTTTTTCATCTCCTCTTTCTTTTTTAGGCCTCTGTAGCCTTCAGACAGAAGCCTGCAGCAGAGATGGCAGCCCCCACGCCCCCAGATTTTCTTTTCATTTTCAAGCAGTCTCATAAGCTCATTAAAACTGCCTCAAGTGTCACTTTGTCTGGCAGTTTAGCAGATTTTTGCACAGCTCTCTCTGCTGCAACAAAAAACAACTTTTTCCTCAAATGGTGCCATTGCATTCCCCAAAACATGCAAGCGTCCTGCCCTTAATGACAACGCGTGATGGTGATGGAGCATCTGACTGCAGTCGCTGCAGTTTCACATGTGCGAAATATTTAATAAGAACATTTGTCACCAACATATGCCCTGCAGCAACCACTTGAGACCAATCACTGCAATTAAAAATTCCATTATGAGGGAGAAAAAAAATTAATTGTGGGAATCTAATGGGAATTTAATTGATTGCAGATTTTTAGTACAGCAGTTCAAAAAACGGCCAAGATAAGCTTTGAAATAAGCTTAATTTGTTTCAAAATGCTGCGTCATTCCTCCAAGTTTCATAGGAAAATAAAGCCAGTTTTCTAACAAATGCACAGGTGGAAACAAATCCATAGCTCCCCACGGCTCTGTTGGTGTTGGCCGCAATTACCACATTCATTGTTTGTAATTGGCTAGACGCGGCCTTGTGTGCAAGTATTTTTCATGGCATTTGTTTACTTAGGTGCACGATACAGCGTTTCACAATTGTTTGTTTATCTCATATTGTAAGCCTTCCCAGCGGCTAATAGAGTCAATTTAAGTTTCCTATTCAAATGTCAGTCACTCAGAGAGTCTCTCAGTAGATCTGAGAGAAAACAGTGACATGTGTCTGCTGCTCTGCGGAACATTACACTTGCCTCATTTATCCCATCTGCCTCTCCAAACCTGCTCTTTCCTCTCTGCTTCTCTCTGTTTTCCTCTGCCCCCCTCTCTGCGCCGCTCTATTCACCTGCCTCTCTCCCTTCCTCTGCTTGTCTGGGTGTCTTTCAGCTCTTTTACATTGCTGTCTTGTGTCTGACAGCCTGAGAATGGAAACAAAGGAGAGGGAGGAAGATGGAGGCAGAGAGATAAACCTGCGAAAAGCCAAGTGAAGTCATACTTCTCAGCCACGCAGGTTTTTCCCTACTCTTCCTGGCTTGTCCTCTCTTTTGGTTAATGTTTGAAAGAGCTTTTATTCCACATTTCTTTTCTCTCTGCACTCTCATGAATAACACATGAGCATCAGCGGCAAACTCTTTCCTTTTTGCTTTATATCCACCCATTCTGCTCTCTATAACACACACACACACACACGCACGCACGCACATGCACACCCACTTACACACATTCACTCACAGATGGCCTGGTCCAGGTCATTTCCTCTGTGGATGGAGGATAACTGAATTTGCCAGTCTGTTGTGTTCTGTTGCTCTGACAGATCTGTTTATGGACAGAAAAAGGCAAAAACACAACCAGCTAATAAAGTGCATGGTGCCTGTGTGTGTGTGTGTGTGTGTACACATGTGTATAAATCCTCAAGGATTTCTCGGTCTGTGGCAGCAGAGCCCCTGCTGATGATCGCACTCCTCCTATGGTTCAGTAAGAGTGGTAGTAGTTAATGGCATATCAACCACCTTGTGACAGTATAATGTTTAGTTAATGTGTTTAGCAGATTATTCCACTGTGGCGCTCTGTGTTTTGCTGAGGGGACATAATGGTGTTATTCCTCATTTCTGTCACTGAGCGTACTTACAATTTTTCCGTGCTTTATGCGCGCACACTCACCCGTGCACGTTATATTACATACTCTGCCGAAAAAGCTATTTCCCCGTCCAGTCTGATAGAGTTTCCACAGAAAGTGCGAACAGTTTTAAAAACCCAGATATGTCATTTTGCAGAAAATGTTTTGCCGTCTGAGAAGTGAATGTGCTACATCCCTTTGGAGCTGAATGAATAGAGTTCCCCAGCAGGATGCTTGGATCCATAGAAACGCTATTTGAAGCTGGGAGGGAGCTATTTGCCTGTGGTGCTTGTTACAGTGCTTTGTCATTTTTCTGAGCTAGAAAATGGGCTTTCTTGGCATTTAAGCACGCAACAATTACATTACAGCTTTCCATCACGAAATCTTAAACTTTACACAGCATGAGTGTACTTTTATTCTCACAGCATTCACGCATCCATTGAAGCTACGAGTCTGGGACTTAAAACTGGGAGTAATTCACATTTGGTAATGGCAGAATTTGTTTAGCTTGTAGCAGGGGTGTGTTTCTGTGTACCGTGAGTGTGTGGTAGATCCAGGTAAGCCCGTGGAAGTGAGTGTTGCACGGAAATAGCCGAGTTGGCCAATTAACTGGGCGTGAAGTCACCGGCCCACACAGCCCCGTTGCAATTTTAATGCCTCACGCTTCACGGTAAACACACATAGGCTGGTGCGCACACACTTCCACGCTCACATGTCTCCAAACTAAACAAACCATTAAAGTTAACTATCCTTCCCCAGGGTGTCGTCTGTTGGGAGGTGCTGAAACATAACATATTTCATGTTTTTGACTTGAGCTGTCAGTCAGCTGCCAGATTTGGTGTAAGCCGCACCGTTCCAGTCTGAGATCATGGATCAACCAACCAACAGGCAGGGCGGACACAAAGACAGACAGGCCGCGCTCTGCAGGAGATTTCCTCTTTTATAATTCAAACACGGAAGGTGACATGCTGTGAAAAACTCATTTAGGCATCGTGGCGTTGATGCTTAACATCAGTTTAGCTGTAATTAGTTGGCCGGTCGTCTAGTTATCGCAGCCTCTTTGTTATTCGGATGACATGGCTTGATGGATGCTCAAAGAGAGAGAGAGAGAGAGAGAGAGAGATTAAAAAAAAGAGACATTTCCTATTGAGGGGTGCATGCTCGGTGGATGTGCTGTGTGCCAGGTGGAGACGGGACTAGTTGAATTCAGATTGATTACTATTTGCCCCCGGAGCACCTGCCTAAGGACACGCACACACTGACGTGTAGTGGTGGATGAATTCCCAGTCCTGTGTTTGAGCTGCATTACAAATGCATACGTAGTGTTTAGTGTGGCACGGAGCTCCTTTCATATGGAGATGTGACTGACGAGTTCGACCTGACGCTGCCTATCTGCTCCGGCATTGTACCCCCAGCTGCCCCCTCTGTCTTTAATATATGTCTTATCCCCTCTTTCTTCCTTCTGCGCTCATCACTGCGCCTGCTCCACATACGGTAACTCTTAATATGCGCTGCGGAGGAACTTCTATTAATAGTCAGTGATGCTGTCCCAGTTGTTTGCCTTTGTTGGTAGCTTAGATAATAAATGAACGGTTCTAAATTCGGGCGCTGCGAATAAGGCCGAGCGCTGAAGGACTGAAATGTAAATGCGTGAAAGCAGAGTAAACGAGAAGAAAAGAGCAGATAGCGAGAACGTCTGCTTTTTTTCCCCTCGTCTGCTGGCAGATAGATATGATGGAGATGAATGTCAGCGAGGCTCATTGTTTGGCTGCCACGGGAGGTGTAAGCGACTCATCATGTATGTCAGCGTGTGTCTCACACACGTGTGTGTGTGTGTGTGTGTGGGAGCTAATTTTATGCACGCTCTGAGCTCCAGTCTGATTGTCAGTCTGACGCGTGCTCACCTTTGTCTGAGGGAGGAGCGGGGAGAGGTGCGGAGGAGGAGGAGAAGGAGGAGTAGGAGGAGAGCAGCGGGAGCATGAGAGAGACAAAGATTTGGAAGAAGTTTAAGAGGATCAGCGGGCTCTGATCGAGCTTTTGTTGGAGATTCGTGTTTGTGTGTGTGTGTGTGAGGCAGAACACGTGGAAGAAGCCTCGCCGTGACAATATATCCGTTGCTTAGCAGGTGCTGTCTGACCTGCCACACTCTCCCCCCACCTGCATCTCTCTCTTTTTCTGCTCCCCCTCTCCTCTTTGCCAAACAAAGGCGAGGAAGTCAGCCTGCACTGATGTCAGGCTGAACAAAGACTGTGGATGAAACGCTCCTCCGACGCCGCATCCTCTTTTATGTGCACTCTGCTTCAAAACGCGCCTCACTTTTACTTTTGTGCTACCACCATCATCGCCTATACTTCTCACCGCAGTACGTCTTAATTCTATTTATATATGGGGGCTGGGGCGCTGTCAGGGTCTGTCTGTGATATGCTTTGCGGTAAAACAAAGTCAAGACTGTTGTTTTTATTCTTTCAGCAACACGAGCGCATGCTGGCATTCTGCCTAAAGCTTGACGTGTCCGCCGTCTGAAACAGCAGAGCCGGAACTGAACATAAGGACAGTCAATACATATATTTTCCCGCCCACTTCCGCCCCTCCCCACACACACACACACACACGCGCGCGCACACACAAATTTTCTCAAAGATCAGCCATTGATCTTCACTTTCTTCCCCTGCCCGGGCAATTATCTCCCTAATTATTCAGAATCCATCTTCTGCCCAGTGTAGGCCATCAACCTGGAACCTCAGAGTGAGTGTGTGTGTGTGTGTGTGTGTGTGTGTGTGTGTGTGTGTGTGTGTGTGTCTGTGTTTGTTTCGTGGTGTGTGAGGATGTGTCGCAGGGGGGACAGAAGCAGCTCCCCTAATTACTTAAAGAAGACAGGAAGCCTGATCTGCCTGACATTTGGTCGCACCCTGCAAAAAGAAGCCTGTGGTGTAAATCAGACGTAGGCCTTTCTCTCCACTCACACACACACACATGCACGCACGCACACACACACACACACACACACACACACTCGGAAGCACAGGACCACCACATGGCCAATATGTCAGAGCTGTCATATTTAGGGAGCCATTAAGGAGGAGTCAGCACCCCAGCTCTTATTAATGATGTCACAGTGGACAGTGTGTCGTATTAATGATGTCACAGCAAGAAGTGAGTTACAGAGGAGGCTGTTCATCAGCCTGTGTGTGTGTGTGTGTGTGTGGATAAGGGTGGAGCAGCGCTTCATTTGTAACACGGCCCGACCTTGATGCCTGGGAATGAACGATGGGGGAGGGGAAGAGAGTCAGGGGAGTAGGAGGAGGAGGAGGAGTAGTAGGAGGAGGAGAACGGAGAGGTGTAACATCTCTTTGTCATCACTGCTCTCCTGTGGTTTTCCACTCAGCCCTGACACTGTTCCACGGTGCTTATAGTAGCTAAACCTCACTATGTGTGCATGTGTCAGGACCGCTGTCCTTTGCTTTTCCTGCCTGGCGTGTGTGTGTGTGTGTGTGTGTGTGTGTGTGTGTGTGTGTACAGGCTCAGACACCAGAACAACACCAGAGCATTCCTCTGACCTGACCAGGATTACACTGTGCAGTCATGCAGGGAGAGAGGGAAAGACAGAATAAAGAGAGTGAGACTGTGAGTGTAATCGGCCGGTGTGAATAACAGGAGGATGGGAGTGGCATCTTGGGAGTGTAATTTCACTTCTTTTTACCTCACCTGGGCAAAAGTTGTCAGTCGTTTTGGTTTTTCTGTGTGAAATGGCAAGATTCACCTCCGTGGAGATTCTGAAGCACTTGCCTTTCAGATTATTTAGCTGACAGTCGATTCATTTTTTTTTTGGTCTCGAAGAAGTTGACTTCAGGGGGGAAAAAGAAACAAGAGGTGGTGTTTTGGCTGCTCGGTCTTTTCACTTTCACAGAGGTGATCTTTTGATTATAATAATGTGCCAATATTTGCAGAACTCTAAACAAATGAATTCACTCCTCAGCCGGAGGGCAGCTGGTCAGGGAGGAGTGCCTGGCCCAGATTTCGGTCGGCACCGAGGACTCGATCCTTGAGTCGTTGAAGGACTGGGTGGACTTTCTTTTGAAGCTGCGCTGACATAAAAACTGCACGAGTGCTTGCTGCGATGCTGCAAGGAGCCCAAGTGTGATGTGTCCCACATGGAAAAAGAAAGCATGGAGGGCCTGGTCTGCTCTCGCTCTCTGTTTGAGCAGAAATACATGTAGCCCTTTGTCAGGGAGAAGAATATATCTGAATTTCGCTCAACCTTTCAGTCAACCTAAGAGCATCTCCTTTCCAGCTGTGTGCCCTCGTGTGTGTATTCCACCTAGGGCTGAGTTGAATGTTCCAACTCTAAGATACTGTACAAATTAGCTGCATAAATAGTGACAGGTTTTAGTAGATGTCCTGCTCTCCAAATGCTGATGTCAGAGCTTTATATGAAGCTGATGTCAGTGTAGAGGAGTTCAGAGAGGACACAGGTCAGGTTACCATGTCAGTGTGTGTGTGTGTGTGTGTGTTTGTGTGTGTGTGTGTGTGTGTTTGAGAAGTGATGTGCACATAGGTGCTGACTGCACTGTTCCACACGACACCAGTGCTGGATTAGTGTGAACAAACACAATTTACAGTGATTTATGCCTTGAGTCCTGGGGACAAGGTTACTGAGAGGACTCCTATTTGTGGCTTTTGTACAAGCTGAACCTTCTTTCTTTTTCTTTTTCCATCTCATTTCACCTCTGCTTTTTGTTTTGTTACTTTTCTTTTTCAGTTGCTGCCGCTGTGTATAAGAGAAGTGATGCTCTTCCCACTGTGCGTTCAGTGATTGTCTCACTGGGGGCCAGAACTCCTATCGGCAATAGTATTAGCATCTGGAAAACAGTGCGTGTAGGTGTGAGTGTGAGGGTGTGTGTCCTGCAGCCTCAGACTAATGATGTTTTTGACCTACTCTTTGTCTGGAAACAAAGAGGTGCTTGTGGCCATGCTCCTCTCAGTCACACACACCGAACACACACTCATTAAAGAAACAGCTCGGACTGTGAAGAGCGTGTAATATGTGCCTATGTGTTTTTTCGGCAGCTGCGTCCACACATGAGGACTCTTCATTGAGATGCATTGAAATTATTTTGGACGTATTTTTCAAGCAGCTCTTCAAACAGCCCCAGCCCTTGTCAAATCACCCCTGCTTTGTGTGTGTGTGTGTGTGTGTGTGTGTGTGTGTGTGCATGAGTGTGTGTATGTTCAAATGTGTGAAAATAGTGCAAGGATGTAATCTCCATAAATGATGACCTGAGAGTGCAGATGCATTTTGAGGTAATTATGTCTATTGGTCAATGTAGACACACACACACACACACACACACACACGCACACGCACACGCACACGCACACGCACACGCACGCACGCACGCACACACACACACACACACACACACACACGCACACACGCACACACGCACACACACGCACACACACACAGCTCCTTGGGGGTGGGTATATGAGCTTCAATTATCACCAATGTCACAGCGTACTGTGGTTACACAAACCCGCCCTGGAAATATCACTGCAAACAGTTGTGGACAAACAGAGATGTGGACACACTTCCAGTCTCATTCACACATTTAGTGAGTGAGCAGCCACAAGCACACAAGCCTCATTACACACACGCGTTTGGAGACTTACACGCACACACAGCGGCTGACAGTTGGGTAAATAACGTCAGATATGGCTTACTTATCAGGCGTCAGGCGGTCCACGCTCTCTCCTCTCCTTCAAGGTGAAACAATAAGAACAAAATCAAAGTTGGTGATTGACTTCTATTCAAAGTCACCCAGCCCCAGCGTGCATCTCATCTTGCTTACAAGAAACAGTGTTTGCCAGGCTCCAAACATCACTGAGTATTTTAATCCTTTTTTTTGGAAACTTACATGAAAGTTAAATACAGCATAATCCTCAGTGATAATGAAGTCATAATCAAACTTGTTTAAAGCTGATAAAATGCAACCATTTAGCATCCTCAATGAGATCACCGCTGCTGACAGTAGGTAATCCTAGACACCAGTGGCTTCATCGAAATACATGTAAAAATACCTGACTACATAGTGTAGGTGTGTGAGGAACTGAGTCCTGGTGACATGTACAGGGAGACTTTTAGCGTGTGCCGTCTCCTGATGCCGGCCTTTCAATCAGGAAAGCGACTGTGGGCAGCCTCACAATAGACACCTTTCATGTACTGATAAGGCGGGTTTGATTGGTGCTGACACTGCGTTTGTTGAAGCTGTTCCAGAGCAGCTGCGATGAAACAGCCCTGTGACACTCTGAAACGGGATCCTGTGATTGGAGGAGACCCTTTTTCCTGCTGAATTCAACAGTTTGAATGAGAGGGAGAAAACTCGGTCCGGCCGACGCGTGTGTGAGTCACTGCTGCTCAGCTTGGTTTCAATAATGACCTGGACGTGAGCCATGGGTTATTTCTGCTGTATAGTTTTAACTGTAGTTCCGATCCTTTGTTTCAGGGACGGATCGCTGTCTACCACACCGCATGAGGCACCTCAGATGTTTCTCACAGTTTGATCAACCTAAGTCGCCCACTGTCAAAGTATCCTCACATTCACCATTAAACAGCCAATTAGGAGCAGAATTCAGACAGTTCAAGTAAAGCCACTTTGGTGTTTGGCCAAGATTTCAAGGCCAATCCACTGAAACTGAAACACACAGCTGAAACAAGACGGAGCTGAACATTTGGTGGACTCTCCCTGCTGTTTTGAGTCCCGAGCTCTCCGTCCACCCCTGTTGGTCAGCACAGCTGTTTGCGCCATATGTTTTGTTTTCTCTAATGAAACAAGGGAACACGTGTTTACAGCTTTGTTATTGAAATGGAGCTTCAGAAAAATGTATTGGATGCAGAATTTTGGCTGGTCGCGCTGGCTTTGGTGCTGATTTAATGCTACGGGGTAGAGGGAGGTTATAGAGCACATATAATCCACATACACACATACACACACACACACACACACACACACACACACACACACACACACACACACACACACACACACACCATGAACATTGCTGCGTAGACCACTGGGTAACATGAGTTATCTTCAGTCCCAGATGGGTGACTAGCCGCCAGTCCCTAAAGAAAGTATGTTTGGGTGTGTGTGTGTGTGTGTGTGTGTGTGTGTGTGTGTGTGTGTGTGTGTGTGTGTGTGTGTGTATGTGTGTGTGTGTGTGTGTGTAGCTAATTCTTCCCTTCCCTCCATCTCTCTCCCTCTCTCTCTCGCTCCATCTTTCTCCCTTGATCTGCTGGGGTTGACAGAGGACAGAATGTGTTGCTCAGCACTGGACTTCAGCAACTGCGCGGAAATCTGTGTGTGTCTATATGTGTAGTCAGGGATAGCTATGGGAAAGGATTAGGACAGCTTTAGACAGGCTTTGTTTAATAAGCAGCACAACGGCTGCTCCGGATGGGAAACCACCCAACTCCAAACACACACATGCACACACACACACACGCATACACACAAATGCATACAAAAACACCACAACACACACAAGAGTCACCAATAGGCTAAAACAGCTTGGACCCTTGGTTTTGTTATGGTGGAAGCTGGGCTGTGGTTAAGTGGGCTTTGTGTGTACGTGTGTGTGTGCGTGTGTGTGTGTGTATCGGTGAAGGTTCTGTTCCAGGGATTGGGGTCTCTGGCTGTGGTAATGGGACCGATGGAGCTGAAAGCGAGGGATGAACCAGGGGATAAAAGATGGATAAAGGAAAGGATGGAACTGTGCACATTGCCCAAGGAGCTCTGTACTGATTGGCTCTGAATGACCGCATGTATGTGTGTGTGTACGTGTGTGTGTGTGTGTGTTCGTGCATGCATGTGTACGTATCACTGCAGATGTGAACAGCTTAGCGATTTTCTCAGCGGACCAATTATATGAGGGGAGTTTTGTCCCCATGTGTGAAAGCTCTGCCTGGTAATAGGAGCTTGATTACTGGATGTATTAACTGCTTTTTAGTGTATGTGTCTGTCTGCGTGTGTGTGTGTGTGTGTGTGTGTGTGTGTGTGTGTGTGTGTGTGTGTGTGTGTGTGTGTGTGTGTAACCATTTTTGTGTGTATATGCGAAAGATTAAACTTGGCTTCTAGTGATTTGTGCTTATGTCTGTGGGTATATCTGTATGTCTGAGTCTAGTCACTGAAGTGATGCTAATTCAGCTTATCCCATCCCGCTCCTTAATACATGCAAATGGATTCAACTGTGTTCCCCATAACCAAGGTTTTACCATCAGAGCATTGTTTCCCCAACTAGGTCACTGGAATCACACAGCCTTGTATTGGGAGCTCAAGGTGGAAAAGAGATGTGAGCAGCGCGTCTCATGCACTCGCAGCGTTACCGCACAAAAGTGACAATGTTTGGAGCAACGGCTCAGGTAACGCCGAGAGACGATGAAAGCGTGACGCACGCGAGTGAAGAAGATGCAACTAAGGGATGAGAATGATAAAGACGGAGAGGGCAAGAGGAGAGAGGTGGGGTCTGCCTCTGGAGCACCACTCTTGGGGAACTAAATGCTTCCTCATCAGTAAACAGTGAATAATTCATCTAGTTACCATACACACACACCCATTCACACACACACACACACACACACACACACACACACACATGTGCGGGAGCACATTGGCACACACTGTCACACCGCAGCAAAAATCATATTCATGTCACAGACAAGGCATTTTTACAGGCAGACAGGTCCGGTGTGTGGAGCTTTTATTATTCACTAGCGTATGAACTCTGCGGGACCCTTCACTCTTTGACTGTCTGCACGTGTGTGCACGTGTGTATCTGTGTCTATGTGCGTGTACAGTTGTGGGTATTTTCAGCATTTAGGAGTTTCATTTTTCTGCATCTGTAAGGGTGAAATGGAGGACAGAGAAGAGAGGCACGCAACATTCCCCTATCTGTAACCCTGAAGCACTCACGCATGCACGCACACACACGCACACACACACACACACACACACACAAGGAAACTGCTTGAACAAATGATGGAGGGTTGACTGCTCTACTTTTATCCCAGAAACAAATATACAGTTTCCCATTTCTCAGGACCTCCTGTGTATATACCAGCGACTCAACTATCGATCCAGGGTAGCCCAAGTTAAACAAACACACATTTCTCACATATGCATATATACATAGACAAACGCGCCCTTTTGCATCCGCGCTGTCAATTCACACACAAACTGAAGAGGGACGACGTGAGGGCTACAATTCATTTTGGCTCACCCTCTTTTCTTTAATTCATATTTGTCATGTATAATAACTGGATGTCTTAGCGGAATACTGCTGTGTGCTGCAGAATAAAAGAACAATATTTTATTTCATTTCCATAACTCTGGCCCGTGAATTATTATTATGGTAATGTTGTCGGGGAGCCACAGCTACTGTGCACTAAGGTGCCAGCTTTGCTTTTTTTTCTATAAACTGAAAGGAAAACACAGTGAAACACAATAAGCGGTGGAATAATCAATGGTAAACTGTTTACAAAAGCGGCTCTCGTTGCTGTTCTCTCCCATTATTTGATCACAGCAGTATTTCACATTTAAAATAGAACCAAATATCAAGCAGAGGGCTGTGACATGGTAATGAGGTACAAGAGGAGGAAATGGGTTTTGTCTCTGGGTAATTTCAGCCCTGCCTCTGCCTCTGTGTACATGTGTGTGTGAGCGTGCCTGTGTGCATGTATGGCTTGTGTGAGATGACTGATGTGTCCGACCATAACCTCTGCCCCAGAATGCTATGGACACCTGTCTTCCCACGCAAGATCCTCCAGGACTCTCCTGTTCAATGCCGGCCTGATTTATGAGACCCTAAGGGCTCTCTCTCTCTCTCTCTCTCTCTCTCTCTCCTGCTCTCTCCGTCTGCCTTGTACTCTTCCCTTTTCTCTCTCTCTCTTTCTCTCTCTCTCTCTCCCCGACACGCAACCACATATACAACCCTCATCCTGAAGGGCCATAGAGAGAAAAAGAGAGAAATGGCTCCTGTCATTTTTCCTCTTTTAACTGGGGCTCCGCAGCAGTCTCTGTCACAAAGCCCCCGAGGGGAGGACATCAAACAAAGGAAAAACCTTTCACACTTTATTGTCTTTTCACACAGAGAGCTCATATCTCTTTCTCACTGTCCCCCCTCTTTTTTTACACTTCTATCACATTCCCCTCATTCATCTTCTCTCCCCTTTTCCACAGCCTCTGTACATATCTATCTATATCTATATTTTATGAAGTTTGACGTTTTGACAATGCCCTTTGAGCGTGCCAGCTTGTCAAAAATACAGAGAGGGCAAAGAGGGAAAAAAATGCACCAGGAGCAGGAGAAACAGTGCAGAGCAGAGGAGAGTCAATTTAAGTTGGAGTAGAGCAGAGAGAGAGACGGACGTCTGTCTTGAATCTTAACAATAGTCTGTCAGAGAGCTTCGCTTAAAGACCTGAGGTGCAGGAAGGAAGTCTTACCTGTGCAGAGGAAAACACCAAAAGTTCCCAAGTTCACAAGAAAACATCAGACACCAGTGAAACATCAGACTATTCAAAATACTCTTGAAGACTCAAACGGATGCTTATGTAAGTTTGTCACTTTTCTCTCCTTTCTCTCTCTCTCTCTTACACACACACAGGCACACACGCATACATTTCAAGTGCTGAAATCTAAAGGAATGACATGAGGAATGGGTTTCCGCATTGTCATGTGTGCTCACCTAACATAAACACAAATTCCTGCAAGGCCGCAGGTGACCACATGTGATTTACTACATGTGCTCCCCTCTGAAATGTATGTGTTTATGTGAAAACTGAAGCTGTTTCAAAGGAGCCGGACCCTCAGAAGTTTTTTACTGTCCTGCAGCAGATTTCTCAGACACACCCTGCACTGCGGTTACTTTAAGTATTTCAGCTCAATTGATGTTTCATATGCAAAGATAGAGGAGAAGGTAATGGTGGTGCCTGAAGTGACAGAGGGCATTACTTTCAGGGGGAAAGTAAACTTGTAAAATGCAAGTGAGCTTTAGTCGCAAAGTGACTGAAGTAATTAGTTACATTTGACATCACAGTACTTTCATTACTCAACCACATTGAATCAGAGGTGCTTTTGAAAGCACTCCAAATCCTCCACACGCACACTTACATCTTCTCTGCAATGACTTCACAGGCAGCCTGCCCACTGTACTTTCTGCAGCTATTTGCTGAGCATTACCACTGGGCATCAGTGCAGGCTGTGACTCAGGTGCCACTGCGACTGTCCACTTTGCAGTAGGGAGGTGGTTTGATCCTCGGTCCCCCACTTAGTCAGATATAGATGATGAATGCAGCCATTCATTCCTTATGGCTGTGGAAGTGAATAGAAAATGGGGTTTTTGGTCAAAATAAGAGAAACAGCAGGATTACCAAACTTTTTAACTTCAAACAAAGCCCTCTCATAAGGTAAGATGACCAGTGGATGATATGAACGAGCTCATCAAAATAAGTATGAAAACGTCAAAACTACAACAATTAAGGGAGGGACAATAATCCCTCTGTGATCTTACCTGCTTTGAAGCTTATTGGTTCTGTTGCTGTATATCTCCAGCACATATTGGGCGAAGGCAGAGATAACACTCTCGACTGGTCAGCAGTTTGTCCCAGGGTGCACACACACACACACACACATACACACACCATTGCCTCTCACACTTACATCTAGGAGGATTTAAGACTTACCAGTCTAGATAATGCATGTTTTTGGACAGTGTGACTAAACGGCAGCAGTGGGAGAGAACATGCAAACTTTACATAGAAAGACACATTCTGGTATCTTTCCAGTGACTTTAATTTTCCGTAAGTCACTCTGTTAGTCAGTTTTGTTGCTAGTCTGATTTATATTTCACACCACAGACAGAAAAGCAGTGTAAGTACAGAATATCTGTGACGAGCCGTGTCTTAACGATATCAGAAAATGAAGCACAAATGGAGCGCCATGCTAAATTTTTGCTAAGCTTGGTAAATCTTACATCATGATATTATCATACTGGGGATTTGGCTCGTAGCTCGGGAAGATAAATGTATTCATGCTATTATTAATAATGTAAACTAAAATACTGCGAAGCTTGATGTGACTGCGTGCCACTGAGAGTGTGTGCGTGTATGCGCGTGTGAGAGCGTGAAATAAAAACCAACATCGGTTGGCTTCTCACTGAAAGACTTGCTGATCATAACCCTTACAGTCTAAGTACCAGCCTCTTGAGACACGAGCCCAAGGAGTAGTTATACTCACACACACACACACACACACACACACACACACACACACACACACACACACAGAGCCAGTAAGACCAGGGCAGAGGTTAAGACAAATGTCTCAGGGCACTGAGGTAACTGTTTCCCTGTGGACTTCCTGCCCTTTCGCTGCCAGCAGAATTTCTCAGCGCGAAGAGGCCCGCAGCGTCATTATTTTCATCTTCCACACAGGAGCCGGAGCGCTTCAGGAGGCAAATGGCTCGACACAGCTGCTATGTTCTGATCTGAGTTGGGGGCTGGATAATCAATACCATTGAGGGAGATCAATCCCGCTGTGTGTGTGTGTGTGTGTGTCTCTCTCAGCAGTTTTCTCAATGTGTGTGTGTGTATGTGTGCGTCTCGTTTCCCAGGTGGTCGTAAGCATCGGATCTAATGGGAGACCTCCTGACGGCTGCTATTAGGGGGTCGCATTTTGCCCAAATCAGTCTGACAAACACTGTCAAACACTCTGCAGCAGACTGCACACACAGCTTTACGCGTGTGCGTGTGCGTGTGCGCGTGCGCGTGTGTGTGTGTGTCTTGAGCATGTCCTTGTCGGTATTTGTGTGGGGGAATGTGTCTATATGAAAACGTGTTTTCTGTGTGTGTGTGTGTGTGTTTGTATGAGTTGTACCCAGGTGCACTGCCTGAAGGTTGTTGGGCTGCAAAGAGGGTGTCTGTGTGTGTATGTGTGTGTGTGTGTGTGTGTGTGGATGTGTGTGTGCTTCTGTGTGTGTGTGTGTGTGTGTGTGTGTGTGTGTGTGTGTGTGTGTGTGTGTGTGTGTGTGTGTGTAAGAGAATGACAGGGTGTGTCAGGAGGATTCTTCTCCCGAAACCCCAAAACAAGAAATAAGGTCAAATTCAAAATATCGTGTCAGAGAGAAAAAGGGGGAGGAGAGAGCTGGAAGGTATTTTATGTAAATTATGATCTTCCACTGAATTAGAAATGTAGAAATGAAACTGGGAATTTCCTTGAAGGTCTCACAACAGCACAAACACTCCTCTGACTCGAGGTTTTGCAGCTGTGACGGCCTTACATCGATAATGACGTGACACGCAGACCATTTCCACTGTGTGTTTACTGAGCTAGCTGTGCCTTCAGGAGGAATATCTGTTGTTCGTTGCCTTGATTCAAGGCAAGACGAGAAAACATTCGTATTGTCAAATGTAAATTCTATTTTTCTCTTTTTCCAAGCATCAAGAGAGGGACCAAAGCAATGTCTGTCTACAGGGACTGCAGTGTTTGTGATTTGTTTTTTCGCTCAGACGCAATTTAAATGAAATATAAAACAACTATGAAAACTGTATGCGGGTCTTTCCATTTGTTCGGAGCTGCTGCATGTACAGCCTTGAATCATGCTTTCCAGGCATGGCTCTGCTTTCGGCGATATGTGTTTTTGTTGTTATGAATCTTAAAATATTTGCTCAAAATTTGCTCAGCATTTGCATGCAGACAGAGCTGCGGAGAACAAGGTGGGGAGGATAATGAGACACTATTTAAATGAGGTGAGTGAGATGGAGACAAAGAGACACGGAGCAGGCAGCGACACCTGCAAGGACTTTACCTCCCCAGCTCCGTTATTCCGTTTAGCCCTCTGGTGATTGGGCGTGTGTGCGTGTGTGTGTGTGTGTGTGTGTGTGTGTGTGTGTGTGTGTGTGTGTATGGGTGTGAATACGAGCTAGTAAAATAACAGGAGAGCAGCTCCATATAAACACACACACACACGCAGACACAATGGTGTCTGAATATTTCTCAACACTTGGGCCTTGAGGAAAGCAGGATAAATCATGTGCGCAAATATTTGGTTCGCGGCCCAAGGTTCCATCTGAATAAGCCATCAACTGGGGCCGTGTGACGAGAGAACATGCATTCATCTGTTTTTCTTTGTGTCTTTTTGTTTGTGCAGACATACGAACTGCTGCCCAAAGCTTGTGTTTTTCCATAAACTTGTCACGAAGCGTAGAGGTGATCCATATTGAAATCTGCAAGCTTCTAGGAAACCTGTGAGAGATGAAAAGGCTCGCAGCACGCAGTCCCCCCATGTGCTGTTAGTGTTGGCTTGTCATTTCAGCTGGAATAAATGATAATAAGTATTAATGTGTGAAGTGGAACGAGTGAGGAATTATGCAAATGCTGCGTGTTTTATACAAATGCATGAAACAAAACAGCGGTTTCTTCGTCAAATCTGCAGCGGACCCCAGCTGGTAAAGTCTTTTTGATATAACCAGCATTACAGATTGGCCTCAATTAATTAGACATTCTTATAATCATCAAGGCCGATGCTTCATGCTGATAAATGATCAGTCATCAATGTGTGCTTCGGTGTCCTTTTAAAGTTAAATGAGGAAATCGGCCGTGGAAATCATTTCTGACGGATGACGCTCTTTGAACTTTGATGGAGGGGTTTATGCTCCTTTTTTTTACACTTTCATCTTCTGTGACACAAATACAGAACAAGCATTTTCACCTCATTACTGTGGTAAATAAACAAAAATGTAGTCAGCTTTTATGACTAGGGGCTCCTCGTGTCCCAGCTGGCCAGATATGTCTGTATATTTCATTCCAGTCTTTCTATATTCTGCTTCCAAATCAATTTTTAGCGAATCACAATGCATTTTTAAACATGCAAATATTAATTTTAAACGGTTTCAAAAGGGAAAACTGACCTAGATCATACCAGTGCTTTCATTTCCATGCTTGTCTCAGCTCACAGCCTCGGCCCAGACTGTTGCTGGATGAGTTTTGGATGGCGCTCCACACCCTTCACCCGGCCTGGGTGGGCCTGTCCGCGGGGTGCCAAGCGGGGTGTCTGTGGCCAGTGATGTGAATTGACATGCTGTTTAAAAATGGATCTGTCTAAATTATTCAGTCTGTTATTTTAGTGTCAGCATTCGATGGTGATGTCTCGTTGTCACGGAAACGCAGTCCCCCGGTCCCGGGCTCACAGCTGAGTCCCCAGAAGAGCAAAGAGGCGGAGCAGCGGCCTGACCATTTCCACAGAAAATGAAGTGAAAGTAAACACCGTCACTCCGAGTCAGGATGTGTAAAGAAAAAAAAGTCTTCTTCAGAGAGACAGAGACTATTTTTATATGACCACGAGCAATGAGATATTATACAGCAGCCACAAAAATGATATAAAATCTTACGTAGTGAGTACTGCTGGTAGGGTGTAGATGAAATACAATACTGGCCTGGAACTGATGAATACATACAGGCGGTTCTCTGGCCGTCTCTCTTTTTCAAACACACACACACACACACACACACACACACACACACACACACACACACACACACACAGGCTCGCACAGGATGGGTCCCAGGCTGTGTCGGTCAGACTTTATGGATCTCCAGTGAGACATGAACACATGGAACAGTCATCTAGCTTCCAGCTGCTGGTGTGGAGTTTCTCTCCATCACTGCTGAGGTCCTCTCTGTGATGAGAGGCTGCATCTGGGGGCTGGCTCCTCACTCACTCCTCACTTGTCTGCAAAAGAGAAAGCGGCAAAAAATAAATAAAATCCCACTTCTTGTCAGCAAATTCACGCATGTGCATTTGTCTGCGTGTGTCCTCTGCCCTGTGTGTGTGTGTGTGTGTGTCTGCCTTATGTGTGTACAGTAAACAATTCTCAGCCAGAGAAACGGCTGTGGGAACAGCTGGGGAATCAGACGGTGATTCTCCCTTCCACCTAATAGACAGGATTTCAGATGCTGTCCAAAGCCCAAACACTGCTCCCATGCCAAGACGAACATGCATATGCATGCGGTAATGCAAGCACACGCACGCACACAAAAGACTCTTCCTCGCACAGATTGCATCACACGTTACAGGTCATTTCATCATCTGTTAGTCGTTTTTCTTCCCAAGCTCTTCACCTTAAACAAACAGCTATAACACACTCATTGATTTATTCACAAAGAGAGAGAGCGAGAGAGAGAGAGAGAGTCTCTTGTGTACAAATTGGTTTCTGTTCAAGCAGCTTACTTTTGATATAATGTGCTGCCTACTGCCTCAGTTCATTACACACTCACTCTGCGGCCTTTTAAGGCCTATTTAAGCGGCCAAATTGACAAACTTATCTCTGATTTGTTTTTCCGAGCCGCAGCACGCAAATATTGTGCTCCTTTCGCCCTGGGATGTGTCCACTCAAAGCGTGACGAGAACCCCGTCCACTCGCAAACAGGTGACGCCACTTCCCTTTTACACTGTTTACACTTCCCCACGAAAAAAAAACAAGCAAACAAACAAACAAACAAACAAAAAAAACGTTACGCCGCATGGAACGGATCTCTGTCGCGCATTTGCACAAAGTAAATGTTTCACTCTTCGCTTGAGATGGCGCGTGCCACAAAGCACGGGAGTTAATGCCAGTCAGGAAATGTTAATTCCCGCAGCAGCCATTTGGAGACACGCGGCCTGCTGTCTTCACAGTGCGACTCCAAATCCCACCATCCCTATCGCGCTTTCATCCTACCTGTCAGCAGACGCGCCCGCCATACACCTGCGGCAACCTGCGCTGGTGTGCGTGTGTGTGTGTGTGTGTGTGTGCGTGTTTGTGTGTTTGCGTGTGCCCACCGAGGAGCTTGCTGCGCCAGCATATTCAGAGCCAGCATTTCTGACAAGCCTAATGAATCTCCAGGGAGCCGCTACCTGCCAGCTTTCTCTTGTTCCGTCTTGTCTTCATTGTTCTCTCACTGTTTTCTCCTTCTTCTTTTCTCTCCTCCTCTACACCCCCACCCCCCATCCCTCCCTCCCACTCGCTGTTTGTCTCCTTTAAACCAATGCTGACTTTCCCTGCGCGGCGGGCTTGTGCCTCTGACAACCAACAAGCATCCTTTATCTGCTGTGAGTACGCATATTACACATTCCCATTGACCCCCGAGGAGGTAGCTGTTCTAGGGGAGGCCTTTTCTTCTCCTGATGTGGATTAGTTGAACTTCTTGCCCACTTGTGCTTTGTTCCTCAAACTCAAATGTCTCAAACGTCTGAGCGGGACCCCTCTTCCAGGGAGGAGACTTTAATTATACTTACTCATGCTGTATTAGTCATGCCTCAGCTCAGCTTGTCTCTGTAAAATCCATTACCTATGCCTGAGGAGGCCTTGTTAGTTCATAATTGAGTGCTAATTACACAACATTATGATACATAGGCCTCATCGTGCGGTAATCACAATAATTAGTGAAATAAAGTCGGTCGACATGAGCAGAGAGGCAGAAGAAGAGCGGCTGCGGAGAACAAAAGATTCCAATTCAGTCAGTAAATGTCCTTCAAATTCCACATGCGTGCAACACACACACACACACACATATGCACACACACGCACACATACATCTCACATGTCTGTTAGAAAGTTGTGACTGCACCACTGATCTGTTGCCTCGCATGAACCGAGGGGGAGTGTGCATACACAGCGCATGAGTAATGAAACGCTTCACACTCATTTGGCTTTTGCACTTCAAATGAGATTGGCACGGCGCAGTGTCTAAAACACAACCATTAGATCTATAATGACTCCACAGCCTACTCCCCGAGGACCGGCTACACACGCGCACTCACACACACATGCACGCACGCACACCCAGCCCCCCAAATAGTCTATGTATTATGCATTCCACCCATCTGCCACTCTGTGAGCACTCAATCCCAAGGGGAAGAGAGGGAGTGGAGGGGGAGGAGAAGAGAGGGAGGCACTCACAGCTGGATGTAGAGGGGTGAGCTCTCTCTCTCTTCTCTCGCCCCCCCCTCCACTCTCCATCTGTATATCTGTCAGGTTGCTGGAATGTGAGGGGCTCACCTGTGTTTGGGCTTCTTCCTCACAGACAGGTATGAGCATATGGCTCTGCTGTATGAGTGATTTATAGATGCCCATACCTTTTCTGTGTATGTGTGTGTTTGTATGTGTGCGTGTTTGTATGTGTGTGTGTGTGTGTGTGTGTGTGTGTGTATGTGTGTGTGTGTGTGTGTGTTGAGGGGGTTTATGTTTGCTACTTGACCATGAATGCTGCAGGAGGAGATGGGAGCTGACCATCTGTAGCCTTAAAATTCAACATACTTGTAATGTTCACACAGCATGTCAGCAAACTATCCGCCTTACATAAGCGTGTGTACGTTTATGTGTGTGTGTGTGTGTGTGCGCTCTACTGTTTATATAATTTTCTTCCCCCTGTTGTTTTTATTTCACACTTGCTTTGGCTTTGTAAACATCTGTTTCCCATGCCAATAAAACCGCTTTGAATTGAATTGAACTGGAGAGGGAGATGTCTGCATAGGTAATGTGATCAAAGTTGATTGCGCTGTAAAGCACAGTAGACGAACAATCATCACCAGCCTTCGCGTCAGATGAACAGCCTTGAAATCGTCCCAGTTTTTGGAAGTAACACGCTCATGTATGCCCAAACAGATACCTCTTATCCCAAAACGCGCGTTGGTGGAATCACAAGGCTCCGGCTTATTTGTGTGGATGTTCGCTGGCAGAGTGACTGACAAAACAAGTTTCACTGCAGAGCAGGCTGGAGGCGAGAAGGGAGCAGCTTTAATGGCGCGTCTTTGTCTCACAGCTGCCAAACATTCACCCTGACCCAAACCAAACTGCAACCCCATGATCCTCATCTGCCCCATTACATCCTTCAGCTGTTTCCTTCTTACTGCCCTGTGTGTGTGTATGTGTGTGTGTGTGTATGTGTGTTTGTGCAGGGGAAACAGAGGCTTCGTTGTCACTGCGCTGTCTGAAGCAGCTGTGTGTGCTTCAGATGTTTTTGCACAGAGGATGAAACGGAGAGAAGAGGGAGAGGGCAAAGACAAACACAATGAAGAGATAGTAGAAAAATAATCTACGAATTTGTCAAACGTGGCATGTTTGTTTATTTCAGATTTCTCACACTTGACTCCTCGGACCCTTTGTGCCAAATAATTCACAGAACAATTCCAGTCGGTGTTTTTCCGCCACGGATGTCGTCGTCCGACCGAAACAGGAATGTGTTTCCTGGAATGCTTCACATATTCTGTACATTGAGTGTCAGGTTTCAATATGATCTTTGAGTAACGAGGAGCAGTAAACGGAAACCTCATCTGTTTGTGTATAAATAAAAAGAGCTGCCTCTTTCCAAGGAAGTCTTAGAGAAGAGGCTCTGCTGAATCCTGTCCAGCACACATAGGGTGAGGGTCCATCACTGGACACACACACACACACACACACACACACACACACACACACACACACACACACACACACACACACACACACTATTAAGTCTTACTCTCACACCCACAGTTACATTCCCCCAATGCATAAACACTGTGTCACTGAGAGCAGGAAGAAGAGCATGATTAGACAGAAAATGGAGTAAAGTGTTTGGGCCCTGAGAACAGACTGCACTATTATGATTATGTGATCTGTTTTCCCCCTTCTGCTTCTTTTTCTACCATGATAGTATTTTGGGTCAGCACCAGTCAATCAATGCTCATCAGTAGGCCACTCTGGGAGAAGGAACACCCAGGGCCTGAAAGTGTAAGGAGAGGAGGATCAATGTGATAATCTCTCCCTCTCTGGCCTGTGTTAAAGGAATCCTCTCCCACTGATCCCAGCTCCCCGATGACGGTACGGGTCTCCTCTGTGTTTTCAGAGATACGCTTATCCCACGATGAGCTCTCACTCTTCCACTCGACACTCTTTCTGTAGAAGCACCTGGAAGAGGCCGATCTCTTTTCTCTGTCAGAGTGAGTGAACGTGCATACGCAGGAGGTCTGATAAGGCCAAGTCAAGTAAAACACAACACGGGTCTGGCCGCAAAGCGAAACAGCTATCAAACAGGCTATTATAGGATCGGGTTTCCACTCACGTTACCAGAGGCTTTGATACCTGGATTTTATCTTTTATGTTATCGTCTCACATCAGGAATATAACACACACACACACACACACACACATTCCCAATTCCTGTTTCACAGATGGGTGGTGAAGGTAAGTAGAGACAGCAGGTGTTCCTGTCTATGTTTATAAGAATGGGTGAGAGAGAATGCATAGAAGTGTGCGTTCCACGCTGGAGTTTCACTATTTAAGCCATAGTTACTCAAATAGTAATGAGATGCCCAAATACAGTTATGTTGAAAGATTGGCAGTTATGTTGAAAGTTGCCCACTTGTTTCTTATCCATTTCATTTTAGGACATATTATATGGTTTACTCCCTCTACAGTTTCTTTTGCTTTACTGCCTTCTTACAGTTAAGTTTTGTAATTAGTAGGTAACTATGTTATACATACCTTTGAGATTGCAATGCATTTTTCCTGGCACTGTCTCTTTTGTATTAAGTCATTTGAGCATATAATTGGCTCCAAAGAATCTCTAACTTCTCAACTCTAGGCTTAATTTATCATTATTCTGGAGCTGCACCATACTTATTAGTATAAAGCTAATTTGCATTCAAAATAGCTCAAAATACCCCTGCTGCACTTCAAGAGTTGTGCAGAAAGAAGACGGAAAATATCTCTCATGTGAATGAGTACCATAACAATAAGCCGTGCATAAATAAATAAATGAAAGGAACAAAACAGCTTCAGCAACAAAAGTTTAAATGAAAGCCTAATGCAGGTTTTACATGTAAAACTATCTTACCACTGCTGCTTTTATTCGGCCTATTCATGTGTGTGCATGTGTGCGTGATTATTAGAGATCCACTGCAACAGAAGACCTTTAGTCTGAGCGCAGCCTGTGACACGTTTGCAACAATGCAAACCCTCAACACTTACTCACTCCGGCACTCACACTCACACACGCATACACAGGTGTACGAGGAGTTGCGAGAGCCATTTGTTGAATGACGGGCTGTTTGGAGTTGGGGTGGGGGGGTGGGGTGCAGGGGGTGGGGTGGCGAGAGGCAGAAGTGGGGAAGGGAGGCAGAGGTGTGGAGGTGAAGACAAGCTGGATGTTCAGAAACAGAGTGTCTTTGTGCCTGAGGCTCAGTGAGTGAATGCATGTGTAACTACGCAGCTCTGTGGAGATCTGTGTGTGTGTGTGTGTGTGTGTGTGTGTGTGTGTGTGTGTGTGGAGAGAGAGCGAGGGGGTTGAGTTAGTTTCAGTGTCCTCTGTTCTCAGGTCTCAGCTGTGGTGTAATTGATTAAATGAATTAGTATGAAATATAGAATTAAACTCCATGAAAAGGGTCACATGTTATCGAGATCTGTGTGTGCGTGTGCGTGTGTGAGTCTTGTGCCTCTGCGCGCGTGTGCGTGTGTGTGTCAGTGTAGGCGGATGTGTGATTAGAATGAAATATGAAATTAGTCATGATGAATAGCACCATATGCACACATGTAATTGAATTAACCACTCTGCGTTCAGAGCCACTGTAGCATAAATGAAATGTTCACCTCGTGTGCTTCATGCTGCAGACGGGCGGCAGGTTGGTCAGGGAGGCTTTTTTTAACCGTCAAAACACTTCTTGTTTGATTCCTGCCTCGGTATTTGGTATCCAGGATATACAGCTGGGTGGCAAAAACAAGCATAAAATTTAGTTTGGACCTCTGCTGGATGGATAAACACCATTCTTCGACGTGAGTTGAAGCTGTTATGACACACTGGCTTCGAGTATCTCATAGTTTGCGCTTAACTGGGTTGAAATCTGGTGACTGTGAAACCCTGATCATATGAGTCACATCATTTCAAGAATCAGCCACAGTGGTAGAAAAAGCTCTTTTTTAAAAATGAGTTTTTAGAGCATTTTTGTGCCATCTGTGTCAACAGGAAATCAAAAAAAAAAAAAAAAAGAGAGAGGAGAAGAAGAGAAAATGATGTGCAGAAGTCCCCGGCCAGATGTGAACCTTGAACTGATCCCTTACTTCAGTTAGAAGCAACAACTTGTCTCCATTATAAGCAAAGTCTCCATATTCAAAATTGTGATTAAATGTGCCGTCAAAGATCTTGGCCTCACTGCAAGAAGAACCTCGGTTTCACTCCTGGTTTGGACTGAGGGCCTTTTTGTTACTTGTAAAGTGGATTAAAAAAATGTGAGGAATGAACTCATTTTACAAAAACCTGTAAACTAAAACTGAACATTAAAGAAAATGAATATAGTATTACATTTCAAGTCATCTGTACTGCTCAAATTGAATTCCTTCCCTGTCTGCATGCTTATCTTCTCTGGACCTAAGAAAAAAACAAAAAAATAAACACATTTCATATATAAAATTGTGCAAACCTACACTGCAATAGAGCATCTGACAAGATTTCCTGACTCACTGACGCAGGCACACGCACGCAGACTTCCTCGCTGCTGAGATCAGAGGCTTCTGCAACAAACAGGAAGCTAATATAATCCAATATCAGAGTGGGAGCTGCGAACATCATCTCCTCTGGCTGCACTCACTGTCAGATCTCCCGTGAGCCTTACACTGACTATATATGTTTATTTTAATGACACAATCTGTGGCGACCGAGGGGCTGTGACAGAACTTATGGCCGGTGGTGATGTGGGTGAACATACCGTGGCTGAGTCATGTCAGAGTCAAAACAGCCGGCTATGACACAGAGCACATAAAATATCTGCCACAGAGAGGCTCTGTTTGCTGCATAGCAGTCAGGCATATGGACACACACATGCATATGCACATGCACATGCACATGCACATGCACGCGTGCACACACACACACACACCCTTCCACACACATTTCACACATATGCACATACACATGCAAACAAGTTAAGCCAGGGTGGCACAGCCTGGCAGAGTGCTGCAGGCGGCAGAGGATTACAGCCACGGCATATGTGCAAACAGGCTTGCACACACACACACACACACACACACACACACACACACAGACCTTCAACTTACTCTCCTGGCAGCACACAAACTGAGTATTAACAGAGCAAACAAAGTGTAGATATGAACTTCAAATGACAAATTATCAGGAACTGCAGATGCTTCGGCACTTTCTTTGAACCCCGTCCGCTTCCATAACCTTTAGTGAAGAGAGAGAAAAGTCGCTATCACGTTTGAGGTTAACCTTCTTTGCCTGAAAGCAGCTTCCAAAAAGCGTGTGACCTACATCCGGAAAGTGGATGTGAGGATATTTGTTTATGAATGTAGTGTGTAGGTGGAGAGAACGCTAGTGACGGCTGAGGTACATCCTGTTTTGCATATATAGCATGCAACGTGTGCTGTCTTTCATTATGGCTGCAGGGCGTCTGCTAACCGCGTACCTTCTGCAGGTATGTTCTTTTGGCCCGTGTCTGTTTGTTGTTATGTCTGGTTTGTGTTACACGGGTGCTGCTGACAGTGTGCTCGGTCCGGTTTCTGTTCTCTGCTTTCTGCCTATTGCCAATAGGGTAAAACAGAGATGCAATCATTTCTGGAGGCATCCACAGAGGACGCCTGGTGCACGACTCACTTCGAAAAGCAGCATAATTATCTGGAATAAAGTTAAGGGTGTGATGTATGATACCTTGAGGGTTTCATCAGAGCGCATAAATCAAGAACTCAAACATGGAGTTAGTCACCAATTAGTAGGATATTCCCACCAAAACATCAAAATCATTTGGTCAGTGGATTGGAGAAATCAAAGGCTTGCTGTAGCTGATTAACCAGCAGCAGTAAGGAAAACAGGAGTTTGTTTTCTAACAAAACTTGGGAGGTCTGTGAAGAGCTGCGAACGATAGATAGATAGATAGATAGATAGATAGATAGATAGATAGATAGATAGATAGATAGATAGATAGATAGATAGATAGATAGATAGATAGATAGATAGATAGATAGATAGATAGATAGATAGATAGATAGATAGATAGATAGATAGATAGATAGATAGATATTTCTCTCATATGTATCTCAGTGCAGGAATGGATTCTTCTCTAACAACCCTTCTAACATGCAAAGCTGCATGTTATATAATGCGGTAGAAGGAAAATGGGAGGGAAAAAAGTGGCATAAAGAAAAGTTTTGACCTCTGGGAGGCTCTAGCTTTTCTGGACCAGCTTTTTCTCTGCCAAATAAATGACCCTGGCAGCGCTGCATTGGAAAGCCATTATTCTCCTCAGTGTACACAGTGATTTAATGGCTTCTTACCAAGGTTTTACAACTTTTATCTCCGGCCTCTTCATTATGTTGTGGACTGCCCTCACTCTTTTCCTCTCTCTGCTTGTGTCAGACAGACAGAGAGAGAGAGAGAGAGAAGGGGTGGTAGGCGGGTTTTCCGCCAGCAGGGTTTGGTTGATTCTCTATTGATTTGTTGGAGGGGCAGAGGAGGAGGAGGAGGAGGAGAAAGTGAAAGGGGAGGAGTGGAGGAGAAACCCCGGCCTGCGGTGAGGAAGAGAGAGAGGGGGAGAGAGAGAGAGGGAGAGAGAGAGAGAGAGAGAGAGAGAGAGAGAGAGAGCGATGTGATTGTGCGTGTTATGGACGAGAGCGCAGAGCAGAGAGGAGTGATCGCAATCAGGGCGAAAGTCCGACTGCGGAGGGAGCGCACAGAAATCACGTGGGCTGTGGATTTGAAAAAGTAAAAGTGTCGCCGGAGTCACTTACACTTAGTTTTTTTTCTGCCTGCTTGACTTTGCCTCTCCGCCTCCTCCGCCCTGCATTCCGCGGAGCAGCTGTGTTTTAATGCGCACCCGTGGAGCAGAGGAAGGAGAGAAGAGTGAGGAAGAAGAGGAGGAGGAAGAAGAAGAAGAAGTGAAGAGAAGGCCTGGACACCACCCCTCCTCTCCCCTTGGAGGTCTGTGCACTCTCCCCTCCTGGCCCTGCATGGACGGGGATGGGGAGAGCCGGATGCTGTTGCCACGGGGCTGAGCGCCTCGCCTCCCCGCCTCTGGTGCGCCGCTGCCGGCCGCTGCTGCTGCTGATCATCGCTCTCTGCTGCGGTGCTCACATAGGTAACTAACTAACACCTCCACAAACTCATGTGTTTCGCTTCCGATCGCTGCAAATCTCACGTTGTTTACGCACCCTCTTGTCCAAATTTCGCTCTAATCAGAGTGCGCTGCGCCGGCAGGAGAAGCAGGAACAACAATTCTTTTAAAGTCAGTTGCGTCTGGTCGCAATCAGAGGTACTTTATTAGTTATTAGTGATTAGTAACGACTGTGCGGCCGATCCTGGTGTCGGGCCTGACAATGGCTCTCTCTCCAGCGGCAGTGCAGCAGTCTGAGCAGGGATCGAGTTTCTCCTCCTCTCTCCTGGGCCGTCATTCTCCTGTCTGCCCCTTAATGGCTCATGGAGGAGGGGAAGAGGAGAGACTACCTCTCTCATCATGTCCATACATTATTCTCAGCACCATTGACAAATAAGATAACAAATTGAATGCGTTCGAGTAAATCGAAAGAAAAGTTAGGATAATTGATTGTGTTGTGGAGCCGACTCTACCTACTGTCAGATACAGTTATTGTACATTTGTGTCACGCAAATTCAGGAAAATCCATCACGAAATGCGACTGTCTAAAGGATTTTCGCTGGGTAGACTCTTGAAATGAAAAATAATACTGTTGTCATTTTGCCAAACAGCTGGGTGTTCGTCTCCCAACCAAAAACAGGAAGCCACACTTGCCAATCTGTGCAAATCCTGTGCAGGAAAAAGGAAACAAAGAATAAACGAAAGAGGAGTCTGCCCACTGAAAGCTTAACAAGGTGTCAGGATAATCGACTTAACAACATAACGTCAGTCCTTTCTTGTGGCGAGTCAAACCACTGGTTTACAACACTTTTTGCTTCAGAATCCATGTGGTCAACTAACACTTTTCTCCTTATATACAAAGAGCAGTATAACGCTCTATTTCCAGTTAGCGGCTTTATTCTGTGCCAAGTGTGTGTATGTGTGTGTCAGTGTGAGTGTGTGTCAGAGTGAGTGTGTGTGCGCGCGTGTGTGTGTGCGCAGGAGGTCGCCTGTTGTGGCTGCTGTCTGTTGAGCAGTCACACCTCCAGTAATTAGTTTAACACTGCTCAGGCAGCGGGACAGAGCCGCCTCCGCACACGGCTCGGTGGGAACAGGGAGACCCGCTCCACTTTAAAGACCCCCGTGGCACCTTCTGCTTAGGCGCGTCACCTGGAAAGAATGTGTATTATTCGGTCTGTTAAGCCAAACAGGAGAGTTTAATTTGTTATAACTTGTACATATCTCGCCGTTGCCGCAGCCGTCAGCGCCGTATGTGTCTGTTTAGACGGGGAAAGGCAGGAATGTCTGAATTGTTGACTATTGTTAGCACTCCTGAGTGTCCACGCTCGAAAGCCCGCACGCCTGTAGCGAGCTTCACATCCCTAAGCTCGCAGGGCTGTTTGTGCGATCTGAGCCCAGCTTGTGAGAGAGTGCACACAACAAGGTGATCAATAAGCACTTCTCAGGCCATTCCCTCGGTTGAGAAATGATCCCAGTAGATCCTTTTCTGATCTCCCAAGATCAGAGAGGTAGGAGGCAGTTGGAGACAAAGACTCACCAAAGCCAGATTCAGCTGCTGGATGTTTTTGCCCTCTCTCTGATGGTAGAGAGGCTGCCTCAGGATGCAGGGAAGAGAGATGACCAGAGGATCAAGAGCCCAGATCAGAGTTAGAACAGCGCTGATAGGGCAAAATGGTTGAGATAAAGAAAAAAAACCAGCAAATCTAACAATACATGATGCTTGAGCGAAAAGCAGAGCTGAGACCTGTGAGATGGTGAAGATGGCTGCGAGGGGGAGATGGAGTGAAAAAGTGAGGTTAATATTGTGGTGCAATGTGGAAGTAATTGCGCAGGCATTGGTGGAGGGTTTATTGTGTCTATATTGGATAGTTACCCCTAGGGATGAAACAAACACGCCTCTGGATATGTTGAACGGCCCTCATGCACCAGCTCGTCAAAGGAGGAGTTCTTTATTCCTTTTCCAGGGATATTTTCAAGACAAATCAGTATTCATCACCTCGACTGGGCTTACCACAAATTGCTTATTTATATGCATAGATTGAATGCTCTTTTCAAAGTACAGCTATGCGTGCGTAGAGAGGGTGCTTAGGAGGACGGCTGCACAAAAAAGGCAGATCATTGGCAGCCTTGAAGAACAAAAGTATCATAATTGTGCTTTCAGACTGACTTGGAACAATTTTAATCATATGAGGAAAACTCTCAGGGTCATCGACAGAGCAGCGCGGTGGGAGCCGGCGTGAAACTTCAGCAGATGCTGGTTGTCAGAGAGGTTTTGACCTTTTGAAAAGTCAGAGGTTTGAACCCCAGTCCTTCAGTTACAGGGTCGACTCCCTTCCCGGTACGTCACCCTGCTGGGAAAAAGTCCATGAATGAATGCTTTTGTGTGTTCTTAGAGCAGCTCATGATTCTGATACCCTTCGAAAGAGAATAAACCCACTCTGATTAGATTGGGAGCGGTATTTAGGTACTGCGGGGCAGATAGGAGGGAGAGAAGGAGGCTGTTGGTGCGCCAGTCAAAGACACAATGTGTCCTCAGTGCTCAGACTGTCTGTACAGTGGTGGCTGGCATGGAAAGCAGCCTGTGCATGTGTGTGTGTGTGTGTGTCAGTGTCAGTATTTAACAGGCAGGAGAGAGATTCTGAAGCGTGGTGCGAGTGGGGGTCTGTACCTGCACCCTGATTTGTAAAACTCAGAGCACTACTGCCCCCAAATGGTGACGCCTGACTCCCTCATGCCCCCAAAATCCAATGAATGTGCAGAGAATGGAGCTGGAATGTGCTGTTTTCTTGTGTGTGGCTGTTAAGTGATGGCGTGACATTAAGGGAATCTGTTGACTTCAGTGAAAACCGTGTACTTGCTTGGCTATTAGGGGATCACACCACTGTCTGAAGATCACTGGCTGTGTGTGTTTAACGGAGGCACAAGCAGCATTCTTTATAAGACAGCTATTTGTTTGTGTGTGTGTGTGTGTGTGTGTGCAGCTGCCCATACACTGCAGAGCCTCTCTCTCCCTCTCCGGCCTAATCTAATAGGAGCACGCTGTGACTGATGCATTATGTCTGGTCTCTAATCTCTCACTCTTGCTCTAACTCTCTCTCTCTCTCTCTGATGATGTATGATATAAAAGGCTGGTTTGACCCTCGTTGCATTCTGAAATGTAGTAATAGATAAAACATCAGGGACAATTTCAGACTAAGATGTTTGTTTCCAGTGGGCAGATTGTGATGGAATAATCACGGTCTTTTGGATGCATTTCCTCTCTTCCTCATTGTTTGATCTGTGAAACAAAGTAACAGAAGCATGACTTGCTATATTTAGACTAGAAATTAACATTTTCAGGTGTGTCTCTGTAGTTAAACTACACAGAAACACAATCATTTCTGTCTATAATCCATTGTGTGTTCTGTGCACCCTGGCTACGTAAGCGGTGTTATCTCACTCTTTGTGTGAAACCATTCTTTATCTTTTCTCTGTGGCTGCTCTTTGGTTTATTACACCCCGGTTTTATGATGCTCACAGAGCGGCACCACTGATTGATCAAGTCTTTCAACCGCCGACGAGTTCTTTTTCCAACTTTATTAGGGTTGGATTGTAACAGCTCAGTAGCAACTTTAAAGTTAAATAGTTAACAGTAAAGCCAGCTTTCATTGTTGCACAAACCTGCATTATCACATGCTACTACTGTGTTAACAATACATCTGCACCTCTCTCTCCTTCCCGTCCAGGTCAGTGCCAGGTGCCCCCCCCTCAGTGCCGTATCCAGAAGTGCACCACTGATTTCGTCTCCCTGACGTCCCACCTGAGCCCGGCTGTGGATGGCTTTCACACTGAATTTTGCATGGCTTTACGTTCGTACTCGGCCTGCACCCGGGGGACGGCCAAGTCCTGCCGTGGGAACCTGGTCTTCCACTCCGCTGTGCTGGGCATCTCCGACCTCATGAGCCAGAGGAACTGTTCCAGAGACGGGCCCACCTCCTCCACGCACCCCGAGGTCCACCATGAGCCCTGCAACTACCACAGTCGCACCCAGCACGCCCACGCCCACGCGCACGCCCACACACACTCCCACGTGCATGCACACACACATTCACACACTCATGGTCATGGCCACGGTCACTCCCGGCCCAGCTACCTGTTCTGTGGGCTGTTCGGGGACCCACACCTGAGGACGTTTAAGGACAGCTTCCAGACCTGTAAGGTTGAGGGGGCGTGGCCTCTCATCGATAATGACTATCTGTCAGTACAAGTCACCAATGTTCCCGTGGTACCTGGCTCCAGCGCCACAGCGACCAATAAGGTGAGACGAGAGCTGCTATAAAGGGGGAAACAGAGAGAAATGGGCTTTTGGGGTCTAATTTGCTGTTATTAAGGCTGAAAGAGTTTCCTAAGTGAGAGCAGCTGGTGTAATCTAATTTATTTCTGAGTGTGTGTGTGTGTGTGTGTGTGTGTGTGTGTGTGTGTCAGAGGGAGAGTCATTTTCTATAATGACCTCTGAGTTGTTTTTTTTCTGCCTCAGAGTAAGAAATCTTATCAATGTGACACTGAAAAACACCCTTGCTCTCCCTGCTCTACTTTTCTCCCTTTTTCTCTGTCTGAGTCACAAGTGTGAGGCAAATGGCCCGATGTTGTGACTTATCTCTTGTGACTGGAGCAGTGTTGGAGACCTAACTTGGTTAATGGCTGCATATAGCCTGACTTCTAATAACATGGAATGAGATGTGTGAAAGGACCCACTGTTTACTTGTGTGCGCGGTTGTAAGTATTTGCGTGTGCGCGTCTTATAAGTGGTACCCCTTGCACTCAGTTTAAAGCACTATGTGTGCTAAAGGTCCTTATCCCTTAATGACAAAACAGACAAGCTCATGCTCACAAATGCACACACACACACACACACACACACACACACACACACACACAACAAAATGGATGACGAGCCCCACAAGGTGATCTTTGTGGTGTTAAAGAAGCAATGTTGATGTTTCCCCCGATGATCTGCCCTCTCTAGCTTAGTCGATAGCTTTAATTATTAAAACACATACACACCCATGCATACACTTAGCCATGCACACCCCTGTAGAAGCACACACACATTAAGAAAATAGTGGGGTTGCTACGCCATGGAGCTGAAGGTTTGACCTTGTGTCAGAGGTGGGGCAGGTTATTAGTCACGATTATTAGGAAGACACACACACACACACTCTTACCCCCACACACATCCACACACATAGACATTAACAGCCCTCCAGGCTTAATGGCCTGCCAGGCCTCATTCCTCACGGCTGTCATGTGAACAAAGCAGCCATTCACCGGAACTATGATGCTGGTGCTAACCGTAATGCTCACACCACACCCTGCATCCAGCACTGCCTCCACTCGCCACTGGAGCCCTGTGTGTTTTTAATGTGTTAGTCTGTATGTGTGTGTGTATGTGTGTGTGTGTGTGTGTCAGCATGTTTGCATAGCTGTGTCAAATTACAACTTGTTAAAAAGTCATTCAGTCATTTCTCAAATGTAGTGTGATGAGAGTCAATAACCTGAATGGAGAAGGGGAATGTTAATATTTGTGAATATGAATGTGTGTGTGTGTGTGTGTGTAAGTGCATGCGTGTGCGTAGGTGAGAGAAGCAGAGAGCAACACCCCTCACCTTATCTCGACAGCTGCAACAATTGATAATTTCCTATTCCAATTACTCAGTCTGAAAAAACTCTGTACTATAAAAAATAACAAAGGAGTGTTTTGTTGGTTGCTTGTCTGATCTGAACATTTGCAAATGTGCGTCATTGAGAAGCGTGAAAACAAAGTGCACAGTGCAATGAAATAATACAAGCTGCCAATTCTGATAATTTTACCCATTTTGAAACTGTATGCGTTGATTATTGCATGCATAATTACCAGAAATAGAGAGAGATGACCCTAAGATGACATTCACATCTGATTTTATGTCTTTTGAGGCAAAGAAAAGCAGCAAAACACTTTGATAACCCTGTAAATAGATTCAGATCATTTTCAAACCAATAACAATTATAACATTTTCAAATAATTAGTTACTCCACCAGTTGTTTCAGATGTATGCCCCATGTATAGTAAACTACACAGTGTATGGGGGCAGCTGCGGACATGCACCTGGGCTTCTAACTGGAGGTTTGATTTCAGATACTGGCAGGCATGGCTTGAGTGGCCCTGAGCAAAACACTTCTTCACTCCAACTGTTCCAATAATTGCCCAGTGCTCTGGTGATACGGATGAGTTGAATGCAGAGAACAAATTCCAGGTTGATATAAATACCTGCTGTGGCAATGGAGCTGTTTCCTTTAAAAGCCTGTTTGCTTTGATGAAAGTGGTGTTTGCCCCATTTCCAAAGAGCGACTTCTGTATCTGTGTATCAACTCTTATTTTCTTTTTAAATTGGCCTCCTTTTAGCATGCTTTTAACTTAAATTGTTTACCTCTCCCCGATGCTCCTCTCTCTCTCTATAGATCACCATTATTTTCAAGCCCTTTGAAGGCTGCACGGATCAGAGAGTCTACCAGGCTGTCACCGACAACCTCCCCGCCGCCTTCGACGACGGCACCGTGAGCAGCGGGGACCCCATCCACACCTCCTCCGGAGCAGACGACGCCAGCGGGAAGGTCAGGGCTCTGTGGATCTCCGAGCGCAGCCCGGGCCGCCACGTGGAGCTGCACGCCGGCTACATCGGTGTGACTGTGATCGTCCGGCAGCTGGGCCGCTACCTGACCCTGGCGGTGCGGATCCCGGAGGAGCTGGCCCAGGCCTACGATGCCACCCAGGACCTGCAGCTCTGCCTGAACGGCTGCCCCAGCGGAGAACGCATCGACCAGGCCGGCCACCTCCCCCTGCCCCTCACGCCCCCGGCGCTCGGCCTGCAGCTGCAGCAGCTGCGTCGTCCCATCCATTCCTCACAGACTCAGGCGTCCCCCTACGGCGGCATGCAGGTGTTTGGCGTGGAGGGGGCGAAGGAGCGCTGCAAGGAGCAGCTGGAGGTGCAGGACATTTACTTCCACTCCTGCGTGTTCGACCTCCTGACCACGGGGGACGCTAACTTTACAGTGGCGGCGTACAGCGCCTTGAAGGACATGGAGACTCTCCACCCACACCAGGAGAGATGGAGGATCTACCCGCGTGGCGCCGCCAGTGCCACCTTACACGCAGCTGAATCTCAGCCAATCAGGCGGCTCGCGCTGCTCCTGCTGTGTGCTCTGAGCGTGGCGTCCATGTAAAGAGGAGCAGAGGTGAAGTTGTGTATGAGTGTGCACTAGAAAGAGAGGTTTTGTTTTGTTTTTTTCTTTTTTTGCTGAGCACTGATACTGAGCACTGATTCCTCTGCCATGAAGAGAGGAAACAGCGGACTGGACAGCTACTGGGAACCAGTGGTTTTCTTTTTGCAGAGGAGATGGCAGAGCTCCCAGCTGGCAACAGGAACTGCATCTTACCCGGCAGAATCAGTCAATGACACGAACGTACCTGTGTTTGTGTTTTGGGCGGGATTGAGTGTAAGGTTATACACTTCACAATGTAAATAGCTTGTCTTCAGTGCACAGTGTAATGCCATAGAGTTTTTTTGTGTGTGTCATTTGATGTGATTTTTCTTTGATACCTCAGACAGAGGATGTTTGTTTTAACAGAAGCACTTTATTTAGATTTTTTTTTTTTTAACAAATCCACATCAGTGTTTCTTCCTCTCACTCACTGTTCTCCACCGGAATCATGAATGGCTCAAGTTTTCGGATAGCACCCATGATTTTATTTTTGATCCTTTCAAAGTAAAACTCTCTCTTCCAGTAGCTGATTTGACTCAGCTCGTCAGTTTAAGTCAGTCAATGTGAGTTGTTCTCTTTTGAATGTACTATGAATATTGTTGCAGCAAATGCCATCGGTACTATTTTGTTGCTGTATGAATTTGTTGTTCTTCCTCAGTCCTGATTTCAAATATGTGCAAGTGCGTGTGAAAGTATGTCTGTGTGTGTGTGTGTTGGTCTGGATGCCTCAGTGTTTTGTTTTTTTTAACAGTTGGTGACAAGCTTTGATGTGTTTTCCATTCCTCTGAGCATCACGACAGAGGTGCTCCCTCCTTTTTGCCAACAGGCTGTGAAAATACCGGCTCATTTGTGTTGCTCACCGTATTCTTTGTTGTGTTGATTTGAGCCAAAGACAGATAATGTTTGAATTTCTTCTACCAGCACCCTCCTCCTCCTCCCTTATTTCAAAAGTTGCTACTGTAGACTCCTACTGCCAGAATAGACGAGCTGCTCCTTACTGGGATACGAGTAAGATACTGGAGTGCAGATAAAACAATGCAAATCACTGAGAGAACTACTACAGTCTCCTACAATCCACCACTGTGGGAAACATATGCCATTTTAAATCCGATAGAAATGCCAAGCCTTATTTGAAAGGCCTATGAGCCTTGCTATAACATGCAACAGTCTGTACAATTGTGCCCCATTTGGTCGGCCGTGTAACCCTATCTCGGTTTTTGGCATTGTGATCTCTTCCATAGTGTGAGTGTTTGTTTGGTGAAGAGTGACTGGTCAATGTTGAAATACTTAACTTATTTATGAACGTAGTGTCCTGTAGAGGAAGTTAAGCTCCATATTCTTGCTGTTGGAAAATAATTTAAAAATGTCAGATGTGATTGTACTGCCACTTAGTGGTGCTCTGTTGCTATGTCAGTGTGTTATTCAAGGCGCTCAAAAACAACAACAAAAAAAGCTGTGTGCAAGTGTTTTATTTAAAAAAAAACAATAAACAATAAAATGGTTCAAGCTTACTCCTTGGTTATTAATGTCACTTTGGTAGCATCGTAACACTCTTCATGCTAAAACGCTTCCCTGTAAAGTTAAAAAAAAAAAGTTCAAAAAATGTAATTTATCCTCATTGTTCCCAGCTCTACAATTACTTAAGAATTACTAATGAGGAATAATGCAGACAGAGCCGCTTCACAAACACAGACATTAGGTATATGAGAAGTAACCCATCTGTCTGAGGTTAGCCTTCAATCAGACAAACACGATCCGTTACAACTGTCACAGTCGACAACACCTGGGAAGTCAGAGAGAAAGAGGCGCGGGGAGAAGCAATAAAACTTCTGAAGCATTTCGTACCTCACACTCTTGTGTCCCTGTTAGTGGAGAAATTCCCATTTACAGCAAACCATGAGATTTCAAACCAAAACCTAGCGTAAGGACTTTGGCATAAATCCTTCCCTTGGGGTGGATTTCTTCAGTGCAGAAATCCTCAATGTGCAGACTTCAGACTTTTACCCCTTCAAAGGGTAAATCTTCTTTTCAAGGTCACATGCATGAGATGTCTCTGATTTCCAAGCATCTAAAAGATCAAATGACATCTTATACGAATGAAACACAATTGCTTCTTGCTCAGCCGCAGCAGACAGGTAAGTGAATAGCTTCGCCTCTTACCATTTGATAACAATGTAGGTGGTCATCAGTGTGTTGAAGACAGTGATCTTGATGAGAAGCAGCCTCATAACCATGACGACCACTGTGTTTGTCCACACAGAAACATCTGGAGAGCAAAACCGCACAGTCCATCACACACAACACAGTCTGGAAGACTAACATTGGTCAAGCTTTTGCAAACATGTCAAATGTACCATCAATCCCCTCATATTCAGCAAAGATCTCATTCTCATGATCTGAAATGAGAAAAAAAGGTTTTAAAAACGGTCAACCAGTTTCTCTTTTGCATAAATTCTAGATCTCTGCTGTTCACATTTACGCCCATGCTCAGTTACTGTTACCACCTGATGCAATGCTGTGGCGTTTCCTGATGGCTTTCGAGTGTCGTCGGCGGGTCACGGAGCAGCTGTAGGACGGCCAGTCCCTGGTCGCCACAGTAATAACTGCCACAGCGCTGTGCCCACGATGCTTCCTGTTTACAGCCATACTGTACGGAAAGCTGGACGCGATCCCTTCCGATGGAGACCTCCAGCTGACCTCCAGGCGTCCCCTCCTGAAGTCGCTCACCATACAGACCAGAAGGGTCAGACCCAGCCTCTCCCCCGACAGGTGCACCGGAGGGGCCAGGGATGCCAGCACAAAACCCTCTACCCCACCTATGGGAGGATGGAGAGCAAAAGGAGAGAATGTCAGCAAATAAAAGAAATCATGTATAGTCAAATATAAACATATGAGACTCAAGAAATGAGACACATTGCTTTAAATCAACAAACTGGTGTTGGACAGAGGGACATAGTTTCATGATTTTCAAAACAGCTGTTTTAAATGAAGTCGCTCGTGCATTTCATATTAATTCCAGGCACAACTTTAGATTCGGGAGATTGGAAAAGTCTCATGGATTGGATCTTACCTGTCCAAAAATAGATGATGGGAAGGTAAAACAGACCCCTCGATGGCTCGGCCATACCTGCCTCAGTTAGAGCAGGTTCAGCATGTGTGTGTGTGAGTGTTTGTGTGTGAGTGTTAGTGCGCCTTCTGCATATGCCAGTGTGTAAAATGGGGGCATGCCGTTTGGCTTTGCCAGTAGCGTTGCATTATGGGGGATTGACATGTCTCATTGTTGTGACCTTATACTAACAATGGAACCCCACCACCACCACCCTACATATACACACACCTGCCAACACACACACACACACACACACACACACACATACACACACACACACACACACACACACACACACATAACCCCACACACAGAGGGGGAGAAAGAAAGAGACACTGTACTGTTAACAAATGAGGCTTTATCTGCATTTGTAAAGAGGGACACAGGAGTACAGGACAGTGGTGTGGACCGAGTGGAGAGTCGGTGCGCAGTCACTCCCAACAAGCAGAGAGACACCTGCCTGTGGCTGTTACATCCGAGGTAAGAGACTGATCATATCTGCACACCCAGAACATTAGCCTGCCAAGCTACACCTGGCAGACGCACACATTCGCACACACGCACACGCACACACGCACGCACGCACACACACACGCACACGCACACACACACACACACACACACACACACACACACACACACACACACACACACACACACACACACACACACACACACACACTTGGTCTGTTGTCTCAGCAGTAGGCGGGAGCCCCGAAGAGAAAGTGAAACTGAACAGCAGGCACATGAGGGAAGGATGATGAAGCTAAAAACGGGAGAGGTAAAGCTTTTTATTTGCCATTTGGAAAACAACCGGTGTCTCTTTTAACAACATGGTACAGCCGTGAGATAGCCTAGAAAACGGGTGAACTTGTGGCTTGTCGGCGAGAGCCAATCTTCATCTTATCAGCTCAGAGCAGCAGAGCCAGTGCCTGTGCAGCCTGCTTTGAACCGCAGTCATGCTCCTGCAGCTGTTGTCACCTTACAGTTATAGCTGTGTCCTCAGCTTGTCTGGTCCACATGGAAAATCATGTGCTCAACATGTTGAGTCTCGTTTAAGCAGGACCGCGTTGTGAATGGGACCCAGCTCGGTGTGAATTAACCCCTCACTTCATTACCTTTCAGATTGAATCGAATATGAGTTTATATGAGTCGTTTTATTGATGTAACAACCTTTGAAACCATATCAGTAAACTGCTCTGAGGAAGGCAGGATGACACTTTTAATCAGACTCATGTAGAGGAAGTAATGGTCCCGCAAAAGCAAAAGTCAGGAAGTAATGGAAACCTTCCCCAATGAGACGTGTTTGACGTGTTCCTGACTAGTATGACTCTGTGTCTTCCAGGTTTTGTAGACGAACCAACCACAGAGAGACTTTCGACTAGTTCTTGTTCTGATCTGGATAAATCATCCAGCCTGGTGCACACCACTCTCATCAGGCGGTCCTTTAACACCCCTCATGTTGTGGGGTGTGATCGTGTTCAACACTAGCCGCCAACCTGTCACGCTGTTTTAAGTCAGTGTTTGGACAACATTTCATCCAAAATGGTGCTGGTGAGGCTGCTGGTCCTGTCTCTGTTCCACCTGTCTCTGGCTGAGTCTCAGCCCACCCACAGCTCCCAGCAGGCGCCTGGATCCTCTCGCCCCACAGGAGACCAGTCTCCTCTGGGCTCTGATAACCTGTCCTTCCCGTGGAGCCGTCTGCGCCTGCCAAGGTACTGTCCACACCACTATTTTTAAAACCCGCGAACAGGGAACAGAAAAGGAAATTTGTGGATCTTTTTTCTTTTTCTTTAATCTCAGGTACATCACTCCTCTCCATTACCACCTCCTCCTGCACCCAAACCTCACAACCCTGTTTTTCACCGGCTCCGTGCGTATTGAGATTGACGTCCACAATAATACAAACTGGGTTGTATTGCACAGCAAGGGTCTAGAAATCTCTGCAGCCACCATACTGGACCAGAACCTCACCCATCTGTCCCACCAGGTAGTTCTTAAAAAGAGAGCTCCTGCTTTCCCACTTTCTCTTTGATTATAACCAGAAATGAAACTGGAAATGACTGAATGTATGTTTTACTTCTCGTAGGTTCTTCCCGTTCTTAATAACCCTTCCCATGAGCAGATAGGAATTTTCTCTCCCAGGGTGCTCATCAGTGGTCAGAAGTACTTCCTGTACATTGAGTTTGGGGCTGAACTTGTCGAGGGCTTCTATGGCTTCTATAAAAGCACATACAGAACCAGTGCAGGAGAGACCAGGTCAGACCATATAGATGGCGTCATAGCACGTTTGGTCCAATATCCTACATACCCAGGGAGGTTTCTAAAAACCAAATTTGTGTTTTCAGAGTCTTAGCTTCAACTCACTTTGAGCCTACGAGTGCACGGATGGCGTTCCCCTGTTTTGATGAGCCGAGCTTCAAAGCAAACTTTTCCATTCGGATCAGGAGGAGTCCAGAGCACATTTCACTGTCCAACATGCCTGTGGTGAGTGTTGTGTATAAGCTGGTTAGCATACATGGTTCTGATATATGTGAGACATTGCTACAACGAATTGTTTGTGCATTTCAGGTCAAGACAGACCAACTGGACGACGGCCTCCTCGAGGATCAGTTTTATGCGAGTGTAAAAATGAGCACCTACCTCGTAGCTTTTGTCATCTGTGACTTCAAATCTGTCACGGCGACAACATCCTCTGGGGTGCAGGTGCGGTCTCAACGAGAACAGATGAATTTCTTTATGTCTGGCAGAGGATATTACCTTCTCTGTGATCCGCTTAATTAGTTTTTTGTCATGCACTGCTGTGTACCTGTAGGTGTCTGTCTTCGCTGCCCCTGAGAAGCAGGGCCAAACCAGCTATGCTCTGGAGGTGGCTGTCAAAATGTTGAACTTCTACGAGGAGTATTTCAACATCCACTATCCGTTACCCAAACAAGGTGCCCTGTTCAGTGTTTGTTCAGCTAAATTGCTTCTCTTTTTCATCTTGCCATCTTCCATGTATGCCATCCATTGTAACGTTTTTTGTCATCTGTTTTCAGTCACTATCTTGTTCTGATATGCTGATATGCAGAACGGCATTACATAAATCATTTTTACGTACTCACTGCTATTTTCTGTCCCCGGACTTTGTGCCTTTCCCTCTCTCAGATCTAATCGCCATCCCAGACTTTCAGTCGGGTGCTATGGAGAACTGGGGTCTGACCACCTACAGAGAGACCAGCCTGCTGTTTGATCCCCTCACTTCCTCCATCTCTGATAAGCTCTGGGTTACTATGGTGATTGGCCATGAGCTCGCCCATCAGGTTAGGGCGTAATACTGTCTCTGCACTTGAAAGATGCACAGGATTAAGTGTCGTGCTTGTGATTCTGAACCTGTCCTGCCTGCAGTGGTTCGGTAACTTGGTGACCATGGAGTGGTGGAATGATATTTGGCTGAATGAGGGATTTGCCAGATACATGGAGTACATTTCAGTCGAGGCCACCTACCCCAACCTCAAAGTGGTCCGTGTTTCGCTTAATCCCAGAATTCACTTAGTTGACTAATACGATAATAACCTGAGGGAGAAAACCTGAAAACCTTGTTCTGTGCAAACCCTTACAGGAGGAGTATCTCCTGCACACCTGTTTTGCAGCAGTCGGTCATGATTCGTTGAACTCCTCTCGACCAATCTCAAGCCCAGCGGAGAATCCCACCCAGATCAAACAGATGTTTGACACGGTCTCCTACGACAAGGTATGCTCTCCATGACCTTGCGGTCACATTGTGACACAAATGAGGCTATATAACAGAAAATCTAATCCTCCTCACCTTTACCTCCACAGAATAACCTTTTGCAGCAAATCGATGAAATAAATCTCTTGTCTCTGTCCCACCAGGGTGCGTGTGTCCTGCACATGCTGCGACACTTTCTCACAGATGAGGTGTTCCAGAGTGGGATAGTGCGCTACCTTCGCAAATACAGCTACAGAAATGCACACAACCAGGACCTGTGGGACAGTCTAGCAAATGTACGACCAGAAACTGCTCTGCAACACTGACATTTTCCCTAAGACTTAAATCAAGCATACATTTGTCTTTCTGACTATGCTTTACTACCCTTAAGAAATATCCCACAAATTATGAGTCAGTTTTCTGCTAAACATCCTTTAATGCATAGTGTTGTGTCCCCCCCCCCGGTTTATTCCATTATTCTCAAATCAGTTAATTAAATCAGTGTCGAAAGTAATGTCTCTGTCATTGCCATTTGAAGTGAAGGGATATGCCTGCAAGGCTCTGCAATCCAGTGTCAAAACATTGACAAAATAAACACAGATATGGTGTCTGTTGTGATGGATGGCCGGTGGAAATTTAATTGAATTAATTTGTCAGTCGTGAACGTGGAAAGGTCACCCAGCACTGTAATAGACAGAAGAATAGTAGGATATTGAAATGCGTACAAACAAAACAAGAATCATCCAGTTTTTATGTTGCTTTCCAGACGTGCTCAGAGGAGGACTTCATCTCGGGAAAACACTGTTACAGCAGCAGCCAGGCGACCAAGAACACAGTGAGTAAAGAAGCAAACATCTCAGCTCTGACCTCCAGGGGATCGTTGTCTGACCTTATGTGTGTTTGCGGCTGCCTGCCTTTGTCCCCGACAGTACAAGTTTGCGGGGGAACATCTGGACCTGACAGCCATGATGAACACGTGGACTCTGCAGAAAGGTATTCCTCTGGTGACGGTGACTAGGAAGGGTCCTCGCCTGCTGCTGAGACAGGACCGCTTCCTGAGAACGGTGATGCCCAGTGAGCCCCACTGGGCATCTCTGCAGGAGGGGTGAGCATGCCCACACATTTGGACAGTGCATTTTTTTAACGACTCTTCTGTCACTTCTTGCAGACAGAGCTTTAAAATTCTTTTACATTTCTTTTAAAATCTCTTTATTTGGCTAGTTTCCTGTGGCATATCCCCCTGACATACAAAACAGATGCTTCCGGTACTATCCACAGGCACCTGATGACAACACACACAGGTATTCGGAAAGAAATATGAAGTGAAAACATACATACATAGAAACACTGTACATACAAATATGATGCATACTGCTATTTTTGCTTATCCATTTTGCCAATTTCAATACATTTTGTTGCCATCTGTGTCTCATTTAGACAGCATACATGTGGGAGATGAGGTCAGGTGGGTGAAAGTGAACACCGATATGACAGGATACTATGTGGTCCACTACGACAACGGTGGGTGGGATGAGATGACCAAACTTCTTCTGGAAAACCACACTGCCCTGAGCTACAAAGACAGGACTCAGATGATCCACAACGCATTCCAGCTGGTCACGTAAGCACACCTTTATACCATAGCTGTCTTCTCTATATCTGTGCAACACACGAGCAGCTTTGATAACCCACACTGAAAGAGCTTCTGACCATCGAATTGTTTTTTATATGTGTGTAAAGGGCAGGTTATCTGCCACTCAATAAAGCCTTAGATCTGATCGGCTACCTGCGACTGGAGAAACACACCGTACCCCTCCTCGAAGGTCTGGGATATCTGGAGGTCTTTTACCGGATTATTGAGAAAAGGAACGAGCTTGATCTCACAAAGAAACTGGGGGTAAATAAATTACTTAGTATACTCTTTGTGGGAATGCCAGAGAGCTGCACCTGGAGCTCATGTGAGATGCCATTCCTCTGTCTTTTTTTTTTGGCTCAGACGTACATCCTGTGGTTTTTCCGTGCGGTCATCGACCAGCAGACGTGGAGCGACATGGGCTCAATCTCTGAGCGACGGCTCAGGTCAGAGATCCTGTCGCTGGCTTGCCACCTGGACGACCCTCCCTGTCTGGAGCGGGCGCGTCGGAGCTTCAAAGACTGGCTCGAGTCCAATGGCACCCTCAAGTATGTCTGTTCAATCATATTTGAGCGCTCGCTATCATCTGTAGGAGAGGACTACTACTGATATGATCCGTTTAAAACTGCAATAACCCTGTCTGTGTGATCTGATATTTCATCATGTACTAATATGCAGGTCTGTGCCTGTGTTTCTGCTAGTTTGCCGACTGATGTGGCAGAGACGGTGTACGCCGTTGGAGCTCAGGATGACCAGAGCTGGGCCTCACTCTTACACACATACAACACTTCGCTCTCTGCTGCACTGAAAGTCAAAATACTGTTTGCTCTGACCTGCACCAGGGATACAGACAAGCTACAAAGGTACATTTTCTCCTGACATTTTTCACACAGTGAATGCTGCCACCAAGTGGTAAGCTTAAGGTGTTGTATCGCAGCGATGCTGCCAAAAGGGATGCTGTATCTCTGCTCTATCTCTGACGAACTGAACCGGTTATTGTGTGTGTGTCCACTGCAGGCTGCTGGAGTTGGGTCTGGAGGGGAAGGTGATCCGGTCGCAGGACTTGTCCACTCTCATCCTGATGGTGGCCAGGAACCCACGGGGACATCATCTCGCCTGGGACTTTGTCAAAAAGAACTGGGACACATTGGTTCAAAAGTTAGTGCAACATCACAGACACGCTATAAATGATCACATGCTATGAGTCCAAGAATGCCTTAAAATGCACTTTTATCACGTTGTACACTGCATGTACTGTCACTCATTAACAACCGTAAGTACCTATAAGTTGTGTGCACACCAGAAAAACCTGCCTTTAGTGACTTCAGTGACATCAGCCAGTAACGAAACACAGCAGGTTTTTGATGATAATTTTTGATGATGCTGCTAATTAAACTGCAGGCAACACAATGGGGGGTTGATTCCACAGCCGCGTGAGCCTCACGTAACAGTGTGATATTTGCCTGTAATAATCCTCTTTGTTGTTTGTTTTCTCTGCAGGTTCCAGTTGGGCTCGTTCTGCATTAGAAACATCCTCATTGGTACCACAGGCCAGTTTTCATCTCCAGAAGATCTTACAGATGTAAATACAGTCTTATATTTTCTACTAATTCATGTTATATACGTTGTTTTGATATGCAGCGTGTTATCTGCTTATCTGCTATCATTACTGATAGTGATAATTACAAGTGACAGAATCACTATGAAATGGCTGGCATACCTCAACAATATACCTACAACATACCTTTCTGCCTGCATTAACAGTCTGTGCACAACTTGCTGCATAATACAACTGTGTTTAACTGAGAGAGATAATGTCTGACTTTTCGAGTTAACGGATGCTCTTGTGACCCCTAGGTGAAGCTGTTCTTTGAGTCTATCAAAGAGCAGGCGTCTCAGCTGAGAGCAGCTCAGGTTGCCCTGGACAACATGCAGAAAAATGTCCGCTGGTTCCAGAGGAATCTGGAGCCTCTGAGGAAGTGGCTTAATGAGCAAATGAAGTGAAAGACCACAGAAAGTCAACTGGTGTGTGATAGATGCCGCAGAGGGGACGGTTGAAGTATTTTTCAGTTTCAATTTCAGTTTTTCAATTCTTGAAAAATTGGATGCGAGTGAAATCACTGGCAAGCTGACAATTATATATATATGTACAAAAAACATTTTGTAAATTTTCTGGGGATTTCTTTTTCTTAGACAAAAAACAAACAATGAAATGTAATTGGTAGAGCTATAGAGGCTGAGCAGTAGCTGTGTGAGACGGGAGTGGTGTGCGTTAACGTGTTTGTGTTCATGGTTGTGTGTGAGAGAGAGCAAGCGAGAGTGAGCGATACACTCCAATGCTGTGTAAATGGATTTCTAAATAGATCATTAAAGGGTCCACTGGGCCAAACGACATCTTTGTACCTGTTGTGTGGGCTGAAACATGTCATTGTGTCACGGTAAGGCAGACAGACACAGACAGATAGATAGATAGATAGATAGATAGATAGATAGATAGATAGATAGATAGATAGATAGATAGATAGATAGATAGATAGATAGATAGATAGATAGATAGATAGATAGATAGATAGATAGATAGATAGATAGATAGATAGATAGATAGACAGACAGACAGACAGACAGATAGATTCCTTTGGGAGGTTCCATTTTTCAGGTTCCTGGTTACAATATATATCATATCATATAATATATTATTATGTATAACATATATATAACTATAAATCAGAAAAACAAATGTTCAGCAGAGAGATATGATAAAATATCCACATGGATGAGCGTAAATACAAAATACAAAGGATTTATATGTACCAGTACAAAAAAGTTTTAGGTTTTGTGAAAGCAGTAGTGTGCAAAATGTACTAAGACTGCAGCAGTTGTACCAGTAAATAAAGATAAAGAATAGTTCCGCTTAATTAGTCCCTAGGTGGGTAAGTAAATGATAATTACTTACTATGAACTTAATTTACTAGAATTCGATAGAGACTATTTGAATGAAATACACCTATACAGTTTTTGGTACTGATTTGAACTAATTTGTTTAAGTAAAACTTACACCGGCTGAGGCTGCGTGTAGGAGTTGAGGTTCACCAGAGACACCCAGGTTGACCCGTGTGGGCTGAACGTAAACGCAAGGCCTCACAAGTATAGTAATATGCAGGTCTCCGGTGGCCCCGCCCCCTCGGACCTTCCGTCCAATAGGATGCGCGCAGTGTATTTTGACGGCAGGCTGTCAACAACTGGTCGAGGGAGGAAGTGGGACGTCGGACGCGGCTGTCTTCCCTCTACTGTACCGACATTCTTAGTGTAAACATTTGTTTACAAACGCGCAGCGTTAGGCGACGGCTGCCCCCACCCCTCCGACCACACGGTCCCGCGCTATCCCTGTGGCGTGCAGCAGCACTAGGATGGGGGATAAAGTTGAGCGGAGGAGCTAACTGAGCCTCGGGTATCTGGATGTCTCCGTCAGTCACAGTGGACAGAAGTTGGCTGGTTCCGAGCTAGCAGCAGCAGCAGCAGCAGCGGCTACGCAGCTAACGTCGATCCACACGCCGACCGGCTGCCGGTGGGAGGAAGAAGACAAAACAAAACAGAAACAACAACAACACGCCTCTGGGAGATAGCGCCGTCGGTTGGGAAGCTGCTCGGAGATAGCTCGCCATGGATCCGTTTGACAGCAACAGCGCAGGTAAGGGGGTGAGGAGCAGCAGGCCGGCTAGGAACTAACGGGACGTTAGCGGCAGGCTCCCGGGGAGTGACATTCAGCCGAGGACACACATGTGTGCCTGGCTCAGACTCACAAAGGAGGGCTGTCTGGAGGTCTCTCACACACGACTCGCTGCCGCTTTTGTTCAGGGAGACAACCTCGCCGATCGGCAGTGCTGCTGTGACATAAGAAAGAAAAGGATAAACAGAATAAACTCTTGGCTGTGTCCGGGCTCCACATAGTGAGTGTCAGTGTTCAGGGCTCAAGTTGTGTGTGCAAACACAGCAGCTCTGTAAGGCTGTGGGTATGATAACACTTGTGTTTTGTCTCGGTGTGGAGAGCTGATAAGTCAAGCTGAGCTTAGCCCTGGCAGTTCACAACCTCTGCCAGGATCCAAGGGTGACTTGGGCTTTTTGTTCTTCTCACTAATGCAGCAGATAGACACACTATTTAAGTCTCAATAAAAGAAAAAAAGCTGATGTTAGTAGCCTCAACTATGAGGAAGCAAATCACCTAAATCGGAGGACTTCCCATTTGCTTTGCTTGTGACTAAGTGATTTTCTACTTAAACCTCAAAATAACACCTAAATAGCTCTCTTTAGTGCAACTTCTTTTTGCCTTGTTTGTATTGAAAGATGCCTGATCGTGGCAATGACTATATCTCTCTGAGATGGATAGATATAAACAAAGATGGAAAGACAAGAGGCTGCTATACAGCTATATTATCATGACTAATAAGACAGTGGGCTGATTATGTTAGCAGTAATTACAAATAATGAAGTCCAGATGATCACTATCGCATACATCACATCTGCATCTGTCATCTGTGGTTACACTGAGGCACAGTAACTCACCATGATATCACAACAACATCCCACAGCTGTTAGAAATGGTTCTGCAAATCCTGCATATTCATGTCTGGGGTCTTAGACCGGGTCTTATTAATACCATTCACCCCTCTGCAAATTGCACATTACTCACTACTTATCTGTTAGCCTATTAATAGACTTTCATGGCAGAGCAGTGTGGTCCTGACAGAGACACAGTGTCAGGAGCGTAAACACTGGACAGAGCACATACTGTAAGGCACGACAGTCACTTCATGCATTTCTGGATCCTTGTCTTCCTTGTTCCCTGTTAGAGCTGACCTTTGTTTTTAGTCTTGTTTCTGTATGACTGCTGTGTATTCAGTAGGTGTTTTCCACCTCTGGCCTTTCCACTTAAGTCCGTCCCCAACCGAGACTGACTGAGATTGTCTTCTCCCTGTAAAAAAACATGACCAGGTCAAATGGGAAACCACCACTGCATAGAGTTTTACTACTTTCGTTATTGAATTAGGCGGTCGAACATGCATTCGATTGTTTCAGGGATAACTGCAACAGTCCGGCAGGCAATATGTCACGTGCACTCTGGCGTAAATCTTGTCAGGATGCGAGCAGCACAAGTCAGTTTGTTGAAACCCAGCCTTACGTAAACCGCAGTGGCATGTGACAGGAGCGGGTCATGAATTGATTGAATTTGCTTTTCCCAGTTTAAGGGGAACTCAGTCTGCCGGTGGTTCGCCGTTGCAGTGGAGTGAACCAAGTGAGAGGGAAATAAGGTTTCTGTCTGCCAGATTTCATCACAGCGACGCTCTAAAGTGGCTGTTTCACCAACCCGATGAGCCGCCTCTATGTAGGTCAGAGCACCAGGAAATGCTACAGGAGGTTTACTGGCACCATACTGTAGAATCTGCATATTTAGAGATAGTATCAGTCCTTTCTTTTACCACATGCTATATGCTCACACAATAGTGTGCATTTTTGTCAACGTACAGAGCATGTACATTTTGTTCTCTCTCTCTCTCTCGTCTCTCTCATTCCCCCACTGATCTCTGTTCCTCTTTGTTCCAGAGCGGGCCAACTTACCGAGGAACATGATCGAGAATAGCATGTTCGAGGAAGAGCCCGACGTCGTGGATTTGGCCAAAGACTCCGCCGCTTTCCCGGTACGCTCGTGCTGCGACGCTGCGTTTCAGGGACTCGCCTGGCCCGCTGGTTTGCATAAATCAGGGCGAATATTTGCATTACCCAGAACCATGCTCACGAGAGCTTTCATCTTGAAGTCTGATAACACGTACAGCGCAGTTAAATTAGGGTCGGCTCATTAGAGCATGGCAGATATCTGGATGCTTTGAATTCAGTAGATCTTTCAAGGGGTTTTGTGTGCGAGTTAAGTGTGCCGCCAACATTGTCGGTGTTAGAAACTTTTAGCTCAGGAAAGGGTTAACAGTGTCAAACTGCCTCTCTGACCCAATTTTCCCCATCAGCGTCTTTTGGTTCAGAAATTCTCCGAAATGAAGGCTCAAGTTTGTTCCCCAATCCCAGTCACCTCTGTCGTCTCCCACTCTGAGTCACAGCAAGCTCTGTCCCAGTTTTCACTCCCCCCTTGCATCCCTCATGCATTGATTTGTGTTGTTGTTTTGCATCGTCTTTCACCTCAATTACAAATGGTTTTGATTTATCTGTTCCCCGCTCCGTGCTGAGAGACACTTCTCTGTCCCTGTCTATTCCCTTATTATCATCTCTGCCCTGATCCTCTCCCTGCCTCCACATGAAACTCCTCTCCCTGCTTCTTAACTCAATCCACTTCTCAAAGCTTTTTTTTTGGTGGGGGGGAAACACTGTAACTGTCTTTTTTTTTCTCCCTCTAGACATTTCCTGCTCTTGACCCAGATGAGGTGTCGTACGAGCCGCGTAGCTCCAGGCTGCTCGTGCGAGGCCTGGGAGAAAACGACATGGACGAGGATGAGGAGGACTGTGAGTCTTCGGCGCGCCTGCTGGGCATGTCCTTCATGAACCGCAGCTCCGCTCACAGATCCGGCTCCTCCCCTTACAGCCGGCAGGCTCCACCCAGGTGTGTTAGCAGAAAATATCACTCTGATTTGGTCTTCTATCACCTAAATTATGTAATTAATCACCGTCTCATGCTGTATTTTCTAGTATGGAGTGATACTTAAAGTCACGGGATCGTACAGTAGCACTTATGAATGCAGAATTACACAGTACTGTAATTCAGCGCTGTGGACTACATGAATCTATTGCTTCTTTGACTCTATATTTGACGGAAAGCGCAACAGATCACTTTGCTGGGGTTGCATTTAGACTTGCCGCATTTCCTGAAACTGGTGCTTAGCAGTCTTATCTGAAACGCTGTGGGTAGTGCTGCTCAGTTTAGAAACGGAGTCATGCACAGAGGCACAACTCTCGTTACGCACTGATCTGATCACGGCAATAGAGCGTTCATTGACCCTCACCTCCCAGAGGTTTAGATCACTACAACTACTCCTTTATTTCACAAAGCCCACGTGAGATCAAAGCACAAAAGTCATTTGCAGTGACAGTGCTGTTGAGGAATTCCTCTCACTTGATGCCCGAATCACACGTGGTACTGTTTGTCTGACGTCTGTCTCACAGCGCCACCGTGTGCCACCATCTTGAAATAGACACTGATGTTCACATCTAGAAGGCGTAACGTTGAGCGGTTGTTGCTTTCAGGTCGTGCTCTCGGCCCTCAGCCCGTACCATGGTGGTTTGTGTGTTATTCCTGGTGATCGTGGCCTCTATGACCATGGTCCTTTACTTCTTGCCTGGATGCACCTTTACCAAGGTAAGACAGTGTGGTAGCAAAGAGAAGTCACACCAGTATGTTTGTGTGTGGCACACCAAACTCACACACATAGACACACATCCAAATGGTCAGGCTTCCTGGAACTCACACATTGTGTGCCAGATATGAGCCAGATCTGAACATCTGTGCCAGATTTGACTATTTCACATTGACAAGATAACATGTTTTCACCTTTTCTCGAGACATTGTGCAGTGTGTCTCTATATCAGTTGACCTCACCATTTGCCTCCTATCTCACTGTTCTCCCTTCATCCTTTACCTTGATATACCATGATATACTTAACAGTTTTCCACCACAGTAAACATTGACCAGTTCTATTCACTCAGTGTCTGTGATCGTGGCTGTTCCATTATCTCTGCATGTGTATCACATCTTGTCTCTTGTCGGTTTCTCTGCGTGGCTCACCTGGACCCTGCCGCCCCCCCTGCAGACGGGTTGTCGTAAGGCCAACAGCTCCGCTCCCTTGGAGCCGGTCTACCCCACGTCCTCGTCTGGGGAGATGTTTCCATGGTCGCAGTACCAGCTGCCGCGCAGCGTGCGTCCCCTCAGCTACGAGCTCGCGCTGAACCCCGACCTGGACGGGATGCTCTTCACGGGCAGCGCCGTCATCACTATGCTGGTGTGTCACAGCACCAACCGCATCGTCCTGCACGCCGCCAACCTCAACATCACCAAAGCTACATTTAAGGTGGGATTATGGTGCGCTGATGAGGCCGTGAGACACCCGTCATTATATGACGTGTGAAACCTTCCTGGTTAGAGGCACAGGATTACATAGAAATATCTTATTTTCCTCAAGAACAACATCATTGTCTAGTCTTGTCTTTCTCTATGTCTGGGTTGTCGGCCGGTTTTTGACCAACGGCTTTTCTCTTAAAGCTGGGTGATAAGCCTGCCACTGATGTGACCGTGCTGGAGTACACTCCCAACCAGCAGATTGCTGTGAAGTTCTCCGAGGACCTGAAGGCAGGCCAGCACTGCGTCCTGACCCTGGATTACTCCACCGCCCTCTCCCACACCTACGATGGTTTCTACAACAGCTCCTACACCGCCCAAGATGGGAAGAAAAGGTACGCGGGGCTAAATGGCCCGAGGTTCACGGACCGCATCTCACAACAGCTCGAACAGGCGTTGACAAGTGTCAAGTTTGTCTTCGCAAAACATTCAGACTGCACTGTTGTGGCGGTTTTAATGATTTCGCCTTGCTCTTTATTTTGTTTGTTTACTTTGTGGCTCATGATGACGTTTGTTACTCTGCTGTCCGCAGAGTCTTAGCTGCGACCCAGTTTGAGCCGCTCTCAGCGAGGAAGGCCTTCCCTTGCTTCGATGAGCCGTCTTTCAAAGCCACCTTCCTGATAAAAATCAGCAGGAAGCCAGACTACATGACTCTCTCCAACATGCCTCAGGTATTGCAACATTCTATGCCTCCTCATTTTAACACCACTGTAAACTGCTTCACCACTGCACACTAAGTGACGACATAAATTCGACATTTTCCAGCCATCTGGCGAATGTTTATCAAGGTGTTGATCAAACAGCAGGGTCTTTACACAGACCTGCCCTGGGCTTAGAGCACAGAGCCATTCCCTGGTATCTAGGCTGATCGGACGGCACGGTGCCACAGATGTCACGCGATTGTAAGGAACCCGCAGCTGGCAAGCTGACGTTACACAACGTTTTGTTATGTCACATGTGTGATGTGAAACATGTGACTCATACCTGTTTGCGCTCTCAAACTCTCGGCGTGGGCACAGCCGCGCTCGCTCGCACTCATGCGTTTCACAGCTGTCAGTTAACCATCTCTCGTCTGACCGGGATTTACTCCGGGGCATGCTGCAGGCGATGGCTGTTAGTGACCTCGTGCTCCGCATTTCAGGCCAAAACCACAACCCTTCCCAGCGGCCTCAGCCAGGATGAGTTTGAGATGACCAGTGTGAACATGAGCACATACCTGGTGGCCTTCATCGTGGCTAACTTCACCCCAATCAGCCAAAACGTCTCAAAGACTGTGGTGGGTATCTCTCTCTCCTAGCGCTGGCTCTGTATACAGTGGATTTGTCTGTCCAGTTGTTTATTCCTGTCTGTGCCTTTGTGTTTCAGGTGTCCGTGTACTCTGTGCCAGAGAAGAAAGAACACACCGGCTATGCTCTGGAAACAGCCTCAAAGCTACTGGACTTCTACAATAACTTCTTTGAAATCGATTATCCCCTGAAAAAACTAGGTGACTATGCACACGCCCTGACATATAATCACAGCCACATCTTTTTGCTGTCCTCTCTTTACACACGGTGGTATGCTTCCTCTCTCTCCTTTGCCAGACCTGGTGGCCATCCCGGACTTCCTGGCCGGGGCCATGGAGAACTGGGGTCTCATCACCTTCAGAGAGACGAGCCTGCTGGTGGGCAAAGACTCGTCTCTGCTGGAGAAACAAGTGGTCGCCTCGGTCATAGCGCATGAGCTCGCCCACCAGGTACTCATCCTGTCCTTTCGTGTTCGCGAAGGCAGTGTGGACTGTAACAGTCATTGCTTAATCTTCTCATGCTGTGTCCCAGTGGTTTGGAAACCTGGTCACCATGAGCTGGTGGAACGACCTGTGGCTCAACGAGGGATTCGCCACCTACATGCAGTACACGTCACTGCAGACCGTGTTACCTCAGCTGGACATAGTGAGTTTACACCTCCCCCTTGTGAATTACTCCCAGACATCCCGGGGCCCTTTGCTGTGCGGTTTTGGAGAACGACTTGTGCTTGTCTGCAGGGTAATCTGTTCCTGGCAGTGCGCTTCAGAGCGCTGGACAAGGATGTGTTGAACTCCTCGCATGCTGTGTCCACAGAAGTCAATACGCCAGAGCAGGTGGAGGAGATGTTTGACTCCGTCTCATATGAAAAGGTATGCCATTTTGCCAAGTGTTTGGATAAGGCTTTTTTTTCTTAATGAGAAAAGATGCAGTGTTTATTTATTCACATCTAGCCTCCTCTGGAAAAAAAAAAAAGTAAACCTCGCTCCATCAGTTTCATATCACTACAGTCCCATATCTGGGAGTTGGTGCCAAGTGGCTCACTGCACTGTTGACTAATCACTGGATTTTAGAAAAATTCCAGTCTGGTTTCCATCAGAAGCTTTTCAGAAACTGCTCCTCTCAGAGTCTCAAATGACATAACGACAACCTCAGACGTGGGTGCGTGCCATGTCCTGGTGCTGTGGCCGGTGTCTCTGCGAGTGCCCTGCACTGGCTCTCCTCCTGTCTCTCAGATAGGTCCCGTCCCCCTATATTTTTTGCTCTATGCTACATGCTCCCATTAGCTCCCATCATTAGCACATTCAGAGATGTGTCCTGTGACCGATGAAATGACAGATCTCCTTTAAACCATTGATCATTGATCACAATGAATGATCGGATGTCTAATCCTACATATTAGTACAGACAAGACGCATATTGTAGCCCCCGCAGGTTGCTCAGAGTATTGGGTCCATGTCCTCAGCTGCACAGGCTCAGTTAAGAAATCCTGGCGGTGCTTTCAGTCAGAGCCGGCGCTTTAATAAACACATTAAATCACTGACACAGACACATTCTCACAGCTAAGAGACGCTGCCAAGCTCATGTCTGTTGTCTAAAACCGAGCTGGAGACGATTATCCATGCTTTTGTCTCCTCGCTGGATTACTGTAATTCTCTTTTCACGTGTCCGATCAAAGCAACCCTGAAACTTCTGCAAATGTTCCAGAATGCTGCAGCCCAAATCACACCCATCTCACACTCTTCAGTCTGGCTTCCAGTTTAGTTCAGGAGCCATGTTCAAGGCCTCACTACCACCACATAGATCCCTCTATGACCAGGTACCTGAGTGCATTTATGACCTACTCCACCACCAGCATGGCTCTTAGGAGCTCGGGCCAGAGCCTGCTAGTTGTCCCCTACTCTAGGCTAAAAACAAAAGGTGACCTTACCTTTGCCTTTATGGCTCAATTCCTCTGCATCCCTCTTAGATTGAGGTGAACAGGTGAAGACATGTCAGTTAAAACTTGCTTTTAACTCACTCTGAAGACGATGAGAGCCTCCTTCTTAGGAGTGTAGCAGTATGAGCTCTGTGTTTCTATTCCAGGTTTTCTGTGTTTCTCTGTTTTATTGATCGTCTGTTGTGGAGCACTTGACTGCTGCTGTGAAATAAATGGTCACGGCCTCACGCGATCTGTGCCTCTGTCGTCCAGGGTGCATCCATCCTCCTGATGCTGAACGCCTCCCTGCCAGGCGACCAGCAGTTCAGGAAGGGCATCATCGAGTACCTGAAGCAATTCAGTGGCGTAAACACGGACACTGACGACCTGTGGAACAGCCTCACACAGGTGTGTGTGTGTGTGTGTGTGTGTGTGTGCTTTTGTTTTCTGGTGCTATTTGACAACTCAACACTCCATCACTTTGGCCACATTCAGTGCTGGGCTGTCTGTAGCCTGCCAACCAGTGGACTGTAATATTCTCTCCCTGATGTTTGATGACGGCCGGTGAATGGGATAATGATGGTCCAAAGGGCTTGAATCCCTCGTCGCCCTCAATTTACCATCACTCAGCCACCTCATTACTTTGCCCCGCTCCTCCTCCTCCTGTTTGTGCTTCACTTCATGCCCGCTCAGTCCCTCACGGGTCATCTGGCGGTTTGCCACATTGGCACCGGTTTCTAAAGTCTGTCGGTGCTAGAAAGGTAACTAAAGGGCAACAAAAGGGGAGCGGATTTTGATGATATCAAAGAGAAAGAGTAGCTGCAGAGTCTCAAAGCCCTCCCGCAGGTGACTCCATGAATGCACCAGGTTGTACAGACTCTACTGCCTCCCTCTCCTCAGGTTGACGTCTCCACGCAGCACCAGAACGTGTCGGAGATGATGAGCTCGTGGACGTCCCAGAAAGGCTTCCCGTTGGTCACCGTGAGCCGCCAGGGTGACCAGGTGACCCTCACGCAGGAGCACTTCCTGCTCTCTACCGACAATGCCACACGAGCCTCCAGGTAGGCCCCAGCACAGCACACACACGGACCTGAGACACACACACACACACACACACACACAGACTGCAGCCCTCACTGTGTGCGCTCTCCCTGCAGCCTGTGGAACATCCCTGTGACGTACGTGAACGACAGCTGCAGCCTGGCCCCCGAGTGCAGGCAGGTGTTCACTCTGAAGAACAAGTCAGGTAAACACCCGAGTCCGAAGCCTGTAACGCACAGTCCCCGGCCGCTCTGAAACGCCGTCAGACTGTAAACGTTTTGCCCGTGTGTGTTGCCTGGGTTTTCAGGGACGTTCAAGTTGCCGGAAAGCGTGAAGTGGCTGAAGCTGAACTACAGAAACACAGGTTTCTACATCGTCCACTACGGAGAGGAGGGCTGGAACGCTCTGCAAGACGCTCTGTCCGACAACATCCACGTCCTGTCACACGAGGACCGGGCCTCTCTCATACACAACATCTTTGCACTCTCCAGGTGCGGAAATCCCCACGGTCATGCCGAAGTAGAGGTGCGTCTCGCAGCTCCTGTGTCTGGTCTTTACAATGCTTCCCTTCTCTCTCTCTCCCCTGTTCGGCCCACAGGCTGGGCCGTGTGTCCTTCCACCAGGTGCTCAACCTCCTGAGCTACTTGCCCAAAGAGACGGCGACGCCTCCTGTGACCGAGGCCCTGCTGCAGCTCAACAACATCAACAGACTCCTCGACAAACGACAGGAGCACAATCTCGTTGGCCGCATGAAAGTACTGAGCCACGCATGCACGCCACCTTACGCTAATGAAGTGAAACACATGACACTGCATGTTGAGCAGTTACATCCATGTCATCTATCTGGTGTTGAAAAGATGAAATTTTAACACATGCTTTTCCTATCATCAGAAAATACTTAATATAATTAATGTTAAAGCACAAAAGCACATTTTCAGCTGTGATGCTGCCTTGATCTGAACATTATTGAGATCATTTGCAGACTCATAATTTCCTTTTTTCCTCCCCTCTCTTTGCACACAACAGAGCTATATCCTGCATCAGTTCGGTTCTCTGATGGCCAATCAGACGTGGGACGAGGAGGAGAGTGTTTCCAAACAGGAGCTGCGCTCGGCCCTGCTGGAGACGGCGTGCAGCCTGAATGAACCAAAGTGTGTTCAGCGAGCCAAAGCCCTGTTCAAAGAGCACGTGGAGTCCAACGGGACCACGCGGTATGTTAAAGCGCAGCACATGAGGAGCCTTGAGTGGTCTTTGTGGGTCGCTGTCACCCGATTTGACATTTTGAATAGTTGTTGATGTTATGGTTTGTATTCATGGCCCGAAACTGTGTTTCTTCAGGATCCCAGGAGATCTGCAGCAGGTTGTTTTCAACGTGGCCGCTCAGTCCCACGAGGACTGGTCGTCTTTGGTCGACCTGTACTCTCGCGCCACCTATGATGCGGAGAAGCGGAAGATGCTGCGGGGCCTGGCGTCCACTCAGGACGTTCGCAGCATAATATGGTGCGTGTTTGTGTCCTGTAGCTTTACACTCGGAGTCAGCATGCAGTAAGTCACTAGACAAGTCGATATACGGATGAATCGGTACGAGAATCTCAGTGGAGGCAACACTGAACCCTCCTGTGCAAGCAAAATGAATCACATACATAGAAGTCTGGCTTATTTTGCTCAGCCCATGCAGAAAGTGTTTTCGCGACCACAAATTGTTTTTTCGTCCGTAACATTTGAAATTTCTGAAAACAAGCTTGCAATAGAGGGGCCTGATGAACAACAGTTGAGCGCTCTGTCACGGTCTCTCTAGGATTCTGAAGGAAGGTCTGTCGGGGGACGTGGTCCAGACCCAGGAGCTGCCTCTGGTCATCAACACTGTGTGTAACGGCTTCGCCGGCTACCTGTTTGCCTGGGATTTCATTCAGGAGAACTGGGACCGCCTCATAGAGAAGTACGCGGTTCCTCTCAGCTTCATGTCCGCACATCATTGTCAGGCTATCCCTACGTAGAAATTAGGGGATGACTCACTTTATGTGTGTTGACGTCTGCAGGTTCCCTGTGGGCTCCTTCGCCATCCAGACAATCATTAAGTCTGCCACCTCCCAGTTCTCCACAAAGGCACATCTCAATCAAGTGAGCTCCCTTTACACGTTCATGCTGCGTAGATCACTCAGCTCCAGGTGTCCTGGAGCCGACGTCACGTCTTCCATTGTGTGCTGCAGGTGCAGAGCTTCTTCTCCGGGCTGAAGGAGCGCGGCTCCCAGATGAGGAGCGTCCAGGAGGCTTTGGAAACCATCAGGCTGAACCAGCGCTGGGTGGACCAGAACCTGTCGGCGCTCCAGAAGTATCTCTAACGTGTACGCTCCATCCCATCTCCGCCCCGGGCCACAGGCGGCCGGGGCAGCACGCCGTCAGGACAACAGCAGCGTTTGCACTATTGTAGGACCGTGTCTCTTAGCTCCCTCTATCCAGGCCAGAGCACTCATCGAAAGCCGCGGGTCTGTGCTCTACCTGCATAGACGAGGCGTTGGATGTGCAGAGACAGGTCCCCGTGGGTTGTATTTTGCTAGCTCAGGGTGGCTCTGATTGTGTGTCGGACTCTTGTCGGACGCAAACACACACACACACACACACTCCTCACACTTAATGCTGTCGACCAAACCTACTCCTCTGCAGCTCTCATCCAAACGTCATGCCTGAGCAGACAATCACGCTTCACCTACACTCCCTCTCGCTCGGCCTGTTGTCGGGCCGTTAACTGTTGTCGAGTCGTGTAATGGCCGCTCCGAGACGAGCGGGTACGGATAACGTCTGCGTCTGTGTGTGTACTGTCAGTCGGTCGTGGACCTCGGTTTCTTCAGATGCAGCTGTTAGACGCTGTGATTGGACGGTGGGATTATTGGCACTCCAGACGTGGAATAAATCTCAGAATTAGCCTGTTATCGCCAAGTTATAGAATCTGTGTGTAAACAAAAAGCCGTCTGAGCTCCAGTCACTCATGCAACCCGAAGCATTTACTCTATTAGTCATGGTGTGGCTGAAGGAGAGGTGCAGACTGATCGATAGCTTCAAATACCAAACTTGCGTAGGCATGGATTGAATGTACTGAAGACCCTTCCCACTGTGTCCAGCAGGGGGCGTGCTGCGCAGCAGTGCAGGTCTCAATCAACCAACGTGTCTTAGGGGAGAGCAGGCAGGGCACATCGGAGCCAAACGTTCATTTCCTCCCTCCCTCCTCCTCTCTCCGCCAGTCATGACCCCGGTTTAGCTCTGATCAACACGTTTTATTTGGATCGCTTTTTGTCTGCGGACTCTTAACTCTGTGTGTGCTTGTAAACAACTTGTAATTATACTGTAAATACGCTCGGCCCCGCTGCGTTTTAAAACCCTTTCAACCCTGTAAGGTTGCTTTGTGTTCTGTATATAGTGTGTAAAGAGCAGATGTAAGCATAGAGGTTCACAGGCCTTGGTCAAATACTTTTACTGTATCTCTTGATTTTTGACAACCCCAGGGAGGTCACTTGCTGATGAATGTTTGTGTTTTAAGGGCTAATGTGCATAGTGAGGAAACGCGCCGTAGACTCCAATATTGGGCACGACTAATTTGTCCAGTCGCTCGTCAGCCAAACACAGACACAGAAAGCGAAACGTCACACCAAGGTTAACCAGCTGTTATTCTGAGAAGGAAGAGTGGCAAAGCTATTTATTGAGAGTTGTTTAGACGTGACTTTTGTTCAACGTTTTCTTTTTAAGGCAGTTGAGGTACTCAGTCACCCACTTCTGTGACATTCAGGGTCAGTGGGTCAGTGGGCTGCACAATTAAGCATTTCTATGTTACAGAGACCGGAGTGCATAGAGCTGCACAGTCCAGACATAGTATTGAAAACTGTGCCAGCCTTCACTTTTCAGAGTCTTTTTTTTTTAATGGCGACATTCACAGTATTCCCTCCAGTCCGGCACAGTTTCACAGACAAAGGTGTGAAACATCATTATGTTTGTGTTCATAAGCTGTGGCTGTCTGCCATGGTTCGATTGTGAGAAAGTGCTTTCAGTCAGTAACACCTTTTTCCCTGCTGCTAGCAATCAGACTAATGAATGGTCTTCACAGAAGCTCTGGGAATTAGGTTTTACACCACATATTAGTCAGAAATCATGAAGACGTGTGCGAGGTCCGTTGCAATAAGCTTTCACATGCTTACGTCAGGTACGAGGTCCAGTCGGTGTCAGCGTAGCCGAGCTAACGAGGCGGTAGAGGTGTTGAAGTACCACACGGGTGCAGGTGTCCGATTGTCTTTGTTTTTGCACTGGGAAGAAATGCTGCAGATGCTTTTGAAACTGTGTTGCTCTCCATGTGAATATAATATAAATAAAAGTGGTTTTCTGAGGATGTTGGCTTCGCTTTTTTTCTTCAGCCCCCCCTCCCATCGACTTTACCTCCATTACTTACAATGAAACTGCTAATAAAATTTTCAAAAAGTGATCCAATCAAGCTCGATTCAAATTATGTAGTAACGATTTGGCAAACAGTAGACATTATTGCTGCTCAGTACTCCTCCATCCAAGCTAAATGTAATGGCAGTGATATTTGGTGTGAAGTCTACATACCTGTATCAAATTACATAATCTTACTGAAAGTTAGAAATCTGAGCACAGCCAATAGCTCTTCATCAAACCCCACGTTTGAGAACAGAAGTATTTAACATTGATTGCTGCCGGCGCAAATTGTATTTTGCCTGGTAAGTCTTGAACTCCCAACTCCTGGGAGGACGAGGTGAGCTCTCAACACAGTGTGGGCGGTTTATGCGATAGACATCATTCCCCCAGACTCTGCTCAGTTGCACCAGCAGAGGTCTATCTAGCTCTTCTGCAGACGTGCACAGTGGCCCTCGGTCTTGTTGCAGAGGTTGAAAATACTTGCTTTTCGTCAGGGAGTGACTTCTGAAGAAAAGGCAGATTGTGTTGAATGACGGACTCACATGTGATGTGCGTAATCATGTGGCAATTAAGCAAATCTAAACCTGTTACAGCACATATTCTGCACAAGAGAATAGATCTGGTAATTCTGGAAAGGATTTTGCGAGCATTGAGCATTTTGATTCAGGTCGCTGCGGCAAACTAAGCTGCACATATCTTGTATGTGTTTTAGAAAATCTGTTTTGTGCTTTGAAGACTTATTTTGGCAGGATGCCACACAGCTGGAAGACATCATAGCGTCAGTATTTTCACCCTCATGCTTTCTTCTTTGGCCAATTAACTAAAGTGCACAAGATACTAAGACAACTGAGGGATCTCCATGGACATGAAAGAGGTTATCCAGACTTGGATAAATTAATGAATAAGCTGTATAATGTACAGGCTTGACAGGCACCACAGGGCCTGAATGCATTATCTCTGAATGAGCAGTTTCATTTGCTTCACTTTTAATTATATCCATACGCTTGCTGGATATGTTTGTGATCTTTTGCCACTGACACTGACATTATTTTGCATTTGTGTGGAATTATGGCATTTTGTAGCTCTAGGAAAGCACAGCGCCAGCAGGAGACATGCCTTAGATGCCAAACATGCACAGCCCGATTCTGAGAACTTTGTTTTTTTTTTTTTTTTCTACGTTTCCTCAAGGCTTTGTTTGGTTTAAAAAGTGTGTTTGAACATTAGAGATAAAACAGGTGCTCTGAAAGAAGTTGGATGTGGGTTTGCAGTGAGTGCTGTACATGATGGTACTGTAACATGTAAGCTGAGGGCAGTCAACTAAAGAGCAGAGATAAAAAGAAGCAATACACGGTGTCGGACTACGTCACGGGGCCCCGAGGCTCCGTGCGATAAAAGGCCTGGATTCCAACGTACCAGTCAATCACTGTCGACCTCGTTATGTAGCAGCCCCTATTGAAGGGCTAATGACCATGTCAGCTATGCGGTCCTGCTAAAGATAGAGGACACAATTGCCAGAGCTGGTCACGGTCACAGTCACTTACCTCAGCAGATCTGTGGGCATCAGATTGATCTGTGCGATCCACTCGTCGGTGAGATGAAACACGACTTGACGTCCGATCGCCGACACGCAAGGCATTGTGGGGGAAATGCCTAACTGAAGTCTCCAGGTGTGGGCGTTATACCTGGGTCGAGGTGGGGACTTTCAAGGCAAGGTGGTTTAGCTTTGGCATAACAAAGTTTCACTCTTTAAATGTGTGTTTTTCACTAATTCAGGGTCAGCCGGTGACTTTGGAACGGGTTTGATAACAAGATGTAACTCGTCCGAACCATGAACTGTGAATGGAGGTGCAGCCTTGACCCTTTTCACTTGAAACTGATGGAAAACACAAAGCTGGATGTCTCACTCAAGGATTCTGCCCACATAATACACTGTGTCATTCAAAGAGCTTTGGACCTTGATGCTGAACCTTTGAAGTGACACCGTATGAAGTGGATTACATTATTTTTTACTGTGAAGATGAGAAATCAAATTTAATATAGTGTTATTTTATTCTTTTGGTCACTGAAGTCACTCCTTTTTGACATTGAGCATTTTGATGCAGTAACGGACAAGTTCCCACACCACTCACTATTTCATGCCATTACGTTCACATTTATCGCTCTCCCAGAATAGAAATCTCATAATTTATCAATAATCTCTTACATGCTTAGAAATCAAAACAAATTTACATACTCTGCATGTACAAACTGAGAGACCAAGCAGACAGGATTTTCTAGGATGTTAACTCAAATTATTCCAGGACATCATTTTACTTACGTGGAAATTTGGCCCCTGAATTTTCTTTTATCCCTACAGAGAGTCGTTTAATCATTGTAAAGGGATGATGCTGCATTTCATCATCTTTCCTCCTGACTTAAGTTTTGTTCCTCACACTTTTGCAACCACAGCCTGTGGGCAGGCCTTCATCCATCCCGAGCTGAGTGTCAGATGTTGTGATATCCTGCACGTGACATGAGACGTTAATATAGTTCTAATTTCGGCACTGGAGTTGTGCCCTGTAGGTGACCCGAGTGCAGAAACTGAAGAAGTTGCGATGCGATAGATCAGAGCAGCCACATACTATAAACAGCAGTCATCTAAGGTCACACCACACGTGCTGTAATGAAGCATCTTCAGATGATGCCTCACATGACTGGACCATGATGAGGGTGCCACCTCAACCATGCTCCCAAATCCGAGCTTTTCCAGAGCTTTCCAAATCTGGCCTTATTAGCACAAATGAGTTGTAATTTTCCGTGGACTCCATCCCTTCAGATGTGTCCAAAAGTAGGTCAAGTTGATAGATAAAAGCATGATCAATATCGCACGCATTAAACTGAAAACATTATTGAGGCATTTTCAGTTCCTCACAGTCAGATAAGAGATTATGTGGGTTTTTTTTTTTTAGTAAATGCTGTTGAGGAATCATCTAGACTTTAAGCGGCATGTGATTATCTCATCTTAAAAACTTATCTGCATGCATCGGGATAAAGGAACCAAGCCTCAGATGCTTCTAGAAAGGTTCGGGTTACATAGTTTCACCCCTGAAAACAGACCAACTCACCTATGTGTCATGTCTACTGAAATGGAAAGCAACTCGGATTGTCGCTTAGTATTGCCGATTGTTACCAGAGCAGCCTAACTGTCAGAGTGCCGGGGCAAATTATATTTTACAGTTTTGTAGCTAAATTTGTGCTCTTTCATACAGTGTGCTCCAAAAAGAAAAGCGGTTTACAAAATTTAGAAGACGAGTCGCAGACTCACTCCTAGTCGTGGTCATCCCTAACTAGTCGCAATGCATTTGTTGTGTCAAGCAATCAAACTTGAATTTCAAACACATATATAGTATAGTTTTAGTTTTAGTTATAGTTTTTTCAATACCTTCCCAAAGACCCCGCCGGTCCCCCCCACAAGCTTGACAGGCTCGTCACCGTGGCAACTCACAGACGCAGGCTCGTCACCGTGGCAACTCACAGGCACAGGCTCATCACCGTAGCAACTCACAGGCACAGACCGCTCACCGAGGACCGTCACGCAGGCACATGTGACACATGTGACATGTGGTAATGGCTCGTGTCTCGTAACTGAGCCACAGGCAGAGAAAGTGCCACGAGAGGCTGACACACACACACGCAAACATCCACGCACACACGCCAGCACATGCACACACTTAACAGTCAAATCACATAATTAACTGCACTGTGAAGCATTCTGGGTGTAACGATACTGAATGTAGTAACAGCATGTAAATACATTTTTAAAAAAGGGAAATACCTTAACAAGGAGAGTTTTGTTTCAGGTGTGCTCTTGGAATCTGTTAAGAGTCTGATGTACCTGTACAACACCCCTGCAGTAGCCCTCCAGGGCACTCTTATTTCATTTTTTTCTACTTCTAGAAATACTGAGCCCTGTGTCGAATGAAATGCTGAAATTAAAAGTTGTAATTTTAATGGTATCCATATCAGATTGATTCGCAGCAGTTTTTTTTTCTTTTAATGCCAAAAACTGCCATCCTGTTCTACCTGCACCTGTGTGTGTACAGTATGTGCCCATTCGTCATAGTTAATTAATTTTAGTGCAGACGCAAGCAGGGTGAATACATAAACACAGGAAACTAGTTAATCCTAAACTAGTCAGCAGAGGTCAGGATGAACGATAATCATAAAAAAAGACATTTAATGGGCATGATTCCCAATTTATTTAGATGCATTTCCTGGGTCAAATGTGCTTACCAACCTATAAATCATTAATGTAACCCCTTAAAAACTGCCTGAAGCTCACAGCATGAGTATAAGTGTAAGCAACAGACCTTGTGTCAAATGATTCTGACGTCTGACAACATGCGCCGCATCTCGCACATGCATCTCTCAGCTGTCAAAGACCTTTTCCGGAGCGTCACTAGCTGCTGGTGGTTGACCTCCTGACTGAAACTAGCAGGTCTAGATTATCAGTGTGGAGGAACAGGGTATGTGCTTCTGTGCTGCAAACAAGAATGAAAAATATTCACTCCACCCAGAGAGCAGCTGGAGCCCAGACAAGTGGGGCATAACTTAACATTTGACCCGTCTGGTGGCCTTTGCCCTCACAAGGTGACAAAAGAGCCTCTAGAGAGGCCATTTCTTTTTCATTGGCAATAACAGTGCACAATACCGAATTTTACTGGAATCTCAATCACTTTGTCCCGTTCCACACCAAACCCAGGTGTGAAAAAAACTCTGACTCTGGGGATTCGCTGTCTCTGGCACTGGCCAATAAAGCTGTGCAACCATGCAAATCATAAACCACACAATTCAGCAAGCACTGGAATGTTGCAGCACAATGTTCAACCCTAATAGCGTGGGATATATGCACAGCTCCTCCGGGCAGACTGTGGACTACTGGAACAAGCACGTTGAAGGTCACGCAGTATACTTGTTGGTCTGTTTTACACTCAGTGACCTCACTTTGACAAGGCCAACAGCACAGGGACTGTTTTCGAACGTTTCCGAGTCTCAGAAACAGCGAGTCACTCTGGATCACCTGTCAGCGGCGTATGAGCCCTCAGGAGGGTGTACGAGGTGAATGTCGCCACTGTTGTCTACAACATTTCTTGGTTGTACGATGATGAATGATCACAGGGCAATACTCACAAAGTACTGGGAGGTTTTTTTATGATACGGTGATAAAAATGACACATGATACGGTGATAAAAATGACACATGAAAGGGAACAAGTCTGTGACGTGCACTGACTTGTTTATACATTTTACTGATACTGATCTCAAGAGTCCTTTCAAACCATCCGTCTTCACCTTGTATGTGCATTCAAGTATACACTTCCGTGCATTCTTCACCCTAAGATCATCTGACTGTATACACATGACTGTATACGTTTGTTTAACCAAACCTAAGTTTGGTTAAACAAAAAAACAGCCTGTTAATTAAATACCACCTCCATTTACAGGTGTTCGATGGTGTTATCCTTAATTAAAGTACATCCCAACACACACACAGCAGTGTAATGGTGTGCTTAAAAGTTGAAAGGTTATGCGTGTCATTTCTGGGATTTCTGCAGGTGACACTGTGGTTTGGTGAATAGCACTGCTGCCTCAAATCTGGGTCAGACCCGGAGTCTTTCAGCATTGAGTTTGCTTTGTCCCCTCGTATCTATGTGGATTTTGTCCCCCAGTGCAGAAAAATACTATAATAATATTATGAAACCTTCAGCCATGGATGACACAGGTGATAGGAAAATATTTTATTAAGAAAATGAATGACAATTTATAAAAACAGTTTGACTGAATTAATTGCAGCTTGTCATCATCCTTAGATAGAAATGCCAGGAAAAATGCAAATGCAAGTTTTCAATCTCCAATAAAGTATACACACTCTTAAAATATATTTACAGACACACTTTCCTCCATGAACTGAAATTTACCAGTTAATCACAATCTGTGATTGTGACCTCGGTCTGATCATTGGGTTGGATTTCTTCCGATGTGTTTTCATTGTCAAGCGTTTCATGCTTCGTACCCTCCAGAGCTTCAGTCTCAGTTGTTCCTCTTTCCATTCTTTCAAACTCTAACCTCAGTTTCTCTTTCTCATTCATTATCGTTTCAGCCTCAGCGGCTCTCAGCTGCTTCTCCTTCTCTTCCATCTCTTTCTCAGCTTTCTCCCTTTTCTCCTGCTTCCTCAGTTTCCAGTAGTAGACCAGATTCTTCTCGGGATAGACGACTTTGGCCAGTGGCAGCTTGAAGACCTTTTTGATCCCCGTAGATAAGTGGAGAAATGTGAGGGCGGACAGACAGAAAGGCCAGGTGCAGGCTGGCAGGCCAAACTGTAGAAGAAAAATACGTCACGTCACAATCTCTGACGATCTGACCGATCAGTGGCTGATACATAAACTGTGGATCATGTGCACTCACCGCGGACATGATGTTGGCAATGGCTGAGCTGAGGTATGCACAGAAAAAAGCTGCAGGAGACGAGACGAGAGATAATGTGAGAGTGCGGTAACGCTTCCATCTTAGATAACACCGTTGCATGTCATGTGAATGTCCTCACTGGAAGAGATCATTTCCAGACAGTGTGTTATCTACTGAGTGTCTGCTCACCACATGTGATGGCGAGCAGGTGCACCTGCCAGGTGAGAGCGTAAAACATCCCTCCGATGGCGATGCAGGCTAACACACAGTTGTATCCCCACAGGCCGAAGTAAATGTCCCCAAAAGGAGCGGCCAGAGCGAGCCCTGCAAAAAGCAAAGTGAGACCACAACCGTTAATGGAAACCAATGGGGCACCAACGTCCACTAACAGTAAATACTAATGGAAAAGTTTTGTTACTTATTGTTTGACATGTCCATGACATTTGGAAAGTTAAAATCCTATAGCAATTCAATATTTAATTAGAAGTTTTGACCAGATTGAGGTTGATGGAAAGATCTGAGTGGTTAACTTATTTGTGAAACGTTCCAAAATATGTTTGTATTTTTGGTTGAAAATCACATTTCCAAAATTTACATAAAAGGCTAAAGAAACCTGCCCACTGCGACCTACTGACTGAGGTGAAACAGACTGACTTTTACATTATTAGTTCAGGTGCACACTTCCTATATTGGCTGCCATGCAAAACAGTTCCCTGACCTGAAACCATGCCAACGGTAGACCCAAGGACGGCGTGAATGCAGGTGATAGGAGAGGAGATGAAGAGTGAGATGATGAAGATTCCTCCCGTCCAAGGGTTGTCACAGCCGTACACCTGGCCTATTCCGACTGGGATTGACCTGAATAGCTGGGGATGTAGAAACATGGAAGTCAGTTGCACAGCAAGGTGCGTATAGTTAATGACATTTTTAACCTGCTCGTCAGAGGTCAGAGCCTTTGACACTTTGTCATTCTGTCTTTCAGGTGTAATAAGTCCTTCACTTCTTCTAGGTTGATTTGTGGTTTCTGAACACAACGAGAGGTACGTTCAGAGACGTCACTGACTTCGACCGGTCACTGACCTTAGCCACGTCGATGTCTGCCCAGGTGATGTTAGGCAGCTCTGTGCGAGGCTGGATGAGGACCTGGGGGAAGTGGTGGTTGAAGTGGCCGGTGGCGACCATGTGGACGCACACCAGGATGTTGAAGGGCAGAGTGAAGACAGGCAGATCCCAGCGACTGTGAATCGATGCCAGGGCACTGGACACAACCGGGCTGAAAGACAAGGACACAAGCGGGATCGATGTAGCTTTTACGTCAAAGCCTCTGAATAGAAATTAAAACAACCGAAAACAGTGAAAAGCAGTACCAGCTGCAGTACTCTACATAAAGGTTTTAATGGCACCAGAGCTGCCTGTGGAAATCCATTTTTATGTAGTGTTGCTGATGCTGGGATGAGCTACCAAACACAATCAGAACAGGGGTGTCCCTCTCCATCTTCAAGAGGCTTGAAGACCCAACTGCATTTCCTTCTCGAGCTTAAACTTACCTTACCCCTTGTTCTTTCTTCTCCTTACCTTTCCCTTACCACTATTCCCTCTTCAACAATGTTTGAACTCTATACAATACCTTGTAATTGCACTACTGTACTTATCTCTTGTATTCATGTAAAGTGGGGTTTAATGTAAAACTTTGGTCTGACTGGATCATCAATGATGAGGAGATCGAGAACCTCATCTAACAACTGATCACCAACTACACTGTGATCGTGCTCTGTTTATCTGTTACTCTGACTCCAGTGTATTACTTAGTATCTACAGTAGCTGCTTACCACATCATGGACATGAAGGCGTTGGGCAGCAGGAGCCACCAGTACCAGTCTCCCTTGTTGGAGAACACAGCCATCAGCAGACCCACCAGGATGCCATTGTAACCATAGAGGCCAGCAGCTATTGCACCCCTGAAAGAAAGTATTAAAAAGAATCAGTGTTTTCTTGTTATCAGATCATCCATTTCACTTTCTACTGCTATACTAAAAGTGTCTTCATGTCCACACAGTCAGAAATGATACCAGTGCTGTTGGGGCTGATTAAGTCCCAAAAAAACACTTGTACGATGTCAAGACTGATAACGCTACAGATTAGCTTGCCGGAGGGGTAATGTTTTCTACTCTGGCTTTGTGAGGAAATCCCTGAGTGTTCATACCTGCTCTGTTGCAGAATCAGGGCAGAGATGGTGGCAAAAAGGGTCCCCACAAAGCCGTTGAGAGCCCACCAGTAGTTCTGCAGGATGAGGCCGGCGAAAATGATGAGGCCGCTCAGGGGGTTGTTGACAAACATCACCTGAGCGGCTCCACGCAGCACCCAGTCCAGCAGCTGCAGCAGGAAGAACTGCTCTGCAGGACAGGCAGGGAAAACAGAGATGACGCTCGATACTGTAGGTGTCCCACAGGGAGCGGTGCACAAACTGAAACCCCACCGCCCAAGATCCAACTGCGAAACCATCTTTATATCATTCAAAGACTGCGGGGAGACGCAGTTTGAAGTGGAGCTTGAGGTAAACAACAACAGTATCTAGGATTACATAACTCCTGGCACTGCAGCAGATCTGCCCTCGTTCAGGTCAGGAGAGAAATGTTTTAATCATGAACAACCGATGTTGGACTTACTTTCCATCCATTTCCCAAACACTTCCATGTCCCCAGAGAAGTAGGAGACTCCCTTGAGGAAGCAGGCCTTGCTCCTCTGCAGGGTTGTGGGTTCTGGAGGCGCAGGCTCCGTCTCCTTCTTCTCCTCCTGGTAGCCACTGTGCTCCGGCGTCAGGTCGGGCTGAGCCATCAGAGGCTGGAGCTCCTTCCATCGCCATGAGGTGGTGAGAAATTAATTTAATCAACATGGAGTGCTTGAAATGTAAAAAAAAAACAAAAAATGCAGCATCTCACTTGTTCTGTATGTTTAACACTTACAAAAAAGGCAGGAGAGGTGGTGTTCAAGGTGGAACAGCTGATATTCGTCTGAATATCCTGAGAAAGAAACAAATATGAATCTTACTTTCAACCAGTAAAAAAATACAATATTTTCAAATGACAAATGTGACTCTGTTAAAGAGCAGGGAATACCAAACTGCAGCCTTTGCTCCATGACAGTGTTAATCATTCGCTTGAATCAATACTTAGAGATAATACTAAGTTCATACCTCATCATTTAAATATCAGTTCGGTGGATCAAGCATGCATGTTGTGTCAGACTGTCTTCTTACAATGTTTTAATCCTGCTGGACCTCACAGACTTAAACAAAAAGTTATATTGTATGTAATACTGAACCCTCCCAGAGCGATCAATATAGTTTCTATCCATCTACTCTTTCTAACTTTCTTCTAAGTACATTGTCTTCTGACAGTGAGTTCAGAAAGTTTATGTAATTCTTCTCTGCTCTGCTCTTACCTTTGTGCAGTGTGTTTCCGGCATATGTCTCAGAATACAGACAGGTAGCTCGGGTTGCCAGCTCCTCTTGAGCTGTGCGACACTGATTTTGCGTGGATGCTTTTATAGCACTGGACTGCATAGAGAAGACCACACCTCCTCTCTCCCTCCCCTCAATCGGTGCAGCAATCACTGACAGATAACAGATATTCCTCGTCACAAACAAGTCCTTCTAGAAACCCGCTCACGCTAAATTAATGTGCTCTGAGCAAGCCAGGGTGAAAGTCTTAGGTCACTGACACTGCTGTTTGAAGAGTTACTACACCAGCATGTTCCTGCTGTGTTTTTTTACACATCAAGGCCTGGACAAAGACATTGTGGAACACTAGTATATATCTGACGTGAAGGAAAATGCACGACTTTCTTTTCTTTTCTTTTTTTTTATTTTATTTTGATTTTTTTCTGTCTCTCCTGTTCTCTCCTGATCACTGCATGTACATATTAGTTGTTTCAAGTGTGCACCCTGGAGGCAGTCTTTGAGGGGAGCTGTTGACATGTCTTAGTATAATCTATACCTTTGCCAAAAGGGTTTTCTGCCTCTGACTAAAGCTAGAAGAATAAATACACTGAGTCTGGACCGCATAGCAAATTTAAAGCAGGTCTCTGACCCGTGATAAACTGGAAACGCTACTTTTGAGAAAAAACAAGAAGGGAGAGTCCTTTTTGACGTGCATAGGTCTGTGAAATCCCGTCATACCACATACTGCACTAAAGATTAGAGATGCAGTGCTGCTCCCCCAAATAAAGGCGTGAATCCAGAATTTAATGTGCATTATAAACCAGCAATGTATAATGCACCAGGACGTTTGACAGAATAGTAAAAGAAAAGCAAAACAATAAATAAATAAACTAAAATCAAAGCACTGGAAACCTGATGCACTGTGGAAAAGATTCTCAACATAGCTAATAAGTTTTTATGGTCTAAGTTTTTTGCGTGGCCTGCATTTTTTGCTTTGATATACATTTAAAGTAGGAATGGTCGGTTTTCCTGCACTCAAAGCAACATATTGAGACAAAAGAAGAAACAAAACCCTGAGACAGCC